>CM019178.2:47981073-48580489 GCA_009739505.2 Apolygus lucorum | reverse complement strand
TTTTCAATATTTCGGTTCTTTTTATAGCTTACTAATTGTACCCAAGCTTTGAAATTGAGGAAAAATTCCCATTATGCCTCTGGATTTTCATGAATTATTCTCTGTACCACCATGGAACTAATAGTGGTGCCACCATGTTGGGTATCGTACATAATATGTACATATCTACATAGTACACACGATCTACATATTATGTAGATCATGGATTTTTAAAAGCTTCAAATTCGATGCTCCCATGCCGCTAGAAGTGGGTGGATACTGGTGAGGGAGGGGGGGATAGCACTATTTCATGCCTGAAATACTAAATAATTTACATCGAGTGAAAGTGTTCTATCGCTTACCACTTGATTTAAATTGGTCTACCGCTTAATCAATGAGACGTCCCCTGGAATGCATGCATTACTTAACTATATGTTTTGACTCAAGGTATAACGTAAAATTCGCTAATAAAAAACGCTGCAAATTATTACACAACGGTTTATTATTTTTATATAGATCACTCGTCTACAAAATCACCAACCATCCAATATAAAGAGAAAAAGAAAAAAAAATCAAAAAAAAAATCAAAAAAAAATCAAAAAATCAAAAAAAAATCAAAATCACAAACCATCGATCGCATTTCGGTCAGCTCTAATTTGAACGGAGATTAGGCCTCTTTTGCGATTCACACTCGTGTTTTGATTTATATATATATATATTTCAATATAAACCTTTAAATTTTCGTAGGGAGCGAACGGTTTGTCCTACAGAGCTCCGCGTGGTCTCAAAAAATTCTAAAAATTCTATAGAATCATAAATTGAAGGGAAAACAATACCTTCATATCAAAATTTTTTGAGTTAGGGCGTTTTCAAAATTTCAAAATTGATTTTGGAACCCTTAGGAGTGACCTACATCAACCAAAAGCTTCGGGGCACAACTAGACCCCAAATGGAGCCTACATACCAAATTTCATCAAAATCGGTCAATGCTAAGTGGCAAAAGTGCCGCGTACGGCGTACGGCGTACGGCGTACGGCGGACGGACGGCCAAATTTTTATTCGATTTTTGGATTCTACGTACCTTGAAACGTAAACCATCAAATTTTGAGGGGGTGTTAGAATTTTTTTTTTCTTGGTCGATTCCAAAGGTTCATTATTGAAAATAATAAACCAAAATCGAAGACAAACATTTCTTCCGTCCAACCGACGTACCTAGTGGTACGCTATACGCCGTATCTACTTCTTGATAAAAAATTACTTATTTTGATTAAATTTGGGAAACCGGCTCAGTTAAAGGTCTACGTGTACCCCGAAGTTTTGGTTATTGGCATTCACTTCTAAGGGGTAAAAAGTAATAGTAAATAATTCCAAAACACCCTAACTTGAAAACTTTTATAAATTTAAAATAGCGACGATTTTCAAGAATTTGTTGACACTACGTAGATCATTGTGGAACCAACCTTACAATGAATTATTTAAAAGGTGTGCAGGCTTGCACCAACATGAAATCCTTAGCTTAAGCTTAACTTTACAGGGATTTTCAGGGGTTGTGTAGTCGACACTCGGAATGGTTCCTTATGAATGTCATCGTCATGAGGTGATCATTGAGGGTAGTGGTAGGTAACTTCAAGATTGAAGTTTCGAGATTATCCACTATGCATCGGATTATCTATGCATTCGCCCTCTTGGCTGATTTTGGTTTATTATTTTCAATAATGAACCTTTGGAATCGACCAAGAAAAGAAAAATTTTAACACCCCCTCAAAATTTGATGGTTTACGTTTCAAGGTACGTAGAATCCAAAAATCGAATAAAAATTTGTCCGTCCGTCTGCCGTACGCCGTCCGCCGTACGCGGCACTTTTGCCACTTAGCATTGACCGATTTTGATGAAATTTGGTATGTAGGCTCCATTTGGGGTCTAGTTGTGCCCCGAAGCTTTTGGTTGATGTAGGTCACTTGTAAGGGTTCCAAAATCAATTTTGAAATTTTAAGATTCTATAGAATTTTTAGAATTTTTTGAGACCACGCGGAGCTCTGTAGGACAAACCGTTCGCTCCCTACGAAAATTTAAGGGTTTATATTGAAATATATATATATATAAATAAATCAAAACACGAGTGTGAATCGCAAAAGAGAGCTAATCTCCGTTCAAATTAGAGCTGACCAAAACGCGATCAATAGTTGGTGATTTTGATTTTTTATTTTTGGTTTTTTGATTTTTTTTTTTCTTTTTTCTTCATATTGGATGGTTGGTGAATTTGTAGACGAGTGATCTATATAAAAATAATAAACCGTTGTGTAATAATTTGCAGCTTTTTTTTTTTTTTTTGTTTTTAACACGAAAAGGAGTAGGGTGTGCGCCTGGGTAGGAAAAACTGTTTATTGTTATTTTTAATCTAAGGTAGACCTCATTCTGAGAATTTTGGTACCAACCGCGACCTTCTAGCGTGTGTAAATCTTTTCCTATGAATTTTTAAAGTTTCGACCGTTTATGACGTCACATTGGGTCCCGCCCAGGCGAGATGTCATAAACGGTCGAAACTTTGAAAAATCATAGAAACAGATCTACTCACGCTAGAAGGTCGCGGTTGGTGCCAAAATTCTCAAGATGTAGTCTACTTTCGATTAAAAATCTTTTAAAAAAATCAATCATATCCCACTGTGTGGAGATATACCTTATCGGTACCACTTTCGATCATAAATTACCTAAATATCTATCTCCGATGTCTATGTGTTTCCGAAACACCTGTACAGTAGATCTTAGGATTTACCTACAAGAAATAGTAGTCCTAGCATGATGCTAAAGCTCTCTAGAGTTAACAGAGTAGAAGTCACTGCAAATTACTATTGAAGTAAACCCGCACAACAAAGGTTACACTTTTCCGCATTACTGAAATGTATTGCGGGCTTACATAGTTCGATAACTGCAGTGACGATTGACTAATGAACAATTGAATTTTAAAAAACGATGTGAATCTCAAATATGAAAACATAACAATTAATAGTGGAAAGTCACAATTAGCAAATTTAAGAACATTTCTTAATGCTGTTTCCCTCACAAATTAATTATACAAATTCTCTGATTAAGAAGGACGAACCTACTGCACCCTCCTCGCCAATGGCAAACGTTAAATCCTTCTAATATCCATACGAATTTGATTAGATTTTCTTAAATTGTGCGGGTTGATGTGTAGATGGTACCCTATGAGGGTAGTAGAAGGTTTACTTAGATATTGATGTTTTGAGATTATCTACTATGCTTCGGATCATCAATCTAGACAACCGGGTTATGGATACGAAAAAACTACCGTAAAACCGTCAAACTTTACCCCACCAGGGGTAACTTTACCCCAAAAAGTGAGAATCTTCAATTGTGACGTAAACGTGGTAGGACTTAGATAAAAGTTAGCTATTGTGTTTTCGTTATTCTCCACATCCCAGAGAATCGATGTGGCTTGTGATGGCGCCTTTATCCATGTTATCAGCTGTTATCAGTCATAGTTTCCTGTTCAGCTGTTTTTGTCCTGTTTCTTGTGCTCCAAAATTTCTTCCATATCAGGTGTTTGGAGTGGATTTACCAGGCAAGCCCTCATCATATCACTTTCAATATCTTATTCTGAACAAAATACACTAATCAAATTCTCAAAAAAGTGTTTTCTTAGTTATGCCTTTGTTTACCAAAAATTTGATGGTAACTTTACTCCAAAAACCGGGTATCTTTACTCCACTATAAAGGTTGGGATAAAGGTAGCCTCACTCATCTTTTTCTTATTTAATCTCGAAAAATATTTGAGTTTTATAATTTTCGCAGTGTTGAATGTAAAGTTTCTAGTGTATCTCATGTCAGAAGTCAGAGATGGGGAGAAGAAATGAGAAAAAGCTTGGTACATGCCCCTACCGAAACTTTACAACAATGATATGAACATAAACGTGCTTGGGTCTCATAAGTTGTGATTTACAATATTATTTACTCGTGGGTTAACTTTGAAATTTACCATTGCAATTCATTCGAAAGTTATCGAATGTGAAACAGACTTTTTCTGTGATTTTGTTAAGTCATTCGTTTATCGTTTATTGTCCTTCAATATTTCTTTACTTGTAGAAAGTTTTGCTCGATTACCTACATAAGTCTGTCTATACTGGAAGACTGAAATTGTGATCTCTTAACCAGAAATATTGCATTTCAAGCAAATTCGTTGAAATAAATGATGAATAAATGATCATTGGAATTTATATTTTTCTTAGGTACAACTTGTATTTTTCAAGCTAAAAAGTTAAATTTTTCAGAATATATTTATAACAATATTATAAATACTTGAAATTATCAAGTATTTTTGGGGTAATGAATTCAATCCCGACTAGTAACATTGCACCACTGCCCGTTTCTGTAGCGATAACCGTGAGTTTTTCAGAGTGGAGTAAAGATAGACGCACTCGTAGGTAACTGCACTCCAACATTTAAACAATTAAATAGGGGGGTTACAATTATCTGATCAATGAGCTCGACCACTCAAAATGTTCAGGAAGCCCTGAAGATCAATTCACTTGATAAAAAAATCAATTTAACCCATTTTGAGTGGGGAGAAATTGTATTTGGAAATATTTTGGAGTAAATCTTGGGGTAAAGTTTGACGGTTTTACGGTATGTGCCAAACCCACTTGGCAGACTTTTTTTGTTTTGTTTAGAAGTTTTATTTAAAATTAAAACATTCTATATACAATGGTAGACTCAAGTCTTAGATCCTTCCACCAGGCACTGAAGGTGAACGAGAGTAAGAAAAGGATTCGACTAGGTAGGTAAATATTTTGGTGAGTGGTAGGTTGACTACCTACAGATAAATTTCCTACTTTCAAGTCTCTTTAAAAAAAGTGTTCAAATTATTGAACAATGAGGTTGTTTTTTTACAATTCAATCTGCTCAAAATTCAAATTTAGGTAATCGAACAAGTTTTTGGTAGAAATACCGTCTTGATAATATGAGTGATTCGGAAGTTGAAAACATTAACCCAGAGGAGTACGTGATGGAACTACTCGATCCTCAGCCTCCTTGTTCGCACAAGCATTCTCGTCCTCACCAGAACTGAGATCGCTAAGATGGTTCTCAACATCTTAATGCAATACCACATTAGCATCATGGTTCCTGCTAGCTAATAACCCGAGTGAATGTATATTTTTACGGTTTAAAACAACCATGGTGGGTCTCTGGATGTAACACTTCCAGTTTCCACAATCAGACTCAGTACATCACCTCATTTGAGGTTGCCACCAAGCGACCCCAGGTATAACAAGCCTTTTGGAATGAGCCTGCCTGCTGATACTGGACTTATGCCAGATTCTTGCTCAATCCATGGCGTTTTGACCTCCCTTCCTTCCATCTCTCATATCGACCAGCAACTGGTAACAACCTCAAGGGCTTGCCCAGACCATGGAACAACTGTCTTCCAGGAATTCTAGCTGTAACCCTAGAGGTATCTCACTCAGGATTGGTCAATGTTCATCGTCTGCCCACTGAAACAGTTACGGGTTTTTGGCAACCACGCTCAAGGATCCTAGTTGAAGGCGTTAAGATTGATTTATTCTTGTCTGCGTGCCCCATTTGCAACTGGCATCTTTCGTTTGAAGAACAGTACAAGCGAATGCTCACGTCGAGTAACCGAAATATCGATACCTTAAAGCACAAAGGTGCTATGTCCAAAAACGGAATTTTGAGAAAAACGCAAAAGAAATTATCACCAGTACAAAATTCCTAAAATAATGGCTATTTACACTGGACTCTTTAATTTCCTCAATAAATTTTCAAGCTATAATCGTCAATAATAGTTTTGTTGAATTTGAGTTTATCTGAAATTAAAAGACAATAAAAAATCTGGAAGATGGATGGACATAGCACCTTTGTGCTTCAAGGTATCGATATGGCCTACAGGTTGTTAGGGAAGCAAGTGCAGTGAGACTGCTTATAATTTACTAATTTATTTTATTTTTTTAAATTTTTATTTTTAATTGATCAAGACTCACTATAATGTGTACTATTATTTGTATATTTTGCTATAGATGTTCATATGATAAGCCATAAAGATTTGTCTCAGTATTTTCCTTCATTTGGCTGTAATTATGCAACACTATCTATCTACACCAAATGTCAAATGTCAAATTACAACCATGATGTCGCCTTTTTTCACTATTATTGGTACGATTACTTGAATTTTAACTTTGAGCAGTTTGGCTGCGATTAATCAGTGTTCATCCACAACAAATACCGTCAAGTTACAACCATGACGTCAACTTTTTTCACAATTATTGTGAATTTGGAGGAAAATTTGTGTCCAAAATTGGTATGACCACTTAAATTTTAGCCATGAGCAGTTTGGCTGCGGTTAAGCAGAGTTGGGTCTGTTCGGAGAGGCAGTTCGGAACCAAACTGGAACTGAATAGGGGAGGGGATAGAGGCGAATGGGCTCCTCCAAACCCCTCCGTACCGTTCAGGACTGCCTCCCCGAACAGACCATTAGATCCACACCGAATAAGTCAAGTTTCGTCAAGTTGCAACCATTACGTCACCTTTTTTCACAACAATTGTGAATTTGGAGGGAAATTTGGGCCCAAAATTGGTACGATTACTTAAAATTTAACTTTGAAAAGTTTGGCTGCAGTTAAGCAGTGTTCATTCACACCAAATACCGTCAATTTACAACCATTACGTCACATTTCTCTCGATTTTTGAGAATTTGGAAGGAAATTTGTGCCCAAAATTGGTACGATTACTTGAATTTTAACTCTGAGCAGTTTGGCTGCGATTAATCAGTGTTCATCCACAACAAATACCGTCAAGTTACAACCATGACATCAACCTTTTTTCACAATTATTGTGAATTTGGAGGAAAATTTGTGCCCAAAATTGGTATGATCACTTAAATTTTAGCCATGAGCAGTTTGGCTGCGGTTAAGCAGTGTTGGGTCTGTTCGGAGAGACAGTTCGGAACCAAACTGGAACTGAATAGGGGAGGGGATAGAGGCGAATGGGCTCCTCCAAACCCCTCCGTACCGTTCAGGACTGCCTCTCCGAACAGACCATTAGATCCACACCGAATAAGTCAAGTTTCAACCATTACGTCACCTTTTTTCACAACAATTGTGAATTTGGAGAGAAATTTGGGTCCAAAATTGGTACGATTACTTAAAATTTAACTTTGAGTAGTTTGGCTGCAGTTAAGCAGTGTTCATTCACACCAAATACCGTCAATTTACAACCATTACGTCACATTTCTCACGATTTTTGAGAATTTGGAAGGAAATTTGTGCCCGAAATTGGTATGATTGCTTGAATTTTAACTCTGAGCAGTTTGGCTGTGATTACGTAGTGTTGATCCACACCAAATAACGTCAAATTACAACCATAACGTCAGTTTTTTACAATTAATGTGAATCTAGAGGGAAATTTGTGCACAAAACTCGTACGGTTACTTAAATTTTAACTCTGAGCAGTTTGATAATAAAAGAAAACCACTTTCACCCAAAGGACAATTCACGCGATTGGCAGAGTGGGCAACGTCTTTTCTGTAAGTATCAACCGTTGATTTTGTAATGTCCACCTGAAGGATTTGAAGCACTTCCTACAAGAATATGGGATAAACGAAAAGGGGTTTACCTACCTACAGCAAGTCTTCATAGAAGGCGATGGCATCAGGTTCGCTATAACGCAACAAACGTGCAGATATTCATTCAAAAGTTGTAACATCGGGTCGTGTATACGGTCGAGGATCTTGAAAACTTTCAATTTGAGGCAGCACATTTCGGAACGTCTGGCGACCTTTAGAATTCTACCTTGATTGATTGTTTGACTTGAGTCGTCGAATGGGGGCGTGACAATTTCCGGAAAAACTTGGCCGCTCTCAGAACCGGGAAATGTCAAAGGACTGCTAGCGACCACCGTATCCTGTGGTTCCAGCACCTCCATGAATCCACTGTCTGTAGTTATGAACTCACAGCTGGTTGTTCCGTCATAAACGCCGGATTTGAAGATTATTCGCCCCGTTTCTGACACTCCTATTAAAAACTTGATGGAGCTGTCGTTCTTACAATCTGTGACGTGTAGAATCTTATGTCCCAGGTAGAATTGTTCTTCAGAACGGATTTCCTCGTTCATGTTCCATTCCAATCTTCTCACAATCTCTGCAGGCCAACTTAAAGATTCCTTCGTCTTGATATGTAGAAGCTTCAACGTTTTCAAAATCAACAATTTAGCCGAACTGTGGGATATTTGGAAAATCATAGACAGCACTGTATAAGAAAGATCCAATTTCAACTTCATAAGGAACATGAGCAAAACCGTTTCATTTTGTAGAATTTTTGACAAGTTTTCCTGAAACAGATCTACCAGTACACCGAAACCTTCAGTCGTTAAGCCCGTCGTTTCCAGCAGTTGGGATTCACTCGTGATGGACGAAAATCCCAAAAATCCTCCATGCAGAAGCCTTGGGTTGATCGGGTCGCAGCCAACATCGATTTTTGTCTGCTTCTCCAATGTGTCCAAGTCGTAAGGTATTTTGCACTGGGCTCCAGCGTTATTTTTATCGTCTCTGAAGAAGGCTACAGTGAATTCGGGACAGTCATCCTGATCTAATACCATCATCACTTGCGTTTTCACATCTCGCTTTAGTTTTTCAGGTCGGAGTGAAGTTGTCTTTCTTCCTCTCGGCTGATTTTCTCTTTCGCCGTCTACATAATATTTCGATCTCTCCAAGATCCCTTTGACTTTTTCAAGTTGAGCTTTGACATCTGCTTTTGCGATTCTACTGCTCCAGGGAAAAATTGAAGGGACACTGCTGGGGTGATCGTGAATGGTGCTCCTTTTCCCATTGATGAAATGCTTGCTGCAAATCCTCGTCCATGGCTTCGGTTGCCATTCAGAACCGTCAGCACTGAAAAAACCAAATAAAATACTAGTAGATATAATAAAATAATAGACTGTAATCAATTAAGCAAAAAAAAATTCACGATTTTTTTTTATGGTTATACTTGAATGAAATAGTTGTTTTTCTGGCTGTGGTAAGTAATTGTTATAAATTTTATTTGACCACCAACACAGATCGACGATATCACAAATTGTAATACCTAAGTATTTTCTCAAAACAACAAAACCTAATCCATGACCACAATGGGGTATTTCAGTCAATTTTTTTACATTTTTTTTCAAAAGAGTATGGCTCAGGAATAACGGTAATCGTGTCTGTTCGTCGAGAAAATGTCGAGAAGCTAAGGAAAGTTGAAGATTTGAATGGTGTGACGTAGCTAGCCAACTGTCTTTGAAAAAATTATCCATGCACAAAGAAGAGATGAAACCCTTTCCTGATTTGATAAGTCGAAACCACAAACGAAGCGAACAGAAAACAACCGATTACAGATGGCAGACGTAGGTAACACTAACGATTGAACCATAAAGTAACGCTATCCGAAATGAGAATCTCTTGGATACTACAAAATACTACTCACACGCGTGTGTGGCGTAGTGTGTGTGCATTTATGGCGGCCCGCCTTTTTTTTAAACGTGTGTTCTCTTTAATTAATTTTTCTACCACATGTTATAGTATCATTGTTGTTGTTGCTGGGGTTGTTACAGGCCTGCATTGATCCGTTTTGAATTTGGTCAGCATTACGCTTATATATGTTGATTGATTGAGGGCAATAGAACCAATCTGTCTTTTATTGATTTTGATTCCTAAAATATACTTTAATTCGCCTAAATCTTTCATACAGAGATTCCTCTTCAATATAGCTTTTATCTCCTCAATCTCTTTCTCATTTGTTGAAACTATTAGCGAATCATCTATGTTCACTAAAACTATACTTTTTGCTATTGCTGTGTCATGATTATGTCAATAACGTTTCTAATGACAAATGGGGTATGTCAGTCAATTTTTTTTATTTATATTTTTTTTCAAAAGAGTAGGTATGGCTCATGAATAACGGTAATTGGGTCTGTTCGTCGAGAAAATGTTTTTAAAAAATCAGAGAAGCCAAGGAAAGTTGAAGATTTGAATGGTGTGACGTAGCTAGCCAATCGTGATGTAGCTAGCCAACTGTCTTTGAAAAAAGTATCCATGCACAGAAACCCTTGGAGGACCTCTTTGATACTACAAAATACTAATTACACACGCACGCGGCGTAGTCCTTGCCTAGTGTGTGTGCATTTATAGCGGCCCGCCTTTTTTTCAAACGTGTGATCTCTTTAATTAATTTTTCTACCACATGTTATAGTATCTCTCACACTTATGATAAGTACGTGTGTAGAAAGAATAAGATTTACTTATACAACTTCATAAAACATTATATTGGAAATAGTTATGTACTAAATTAATATTGCAAATTATAGAACGTCAAAAGTAGTCGAGTTGTGAATTGAGAGATGCGCAGTACAGTCGAATGTCAGGTGAATGTCAATTGGGAGTCGGTTCAATGATTGTAGAGTAAGCTCGCCTGAGGTAGGTAGCAGCAGTCCGATATGAAGCTGTAGGTAGGTATCTAGCTCACGTCAGTATCATTGGACTTAAAGTTGTAGTATATAGGTTTTCAAGGGTGCTGAATCCAAATTTGAGGTCAAAAACCTGAATTTCCGACCCACCGAAATACCCCATTCTATCAGGATTAAGTCAATCCTGATAGTATACTTCTATAATCAAATTAATAGAAGTATCGATACCAGAAGAGTATTGGAACATAGATATCGATACTTGAGAGTACTCATTTGAGTAGTTCATATCAGCCACTTGGCAGATATAAGTTTTTCTTTTTCACAAAATTAAAAAAAAACTATTTCCATTTTAATAGTTATTAACTCATTCATTCATTTCAGTAAACAACTATTTCAGGTTGAATTTTCGTCCGACTGCCATTCTGGCGTTGCTGAAGTAATCAGCTGTCTTCCAAAGGGAAGAGCAGATTCCTGGGTTGCGTCGAGGGGAGCGGTGAGCTGCGAACGAACGAAAACACGCCCGGTGACCGAGATTTGAACTCACGATCTTCTCGCAGAGATTGGTTCGTGTCTCGGACCCAGAAAACGCGCCAGCAAACGTTCTTGGCTGCCCGAACCCCACTCTATTAACTCTGTCGCTTTATTATTTACTACATAAATATGCTTTGTGTTTTCTGATACTGGTACCTCAACACGCACATCAAAATTGCACCAGCAGCACTAGTTTATGTATCCTCTGCTTGGGTGCTTATTGTTACCATTTGGAGAATAAGTTACATTCACGACAAATCACCTCCAATGGTTAGACGTCTACTCAAACTCAGCCCGACGCTTGTAAGTAACACCACAAAAATCACACTTCTTCATTGTTAGCACAAAATAAACATCAACATCATTTGGAAAGATGCGACTAGAGAAGAATGACAACAGGACAGATGAGATAAACACTTAAATAAAACTTTCTTCTCTAAACTGAGAAAAAAACTTTTGCATGTCTAGCGGAGTAGGGTTGTTATCTTAACTTTCATTTGATACCAGTACTTGTATCGAACAAAAAGTATCGATACCAGAACTCATAGTATCAGAAGGAAATATCAATGCCCTACTTGTATTAATAAGTATGAGACAACCCTACTCGCATTGACAACAGGACCTTCTGTCAAAAGAAATTTGATTGTTAATCCTGGACAAGCCGTTATTACTGGATAAGTCGTGTTCTTCACAGATCGGTGATCTTTTCATACAAATAATAAACCTGATGGTGGCCTTCCATCAAATACCTCAAGGTGCACAATAGGATCTGCACAGATTTCATACATAAGCCTACGTCAAAACATTGGAAAAAGAATGATTGGGAAAAAACTCCCAACCAGAGAGCACACGTGAATATAAAGACAATTGGAATAAAATGACCATTGGACGCTTACTTGGTTCCCTTATTCACTGCTTTCACCCATCTTCGCTTCAACTCCAACTCGTGAGATCTACCAGGAAAGTTATACATCTGCACTCCAGGTTCTTTCACCCAAGGTTTCGTTTTACAGCCCTCCACGCAGCAAAGGCTGCCACATCGTTTGAACGACATGAGATACTGAGGAATAAACATAAAAGTGAGAATAAAATGAAGGCAGGTACAATGAACGAATTCTACTCCAGAGACAGTGCTTGTTTCATTCCATGAACCTAGTATCTTCGTGTTGGATGAATAAAAAAAGGAAAACTGGATGGGGTCTGAGCAAGAGGGCACCCCCAGCCTCAAACATGAAAGCTCCCTATACGTAGCTCTTTAGGGTCAAGGGGGAAAGCGTTGATTGTTAAAGCAGACAAAATTTACATGGAATGTTTCTTTCTAGTTGACATTGATGGCACAGTTTTCCTCCTTTGCCCTGACAGAAAGACTAGGAGTGAAAGTGGAGTTATCAGTCGAATCTGCCTATTGAACTATTCAGTTTTAGAGGTTACAGGTGGAAGTTTGGTTATAACGAAACTAGGTGACAGTTTTGGAACCAATTACTTACTGTAATTACCAATTAGTGGCAATTACTTACTCGTTCCCATCAATTGTTTGTGATACACTGCACCAATGGCACGTGCGCTCGCATCACAGAGTATTGGAGACAACTTAGCAGAGAGGAAAGCTAAGAAAAAATGGGTTCCAAGAATGGATGACTGCATACGATATCAGGACAGTGGTGCTGCTCAATGCCAGCCTGAGTTACTAAAACCTGACAAGGTGGTGGGGATGGGAAGGGATGAGTGGAGATCCCCTTTTCTTTTTAAAATTCCAGGCTTGTTGTTTGAAGCCAAGAGAACTCATGAACCATTTGAGCAGAGTTGCATTGGAGTTCATGAACCTAGTGTTGTGATCAGCGACTTCTTCGCATTTCTGTCCATTCGCTTCCTTAGCTCAGTGGTAACGAGCTCCGACTCAGAAGTGTAAATATAGTTTAGTCGGACGATAGGAGATTGATCCCCGGTCCAGGAAAGTTAATTTTTGATGATTCAACATTGTGGCGCAGTCAGTAGGACACGAATAGTCTCCTTAGCATTTCTCAGAGAAACATTAATTCATTAAAAGATTGGGTCATCAAAAACAACTCCCTCTCAAGACACGAGTCGAGCCACCGCCTATTCAGGCTAACGTTGAGGTCAGCAGATCCCCCTCAGAAGTGTAAATATAGTTTAGTCGGACAATAGGAGATCGATCCCCGGTCGAGGGAAGTTAATTTTTGATGATTCAACATTGTGGCGCAGTCAGTAGGACACGAATAGTCTCCTTAGCATTTCTCAGAGAAACATTAATTCATTAAAAGATTGGGTCATCAAAAACAACTCCCTCTCAAGACACGAGTCGAGCCACCGCCTATTCGGACTAACGTTGAGTCAGCAGATCCCCCTCCCCCGTCTATAAGGAAGAATAACAAAAAAAAAACTCCGAAGCCAGTCAAAAATAGCGCGTTCTCACTGGGTTGGAAAACGCCGGCCAAAGCTGCCCTCACCTCCCTGACTAGGTAACGGAGTACCTAAGATTTCCTAATTGGGGGGGGGGGGGGGGAGATGTTGTGATCAGCGACTTCTTCGCATTTCTGTCCATTCGCTTCCTTAGCTCAGTGGTAACGAGCTCCGACTCAGAAGTGTAAATATAGTTAAGTCGGATGATAGTCTCGCCTCACCCTTGGCAGTGTCTACACGTTCCTAGCTCCGCTCTGTTTTCTTGGTGTTTTTTAAGTCTTAAAAGTGGATTTTTAATTTGATTATTTGTGAGGACGTCCGTTCACCTTCTAAACACCATAGTTCGCAGTCTCAAGTCAGTATCTGCATGATCATCGTACTATTTTAATTACTAAATAGTTAGTCAATTGGCCTACTTGCTCTAACTTGGACCTGGGACGCTTTCGTTTTATCTATACGACCTTGACACGTGCAGTGTGAACTACCGGCGAATGACCTTGACACGTGCATTGTGAACTGTCGGCGAATGACCTTGACACGTGCATAAAGAGAAGGTGAAGCGTCACGGATACTAACCCGCACAACCCAGGTGTACTGCGTGTCCTATCCTTCTGCTATCATGTCTTGTTCAACGAGCAGGAAGTTCGAGGAAATTTTGGCAGAATCAGAATCTATTGATGTCGCCGAGAAGGAGCTTTCCGAGATTAAGGATAACATACTTCTATCCCTTTACAGTTTTGGGCTCGACCCAGCTGATCCAAAATCCATATACTTAGCGCAATTGTTCCTGAGGCTCTTTCATGCCATTAGCGATCGCTTGGACGAACTTGACGGTGTAAGACGAGAAGTGTCGTCACTTGAAGATGCATACCGATCGTCCCGTGAATTATTTGATTCTTCAATTAAGGACCACCTGCAATCCGAAGATAGCTGGGTTGATGAGAGGGAATCTCTTGAAAAGAATATCATTCAGCTTAAGTTAAAAATCAGAACCCTAGAGAGCAAGTTAGTATCTCGACTTGAAAATCGAACTGATTCAGCTGAAATAGGTACACAAACTGAAAAATGTACTACTGCCACGACAAAAAAGGTAGAACCCTTTTCGCCTACCCTTGCACCTCACGAAGCAATCTATCGCGGTGGCGTTCTGAAGGACAGTTCTACCCAAGTAGAATTATTTATTAACGAGGGCAGGGAACACAAGAAGCTGCCCCGACCCCAGTGTAGTGGACCTCCTGGAACTGTTTGTAACCCCATTTATCACTATGGGAACCCTCACAGGGAGCAGAAGACTCTCTGTCAGAAACTAAGATAGAATCTAATAAAGAATCTTCAAGGACTATGTTTATGATTATTGTATGCGGATCTGACTTACCTTAGCTGAATGTAAGTACCCTGGATATGTAGAGCTGCCACCACCTACTTATGAAGTAGGAACTAGTATGAAACTAGTTGAAGTTAAATTGAAAAGAAAAGGAAGTTAAATTGAATAAGCAAAATGAAGTTAAGTTATAGCAAGTGAAGTTAAGTTATGGCAAAAGAGAGTGAATTTACTATAAGCAACTATTATATGACTTTACTTCAGTGTTGTACCTGGTCAAGGGAGAAGTCAGAAAAATGTGTAAGTACTTCCGTACGTGAGATATATTTAAAATAAACAAGATATAAACCAACGAGTACTTTTAAAGTAATTGTCCTACTTTCAGCATATCTACTCTGGTAACTAGTAAGGTTTGTCGACTTAGAGAAATTTAGTGGTGGGCACTGATGGTGGACACCGAAGGTGGACGCCAAGGTGGACGCCACGTGTTGATCAAAATTTGGCACAAAATACAACTTAATATTATTAATCTTTACAAAGAAATAGAAACTTATCAAACTAGGAAAATGATTATCAGTCTTTGAGCTATTGGCAGGTTCCTACGCGCCTGTACGCCTACTACGGGAAGTGATAACTTGGTGTGCACTTGATGAAGAGATATTTTACAAAAGAAGAAGAATGTTTATTCCTACCAGTGAGAGTTCGTGATGGGTAGGTTCAGTCTTGAAGTCTGGCAGTCCGAAGAGTCGAAGTGGAAGTCTTGAAGTAGAGGCGAAATTCAAGGAGGTGGACGCAGGTTGATCGGGGGGGCCCCAGTCTCGGCAGGCTTGTACTCTCCACAACTGGTCTGCTCAAGGAACTTGTCTCAACTCACTGGAATGACGAGCTGCAGAAGGGGTCCTCGATTTGGGAGGGGCGAGACGACGATCACGCGCATGCGCAGGTGGTGGGGGAGCCGTAGGTGGCGCGACTGGTGGCGGCATTGGTAGTTCGGCCGAGGTTGACGGTAGCGCTGCAGGTGGCGAACCCGCGGAACGAGGGCGAGCCCGCTTGCAAGTATTGCTGGTCGGTCGCATCGTGATCCGAAGGGGCGAAATCCTTCGGTCACACTCCCCTCCCCTCGGAAAGCCGATGTCCTCAGAGGCGCAATCTCCATCCTCCGCTTGACTTGCTTTAGCGTCCAGGGACTGCAGGTGTTGCAATCGGCAGCCTCGACAGTTGGTGACGTCTGGTTGGTGGCGGTGGCGTGAGTCATTGCAGCGGATGGGATTTCCTTCGGCTGCTGCTTTCTTGGATCTTCGTAGAAACGCACGACATGCCTCGCACCATAATCGTGAGTTGTGGGCTCTTGGTTTGCCACACGCCACGCAGACTCTTCTCTGGACCGGGTGGTCGCTGTCTTCGGTATGCGATGCCTCCTCCGGTGCATCCTCTGGCTCCTCATGTTCAAGATCGGATTCTGGGTCAACGTCCTCTTCGGGTTGGTCCATGGGAACTGGCGGCTCGACTGCAGGTGGATCAGGCTGGCGCAACGTAAGGTTAACTTCTCCCTTCAACTTCTCGATGACTGCTGCGGCGAGAGCTGTAGCATCATGGATTGGTGAGTACGCTGGGGCCTGGCGCTGACTGACCAGCTCTGCGATGTCGGCGGCCAAGTTCTGGGGAACTGGGTTTTCTGGCAGCTGCTCCTTCATCCTCTCGACAACTGCGTTAGCAAACTCCCTGGGTGTGGGCAGTTTGACTGGCGGCTGACGGATTCTGCGGGCTATCTCGATCGCAAGGGCGTTCACATCTACGACGGGGCTAACCATCGCCTGCTTCTGTCGCGTCCATTCTTTCAAAACTTTCACCGCGCTGGCGTAGCGGTACCATCCGTTCACGCGATCTTCTGTGTTTGTTGCGCGATAAACCATATCGACACCACTCTCCAAAATTGTCCACTCTTTCTCAATGTCCACTTCTCCTTGATTTACCTCACCGACTCTTGGCTGACTAACGCTGGGGCGTGGCAACATTCGGGCCACTGGAGACTCGTCCATTGAACTCTCCTCTCGACTCGGCTCCTCAAAGCTCCTCTCGACTTCCGTAACCATTGCACGTAAGTCTTTCGGCATTGTAGAACACCGTCTGTAACACATCCACTCCCTACATTAGCACTTCGTCTAACCACTTTCTTAGCTCTACTGACAACTTTGGTGTTAATGCTACTGACAAACTTTGTAAGGGTTAGTACTACGGGTGTGCGTGTTACTTCTGGGTTGCCATATATGGTGTATGTGTGTGTATCCTACGTGACTCGTTACGACTGGCTCAAGATGGTGGGGGCCTAGTTGTGACTTTACCTCAACGACGGTTTATAACTCGGCAACTGGTAGGGTGAAACATCTGGGGAAATAGGGGACATGTCGGCCTACTAACGGTCGCGCGCGCGCTCACGAAACGCTACAGGTCGACGGGAGAAAGGTATACAAAAGGGACACAAGTAAGTATTCATACAACAAAATAATTTTCACAGGTATTCATATATATATGTATTATTTTTATATGTAACTATTTTTTTTTTTTTTTTTTTTTTTTTTTTTTTTTTTATGTTTTAATCATTGTTTTTGTTTCAGGTTCTTCTTCGAGTGTTTTCCTGAATGCAGATGACGATAGTCCTTCCGAGGAAGATTGCGCAGCTGACGAGGGACAATCTCGGTGCTATTCTTCGCAGTCTCCTGGGAATCCTTTTCTTCTGCTGGTGGTGCATCAGGGGAACTCTCGCTCGGCGATGCTGGTTCCTGAGCTTCAGCAAAGCGGGTCATCGGGTAAGTATCATCATCCTCGACAACGATGTCATCCATCTCCTGGCTGCAAGGAATCGGTTCGGGTCGGCGATCTGGCATGGGCGCAATCGGCGGGGTGATGCACGCATCATCTGGCACACCTCTTTCAAAAGCAGGTTTAAGACGGCTGAGGTGGACGACTTGGCAACGGTCGGTGAGATCGGCCACTTCGTAAGTTACCTCAGAGAGACGTCTAACCACTCGCATGGGTCCAATCCAGGGACTCCAGAATTTTGAGGACACTCCTGGTGGCGGTACCATTTGGCGTAAGTATACCCGATCATCAACGTTGAAATAACGCGGGGTACGTCGTGCATTGGCTATCCTCGATCGCTTCAACCAGGCCTTCCTGATTGCCTTGGCTGCTGCCTTCTGAGCTCTCTTAACATATTCAAATGTTCGGTCGTGACTGGACGGAGAACTCAGGTCTAGGGCGGCGGCTACAGGTAATCGTACTTCTCTTCCTAGATGCAGGAGGTTCGGTGTGTATCCTGTGCTTCCATGTGGGGCGCTACGATATACTGCGAGGGCCATTGGCAATACATCTTGCCAGAGAGTTGTCCGTGGAGATAACTTGGCGATGATGTTGGCCAGGGTCCGATGGAATCTCTCGCATATCCCATTGCTTTGGGGGTGGTATGCTGTAGTCTGGATCTTCTTTATACCCCAAGCGGCACACAGTTCTTGAGTGACAGCGGCTGTGAATGCAGTCCCTCGATCTGAAATGAGCTTTTCCGGAACTCCATGGGTGGGGAAGTATTGTTTGGTCAGGACGTCGACCACGACTTTTGCTGTAGTGTTTGGAACAACATAAGCCTCAGCATATTTACTGAAGTGGTCGACTGCTGTCAACAGATACCTAACCCCGTTGGGTGTCGTGAGAGGCCCAACGTGGTCGATCCCCACGATCTCTCCAGGACGTGTAGGTAATTCCGGTTGCTGTATCGGTGGGTCCAGCCGGTTTGGTGTTTTTCTTTTCTGGCAGACAGCACAAGATTTCACGTAGTCCCTGACGTACGCGGTGAGTTTAGGCCAAACTCCGTATCTTCGTACTGTTGCGTCGGTAGTTTCGATGCCTGGGTGTCCTGCCCAAGGGCTATCATGGCACACTTGTAAGATTTGGTGGCGAAGGGAGCCGGGAATTAAGGGAACCAGTAATTCACCGGTATCTACTACCTTTGATGCCATCCAAACTCCGTCTACCAAGCGAGCTGACCATTTCGCTGGATTCTGCTGGACTTGCGAGATCCAGGGGTCAACTTGCTGTGACGATATCAACATCTCCTTTGTTAGTTGGAAAGTACTGATGCTTGCGATAATCACTCTGCTGAGGGCGTCCACGTGCTGCATCTGACTGCCGGGTCGGTAGACAGGTTCAAAGTCGTACTCCGACAAGCGTAGCATCCAGCGACTGATTCGATGCGTTGGATCCCTCAGGTTCATGGCTGCGGTTAGGGCTCGGTGGTCTGTCTCCAACCGGAAACGGCGCCCTAACAGATACGGCTGAAAGTGAGAAACCGCCCACACTACTGCCAGGAGCTCTCTCTCGGTAGTGGAATATCGCTGCTCTGCAGGATTCAATTTTCGGCTCGCGAAAGCAATGGGGTGATTCTCTCCGTTGTGATTTTGACTGAGTACAGCTCCCAGAGCTATACCGGATGCATCAGTTGACAGGGTAAATGGCAGCTCAAAATCAGGATAGGCCAAAACTGGACTAGTGAGAAGGGTCGTCTTCAGGTGTTCAAACGCTTGCTGTTGATCCTTTCCCCACTCAAAAGGTGCTTCTTTGCGCAGTAGCTGGGTTAGAGGAGCGGTGATCGTCGAGAACCCGCTGACAAACCTCCGGTAAAAGCCAGCTAGGCCCAGAAAGGCACGGACCTGCGTTGCATCTTTGGGTACGGGATAATTCTGCACACACAAGATCTTCGATGGTTCCATCCGAAGTCCTTCTTCCGATACGATGTGGCCCAGGTAACTAACCTGTGTACTGAGGAAGGTACACTTAGCTAAGTTCAGCTTCAGGTTTGCATGGTTCAACCTTTCCAAGACTTGGCGTAATCTCAGCATGTGGGTCTCTACATCCGGTCCGTATACGACAATGTCGTCAAGATACACTAGACAGGAAGAGCCCACAAGTCCCTCCAGGACTGAGTTCATTAGCCTTTGGAAAGTGGCCGGCGCATTTTTGAGGCCGAATGCCATCTTTCGGTACTGGAGTGTGTGGCCCAGCGTTGTAAATGACGTCTTCTCTCGGTCCTCTTCAGCTATGGCGATCTGATGGTAGCCTGCTGTGAGATCTAGAGTCGTGAAAAGTTTGCTACCGCCTAGAGACTCAAGTGTCTCGGTCAAGTTGGGAAGCGGGTATGCATCACTTTTCGTCGCATGATTGAGTGCCCGGAAATCAGTGCAAAACCTGTATTTTTGGCTTTGTCCGGGTGGCGTCTTCTTTTTAACCAGTACCACTGGTGCTCCCCAGGGGCTGGTTGATGGCTCAATTACTTGATCGGCCAGCATCTGGTTCAACTGCTCCTCGATGATAGGTCGTAGAGCATGTGGCACGGTATAGGGTTTCTTGTATATCGGCGGGTGAGATCCTGTTTCGATGCGATGGGTGACTTCCATAGAGCATCCCTGAGCGTCAGGCCGCTGAAACAGGTCTTCATACTTGGCGAGAATACTGCTGACATAGTTGAGATCCTCCGTCGGTAAGTGCTGCAGCTGTTGTTTCAGCACGGTGAGTAGATCAGGAACCGGGTTGTCCAGATCTTCGATAGGAAATTCCTCTGACGGGTCCAAAATCGGGCAGTCGTCAGACATGGGTTCCTCTATGTCTTCGGGTCGTAGTAAGTGAGCAGTGTCAAAAGCGTTAGAGCCACCAACGATCGCAATTCGCGGTCGCATTGGTTGCGCAACGTCTGGTCTTGGAACGGGTCGAGCAGGTGACAGATATCCAGTTATCACCTCACTGATCACCACAGACTGTCCAGTCTTGGGATGTCTCATCCTTACTTCGCAGCTATCTAGGTGGATAGAAGCGGGAATTCTCCGAAGTAAGTCCAAACCCAATAAGTCTAGTCCGGAATGATCGCGGGCAAAAATCCTGAAGGCATGTGTCAGCTTCAAGGGTCCGATAACCACTTCCAATTGCTGTTGTCCAAGGAAGGGCATGGGCTGACCATCGGCACCCCAGGCGAGAATCTTGGTCGGTACTATCGGTACGCCAGGCACAGGGTGAGTTAGAACGGAAATTTGAGCACCAGTATCAACAATCAGGACTCGGTCGTGTCCACTTAAGCTGACCTTGACTCGCATGGTTTGTTTAAACGGCGAATCAACTGCTGGTAGACAAACGTCAGGCTCCTCTGTCGTTGGAGTGGTAACTGAAGGTGTTTCGGCGCTTTTGGTCTCCATTCTAATGGCTATGGCTTGATGTGGATTCGGCTCATGAGCAGCGCTCGTGAGTGCTAGTACCTTCCGCGGTTCTGGTCGGGTGACGGGCTCAGGTGGGACGTAGGATTCCGTCTTCTGAAGACAATCCGCTTCCAAATGACCATAGTAACCACAATAGTCACACATAGGCTCGTCGGCGTAATGACTGCTTTTCACTCGACACTCTGTTTCTTTATGTCCATAGAGTCCGCAATAGTCACACGGGAAATTCTTCGGGTTCTTTAAGCAATGAGCAGGGAAGTGTACTCTGCTTCCGCAATAGCTGCAAGGCTTCTGTGGGCTTCCCATAGCAGCTCTTCGTTGTGGTGGAGGAGTAGGAGGTCGCGGTATGTTGGGACAACCGGATGCGATGTGTCCAAGCTCTCGGCATCTGAAGCATCGTTTATCCTGAACTTGTATTCGAGCAACGTTCCAATGATCGGAGCTTCGGGGTTCCAGGGCGTCTTCTAGCTCTTCAGCCTTTTTCATAGCTTCTTCAAGGGAGGCTGGCGGATTGTTGACGAAAAATCCGGCGTACGATCCAGGAAGTCCTCTCAAGAAAGCTTTTACGGATCGGGCTGCTATCCATGCACGGGCTTGAGTTGCATCCATTACTAATCCATCCACACGTGAGGCTTGCGCTGCTGTGTGTCGAACTCGTTCAGCAAATTGGCGAAAAGATTCGCTCGGCGACTTCTGCATAGTCCAAAGTTTTTCTGCTGCTCTTTCGGGGTCTTCTCTACCATACCAACGTAGCAGAGCTCGTTTCAATCCTTGGTAAGGGTTTTCTCCTTCAAGTAGATGTCCGTTGTCTAGGAGGAATGTTTTCGCTGTTCCTCGGAGCTTGATCCGCAGTAATTGCACTCTTAGGCTATCGGCCAGATCCCGCGTGATTCCGTCGAAAATTTCGAAGTAAGTTCCGATGGACACGGCTTCGATCTCATCGGGATCCCAGGGGTCGATCTCCATCAGCATTGACCGTGGAATCTGCTCGGGTTGTGATTCGGTAGATTTATTTCCGAGAACAATCTCAAGACGGCTCATGGCTTTTGCCACGGCTTCAAGGGCAACATCTCTTGGTTCAGGTTTCGTAGCCATATTCGACAAGGGGGATTTTCACGTTTAAAATAAATTCAAAATTCAAAAAGGGAAAGAAAACTGAAGGTTTTATTCCAAATACTAAATCAAAATTGCACTTTAACACACGTACGCACCCGAACGTTCTGTCGCGCCGCGAGAACCGATTGTAGGCCGACTAGGTAGGGTGGGCAACTTGAAATGGTATGGGGACTTTGTTGCACTTTTAGAGAAAAGCTGCAAACAATTGTAGTTAAGGTGAACTACTAACTATTATCGTTAAATTGTTATTTAAAATTATTAAATTCTTTATTAATATGAAAGGTGGGCAAGGGTGGTCGAAGGTGGACAGGCAAAAGAAAAATTGGCCTGGACAGGTCCTTAGAACACGTACCTTGAGGGTGGACAAAATATGGTGGACCAAGGGTACACTGAGGGTATACCAAAGGTGTGCAAAGGTGTACAAAGGTGTGCGAAAGGTGGACGGAGAGTCCACCAACAATTCAAAAGTTAAAATTGAGGTTCAAAGATTACGGACTTTCAAATCAAAAAGTTACTGTTTATATTGGGACCTTTGTAAACAAAATGACGTATGGTGGGCAACCAAGGTGGATGAAGGTGTACGAAGGTGGGCACAGGTGGACGCCAAAGGTGGGCACGAGTGGCACCTTAGAAGACTACGGTGGACAACGGTGGACGACCAAGAAATAATCGGACGTGGACGGTGGACGACCGAAATTTATCGCAAATTATGGTTTAAATAGTGAAATTTCACCATTCAACAACAAAACCAGCAAAATATGCAACACAATTGTAAATATTCAAGGTAATAAACCGCTATCCAATAGTCTCAATGTTATTAACCTTATCCTGTCACTAGGGGATTTGCAAAAAGGTGAAACCAAAAGGGATAATGACTTCCTAAACTTAACAAAAGGTTAAACGAGGTAAAAAGGTTCAATGAGCTGAGGGCTCGAAAGGTTCAACGAGCTGAAGGCTCAAAAAGGGGCTGAATTGGAAAAACCCAAGGGTTCAACTACCCTTGTGGTTGCTGGGTCAATTACGGTTAGAGGGTTACTTGACCTGAGGTCGAGAGTCGTTTTATATATACCTGAGGTATTATTCGCACAACAATTCAAACAAAATGGACGTTATTCTACCTTTCTTGGGAAAAATACTTGTTTCAAGTTACGAGTTTGGGTGTGGCTTTCCAAATTATCTACCGTATGCAAAGATTTTTACGTGCACAGGAGGATTCCTGCTGCTCTAAATTCCTAGAATGTAAAGACCTGAAAAATCCTGCAAGGGTGGGCAAATTATGTCCACAGTAGACAACTGGTGGGCGAAATTTGAGGCCAAGGTGGGCGAAACTAAAGGCCACGGTGGACGCAATTAAAGGCCACGGTGGACGCAAGAGACCACAGTGAACAAAAATCAAAAATCCAAGGTGGGCAAAATTAGGCCACGGTGGACGCAATTCGTAACTGAAAATTCTGAGTCAAACTTTGCGAAGGGGATCTGCACGAAACCAGTGCAGCACAAAGAAAAATATGAAATTTGTCAAAATTCGTGTCAAATGTGTAAAAATGTGTGTGTATGGCACCCTTAAGTCATAACATGCACATTCACATATATCATATATCAAGTACTTGGTTCCAAACGGAACTTTCTGGACAACTCACTGACTTGTACAACACTTTATTACGCAAAAAATGATTTTACTGAATTTAACAGGGTCAAACAGCTAAGATCCGCATAAAAGACAAATGAATTTAAATAAAATTTCAATAAAATTGGTAGATATTGGTAGCTACTGATTTTATGGCAGTCAAGAGGCGTTCGTGTTGATGGTGTATCGACACAAGTTCGATCAAAATTAGGTCTGCACTGCAGGGAATTAACACAAGTTTAATTCGCAGTGTTTTACAACCCAATCCTACCGCCTGCCAACAGTTTGTAACCCCATTTATCACTATGGGAACCCTCACAGGGAGCAGAAGACTCTCTGTCAGAAACTAAGATAGAATCTAATAAAGAATCTTCAAGGACTATGTTTATGATTATTGTATGCGGATCTGACTTACCTTAGCTGAATGTAAGTACCCTGGATATGTAGAGCTGCCACCACCTACTTATGAAGTAGGAACTAGTATGAAACTAGTTGAAGTTAAATTGAAAAGAAAAGGAAGTTAAATTGAATAAGCAAAATGAAGTTAAGTTATAGCAAGTGAAGTTAAGTTATGGCAAAAGAGAGTGAATTTACTATAAGCAACTATTATATGACTTTACTTCAGTGTTGTACCTGGTCAAGGGAGAAGTCAGAAAAATGTGTAAGTACTTCCGTACGTGAGATATATTTAAAATAAACAAGATATAAACCAACGAGTACTTTTAAAGTAATTGTCCTACTTTCAGCATATCTACTCTGGTAACTAGTAAGGTTTGTCGACTTAGAGAAATTTAGTGGTGGGCACTGATGGTGGACACCGAAGGTGGACGCCAAGGTGGACGCCACGTGTTGATCAAAATTTGGCACAAAATACAACTTAATATTATTAATCTTTACAAAGAAATAGAAACTTATCAAACTAGGAAAATGATTATCAGTCTTTGAGCTATTGGCAGGTTCCTACGCGCCTGTACGCCTACTACGGGAAGTGATAACTTGGTGTGCACTTGATGAAGAGATATTTTACAAAAGAAGAAGAATGTTTATTCCTACCAGTGAGAGTTCGTGATGGGTAGGTTCAGTCTTGAAGTCTGGCAGTCCGAAGAGTCGAAGTGGAAGTCTTGAAGTAGAGGCGAAATTCAAGGAGGTGGACGCAGGTTGATCGGGGGGCCCCAGTCTCGGCAGGCTTGTACTCTCCACAACTGGTCTGCTCAAGGAACTTGTCTCAACTCACTGGAATGACGAGCTGCAGAAGGGGTCCTCGATTTGGGAGGGGCGAGACGACGATCACGCGCATGCGCAGGTGGTGGGGGAGCCGTAGGTGGCGCGACTGGTGGCGGCATTGGTAGTTCGGCCGAGGTTGACGGTAGCGCTGCAGGTGGCGAACCCGCGGAACGAGGGCGAGCCCGCTTGCAAGTATTGCTGGTCGGTCGCATCGTGATCCGAAGGGGCGAAATCCTTCGGTCACATGTTGATATCAGTTATGATATTTGTAATGGATCTTACGCTGAGGCACTGTTACCTGGCCTGAGTGACACTCTTTTGGTCACTTCGGAGAGTGACAATGAACAACAAATAAATTCCAGGTTGAAAGGACTGGAGGTGTCCCTCGAAAACCTTCAAGTTTCGGTGCATGATATCAATAACCTCCTGAGGACCCAATTAGGTTTCCCAACTCCACCTCCACGTAATACAAAATCTATCCACGAAGAGTTGGCAAGTTCTATGGGCGGTGGCCAGACCGCTTGCCATGGTGGAGTAGGTAAGGTTTGGGGATCAAATCACCACAATCCTAAAGAAGACTCTCTTGAGGTCTTGGTTCTCGGTGATTCTTTCTCGTACAAACTGAATGAGGAGCTCCGCTCCATTTTGCCCAGTAAATTCATTGTCAGCCAGATCAGAATAACCGACGCCACATTCGATGTCCTTCTTGACTCACTTTCAACGAGAAACCACCTCCCGGATTACTTGGTGATCTCAGCCGGATACGAGGATATAAGTTACAATGAAGTAAATAAATTCAAACGTGCATTGAAGCGACTTTGCTTTTCTCTTGAAAAAACAAAATTGATTTTTTTGGGAGTGACCTTCAATTATCTGCTCCCAGCCTGGTCCGTCATCAACACTGAGGTTTTCAAAATGAATAAATTCTTGAATTCCCTCGCAAATCGTTTCCCTCATGTGTCTCTTGTCCAGACTTCTGTTCCAGATAAGAATATGATATTGTCCAAACGAGAACTCCCGTTCTACAACTCAACCATTAGGGGTGTTTTGTGTAAGCAAATTCGAGGAGACATTTTTCAGCATTGTTCACAGGTAGCGGAATTGAAGCGTAATAGAAATGTCATCGTAATGGCAGATGTGCCTCGGATGGACTCCTCATGACTGGACCCAGTAAGAGGTGTTAACGCTTCAGTTCAAGATGGTGTATCCGCTTCACTTCCTCAATTCCTGGATTCGACTCTGCATTCTGCCCAGAATTCTGCTGTTTCATCTCCTCCTGGCGCCTCTGATTCCCGTCGGTTGTTATTTCTACATTCAAATTTGCAGGGTATCAGATCCAAAATTCATGAAATTGACCATAGTTCGCAACACAAAGGAATGCCTAAACGCAATTGCAACGCTTTGAATATTTACTATCAAAATTGTAGAGGTTTAAGATCCAAGACCCACGACTTTTATCAGAACGTTTCTAATTCATGTTTTGACGTCGTTATTGTCACCGAAACGTTTCTGAAACCGGGTATTTTTGATTCTGAATTGTTTGACGATCGCTATACCGTATTCAGAAAGGATAGAAATCTGGAGATGACAAATAAAAAAGATGGTGGTGGAGTCCTAATAGCGGTGCTCAAATCGTTCAAAGTTTTTAAATACGAAAGCCTCTCACCTATAAGCGATAAAGATGTTCTAACGATAAACATATCGAACAGATACGGCCTGAATCTTGATGCTGTGGTGGTATACATTCCACCCCGTTCGAATATCATTCACTATTCCGAGATTTATGAGGAGTTGTGTGGTCTCAACTTGAGTAACGAACTTCTATTGCTCGGTGACTTTAACCTTCCAGGCATAACCGGTCGCAATTATGTCCTCCAGACTGGTGACAGACTCTGCTCATCTCTCCATGACTTCATGAATTTCTACAACTTGAAATCCTATAACGACGAGAGGAACCACAATCGACGCACTCTCGACTTGGTCCTTAGCAGTCAACCCGTTTCTGTTATTCGATCGATCGATCCTTTATGCAATATTGACGCACACCATCCTCCTCTTAACGTAAATTATTTTTATGAGAGGCGGAAACATTCTTCTGGGGATGATTCAAAATGTGTCAATGCTGACTGGTACTATAATTTTAAAAAGGGTAACGTCCTAGCTCTCAATCTTTCCATCCAAGCCATTGATTGGTCTCCTGTGTACGACGCTGCAAATTTGGAGGACCAAGTTGAAATTTTCTACAAACTGTTGTACAATGCTTTGGACCAGCATATTCCAAAGGTTACACATAAACGATATGCTGCAAATTATCCAGAGTGGTATACAAAGCAATTGATATCGAAGGTAAAATGCAAAAATAGATTGCATCGTAAATATTCCCGAACTGATTCCCCTGACGATTATGCCCAGTTTGCCTATCAACGCTCAGAAGTCAAAGCCGAAGCTCGTCTGTGCTACAAGAAACATATTGGCCAGTTAGAAGCAGATTTCAAATCCAACCCCAAGAGTTTTTGGTCGTATCTGAAGACAAAACGCAAAGGATCAACTCAAAAAGCGCTGGAGGTTAATGGTCGTAGCTGTTCAGAACCTCAAGTACTAGCGGATGCCCTTGCTCAACAGTTTGCCTCAGTTTTCCGTTCCCCTACGGCAGATCTTGGGATAGATTGTATCGACGCTATCTCTGACTCAAGCTTTGTTGATGTCCATGATTCATTTGCGGTTTGGTCGATCGAGTCCTACGAAATTACTGCAGCTATATCATCTTTTGAATATGGAAGATCGATTGGGCCGGATAAGTTGCCTAGTAATATTTTCAGAGATAACTCAGATGCATTGACATCACCATTACAGCACATTTTCAACAACTGTATTACCAGTGGCCACTTCCCTGATCGATGGAAGATTAGTAAGGTGACTCCAGTTCCCAAGCGTGATGGTAATACCAAACCTGAGCACTTTCGTCCAATATCGATCATGTCTTTCCCAGCTGCGGTTTTAGATCTCTTGCTATCCTCACGGCTCAAACTTTATCTAGGTTCGCTGATCGACGACTGTCAGCACGGTTTTCTCCCTCGTCGTTCCGTCGTGTCCAACCTTGCATCATTCATAACCTATGTATCTGATCGTGTAGACAGGGGAGTTCAGGTGGATGCAATATACACGGACTATAGTAAGGCCTTTGACCGAATCAATCACAAGCTTCTCTTGAGTAAGCTTGAAAAAATCGGCTTTTCTCCCGGTATGCTGTCTTTCTTCGAGTCTTACTTGGAAGGTCGTAAACAGTACGTGTTTTGGGAGGGCTGCACATCTGGTCATTATGCTGCTGCATCAGGAGTACCTCAAGGGTCAAACTTGGGGCCTCTTTTGTTTCTAATATTTATTAACGACGTCGTTAAAGAAATCCATAATTCCCAGATCATAATATATGCTGATGACATCAAGCTATTCACTGAGATCACTGATGAATCTTCGCAACTCGGGCTCCAGGAGGACGTCGAACGCCTGCATGCTTGGAGTGAGCTGAACAAACTCCCTCTTAATATTTCGAAGTGTAATACAATCACGTTCACCAGAAAACAACGCCCGCTCCATTTTTACTACAACATTCATGGCAGAACCCTCTCCAGAGTATCCATGGTTCGTGACTTGGGCGTCACATTGGAGTCTGATTTATGCTTCACCAGACATATTTCGCAAGCCGTGTCGAAGGCGAATCAAATGTTGGGTATGGTAATAAGAAATTCGAAGCCGCTCAACAATTTAGACGCAATTAAATGCCTTTATTTTTCCTTGGTGAGGCCTCACTTGGAGTTCGCTAGTGAAATATGGTCTCCAAGACAGCATAAATATATTAACCATATCGAAGCAATTCAGAGACGATTTTTGAGATTCCTACACTATAAGGCATGTGGCTCGTATGACGCTAGATCCAGCTATAAACCACTATGTTTGTATTTCAACGTGCTGCCTCTGAGTGTCCGGCGTGATTGGACGGACCTTGCCTTCCTTTTCAAAATCTTCAGGGGTGCGATTGATGCGGGGAGTCTCCTCCAGAATTTTGAATTCCGCATTCCAACGTTCAACTGCAGATCATCAGTACTATTTGCTGTACCACCAAGCCGAACTAGTTCTCACGCAGCCATGCTCCACGCCAGAACCGTCAACAATTATAACAACTTAACTAAGCTTAACCCGATCGTTGATATATTCTTCAATTCATTCAACGAATTCAAAACCCTCTGTTGTGACGAATTACTCGAGAACTGGGTAAAGATAAATTGATTATTAAGAATATTAGCCAAGGAATATAGAGTACTTGGGCAAGAAATCATTATTTATTATTATTATGTTTTTGTTATTCTGTTCACAAATTTCAATGTTACCGTGGTTTTCTGTTGTTATATTATATATTTCCATATGACTTGCATAATGTGTAATTAGGCAATGCCTGTGCGTTTTTGCATAAATAAAACATTATTATTATTATTATTATTATTATTATAGGAGATCGATCCCCGGTCGAGGGAAGTTAATTTTTGATGATTCAACATTGTGGCGCAGTCAGTAGGACACGAATAGTCTCCTTAGCATTTCTCAGAGAAACATTAATTCATTAAAAGATTGGGTCATCAAAAACAACTCCCTCTCAAGACACGAGTCGAGCCACTGCCTATTCAGGCTAACGTTGAGGTCAGCAGATCCCCCTCAGAAGTGTAAATATAGTTTAGTCGGACAATAGGAGATCGATCCCCGGTCGAGGGAAGTTAATTTTTGAAGATTCAACACTAGCTTGGACTTTCAACTCAGACTGTACACTGAACTGCGTTCCAAGCATAATGGGTTCATCAAGGTGCTGCACCGAGTTCACAAGAATTCTGAACTAGGTATTTGAGGAGGAGATGCAGTTTACCACCTCTCCGATTGAAATGTAAACCTCCCTTCTCAGCATTTGGCGCTTTTCCAGTGACTATTCTGTCTTGTTTTAGTCACTTTCTCTTTCTGCTTTGTTTTTGAGTGGGACTCACATTGTTATTGAAATGTAAGTGGATAATTTACCATTATATTTACATGTTGTTTGAAGCTGAGGAAATTATTCCAGTGGAAAAGATTTCCACAATCTTCTGCCTCTAGTCAACGACTAGGTATCTATACCTATACATAAAACGCCAACCGTATGTACGTACGTATGCACAGAGGGGTCGTGGGAGTGGGGAGAGTCGGCGGAATCGGAGATGGGAGGAGTTGGGGGCGGGAGGAATTGGAGAGAGTGGGTGGAGGAGGGAGTTGGAGGAATCGTTGTTGCCTACTTTTAGTAGGCTTTTCAGCTAGTGTTTGTAATAAAAACCAGAATTTTTGAGAGAGTGTCCTTGTACAACCACGTACAATTTATGGAACATTTCCACGATTCTAGATGGATGACCCATAAAATTGCCGAAGGCTATAAAAAAAACTCTGTTTCACCATAGCAATACAGGAACCCCATCCTGTACTGAATCTGAACTTGCTAGGGATGGGACATCGATATCGATAATATCGAAACATCAATGTTTTCCTTGTAATATCGATGTTTTTAACAACGTTGTTTTACACTCGATGTTTCAGTCCGATGATATCGATTTGTCGAGGAGATCGTTTGATAACATCGTTTGATAAATTTGACCCACTAGGGAGAGCCATTAGAGCCTGAAACTCTTTTCCAATCGCAACCCCAAGCAGTGAGTGAGTGACCTGCTAGGTACTGTAAGGGAACCAGACAAAATCCAATTTCAGACAAGATAACTTCATTGAATTTACTTGGGATTTGAAGAACGCCTCCTACCTTTCAATCATCACTTTTTGTAACAAGATAATTACTGGAAAACAATAGAAAAAAGTCTCTTCATGCTTGAACCAATAATTGAAATGGGGAAGGTATGGAGTATCGAAATGAAGTGCATAAAAATCGGATAATTTATCACAAATGAAAAAAATGATAATGGAGTAGGTTATCCAGTAAAATAAAATCTCTCTAAAAGAAAAGTTTTCCACTTCGTATGAATAGAGGAAGAGCAGCCTGATCAGGTTTTCTCCCTTGATTCTAATTAACTGACAAATTGATTAAATTTCCCGGTTTTTAAAAACATCGATTTTTTACCTTACGATGTTATGGACATCGATGTTTTTCATACGATGTTTCACCAATATCGATGTTTCTATGAGATATCGACATCGACATCGACATCGATGTTTTCCATTCAATGTCCCATCCCTAGAACTTGCCTTTCTTGCAACATAGGGTCTGTTTGGAGAGGCGGCCCAGAACCAAACTGGAACTGAAAAGGGGAGGGGATAGAGGCGAATGGGCTCCTCCGAACTCCTCCAAACCCCTCCGAACTAGTGATGCGACATCGATGGAAAACATCGATGTTTTTGAAATCCACCATCGATGTCGAGTAGAAACATCGACCAAAAACATCGATGTTTCTCGACATCGATGTTTCACAACATCGATATGCCCCATCTATATATAGTTACATAATAATAAATATTCGATGTTTGGCTGTATGTATCTACTCAATTTCTACCCTAGTACATTTTCCAAATGAATATTTAAAGCAGTTACACCCCTAATAAATTAAGAAAATACGTCAGTGAATAACAAAAGTATATATTGTTCATTATTTTCATAGCACTTGACCAGGTGTTTTTTTTAAATAGGAAAGCATTGAAAGGTAGGAATTGCAAATTAAAGATAAACCTTGTTTATTAACCTTCATCCGCTCGCGTAGGCGGCAGATTGGCCGCCTTTTCGAATTTTTCCGCGTATGCTCGCTCTTAGTACCGTGATAGCCCCAGAAACGCCATGTATTCTCTAGTTGATATGTAACCCCCTAGATTGCGTTGAATTCCGATCGTGGTGGACGCGTCAGCTGAGTCAATACTACTCCAAAGTCGGGCGCATCGGGTTCGAGCCAATTTGCCGCCTACGCGGGCGATAACGTGAGAATTTTCGCATTGCTTGATTTGGAAAATGTAAGTAAATATTAATTTTCCTTTCGCATGTATTTTCAACTGTACTACTTTCACAGTACTCTAGAATACGTGTAGGACTTCTCATAGATATTTCTTGTCGTACTCTGCTGTATTTTGAACTGAATAATGAATCTTTCGCATCTCGATTCGGAAAATGTAGGTTAGGTAAATGTTTATTTTTCTTCCGCGTGTTTTCTCGACAGTACTACTTTCGCAGGGTGACTCTAGATTATGCGTTGGACTTTCAATACGTGTTTCTTATCTTATTTGGAAATATTTTGAACTGAAAGCTAATAATGAATTGTTCATATTTTTCAGGGATCGATTGTATTCCACAGAGGAAGAAATTGCCAATGTCCTGGCCCAGTATGCCTACCTATACATACCTTCTTATTGTGATTGCGATTATTTGAATAAAGAATTTATTATAAAAATGTTCTTGTAATGTTGTGCTGAGTTCCCTGGTCTAAACTGATTTGAAACACGCAAGTTGAACGGAGAAAAGTGGTGAAATCAAGGGTGGCCAATTTGCCGCCCACGCAATTGGAAGTGTGACTTCAGGAGACGCGAGCGGATGAAGGTTAAAGTATGACGACACATGAACAAAAACACATTGTACATAATATTTCCAAATCTCAAACATTCATTCAGGTTCAGGTTTTTCCATTTTACATGTTTTCTCCCCAGTACTTCTTATTTATTGCACCGGTAGAAAACTGAATCGGTCGAAAAATTAGCTATTATTTATTCCTCCAAGAGACAAGTATGTAATAATTCATCGCGATTGGTATTTTAACGCTTGTTTCATTCATTATTTTAAAGTGTAAATTATTGAGAAAACCAATGGGAACAACAAATGGGGAAAATTACGACATTGATTGAAACATCGATGTTGTGAAAACATCGCCATCCAAACATCGATGTTAACAACATCGATGTTTATTGAAAAACATCGATGTTTTGAAAACATCGATGTCGATGTCGCATCACTACTCCGAACCGTTCAGGACTGCCTCTCCGAACAGACCAAAAGCTTCATTTTTGTCAGGTGACGTCAGAGTTGTAGTCGGATCTCCCGCCAACACGAGTGAGGATGGTATTTCCTAATGAATTTCGGGTTATCTAAACGAAATTTCGAACAGAAAACTGGTACAGTTGAATTTTCAAGTGCACTTAATTTGAATCTGACGTCTTAAATGGGAAATTCTGAGCCATGCAACTACACCATCATCGTGTAAAGTTAGGATGACCAAGTATTTGAGGGAAGGTCATGGCTTTCTTCAATCAATGGAAGCTTTTTTTGCAATTCCTGAAACGTCTCGAACTAATTTTCTATAATAGATCAAAATGCTTATGAATGGTTTCACTAGCTTCTTACTTTCTGGGACTGGCCAGTGCTGCGGGATACTTGGTCCATGGTTTCAATCACAAACAGTTCACAAATTAGTTGTCTACGGGTTTAGTCTCAAAAACTAGCTACGGTAAGCAGATTATAATTGAAAAACCTAGATAAATACATTTTAAGACTCACCAGTTCTTAATTTTCGGACCGCTACGTAGCGCTTTATCTGTTGTTTCGCATCACACAAACATGATAAAATTGCGTGGAGGAAGATTCCAATGAAGACTACTGTTCGCTGTAACTATTCAGACAGATAAAGGAGAGATGTTATACACCTTCCACAACTTTCCTTATTTACACCGCTAACCGACATTTAGCTCTTGCATTATTGTTCCCTTATGACAGCTCCTTATTTTTATTCAGCTTTTATTCGTGGTCAATGAATTGTTTAGTTTCTTTCTCTCTGCCCCATGTTGATGATGATGGTATAATTCATTAAAAACAAAAGATTAGCAGACGCCATCATAGCGTTGCTTGCGTTTTTGCTCTTTGCAGAGGCGGTCTTGACGAACGAAAACAGCTCAAACAAAATCAAACACTTTAACTCAAAACCGGTGCAAATAAGTTAGATGCCTTTTGTCTATTGCGGCTCGCGGTTGCTTGTTTATTACCCAATTTTTCGAGTATTAACTTAATTACAACAATTTGTTGAGTATTTAATTAACTCTTCAAACAGCCTACGAGTGTCCCACGATGGATAAACTGTCTAATCAATCGACATAACTATTGTTTCGACCAATTCACCCCCAATATCAAGTCAATGGCATGTCATTTCTCTGAGAATGTCCACACGAAATCCTTCACACCTCGTGAATATCAGGTAAAGTATTGTAATACTCCTATTTAGTAAATAATAAACTCTATCGATCCAAACTAAGTTTCGATGAATAATTGTACAGGTGGAGCTAATCGACGCCGCTAAATCTCGCAATGTAGTCGTATGCTTGGATCCAAGCGCCAACAAAACATTCATTGTTTTGAAAGTACTGCAGGAGCTTTCCAACGACGTTCGAGTGTGAGTTGAACAATATTACACTTAAGACCAGATACTATGATTTCGTACTTATTTGATAGCCTTAAACATTTGTGGAGAATGAGTTAACACCCAACAACATCAGATTTTGCTCCAAGCGACCAAATATTTTGAAATAATTCTTCAGGGTGTTAGGTGAGTAACTTTCGTAACTTTACGTAATATTACGTAGCCGACACAGACAAGTGTTAAATTCTAATCGAATCGACTCAAGCCGAGCAATAAAAAAATAATCTCTCCAAGCATTTTCATCTGTGAGAGAGAGAAAAAACACTTTATTGAACATTATAGAGGGAATGAAGGTGGACAATGACTCCAGTAGTTGTCGAAACGTAATGGATTTGCCGAAAGTTCAAAATGAGTTGCCAAAATTTCAAATTGGTATGCCAAAAGTTTGCCGAAAATTGAAATTGATTTATGCCAAAGTGTTTTTTGTTTTTGCGAGCGTGCGAGCAAGCGAGCGTAAATGTGGAGGAGTTAGTCTTGTGAGAGCCAAATTGCTGCTCCGTCCTCCAGTCCGAGTCCTCGGACTTGTTTCCTTGGGCCTCTTAGCCTCATGGAAACCGCTCGATGGACGGAGAATTGAGTTTTCACTCGCGTCCACATCATTACTTGAGCGTATGATTTGGACCATTTGTTGGCAAGGTGTAAGGAGGCATTCTTGAGAAAAGCGTCACTCTTTATGCAATGCTCCATCGCATGAAATTACGAGTGGCGTGAAAGACCCTCTCAGATCTTCGGCTATTCTGTCATATTTTGCATGTTTGGCTTGGGCAGCATGGCGAGAGATGGTTGGCCAGTCCATGGAAGTGTAAGAGACTGCGTCAGCGTTTATAACGCGGGTATCAAAAAACGCAGGTCTCACGGTCCCACACACCATGAACCTTCATGTCTGCCACCAGGCCGGGGCTGCCATCAGCACTTTCACGAAGAACTGGTTCTGTGACAACACCGTTCCATGCGAGGCTTGCTATTTTGGCGCATTCGTCCCGAACCAGGTCGTGTCCCTGTTTGATCAGGCCGCCCTTCATACAATTGAGGGCGTGGTTCATGTCCATGGGACTCCCGCATCCGTCGCACCATACTGGCAACCCTCTTGGTTCCCAACCGTACGGAATGGCTAGTGCGTCACGGAATTGGGAAGACGACAAGTCGAAGTTGTCTGCTGCAAGTGGGACGACGCTGAGCCATTGTGATGCCTCCCTAGTCCTCCGAGGCTCTGTTGCCTACTGGGTAGTGATGTCAAAAGCTGCTCGCTGGCTGCAAGCTCAGTGGTTTTTCGCTGTGTTGCCACTTCTCGCAAATTTGACACCACACCCTCTTCGTACTGGGCAACATCCTAAGTTCAGCCACTCCTTATGGCATCAGAGAGTGGCGCTGTGGCTTCTCTGGATGTCTCGTGTGCCATTGAAGCCGCTTTGACGGGATTTTCAAGAGCTAGGCCTCCCAGCTTTGTTGGGTATTCGAGAAGCTTTTGTAAAATTCCTGCCTCTCGCCCAAGGATGGCAGGAGCCAGCTTGTTTCGAATTGTGTCACGCAAATTAACGTACTCCTCTTCAAATCCACCCACCACTCGCTGCATATAGGCCCATTCCCGCTGGACAGCTTTGGTGAAGGCTGTGTGGGCTGCTTGTGGACTCTGCTTTGCTGCCTCGGACATCTTTGAAACACTTTCGATCCAACCACTTATCTTTGATTGAACGAATTGACGTTTTGCTTGAGTGGGCCCCACAACACCTCCTAGGAATCTTTGTGAATACACCACTTGTATATTCAGACCTGCGAACTCGGAGTTGGCTACTTCCTCCATACCCGGTTTGATGATAAGGAAGCTCTTGCGAGGTTCCGGGTAGTACCCCCATTTGGGGCCCTCTTCTTGGAGGAGTGAGAGCCACCGGCGGATACTTGTTAAGCTTCCTACACAGGCCGCATCATCTGCATACCAATTTTGGATGCAATCTGTTCCTGTCAGGTGTTGTTTCAGCTTTTGTGCGAGTGGTAGTGTACCTACAGCATACATCATCATGCCGAGTGGGTCACCCTGTGTTGTACCCTCTCGGCTCAATAGATGTGAGTTGCTATTGCGAAATAAGGTCGGTGGATATCCTCGGTAGGTATTGAAGAGGAATCTTGCACAGCGTGGCCACAAAATCCTGGAGTTCCACAACGCGAGAGGTCGACTTACTGAATTGAAAGCGTTAGTGGCGTTAATGAGCAACAGTCCAGATTGTTCATTCTCATCGAACTCTTCAGACAAAGCATGGACTGCTCCTTCTACGCCAGACTTGATCCCAGCGCCTAGTTGGTCGCTGCCACATGCCTCTCGAAGGTCAATTCCTGTGATCATGGCCATTGTTTTAGCATTGTAAACGCTTCGTTTCCGAGTTATTTCACTTGAATAGTTTTTTCATGTTTTCGACCCTATATCAGTAAAATTATTATAACTTCCTTAATTTTGAATGGAAAAAATTCTACTATTCCAATGGGAACAGCGTTAAATTTCCTATATTCGTACGGCCGATGCAAATTTTTTTAGTGGATCCGACAAAAGCAGGAGCAACTTGAGCACCTCAAGTAGATAATTCTTCTTGTTAGTTTTTGTCTGTACCTGAACCTAAAACTTGCCCCAAAATCTCAGCTTTCCAACGGTCGTCAATTTTATTTTTAAAGTAGGACTTATCTCATAACTTTGTATTAGAACGCGGAAAAACGTGATTTTTTTCAACGAAATCAGCTTTTTGGATGGGGCTTGTGGTTAGTTGAAGGGGACTTTATCTACTGTTACGAAGCGTCTAAATAAAAATAGCTAAGATACCCTTTTTGCTAAGCTTGAATCAAAGAATCTGACCTTTGTCCGTATCAGTTTAATAAGCTTAACACCCTGTCTGTATATTTGAAAATGGATAAAGCTGGGTTCACATGAGCGCGGTCTACGCGGTTGTGCGACAAGGCGGTTACGTGTTTGGGACGCAGCTGGTGTCTAGAGGTTCACATGGTCGCGGTTGCGCGACAGCTTTTCGACTTCTATTTTCCCGCGCTTCAGTTGAAATTCTATTATGTTTTGAATCCTTGCTGGTTTGAATTCTATCATTTTTATTTTCACATTGTGATTCAATATAGCTCGTCCGAACTATATTAATCACTATAAAATCACCAATGTACCTCCTCACCAAGGGTGACTGGGGGGTACATCAAGTAGGTAGATTTTTTCTGTACCTACGATGTTTCATTTAATTTTTAAATGCATCAAAGATGAACAGTATTTTACTGAATCGAGATAGATAACGTTACCTACCAACTCCAAAAATCGGAATTCTGATAGCTTTATTTTATTTGTAATCACTATTATCAAAGTGAATTATGATGTAGAATATTCCTATGAAATGCGTAATTTTTATAATTTTGTTGTAGGTGCAAAAAAATTTGCAAAAAAATCTTGGAAATCACCTCATCAATTTGGTGGTTGACATTCTCATCAATTTGAGTATCCATTACATAAATAAATCACAGATCATATTTATTAGATAGGTATACGTTTTATTTCATTACGATGCATTCATCAAATGTCTACAAGAGATCAAAATAAACGAAAATTATAAAAATTAGTAAAGTAAAAAATACTTGTCGACCCCTAACATAAACACACAGCTCTCTTCTCTTCTAAACTAAATCAATTACAATTTAACTAAAACTTTGATTCATTTGGGATCAAGCTTCCGGAAAAATCACAACACACCAGTTGATACCCGTGCTGGAAGAAGTGGTGATAACAAGTCGTGATAACAAAAAATGTAAACAAAGGGCGCGCGGTTACGCGTCGAATATCAGAATTTTTGAAACGCGACAGTCCACTCCAAAAGTACTCAGGCGGCTGAGGCGCCACCAAACAAATGGCCGAACGCGTAACCGCCTCTTTGTACAACCGCATTGACCGCGCTCATGTGAACCAAGCTTAAGGATTACGTACCTAGTCGACATGTCATGATAGATCAGGAATATTCGATAATTAATAACTCGTGAGTCGAGTTAAGGTTTGAATAAAAAATCATAAGCCATGAATACCGAAGTTTGTGCTCAGAAGTCTTGCAAATAGGAGTCACGTTCCACCAGGTTGCTTTTAATATAAATCTCCATCCATAAGAGATACAGAAAGGAGCAGCCCCTGAAATAGGTAGTTATTTTTTTCGCCCCTTAAAAATTCATATTTTGGACTTGCAAGTATCAAATTGCTGTGTGAAGATCATTTTAAAATAATTGTGTTTCTTTTAGAATCCAAATATTTGAAAAAACATGAAATTATCACAATTGACTAAAAAATTTCAGCATGGACTTTTTTATTTATTCATTCTTTTTTTTCCACAGATATTCCTTTTGGAACATTCTAAAACGATTCGTGAAGTTTTTCCGAAATTCATATTAATATTATTTCGCAAAAACTTGGAGTTTGTGTCGACATTTTCATAATGATAAGCGAAAAGATGAGTTACCGGTAATTTTTGAACAACTCTTTTAACGGGTCAAACATTCAACAAAAAAAAGGTCTAAAAACATCTGTCGAGGGGTTGTTGACGTTTTTGTGGAATAACCGTCATATTCAGGGAAATACAGGGTGTAGGAATACTCTTAAGTTCGTCAAAACTTCAGGGTTCGATTCTTCATCGTTCATTCTTCAGGGATCGGAAAAACTGTTTATTCTTATTTTTAATCTAAACTAGAATTCATTCTGAGAATTTTGACATCAGCCGATCTCATGTTGGATGAGTAGATCTATTTCTACGATTTTTCAAAGTTTCGCATGTTTATGACGTCACAGTGGGCTGGGGGGTCCCGCCCAGGCAGTAGGGGCGCGTGACGTAATAAACGGTCGAAACTTTGAAAAATCACAGAAACAGATCTACTCATCCAAAAAGAGATCAGCTGGTGTCAAAATTCTCAGGATGAGGTCTACTTTCAATTAAAATTTTAAAAAAAATCAGGTGCACCCCCCCCCCCCTCCCATTTTAAGATTGTTTTTGTGTTTTCGATCTTGTGTCATTAAAACTGCCATAACTCCCGTTATTTACCTAATAAATTCAAAATGGAGGATATCATTGGAAAGAGAGGTTGAATGTCCAAGCTACCTGGTGCAATACTAAAAAAAACCCTGTGTTGTTGCCTGTAAAGTCGGTATACGGGCGAAAGTTTTACGTGACAACGACTTTGAGTGGTAAAACAATTTTAATGTTAATATTCATTCGTATAGTAGGAAGAAGGATAAAATAAAATTCTTTGTCAAGTTGCACAGAGTAGGTATTTCCCGTAGGTAGTAGGTATTTCCCATGGGTGGGGGGGGGGAGTGAGTGCCAGGGAAGGGGGGCGGGGCGCTCCCGCCTTTAGGGAGCGCCGAGCTGCACCCCCTCTGTGAGCGGAGCGTAACGCAGTTTCTTGAAGTGTCTCCCGGTAAACCAATTTATAAGACGTTATCACGTCAAAATATTTTAGAAATGAAACATTTTTAAAAACTCAAATCAAATAGCATAGTTTTTTTGATTTTTTCAAGTTTTTCTTTTCTTGAGCGAAGTTGTTACTTTTAGTCCCTTCCTACGCTCTTCGGAAGAGAAATATGCAAAGATTGTCAGCTATCCAACGGTCTGTCATTTTTTCATCTTTACATTTTAATTACCTAGAAGAAAAATCAAGTTTGAATGCAAAAAACGTGAATTTTACAAGAAAATAGTGTTTTATGATGTATCACGATCATCTTCGATCTCAAGAATTTGAACAATTTGAACCCCAAGTTGCCCATTTTATATTAATAACTATCATTATAACGTTTTAATGGATTTGTTTCAAGTTTTCACCTTTCAAGAAATAAAATAGGTTTATATAGCATTTTCACGTCAAATTGGAGGTTTTCCATTTCAAATTGGAGGTTTTACACATCAATTTGGAGGTTTTACACATCAATTTGTAGGTTTTAAATTTCAAATTGGAGGTTTTACATTTCAAATTGGAGGTTTTACTTTTCAAATCGGAGGTTGACGGAAATGGTTCGTTTCACAATATTTTTAAACGCCGCAACCGTAGAAGGCGGAAACACTCGAGGTGTTGTTCATTATAAGATAATATTACGGGGCCACTGCAATGGAGAGACGTTTAAGGAATTTATCGCAGAGCTGTTAATGCTGCAGAGATGATGATGGATAACGCAGCGATTCACCGAGCTGGACAAGTTATCAGTAAGATGATCGAATTGGGGTTCAACGTGAAATATCTGCCCCCCTTCTCACCCAACTTGAATCCAGTGGAGCACTGCTTTTCAAAAATCAGGTTGTCAGCATGACAAATCCTCAGTGAGCCCCAAACAAACCACGACCTGTGTGACACGATAACCCGTAGCGTTGTAACTGTCACCACATCGGACTGCACAAAATTTGTGCATTACATAATTTAACTATGAGAATGATGACCTGACAGCCACTGCTGCAGGGAGAGACTTACGTTGAAAAATTTGTTCATTCTTTGCCGTTCATTATGTTCATTCTTACTTGTTGAATGTTACGTTTCACTCGCTAATTTGTTGTTATTGCTTTCCCAGAATTTAATCATGTATTTCCGTCAACCTCCAATTTGAAATGAAAAACCTCCACTTTGTAATGTAAGACCTCCTAATTGATGTGTAAAACCTCCAAATTGATGTGTAAAACCTCCAATTTGAAACGGAAAATCTCCAATTTGTCGTGAAAATGCTATAAATTCTCCAATGACATTTTTATTTTGATTTCATTCTGGTTTATTATTTTTTCACATTCCAGTCCGTGGGCTTCAGGCGGCAAGAAATCGCTTTATATCGGCAATGAAGCTACAGTTCATTACTACGCTCAAATATTCGAACACTTGACAGATCTGAGCACTCGAAAATTCCTGAGAGATAATGAACAAATCGATTATTTCAACGATCAGGTGGGTACATAAACTTGATTTATTCTTCTGAGTTCATACCATTAGTGCACTGAAAAAAATCGTCGGATTGAGATTTCCGACAAGTTTTTGTCTGACAATGTTCAATTCAACTCCCTGGAGTTCAGGCAGTTTGCCAGGAGCAGGTGATGGCCTTGCTGAAAAAGCGGTCGGAATTTCCAAGTACAGCGAAGTTACTTCAGAGTAGGATGCTCAGGTGATGCTGACAGAACTGGCTGTTCTTGATGCTTACAACCCAAAGTAGTTTTGTTGTCTTTCGACGGCCAAGTCTCGCCAGGCAGATCAATACAAGTCTGCAGGGTCCTGTCTTTAGTACAGGTCAGCCAGTCTACAATCAGGATTTGCCTCGGGGTTATTGGAGATGGGAGTGTTGTCCCAACGATCGTCATGGGAGGCAGGGTGTACCTTATTCATATTCGTTCTTCGAACTGGTTTAGTGTCAGCCCGGAAGCGCAAGTTTTGTTTATTCGCGAACCCGCACTAATATAAATGAGCTTCATCGCTTAAAAAAGTGCCGTCCTCAGGAACGAAATCCAGAAGAACCTCACACCTACTCCTTTGAGAATTGTAGTCAAGTTCTGACTGTTACTGCACAATCGCCATTTTGTATGAATGGAAACGTACGTCTTCATGGAAAATATTCCTCACAGAACTATTAGGTAATCCAAGGGCTGATATGAGCTCTAGTGAGTCCGCAACATTGAGGCTCTCGATGCCCCAAGAAATCTGTTTATTCTGTTCTGCCAAAGTATGATACTCAATTGATTTCTCGGTGGCACTACAAAGTTAGGGAAGTTCGGTGAACTTATGACGTCGGCATGTAAGCAGGGGCGGCTACTGATAGGCGCATGTGCACCCCCAGCCAATTAAAAAAGAAAAAAAAATCAAAGTTTGTTCCTCTTCGTTTGAAGAGTAAGTTGGCTAGGACAGAAGACAATGATCGTAGGTACTGTGCTAGTTGAATCTACGCGCGAAAACTGTGGCGGGAGCTCCCTCTTTTCTGACCAATCACTCCCGTTTGGAGCATCACCTCTCCTCTGCACCATTTCTGGGGAAAGTGACGTCATCTTGACATCTTTCGAGGGAGACAGGCACGTGAGATTGACCAATCAGAGAGCAGGACGTTTTCTCGTCTTGTGCAGAATTGGTTCGTTGCTCCCCCGTCAGAGAGCTCTGCAATCCAGATTTCCTTATAGAGAAATAAGTAAACAAACAAACCTGATGGGGGGATTCCGTTTTACTTTTTTGGCTACTATTACTACCGTTTCGGTACACACCGTTTTGATCAAAGTACTGTGATTACTTAGGAGTGTTGTAGGTACGATGAGTAGTTTACATTAAAGTAAAGTAAACTATTTGCGTTTGTCGATTGTGGAAAAGTGCGACATTCGAGAAACTGGCAGCCCCTTGCTGTCTCTACCTGGACTCCAGCAGACGTTGAAATTTAAAAACCGTGCAGATTCGTACCGTAAGTTTTAATGTCGACTATTATAAGAAGGTAGATTGGCTTTGTGGGTGTGAAGTGACTAACTGACAATTTCGCCTACTTTGTTCTACCAACCGAAATGAGGCTTGAGTTAAAGATGGCATAAGTGATCTCCCATGAGGCATGATTCGAATCTCAGAGTTTTCAAGGGGCTCGTTAATTTTTCTTCCGAATTGGACGATGTTTTGAATCGTCACGGGCAAATATACATTTCAGTTATTGCAATAAGATGGATGAATTTCTTGGGTTTAAACCTTTGATGATTAAGTATTTCAGAATTTCTGTTAACCACTAGAGAACATGTTTCGTGTCTATTGCACCTACGTATTTAGTACCGTTTGCAATTTTAAGATGAAAAAAGTTACAAAGATTTATCCCATTTGCATATCGTTGAAATTTCTATTTGGCAGAGAAAATCACCTATTCTGTCCCTTTTCGATAGCCTCTCCTGATCTCTGTGCACCCCCTGAGTTTCGGGGCAGGAACCGCCACTGCATGTAAGGAACCCATTACCGCAGAAGCAACTCAGAAGCAACCCGGACTCGAAAGAGACTTGGCATGTCTATGGGTTTGAGAGGCACATAGGGAAGCATTATTTGATATCCGTGTAGTTGACAAGAAGCTCCCTCATTACGTCTCTCGACCCATCACAGCTGTCTTTTCAGGAGCTGAAGAAGAGAAGAAAATAAAATACCTGAGCGCTAGCGAGGAGCATCGATTCATTCACTCCTCTAGTGAGTCCGGTAGATGCTGTATTCACTCCTGAAATGGTAGCGTTTGTGAAGGCAAAACGGCTGTCGAAGATATCGGGCCAACACAGGTTGCGATGGATGGCTGAGAGCCACCTCAATGTGCATCAGAGGCTCCAGAAAGATGGCGAAGTGCTGATGAACTTCTGGGGTTCAGCGATGGCGCAGCACTACAAATGGGTCTCTCTCAGTAAACTCTGAATATGAATTAGATCGAAGAATAATTAAATATATGAAATAGAGAAACTAAGGTGGAATCACACTGTGCTCACGTGCAGTTTCACCTCACGTGACCTCACGCGGAAATCACGGCCAATCCTCGATGGGGTATTTCAGTCAATTTTTAAAATTTTTTTTTTCAAAAGAGCATGGGTCAGGAATAACGGTAATTGGGCCTGTTCATCGAGAAAATGTTTAGAAGAAATTAGGGAAGCTAATGAAAGTTGAAGATTTGAATGGTGTGACGTAGTAAGTTGTTGTGACAAACTTGCTGACCTTGGATCGAGACATTCCACTAATCCCGTGCAGTCTCGAACGCCTCGTGGCCTTGGATACTACAAAATACTACTCACACACGCATGCGGCGTAGTGTGTGTGCGTTCATAGAGGCCCACCTTTTTTCAAACGTGTGATCTCTATTCAATTTTTCTACCACATGTTATTGTATCAATGGGCAAAAAGTTGAAGTATAGAGGTTTTCAATGGTGCTGAATCCAAATTTTAGGTTAAAAACCTGAATTTCCGACCTACCGAAATTGTATGTTGACGGCCTCTAGAAGCGCACTCTTTGGTTTTGTTCCAAATCGTTGTCAAATCTCAACTCACGTCACGCCAAAATGTAGTTGTCCAGACTTCATCTCACGTAAGGTCACGCCGTGTGAGGTCACGTGAGCTACCATCAGTCTGGCTGTCGTGAACGAATTACCTTGTGTTCTTATGGGAGAACGGTCAACCGCACTTGGCTAACGTGAGCTCACGTGACATGAGGACAGTGTGTTTGCAGCTTTACGCATCTTGTCATCCCATACTCCATGCGCTGTAGCGGACATTCAACGCTGCTAAATTCAATGCACTGCTGCTGTTCATTTGAAGGAAAGCAATATTTTGGCAGGATCATCTCAAAATACGTTTTCATATCTTTTGTCGTTCAAGTTCTACGATTTGGCATCAATCTTTTCAATAAAATTTTCTATATTTTTTGAAATTCATCTGATGTTCTCCGTCTGTTTCTCAGGTTTTGCTAACTACTTATGAAATATGTTCGAAATGGTTAAGTCTTGGAGCCATCGAATGGAGCCGTATCAACTTACTGTTGGTGGAGGACTGCCATCATCTTCTCAGTTATCACCCTCTTCGAGAGGTAATCCTTCATATTTCAGTAGATTTTGGTAGATTTCTCTAATTCTTCCGAAAATGTTCTTAAAACTAAGCCATATGTACAATTGATCGGGACTGGTGTTGATACCTCGGGATAAAAGAATTAATGACGCACACAATATAAAAGTTTTCACAACTAAATACATTGAACTAAAGCGGATGAACAAGGATAATTGTATGACAACGTTAGAACGGTATAGGAGCACGGAGCAATAAGGTGGGCGTTGGTTTTGAGGGAGGTTAACCCAGTGATTTTAATGGCCCCGGCTACATAGAACTATTATGCTCAATAAAGCTCCGATTGTTTAATACTAGATCTATTTCTTATTATTTATCCTTTTGTTCTAGTGCTGGTTTATTATTATTGAGTGCGAATACTCAACATTTGCTTGATAGAAGCTGATGAAATAATATTGGGCTCAGCCCCCTAGCAGTGGAACTAAGAACCAACCGTGCTGCAGTTGGTAGCACTAACTTTGGTCTCCTGCCTAGAATAGGCGGGAAGTCCAAACGACTGGGATCAACTGGAAAAACAACACTTTCATTCACTGAGCTTTCGGTAAATTTGTTACCTTCTTCTTCGAGTCCCGAAGAAGAAAATAAATTTACCGAAAGCTCCGAGAAGAAGGTGTTGTATTTCGAGTTGACCCCAATCCCGATCAATTGATGAAGTCCGTTTGTTGGGTCGATCTACATGATTTGCTACTAAGCAATTGAAGCCAGGTTAATTTAATTTTCATGTTTTTGGTCTCAAGATAAAATCATTTATAGTAGATGTCAGAAGGAGCAAATTTAAATGTACTTGTCATTATCTTAGGGTAAAGTTTGATGAATCATTTTTGAAAGGTGTTGTAAACGTGATCGAGTTGATCCTCGCTTTAATATTACTGTTTGAACCTTCCCGCCCAAAATGGGTGGTTGGTCCAAAGGAAAAGTAGTCCCTTTTACCAACAAAGTAGTTCCTTAAGAATGAACCAAACTAGATCTAATTGAGCAAGGACGATCATAATTAAGAACAACATAGAACATGAATGCACGGGGCAGATCAAGATGGCGGTGATGAAGAAACCCCTCTGCAGTCCTGATGCCTCCGCCATTACCAATTTAACACTGCGCTCATATTTTCTCGTTCAAATCCTATAATAGTTCTGTTTAATACAAACGTTTCAGTTCTCAACCAGTGTGGTTTATTTAGTACTTATTCCCAAGGTAAACACTGGGGGATGTGCCTGATTTTTTAATTTTTTTTAAATCGAAAGTAGACCGCATCTTGAGCCCACTGTGACGTCATAAACATTCGAAACTTTGAAAATCGTATAAAAAGGTCTTCTCACGCTAGAAGGTCGCGATTGGTGTCCAAATTCTCAGAATGAGGTCTAGCTTAGATTAAAAATAACAATAAACCGTTTTCCGACCCATGCGCACATCCCATTACTATAATTTTAATCATGTTGATGGCACAGCTCTGAAAAATAACAGTAACGTGAACATCAAACACTAAAATAATTTCACTATGCTTGAGGTGAATAAGTAAGCCCTAATGTATCTAAATTACGTACACCTCATACAAATTAAGTGTATTTATTATTTGATCTGTGGCTTTAGTCCTTGGTGTTTACTCGTTAATAATAATCAATGTTTTTCCAGGTGGTGGTCAATTTGAATGGCTACAACTCCGACCGCCCTAGAGTTCTTGGGCTTACGATCCCGTTGTTTTCCAGCTGTGAAGTTGAGCCCGGTTGCGTCCAAGCCAAAATCAAAAAGCTTGAACTCGACCTCGACTGTGAGGTTGACACTGCCAGCGACATAGTCTCTGTTCTTAGGTAAAACCCGACATCAATTTCTTTCATCTGAGAATCAAGTATTATCATTACGCATCTCATTATAATGGACGTTCTGAAGCGGATGTGTGAAAAAGGACCTGAAATGCATTTGTGTTTCAAGTCATTCCATCGCATTTTATTCCAAGACTGGAGAAACAAGATTCAGTGGAACTAGAAAAGGGTTTTGCACAGATTTTATATAGTTGCCCAATCCAAACTAACCACACTTAGAACAACGGTGCATACAAATGGGAGAATCGTTCGTAAGAAAAACCTTTTTTCATTTCAATAAGCCTAGAACTCAAAATTAGGTAGTCGACCAATCTTGGGCTCAACAACTATTTTTGTTACGTCAACAATTGGAAATTAAAAACAGGCCTCCTTGGGGTGCAGCAAAAGGAGAGTAGAAAAGGACAAAATCTCAGAGCACTACTGCCATCCTGCTTGCAAGTTGATGAACATCTACCATGGATAATCAACAATCTTACATTGTCAAATGCTGGTACCCTGGACTCTGGTTATTCATGCTGCATCTGTGTGTGAAATGCTTTCAATATCCATGAACTTGGGGAACTTCCTAGTTTCCCTGATTTTATTTTGTCAGGAGGTGCTGGACCCAACAGCGATGAGATCAACCCAATCGCAGGTGGTATTCTTTTAGATGGAACATGCTTTAGCCTTGGACCAATTACCTGAAAAGTGACGGGCGAGTGTCAGTCAGGGGTTATTCTCCACCCGTCCACCCCATCCCCACTCCGCCGAAAAGCGCGGCTGACGGCATGTTCCATGTTTCTTGAATTTAGCCAAAGGCTCTTGTAAGGTTGCCTCCTCTGCGGCTTTGGCGATTAGGTCTGACTTATTTTTCGGCCTACTCGTGGATTCGGGGGTTTTGAAATGACCTTCCTAGTCCTGCCTAGGCCTAAGTTCCCTAACTGGCTATCGCCAGAGATCGGTTAGATCTGGGGGGCAATCGCCTCCGGATCTAAGACTTTGATTACCTTACTTTTGTCCTTACACCGAATGGGCTCTGTGGAATGATGATAACGGAAACAAAACTGATAGCGATTGATCTTACTTTTTATTACTGTTGGAACGTTCGTTCTTCTTTTTGTTTTCAAGTTAAATTGACATGTGAAAGAAAATGAAAAAAAAAAAACAGAGACTTAGATAGCGACTTAATTTACTCCTACCTACGTGCCTCCTGACCGCGCGGAGTTACGATGACTCGCAGTGAGCGCGGGTTCGCGACGGTAACGGCGGAAGTGAGGTTCGGGGTAAGTTGTGATTTGGTGTTGGTGGGGACTCCACGTGCCGTGTTTTTTGGCGACGTGGGCCTTACGAATTGTTTTCCCTGGGAGCCGTCGATCTTCCTTTTCCGGAGTCGAATTGCAACGATTCGGTTTCATAGGGAGAAACATGAGACTTTGTTAGCGTGAGCGTCTGACAGCTCCAAGAAATAAGTTTTTCCGTTTTTTTTTTTTTTTTTTTTTTTTTTTTTTTTTTTTTTTTTTGGCTACATGAAATGTTCCGCTGAAAACTGGTTTGATTACTACAATTTGAATGCTGAGCTGATTAAATGATTAAAGAACGTTTTGACGAAGGACAATTCCCCATTTTAGGTACCTTTGTTTTAGAGATGGGCAAAATCATAATCGTAATTACAATTACGATTATAATCATACAAAAATCGTATGACTACGCTGCAATCGTACGAAAAATGTATGATTACGCTATAATCTTACGAAAATCGTATTTTCATTGTCATTAAAGGCACGCAGGACGTCAATCTATTAAGGTAATAGACGAAGGACAGTTTTGACGTCCTGCGTGCCTTTAATGACAAAGAAAATACGACTGTAATCATACGATTTTCGTACGATTACAGCGTAATCATACAATGAGGAATTTCACCGAATTCTTTTTGCATTTTTTCTGAATAGTTAATGGTGTGGGATAGATGAAAATCAGGTTGATTTCGGAAAATAAGTCTCCTGTTATTTTTGGGAGACAATCAAAATTTATGACATCAAAAAATAACCGGGAAAACTTACCTCTTCAACGTGAAGCGGGAACGCTCGCTGATTGGCTGTTCAGATCGCCATCTCCTCCCAGTGTTGCCCGATGGTACGACGAAATTGTGTTTTCTAAGAGGAAAGTTATCAAACAAAAACAGGGGAAACCTAATTTTCCCCATCTTGCTTTTCTATTTTTTTTTTTTTCAGTTTTTCGATTTTGATTGCAAGCAACCGATTTGCTTGTACAAAAATTTATTCTATTATTTGAATTTTCACAGATATAAAATGAGATGTACTAGGTGAGAAAACCAACTCAACTCTTGATTCTCACATTTTTCTTGGAGCCTCTTTCAAAACTCCTTGGTTATTATGAAATAACATATGGTGTGATTGGTACTACTTTCACTGAAGAAGTGAAAATCATTATTCAACTAGTTACATTTCCCTTCTCAGAGAGATCGTTGCTCCTGCAATGGTATGGAAGTGTGTTGCGGATTGCTGCCATTTTCTTCTTTCCTTTCTCGCGTATTCTAATGTTTTGGGGTAGTTGTTCATCCATTTAATTGTTTTTAATCTGAACGGACCCTTAACGATAGGTTCCTTTCCCTTGAACCCGGTTTGAACAAGGATCAGTCCTCCTTCAACGAATTTAGGCACTTGTTTCGAATGTCATCGATCGAATTGTTCCTTCATCCTCTCACTGTACTCTTATTGTTGTTGGGGTGTTAAGGGAGTCTCCGTCAAGATCTTTACTGGTTTAGTGAAATGTTGCATCTGGGGACTATAGATTTCATGATCTCAGCGCTTCAAGTGGCCGTACATGAACTATTCCAGGTTGACGTCATCCTCCCAGGTTTTTTGAATGTTCATATTTTCTACACTGTTTTGTTTATTCATAAATTAGGAAGTACGGGCTGAAAGTTTGCCATAGGGGTTTTTCGAGGTGCTGAATCCAATTTTGGGGTCAAAAATTGGAAATTCTCCACATGGTGAAATTCCTCATTCTTGTATGATTATTATCGTAATCATGATTATGATGAAGCCCATTTCTGCTTTGTTTAAGGCAGCGGTTCCCAACTGGTGGTCCGCGGACCCCCGGGGGTCCGCGAGGTATGGCTGAGGGGTCCTTAGGATATACAAATTAAATATATATTTGCAGCTTCTGAACGTTGACTTCTGCGTCTGGCTCCATACGACAACTAACGCTAGTACACTCTAGTTTGGCTTTATGTATTTCAGAGATTTCAGTTATTGCTGTATTGTTAGTTATTTATTGCTTGTGCTCACAGAGTACTGGAGACAAGTTAGTGCTAGTGGAGTTTGCTAGTGCTAGTGCGGTCCCTGACCGAGTTGTTTACATGTGTGATTTTGTGCAACATTTTAGTGATTGAAAAGCTTTGTTTTTCACGGAAAGTTAATTACGCGTACGTTATGGACCGTTGGTTGAAATGTGGATCGTTAAAACGGCCTAGGCATACAGACGAAGAACGAGAAAATGCTTCGGATGTTAAAGTTAATAAGTCAGTGACTCTCGAACCGAACTTGCCTTGCTAGTATCTCTTGAACCCAACTCGTCGGCGGCTCTTGAACCTTGTAAATACTCTGTATTTTCACGAATAAATCCTGAGTTTTATAGCTTTAGTTTGATTTATTTTTTCACATATTTTGGTTCTTTTTAGGTAATTTTAGATAGTGGGGGTCCTCGTCATTGTAGTACCTTGATGAAGGGGTCCTTGGAAAAATTTAGTTGGGAACCTCTGGTTTAAGGTATCAAAGTGTGCCAGCCACTGGTTGCTGTGTGTCCTACCTGTTCAGTCATCCTGGTTCAGGTTCACCATTTTGTTTACACTGTTGTCGTTGCGTGAATTTTGAGGGAATACCTTGCATTCAGTTAAATGTTAATTTTCTTGTATTTCATTGCTTCTGTGCTTGTGGTACAGGTACAACGCACATCCAAAGGAACTGATTGTTGTAAGTGGCGACCCACAGCCTTCTGACCTCAGTGGCATCCTGGAAAGTGAAGTGGAGGAAGTTTATACGTTTCTTCGTGATCACCGATACGATCCGTCAGAAATCTACGAAGAAAACTTCAAAGACGAACTTGAAGACGTTCCTGATCCGAAACAGGAGCCTTCAGACATTCTCGATGATTTTCTTGAAGTCCTCCGGACAATGGGTGAGACCCTTTTGACGAGATACTGTAAGATATAATGAGACCGTAGAACCTAGAAGGAGCGCGATTACGCATGCGCACAATCTAACATTAGTTTAACAGCGATGAAACTTATAGAAGACTATTCACAGCCTAACTCGCACATTTCCTGAAAATGTTTTCAAAACCGTACGATGTTTTTACGGGAAAATGGTTTCCCCATGGACAAACGCTGAAGACTTTGGATTGTGGAAGACCCATTTTGGTTTATTATTTTCAATAATGAACCTTTGGAATCGACCAAGAAAAAAAAAACTTTAACACCCCCTCAACATTTGATGGTTTACGTTTCAAGGTACGTAGAATCCAAAAATCGAATAAAAATTTGGCCGTCCGTCCGCCGTCCGCCGTACGCGGCACTTTTGCCACTTAGCATTGACCGATTTTGATGAAATTTGGTATGTAGGCTCCATTTGGGGTCTAGTTGTGCCCCGAAGCTTTTGGTTCATGTAGGTCACTTCTAAGGGTTCCAAAATCAATTTTGAAAACGCCCTAACTCAAAAAAATTAAAATAAAGGTATTGTTTTTCCTTCAATTTTGGATTCTATAGAATTTTTAGAATTTTTTGAGACCACGCGGAGCTCTGTAGGACAAACCGTTCGCTCCCTACAAAAATTTAAGGGTTTATATTAAAATGTATATATATAAATCAAAACACGAGTGTGAATTGCAAATGAGGCCTAATCTCCGTTCAAATTAGAGCTGACCGAAATGCAATCGATGGTTGGTGATTTTGATTTTTTTAAAATTTTTTTATATTTTTTTTCAATTTTTTTTTTTCGTTTTTTTTTCATATTGGATGGTTGGTGATTTTGTAGACGAGTATAGAATATAGAATATAGAAAAATAATAAACCATTGTGTAATAATTTGCAGCGTTTTTTACTTGCTGCACAAAAAATCAAAGTCTGTCGGTGGAAAAAGTAAAATTGGGCGATTTTCATGAAATTGATTATTTTTCTGCTTGAGTTGTCTGTACAAGACAGGTTTCTACCACGGTTTCCCAACAGACAGATCACCTACTCCTACATTGTACTTAACATAGAAAATATGTTCTGGATTTCAGGGCCTTGGTGTGCCAACAAAGCCGCTTTTGTACTTCTAGTTCACGTTGAAAAAATGAAAGTGAGGACTCCCTACGAGAGACATTACCTGCTTCTTTGTCTTGTTTCCACACTTCTTCTTAGAATTAGGTAAGATTGAGAAGCCTGATGATCTATGAACGTTTTTTTCTCTCTTGAATTGTCCTGCTTTCATGAGCTTTTGTTGTTTTTTTAGGGCTATCTGTGATGAGCATTTCGAACCACTTTGCGAAAAGGATAAAATAAATAATTATTCGTCTGCCAAAATTCTCAGGCTCATAGAAATAGTTCGTCAGTTCAAACCTAGAGTGCCTGTAACTTTGGAATCTAAAGGCCAGATGAGTTTGGAAATGCCTGGCGAACAAGCGGCGCAGGAGGTAGGTAGTGGTACTCATGGGAACGTGAGTTCTGATGAAACGATTCATGCTGACTCAGAGGATCAGTCGAAGCGGCGCAGTTCACTGACATCGGAGGATGTATCGTCGGAGGAATTCAAAGACGCGTCTACCAGTGCTTCTAGGAAATCCAGAGTCGTAATAAACGGCAACTACGACGAAAGAGTTGATTCGACGTCGAACGTCACGTCTAACGACGAGAACATCACATCTATCGATCAATACAGAATCCCCGACCCCAAGGACTCCATGACTTGTTTCATATGTGGGAAAATTAACTGCAGCGGCAAAATCAAATCGAAGGGTCAAGTGCAAAATGGAGACTTGGACTTGGAAACTGGAGAACCCAAGACACCCGGTGGTGAATGCAAGAAGGAAAAAATTATCACCAGCGGTGGCGAATGGAAGAATGACCATTTTGATAAGGAAGAAGGTGTAGCTAATAACAATGATACAAGTCGGACAGAAAATATTGTTAATGGTAAGAATTTTTTCTCATTTGATTCGTACAGCTCAGTTCAACTGGTACTGATTTATTTATTACTGAGAACGCTCGTACTTCCAGTTGCAATTAAGCGATTGCAAATACTCAACATTTTTAGAATAGGCTGTTTTGATTTTTCGTTCAGTGAAATCCATTTTGGAAGTTCTAAAGATTCCTGCTATGGGGTAGTTGCATGATATTTTTTTGTATTTTTTCTGTGTAGTAAATCTCTATTGAAGTACGTATCTTCAAATAAAACTCCCAGAAACGCTTCCTAAAAATTTAGAGAGTCTTTCAAAGAACAGGATTTTCGGATTCAAGCGGGAAAACCTTCACACGGCTTGGACGCTGCGGGGTGGGGGCTACGTCACAAGTGTGAAGGGGGCCAAGAGACCCCTACACCACTGTTACCCTGACGCTAGGTTATCGAGCTTTCTGTTTTGTTTACGTTTGTCTGTGGTGCTTTCATACTGAATTTTTCTAGCAGCGCAATCGAAACATGTTGCATCCAAGATTTCGTTTCCTCTTGGCACCTTACATGGTTGTGAGGAAACTCGGTGTTCTGGTTTTACTCGAGCCACAACTTCACAAATTTGCTAGATTTTTTAAAGTTGGACATAACCAACATTCTTTTATTTAGCAATTTACAAACACTCATTGGTAGTACGTTGCACAGGATAGTGACACTACGATGAAACTTCCAATAAATGAGCTACTGCAACCATTTGGATGAAGAAGTACTACATTCAAGCAATCACAATTTTACAACTGACCTTTTACATTCTATAAAAGTGTCAACTTACCTCACATTCTTTGCTCCTCTTATTTCGGCGCTGACGAACTTGTTGTTATTGACGTAAAAATCGTGCAACACGCCATTATCAATATACAGCACATTTCCCAGGGAAGCCACCTCGAAATCCTCGTCGATGGCTCTCTTTTTTTTAGCGTATTGACATTTTACGTTTTTTTTTACGTTTTTACATTTTTTGACATTGTCAACAATTTGGAACATAAACGAAAAAAAAGCGTTACCTACGGTTGGTTTTGTGATGATTTCCACTTACAACCAAGTCGTTGCTACGGAACTTTGTCTTCGTCATTCGTGTTCATAGAAAAATCGTTCACCATTAGGGAAGCCCTAAATTTATTCATAAATGATATACTGCCAAAACCTCTGTAATTATGGAAGAAACTGACATATACAGGGTGTCCAACTAACTACGCTCCCCCCACTTATTTTCTTTAATTGGGTGAGAAAAAAAAATCGTACAAACGCTATTCTTCATAATTTTTTGCGTAGAATTCAAAAATGACAAAATTGCGCAGCACACAATTGCGCAATCGTTCGCAACCATGACCAACTTTGTTTTTCAAATAGGAACCCCCATTTTTCATTGCAGATTCGAATTCTACGTCAAATTTTATGAACATTTTACTTCGACAACTTTTTTTTTGGACGCGCACAACCCGCTCAGCGAGCGCTCAAAGATGCGCAACTCAGAGATTGCGCCAAAGTTGAGTTGAAGGTAGACCTCAAGTGCGGCACATTACTTAGCACTGTTTTTCCACTCTGAATCGCCTGGTGGTGTCCCTTTCTTGATTTTGCTTTTGCTTTCTTGGTTTGCCTTTCTTATATTTGCGCATTTACAACAAAAAAAGTCAATTTTTGAGAGGAGTAAATCATCGAATTTCCGTGGAATTTTTTCCGAGTATCGTTTCCTTCACAAATTATTTTTTCTCTGACACAATTTTATAAATCTTATAGTTTTTTTACACTTCATTGGGATGATTCATTACCCTTCATAAGAAAGTTGATGATTTCCTCCTCAAACAGTGACTTTTTCGGCTGTAAATAAGGTAAAATGAAATCAAATCAAGAAAGGGACATCACCAAGCGATTCAGCGTGGAAAAACAGTGCTAAGTATTGCGCCGCACTTAAGGTCTACCTTCATCTCAACTATGGCGCAATCCCTGGGTTGCGCATCTTTGAGCGCTAGCTGAGCGGGCTGCGCGCGTCCAAAAAAAAATTTGTCGAAGATAAATGTTCATAAAATTTGACGCAGAATTCGAATCTGCAATAAAAAATGGGGGTTTCCATGTGAAAAAACAAAGTTGATCATGGTTGCGTGCTGCGCAATTTTGTCATTTTTGAACTCCACGCAAAAAATTATGAAGAACGGCGTTTGTTCGATTTTTTTCTCACACAATTAGAGAAAATAAGTGGGGGGAGCGTAGTTACTTGGACACCCTGTATATCCCTGAGTCAAAAGAACTGTGAACAACATTCGCGACAAGAGCTTTTTTACACGTCAACTTATTGAGAAAGCAGATTATTATAGGTAGGTAGCAAAGGTAGCGGGAAAAAGTGAAGACATCAAATGTCCCAATGTGTTGCAGACTCGTATGCAAGCGTTTATTTTAAGCTTCTTGAAACTTTACACTGAACATTATCTTTTCCAAACCAATCAACTTATAAATTATGGTATATACCGGTATAAACTATGGTATGGTAACTACTCGGACCGCACTAGAAAATGTACACTGATAACGTGATAACTCTATGACCGTAAAAGTAACGCGAGGTTTTAGCTTCAACGCAACCACAAGAAAAACAACCAAAATATGCTTCAAAACTTTCAATTTAAACGATTAATTTAATCATGTAAAGCCAGAAAAATATATTTCAAAGTTTTTTAATGATCAAGATTATTTTTCAACTATATTTCGATGTTCCTGACTTGAATTGTCCTCAACGCTCTAGGTGAGGACACTCTATCGTGAGATTCTCGTTTAGGGATGACTTAAGAGGAGTGGCCTGCCAACACAAGTGAGGACGGTATTATAATAATTTATTTATGATTTGAGAGCGGAGTGAATCTTGAAGTTAGCCGATTTTCGGAGTCGTTGGATGAGTACTGTATCCTAGAGTTCCTTGGCTTCTCTCGTCATTTAGTCTCGAAGGAATGGCAGGATTGCTCCGTCTTCTGTCCCAAGACTTCTTATTTTTTTCCTGGTACCCCTTAGTCTCATGGATACAGCCCTTAACACTGCGATCTGAACTTTAACTTTCAGAAAGCCGCTGATCTCAGACAGGTCTCTTCCCCACTTTTCAGACAGCCTGTGTGCTGCCCTTTTCAGGAAGGCCTGGAATTCTTTGTGAAGAGCTCCATCACACGAAACAATCAGTGGCGTAAACGAGCCACGAACATCTTCTGCTGCTTGGTCATACTTGCGATGTTTTTTGCGAGCAGCTTGCTGCGATACTGTTGACCATTCTCTGGCGCAGTAGGAAGGAGCGTCGGCGTTGATAATGCCGTTGTCGAAGAACGCCACCCTCCCACTGTCCCAGACACCATTGGCCTGAATGTCAGTGATCAGTGCTGGTTGACATTTAGCTGCCTCTCTCATAACTGGCTCTGTGGCCACCCCTCCCCATGCAAGGTTGGCCAGCATTGCACACTCATCGCGTACGTAATCGTGGCCCCACTTAACCAAACCTCCTTTCTTGCAGTTCAGGGCGTGGGTCAGACTCATGCAGTGAGGACGGTATTTCTTTATTGAAATACGGGTAAACTAAATGTAATTTCGAACTGAAAACTGCTACAGAAACGTTTCCAAGTGCGCTAAATTCGGAACTGACGTCAAAAACACAAATTTTCGACCGATGCAACCTATTGACAGGGTATTTCAGATTAGAAGGATCTCTTAGTTGGAATTGAGTTTTACAAACTGACTGCAGTAGTTGTACAATTTCTATTTGTGTCCCTCCAGGCAATGTGAACGGCACCACTCTCCCGAAAGACAGCAGTAGTGATCCATCTGATCGATCGAGCGTCCCTGGAACTGGTGCTCTACCTGGTCGTGCTGGAAGGTGGAGGAACCGTGGAAGAGGATGGAAACATCGTCGGGGTGGAGGGACTCCTGGAGGAACTGGACAGCCCTCCTCCAGACCTCCTCGAGCTCAGCAGATCGACGATGCTGATAACCTTTGTGGAATTATATTCGTTCGTAAAAAATTCACCGCAAAAATACTCTATCATCTGTTTTACGTGAGTAAGAACATCACATCTACCTTATTCTAGTTCGTATTTCCTGGTTCTGTTCTTTTAGACTAAAAGAGACGGTGGAGATCCTGAATGATTCTGACACAAGAAGCACTTGCGTGCCAATTACTCTAAACTTTCTGCCAGCTGATTCAAAATTGAGTGAACATTTTTGCAGAATCTTACCATTCCTTACTAAATTAGCTCTTACGCTAACAATGAATTGGAATTTTTAGAATTAAATTAAATTAATTCATTTTATAATTTTAGGAGCTGAATAGAAACGACGAAGACTTCAAGTATGTCTCCACTCAGTACACAGTGGGGAAATCAGCAGATCCTCTCACCGATCCTCGAGAGGCAGAAAATGAATATAAGAAACAAGAAGATGTACTGAAGAGGTAAGGTTATTTATAAACTGATGTTTATGAATTTAAGGCGAGAACTAGCCCAAAAATTGTGGTATTTTTGAGATTTGCAGGAAAGCCAAAAGTTGATAAAATTCATTTTTATTTTTTAAATTCATAACTATAAAATCGCTATTAATCGTCCGTGAATATGATTATTAGTCACTTTTTGGTAACTTGAGGGAATCCAAGTCGTTTTTGGTGAAAATAGCAAAGAGATGGATTTTGAAACTAGAACATAACCTGAATCGACTGAAAAACTCGAGAAAGAAGGTCGAAAACACCGGAACTCGTTGACAAGACCACTTCAAACGCTTGTTTTCACCTCCAATTCACATACAAAGTCGAAAAAGAGGGTTGAAAAAACTGAAATTCGTTGGTTTACTCGAGAGCCAAGACCACTTCAAAAGTTTGTTTTCACCACCATTTCTCAAAAAAGTCGAGAAAGGGTTGAAAACACTGAAAAAGAAGAAACGGGTTGAAACTCGATGGTTTACTCGAGAGACGAGACCACTTCAAAGGTTTGTTTTCACCGCTAATTCTTAGATCAAGTCGAGAAAGAGGGCTGAAATCACTGAAAAGAAGAAAAGGTTGGAAATTCGTTGGTTCATTCGAGAGACAAGACCACTTCAAAGAACGAATAAAATCACTCGCAATGATGTTGTGGAAAACCTTTTTAATAAAAACGGAGTTGAGTAGAACGTTGTCTATTTCCACTAAAATAATGAGTTACAAGTTTAATCCATTTCGACGGTTAGGTTATCATCAGTAACAAACAATAACTGAAGGTACATCACAGACAGCATAGCTTATATAGTCACAAGTGAAAGGGAGCTTGAATCCCATTGGCCGAGAAAGTGAAAGTCATATAAGTGAAAGGAGAATCCTATTGGCTCAGAGAAGTGAAGGGAGGATCATCAAATGCCAATCTAGACAAAGTGAAAGGGAGCTCAAGCATTGTGAGGGTAACACTGTTGAGGAGGGGGGGGGGGAGGAACCAAGCTATCGCAGGAATGAACCCATCAACGGCGAAACACCTCATTCAGACATTAACCAGACCCATCACTCTTAAGAATCTCGAACTTTTCAAGCACATCCAACGTACCTCCTTTCGGGCAAAAATTAGGAAATTCTATGTACCGTCCGCTTGTTAGATCAAAACTAAAGTTATGATTTGGATTCTCTTAGGTGATTCGCAAAAGCTGAATCAACTTTGTTATCCCTTCACATGCACTTTTATTCTTTCCCTAAATTTCCTACAAGTTTGACCACAATACTCAAGCTCACAAGAACATTTCAGCTTATAAACCCCACTTTTATTTTGAACGCTAATTTTATCTTTAAAAAAGTTGAAAGCTTGTTTTCACCTCCAATTCTCAGAAAAGTTGAGAAAGAAGGTTGAAAACAAGCCTTTGAAGTGGTCATTTCTCTCGAGCAAACTAACAAGTTTCGATGATTTTGACGTTCATTCTCGACTTTATCAGTCAACTGAAGGTGAAAACAAGCCTTTGAAGTGGTAATTTCTCTCGAGCAAACCAACAAGTTTCGATGATGTCGACCTTCTTTCTCGATTTTTTCGGTCGACTGAAGGTGAAAACAAGACTTTGAAGTGGTCGTCTCTCGAGTAAACCAACGAATTTCGGTGATTTCAACCTGCTTTGTCGAGTTTTTCAGTCGACTGAATGTGCTCGTAAATTTGAGAAGAGGGGGAAAATCTTCTTTCCTTGACTACCTAATGGACGGAGAACCTGCAGCCCCGTTCTTTATTGAAATCGAAATATTTTCCACACTTTTACGTTTCAGGTTTCGGATGCGAGAGTGTAACCTCGTGGTAGCGACGTCTGTTCTAGAAGAAGGGATCGAACTTCCACGGTGTAACTTGGTTGTGCGGTTCGACCCCGTCGTCGACTACAGGAGCCACGCCCACAGCAAAGGGCGAGCCCGACAGCAAAACTCGTACTACATCGTTCTGATTGAGTCCTTGGCTTTGGAGAATTTCCTTCACACCTACGCAAAGCACATATGTACTGAAGAAGTGAGTGGTTTCCAAGTCTTCAAAATGAATAACATAGAGAGCTCTGCCTGATGACGTAAAAACTTTTTATCAGGATGAGGTGAGACATTACCTCTCTTGGTTTCTCAAAGTTTAAGAAAACCATTTTCGGTTTTTACCACTTTCAGTTCCCTCTTACATTGTTTTTGAGGGCTTTGAAACAGATTCTGAGGCCAGAAATTGCACATTTCAACTTGGACCAACTACCTGTAGATACCTAACAACCACCAACTAAGTACTCCGGGGTAAGTGGAGCCTAGGATTTCATTAGCTCCACATTGAACTTTCACCGAATCATCAATTTTACACCAATTTCGCTCCAATTTTCATCATTTGTTCTCCAAACTATCCTAAATCGACGGCCCAAATTAGAAATCCAATAACTTCAATCAGTCTTCCACAAGATCAGTTTTAAAATTTCCCGTCGGGTTTCCACTTGCCCCAATCTGTGCGGGGTTAGTGGAAACCTGGCCCAATTCCGTGCTGAACTGATGAGAAAATTAACGGGGCAAGTGGCATTGAAATAGCGCAAGAAAAATAGACCAGAAAATTGTTTTCTTTATTTAAAATATCACGTTGCTTGAGCAAAATAGAACTTACAAAATGTTCATTTAGCTTGCTCATAGACCTTGGTTGTTTTTCACTTGTTGACCTGTGCCTGTCTCGTTTCGCGAGGAAGTGCTCAACATTTTGTGGTAAGTCCTTCCATAATAGTTGCTTGAACTGATGTAGAAGTTTGGTTGCGATATTTACACGTGGGGATTGATTATTTGTGGCTTTCCACTTACCCCGGTTTTGTAGAATCCACTTACCCCATGGGTAGGGAAAACTGGGGAAAGTGGAAAGCCACAAATTATCAATCCCCACGTGTAAATATCGCAACCAAACTTCTACATCAGTTCAAGCAACTATTATGGAAGGACTTACCACAAAATGTTGAGCACTTCCTCGCGAAATGAGACTGGCACAGGTCAACAAGTGAAAAACAACCAAGGTCCATCACTCACTCACTCACTGCCCGGGGTTGCCATTGGAAGGGAGTTTCAGGTTCCGATGGCTTATACTCCCCCTCTTGCGAGGCCCCTTGCATGGACCAAGGTCCATGAGCAAGCTAAATGAACACTGAATGACAATAACCTTTCTCATATCTAACCACGTGAACTGCTAGGGCTGCCATCATACCTGCAACGAAGTTTAGGTTATTGATGTAGTTTTCCTGCTAAGGTAGTTCAGCTACCCTCCGTCTGGAGCGCTAATTTCGCCCTAGGCTCCACTTGCCCCGAATTGACACTTACCCCGGTGTATACCTGCTTTTTTTTGAAACGTTGGAGGTCTTTGAGCTGATTTTTAGACTCTTTCCACTGCGCCTAACGAGGTATATTGTGGAGTGCCTCCAAGCTATGTTATCCTTCTAAGATGAGTTCACTAAAAACCCCTTCTCCTCACTTTTTAGCAAAGCAAAGAAGATCTATGTAAGTCACCTTAGAAATAGTGTCAGGAGCTAAGACATCACTTCCGATGAAGTGATGTCTCAGTGCTTCACAAGAGCTCATAATATGTTCGGCATCTTCCGTTTCCATATCACAGTGGCGGCAGATGTCCGTTGTTAGTTTGCCTATCTTCTTTAGGTGATATCGTAGTGGGCAGTGACCTGTTAACAGACCCACGAGTATTCTGACGTCTTTTTTGGGCATGGCACATTTCAACTCACACTAATTACCTATTCTGCAGATTCTGCTTGGGAGATGTGCTAGCGACGAACCTAGTCTGCGAGAGGAGATGGACGCTGACCTCTATAACCGGTTGGTTCCAGAAGTGAAACCCCTTCCAGGAGATTCCAACCCCTCAGTGATGTTGTCCAGTGCCATAGCTTTAGTGAACAGGTATGTTCATGTTATTTTTATGTGTCTCTCCTGCAACCATTCACACGTTATAGTAGTAGAAGACCACATCTGATTCCTCCCACGTATAGGAATCAGGGCATCATTGACAAAAATATGAGGCAAAACCAAAGATGGCAGTTAATCCAATTATAAAGTAAAAGTAAAGTAAAGTAAACAGTAAAAGTAAAGTAAAGTAAACAACCATTTCAGGTTGGATTTCCGTCCAACTGCCGTTCCTGGTTTTTAAGGGGGGGAAAGGGGGGTTAATGCTTAATAAACGTGCGTTTGTGGGCACAATCTTGTGTCGTCTGCCCACGCCTTAGTTCTCAACCGATTTTTGTGGTTCTTTTTTTCATCGACGTGGAAAACTATCTAGTTGTGCACTACGGCGCCGGAATTTTGAATTTTGCTTTTTAAGGGGGGGAAGGGGGGTTAATGCTTAAAAAAACGTGCGTTTGCGGGCATAATCTTGTAAACTCTGCCCAGGCCTCAATTTCCAAACGATTTGTGTGTTTCTTTTTTTGTTTGACTCAAATAACTTCCGAGTTTTACATGATTTCACCCGAGTACCAAAATTCGCAAGGGGAGGGGGTGAGTGGGGGATAGTATTCACAAAATATCCGATTTTTCAATATTTCGGTTCCTTTACTGCTTACTAATTGTACCCAAGCTTTGAAATTGAGGAAAAATTCTCATTATACCTCCGGATTTTCATGAAGTATTCTCTGTACCACCATGGAACTAATAGTGGTGCCACCGTGGTGCCAGGACACCAAAACCGCATATTTCGTGTTTTTTTTTTTTTTTTTTTGTGTTTCACCTTGAATACGGATGTGAACCTCGACGGACCGCCTACTAAAACTATTAGATGAAAGTTCAATGTTACGACGTATTTCCGCTTTGGTGCCAGACCGGCACCATTGTATGTGGTGGGGGGGGGGGGGGGGGGTGAACTCGAATTCGCATGTTGGGTGTCGTAGATCATTGATTTTAAAATGCTCATCAGATTCGAGGCTCCCATGCCGCTAGAAATGTTATGGAGGATAATGGTGAGGGAGGGGGGTCACTGTTTCTTGCCTAAAGTAATAAATAAATTACATCTAGTGAAACAGTTTTATCGCTTACCAACTGGTTAAACTGATCCAAAGCTTATAAACTTATCCAATGGGACGTCCCCTGGAATGCATGCATTACTAAACAATATGTTTTTAATAATGATCATCATATTCAACAGGTATTGTGCCAAACTTCCCAGTGATACGTTCACCCGACTCGCACCCATTTGGGACACCAAAAAAATATTATGTAATGGATCTACAATGTTCTACACGAGCATACGACTGCCCATAAATTCTCCTGTTAAAGAAACTATATTGGTGAGTCAAATATTAATATATTATAATATAACACATTAGTGTTATATTATAACACTAATGTGTTATTGCTTTGGTTGAATCAATTTCGACGCCGTTTGATAGATTTTCTTGTGTACATGGTAGGAATTCGCCTCACTTTCTAGAGTTCAGACTCTACCTTTCCTGCAGACCCATGTACTAGCAACAAAAAAAGAGGCAATATTACGAGGTTTTTTTTGTATGAAGAAACCTCATTAACAAGCAATTTCGAGGTGAAAAGCTATAATATCCGCTCCTGTCAACGTTGTTACTTGGTCGTGGCTTGCAGTTGTGTAAAGGAACCAGCTCACTGACCCCAATGAAGCATTCAACCCGATAAAAGTTCAAATTACGCACCAATTCGAGAAAAGTGTCTCGCAGGAGATGAGGTTCGTCACCTAATACACGCAGTAATACAATAAAGGTAAAGTGCTGTCTTTTTTACTGTATCAAAACACCCAAAAGGAGGAGAGATCTTAATTAGGTGATTTTCTTTTAGAAGCCATTTTTTTGGCCACTTTGGACGCCGAGTACTTCTGAGACGTTCCAATCTTTTTTTAACACAAAAAGCCGAGATTGACCGGAATAGCGTGTGGACCGGCCCTTATTGTGACGTCCCACAGTAAGACTTGGGCGTCCTTATGCGATTACTTACTCTACAGCTCTACAGGCCTATGTTGCCCTTGGCTTGACGTACTACGTCCCTCCATCGATCCCTATCCTTTGAAACCTCTCTCCAATACGTTACTCCCTATCGACGCGGGTTCGACGTGGAAAACTATCTAGTTGTGCACTACGTAGCCAGAATTTCGAATTTTGCGTTTTAAGGGGGTAAAGGGGGGTTAATGCTTAAAAAAACGTGCGTTTGCGGGCATAATCTTGTGTACTCTGCCCAGGCCACAATTTCCAACCGATTTGCGTGTTTCTTTTTTTTTTTTTTTTTGTTCGAATCAGAAATCTTCCGAATTGCGCATTATTTCATCAGAGTAATTAGCAAGGCGAATGGGGGGATAATATTCACAAAACATCCGATTTTTAAATATTTCGGCTTCTTTACAGCTTACTAAGTACCCAAGCTTTGAAATTAAGGACAAATTCTCGTTATACCTCCAGATTTTCATGAATTATTCTCTTTACCACCATGGAACTGATAGTGGTGATATGTTTCACCTTGAATATGGGTGTGAACTTCGTCGGACTGCCTGTTGGCATGGCATGTTGGGAATGTCGGAGAACATGTCATATTATGAAGAACATGAACATGGCATGTTGAGAACATGTTGGGTGCTCTTCAAATTCGAGGCTCCCGTGCCGTTAGAAATCATGGTGGATAAGGGCGGGGGGGGGGCTCACTATTTCTTGCCTAAAATGCCAAATAAATTAGATCGAGTGAAACAGTTATATCGCTTACCAACTGGTTTAAATTCACCTAATGGCTACCTACCTAATGGGATGGCAGATCGTCGCAATTATTTGGTTGTTCGTCTGGAGTAGCGCAGGGCTCGAATGTTCGACCGTTACTTTTTCTGATATTCATAGACGATATGAAAGATAGCATCCATCATTCGAAAATCCTCATATATGCTGATGGTGTGAAAATTTTCCGACGAATAACGGATTTGTCATCTCAGCTGCTTCTACAAAGGGATCTGGAACGGATTCGCGACTGGAGCAGGAAAAACCGACTTCCCTCACATATCGATAAATGTATGGCAATGTCATTTACCCGGAAATCAACCACGATCACCTACAATTACAACATCGAAGGCCATTCGCTGGCTAGAGTCCGTAAAGTGCGCGATCTGGGGTGATATTCGACTCTGCCCTTACCTTTAAAGAACATGTCAGCCAGGTAGCCCTTAAGGCCTCTGGTATGCTGGGCTTCGTGGTACGGAACTCGAGAAACCTGAACGACGTTGCTACGATCAAATGTTTGTATTATTCGCTTGTGCGTGCTCAGTTGGAGTTCTCAAGTGAAATATGGAGCCCATCACAAGAGAAATATATCTCTCAACTTGAAAAAATCCAGAAACGATTTGTGAGGTACCTGGAATACAAGGACTCGGACAAATATAATTCCGGGGCAAACTACGCTGTACTCTGTCAAAACTACGAGTTGGTTCCCTTGGTAGTTCGTCGCCAATGGGCGGATCTGGCCTTCCTGTACAAAGTGTTGAGAGGCGGGATGAACTCACCAGAGTCACTGGCCAGCATTCCGATACGATTGCGCTCTTTTTGCAGACAGATCTGTTTGATCCAACCATCAGCCGTACAGCAGCGCACCGCAACTCATTGCACCAACGGTCGCTAATTGCTTTCAACCAGGTCTCTGTGATTAACTCGGAGTTGGATATCTTCCATGACACATTTGGAACATTTAAAGGGGGATGCATCCGCGTGTTGAAGCAAATATGGACAGAGAAGCTAAGCAAGGGTGTGAAAAGTTAATAACAATATGTATATCTGAAATAGTTACCTTACTTGTTATCTTTTATTGTTATTTTAACCTGTAATTTTTGACCAGTGATATCAATGTAACTAGGCATATTGCCTGTATTTATATATCACTAATAAATAAATATTATTATTATTATTATTAATGCGTATCCAATGGGACGTCCCCTGTAGTGCATGCATTACTTAACAATAAGTTTCGTTTTTAGGGCCATCCGATGCCGACCAAGGTACTGGCTAAGAGAATGGCGGCTCTGGAAACGTGCAGGCGCTTGCACGCGCGGGGGGAACTGGACAACAACCTGGAGCCCATTGGGAAAGAAGCTTTCAATTTCGGAATGGAAGAGGACGATCTCACGCCGGCCAACTGGGACCCCAATATCCCTAGACCTGGCACTACGAAAAGTCGACAATATTACTATAAGAGAGTGAGTATACCGAACGAATATAATGGGATCAGAAATCAAAGGAGGCAATTATGACCAGCAGTAGAGAAATCGAAATTCCATTGATGCTAGATCTACTGTGAATGAGTAGTAATCTTAGTAACTAATCTTCTAGTAATATTTTCTTCAACTAATCTTTAGCTATAATCTTTTATGCATTGTTTTTGTACTTTTCACTCAACTTCAAATTTATCGAAAGAAAGAAGTATTTTGTAACTTATTGTCAATTGAGGGCTTTCAATGACGTTGATTTCAAGGTCCGAATTGTACAATTTCCACCTTTGCAAGTGTTCTAATGGAAGTTAGTGGTCAGAGTTTTGTGCTCCCCTTTTTATCACCTGCGCTGTTTGTCATATCAGAGCCTATGGAATTTCGGTTTAGAAGTTCGCCTGGCGTACTTGAAGGTGTGGTGACACTACTTTAACAGAGAATGGAATATGTGGCAGCCCCGTTATCAAACTGTCCTTACGGAAAATCACCGACCTCTGTCTGATGCAAAACAGGCCTTATGGTTGACCTCAAAAAGCCAGAACACCATCAGGCTAATGATAGGCATTTTGACGGGACATTACGACTTCTGAAAATGCTGAACATCATGGACTGTCGTATTTCACCTATGTGTCCATGCTAACAAGAAGAGGACACAGCTGAACACTTCTTATGCAGATGCGACCAGTTCTGGAGATCCAGATCGGAAGCATTCGGTCACCACATTGTGTAACGCGCATTCCTGCGTGTAATTTCGTGGAAAGGCATAAAGAAATTTGCTGATCTCAGCAAAAGATTGACAAACTCCGAAGTGGGGTAGCCGGCGGAATCCTCTTTTAATATAAAGGGGCCTCGAAAGAGGGAGAGCATAAGACGTAGGAGCCTGAAACTCTTTTCCAATGGTAACCCCGAGCAGTGAGTGAGACCTCTGTCTTGCAATTGTTATAAATAGAGGAAAGTGGCATTAGCCATAAATAACCAAATATTCCTCAACTTGGAAAAGAAATAGAAAGTTATATTTTCGGAAATTACAATGGGAAAATAATGGTAGATTTAAGTGGACTGTAAGGAAAAGTTATGGATAAAATCACGATTGGCGTTGGTTGAATTGAATTAAATGGAAGAACAGAAAACCTATGGAGCTCTTTACAATTTGTAAGTACCTAAGGAAATTTTAGATATGAATTTGATCAAAATTGGTCTGCTAAAGAAAACTGAATGAATGACTGTAGAAATGAAATTTGGCAATCTGACCCGATTGTGGTGAATAGAGGTAGGTAGTAGGCGAAGAGCGGCGATATTCTTGAAGCGATTCCTGGCGGTGGTAGATGGAAGTCCAGAACCAATCCTAGAAGGGATTCTTCAGCTTTGATTGAATAATGAAGCAAATGAGTAGAGTAGATGTCGATCCGAACAAGAGGTTGAATCCATCCGGTAGAAATCCGAATTTGCACTCGAGATGTGAGTCGAGTCTCTTTAGATGTGCAATTGGCGGAGGTATTGAATGGAGGTATAGAATGGTTTGGTCTCGTTGAGGAGCAAACAGCGACTGGATCTCTTAGGGAAGAGGACCTGTCGTCCTCAGAGAGCTCAATAAGGACGGCCTTGAGCGGATGCGATAACAGCAATGTGTAGGAAAGACTGGAGTTAGGTGACTTTCGAACTGAATGAATTTGGAATGCATAAATATTCTTTAACCCCTTCAGATCCCGTGGGTCGTGGGCGATCCGTAACTTCAAACTCTGTTTCTTTCTAATTATAAGCCAAAACTATTATGTCGAGCATTGCTAGCTCAGGAACCGATCGTCTAAACCTTGACAATGCATAACCTGATGTATAAACGATCTTTTCTTTTAGCTCTACCATTGTTACTGCTTCCAGAGACAAACGTCTAAACCACACCAGCAGCATTAGTTCATCTATCCTCTGCTAGGAATAGTAGAGCATTTTCCCTTGAATCAGCTACTTCACATTATCTCTAGCTTTAGCTTATCTCATTTGGTTCCATGGAAAGACGCTTTACTCTCTTTAGGGAGGATACATGAACTGATAATGCCAGTGTGGTTTAGACGTTTGTCTCTGGAACCAGTAACAATGGTAGAACTTAAAGAAAAGATCGTTTATAGGTTCTGCATTGTCAAGGTAAAAGGCCATCCTCTGTCATCCACTGTCAAAGTAAGTAGTGCACCCAGTAGTTGAAAGTCGAGAGGCGAAAGTGAAATGTGTAACAATATAGGTTGAATTTCAAATTGAAATTCACCTAATTGTTCATAAGTTAGTCAGAGGAGGGTGACGACCCTACCCCTTCAAACCAGTGATTAGACTAATCAGCCGGCCCGAAGAGGATATCGATTCATATCTCTATGAATCAAATATCCCCCTAGGCGTAGCTCCAACAAATCGGGAACAAACCAAATCGGTTTGCCTCTTCTGTAAAAGTAGGATCGTCACAAATGAGTACTGCATAGTGCACCCGAGCAGTCGGTTTCTGTCAACAGACCCTTGCACTGTGCACCCAGACGAAATATAAACACATATGCAACTTCCCTACAATTCGAATGAAACAAAATCGCCAGAAGTTACGAAACCATGAGTAAGGTCGGTCAAGGTTGTGTAGCGGAATATAGAATCATGAAAAAACATGAATATAGTTCATAGCAAACATGAGCACACCCATGAGCTGGTCACCGATTAAAAAGATCAAAGGAACACAGTTGGCCAGGTAGACGTAAGGGACGTGCGTAGGTTAGAAAAACAATTGATAGGAAGATGAATGGAGAAATTACTGCACACGATTTTGCTTAAAAAAATATCGTTTAAACTTCGCCCGCATTTCGACCCGACAAGAGTTCGACCAACAGTAATTTCCCATTTCTCCGATTTCCATTTCTATATTCGTAGATTAGGTTTGACAATGCCTCATTGTGAAGAATCCCAATTTTTTATCCAGACCTACACGTTCGCAGACAGTCCTAAGTCTGTAAGAGTGGGAAGGAAAATATGAGGGTTTTTCTTACCGAGTCCGGGATTACTATGCAAGAACCCCGTCAGGGGGGCTTCTGATCTCCTGGGTGCGGCTGGGTGCACTGTGCAATACTTTTTGGGGTCTATGCAAGAACCCCACGCAACCCATGAGGACTGGATGCGCAGCTCTTGTCTGCATAGGGGATCAAAGGCCATTGAATAACAATTCCTGTTAATTACATAATTTGGCTACGGAAGTGAAACTTTGCATGGATCATTAGAAGTCACATAAGAATCAAATGGAAGAGGAAAACAATTGTTTTTCGTCAGAAATAACGTGAACCAGAAGGGATTAATATGCTGGGATGACTGATACAATTTGACTGTCGTTCCAATGGGGTGTGCGCCTGGGTAGGAAAAACTGTTTATTGTTATTTTTAATCTAAGGTAGACCTCATCCTGAGAATTTTGGTACCAACCGCGACCTTCTAGCGTGTGTAAATCTTTTCCTATGAATATTTAAAGCTTCGACCGTTTATGACGTCACAGTGGGCTGGGGGGTCATAAACGGTCGAAACTTTGAAAAATTATAGAAACAGATCTACTCGTGCTAGAAGGTCGCGGTTGGTGCCAACATTCTCAGGATGTAGTCTACTTTCGATTAAAAATCTTTAAAAGATCAAGGCGCACCCCCCATTGAGTGGGTTGATTGATATGAATCAGCTTCCAGTCCAATTTGCTGGGCAACCTTGCTGTAGACAAGTAACTGAACTGTAAACAAATGATATTTCAATTGCTGTGAGGTGCTCTGGCTCGTTCAAGTGAGGTCCAGTGAGGTATTGCCACCTCCATTTAAATAAGCACTATGCAATTTTGGTCGCAGTGTCGCCACACCTTATCAATCTAGAATAACTAACTTCATTTCCTTCTATCATCGTCAGATATGTTTTACATTCACCAGATCGCAGACTGCCTTAACAACTGTCGGCCTAACGCCGGAGTGCCTTGCATTTTATACAATATCAGTATGACTTTGACCTGCCCTCTACCGGAAGAACAAAACACGAGAGGAAGGAAGTTGCATCCTCCTGAATTGGCGCCTCAAGCTTTCGGGATCCTCACTCGCAAACCCATACCAAAGGTACGTGTTCATCAACGCATTTGTGCTTGTTGTTAGTACATCGAATCCTCGATCAAGTCGGATCTTATCATCGAAACCCCCAGATCAACCTAGTATTGCTCCACCTTCAGGTTTGAAAATCTGACTTGGCAAAGATTATGTAATTGGTGATGGTAAAGTTGCTCCTCTGTAGGGCTGCAAATTATTACACAACGGTTTATTATTTTTTCTGAAACGTGTGGTAGTTGCTAATTGAAACATCATTGAGCCGAGGTTTGCCTCAAAAACCCCAAGAAGAAAGGAAGTTCCAGGAGCGTCAGGCCGATCGAATCTTATGTGCGACCTATAGAATATGAAGAGAGCAACACTAGCGAAGGAGCCACCAGCACAAGTGACTCCGATAGGAAGCACTTGTCATTGACGTCATTAATCGAGCTAAAGCCAACAATCATAAGTGGTTAGCCAGCCAGCTCTTGCTGATATCTGGACGGTTCATCCCCCACTATTACTCCACAAACCAGGTTTAAAAACCTGACTTGGCAAAGATTTTGTAATTGGTGAAGGCAAAGTTGCTCCTCTTTTGGAGAATTATTATTCAATGGTTTATTATTTTTCTGTAGAGTTCACCCGTCAACTGCCCCCTAAGATCCAGTCGTATGTGGAGGGACGTAGGCAGTCGCAAAGCAAAGGGTCTGTTTGGAGAGGCAGTCCGTAACCAGTTCGGAACCAAACCGGAGCTGAAAAGGGGAGGGGATAGAGGCGAATGGACCCCTCCGAACCGTTCAGGACTGCCTCTCCGAACAGACCCAAAGATTCCAGCAACGGTGGCTTGATGGGATTACAGTCATAAATAAATTCCACACTAGAAAATTACCATACTAAAATAAAGGCACTGTCGGAATAAACTTTAAATTTCTCATCTCCCTAATGTTGGAGAGAAAATCTGATGCTTGAAAAAAGAGATCAAAGTGAGAATTTTGATAATTAGCTAACATTTTATTTTTATTTGCCCGTTTTTAAGCCTTTATTACATAATGTTTTTGAGGAACCTCAGAATCTTATCTTTCCAACGGTTTAATCAAAAACTTATTATAATCGAATTCAGGTTAGAAATCATCATTCTAGCATGAGGCTTCGGGGTTGTTAGGGGTGGGGGGGGGGGGCAGTAGATGGCGTGACCCTCATTCGTCCAACCCCGGAGTCTCATCCTGGAACGATGATTTCGTTTCCCGTGTTGAAACACTTAATGATATAACAGAGCACTTCAGTGGAACGTAAAGAGGTTTATTCAAACACCGTACAAAAAATATTGAAAAACGCTTGCATACGAGTCTGCAACACATTGAAACATTTTCATGCCCCCGTGGTAATATCAAACTGTAAAGTACCTACCTACCTAACAACTTCACTTCTGATGGTCATAATCATCATTGTGGCGACTTGGGACAAATATCGTTGCAACAAATATCGTTGCATCAAATTTCGTGACGATTTTTTTTTTTATGTGCCATATGAAAGACATGAAAATGTCAAAAAATAGTCTTTACTGTGCGAAACGTAATTTTAGAATGGTAAACATTGCCAAACACATGTTGAATTTTGAGGTCTGAATGATAATCACAAATGTTTGGTTGTTCAGTTGACATAATTCTATCAGAAACACTAATTCCTCCACAGAATTCAATTATACAAAAGTGTTGATTGTATCGTTGGAAAGCTAAGTGACTCTTCAAAACATCTATATACATAAAACGCCAACCGTATGTACGTACGTATGTCGCCCGAACGTGGGGTCCTGGGTTCGATTCCAGGCCGCGACATCAAATTTTTTTTTACATATCCACAATTTTTTGCCTGCTTTTAACAGGCTTTTTAGCTAGTTATGTAATAATTACTCAAACTCGCTCAAACGCTTCGCGTCTCGCCAGGGGCAAGCCCCCCTGGACCCCACAGGTGCTATCTACTTAAAGCCTGCGGCGTTAATTATAAAAAAGTGGAACATGTTTTAGCCAAATTTAGTGCAGAACCTTTAGTTGTAGGTAAGTATTATACCAAAGTTACATTATCCCTAGCAACATAATCTAAAATGCATAAGGAAAACTCAGCGCTTCGCACCTCGAATACCGGAGTGTTGAAAAAGGCGCGTGATCGGAATGTTGGAAAAGGCGTGTGATCGGAGTGTTTAAAACGTGCGTGACCTTCACGCGTCCCCCTTCCGGGTAACGTTTTTCGGGTAGTTACCCTAGGGCAAAAACATGTTCCATGTTAATGTAAGATGAACTTTTTGTTCTAAATTAGTAGTAGAATCGATCCCATGCAGGTTGTATACGTTCACCCTGTATATCAAGTGATTTATGAGAAACAGGCTTTGAGTTGTTGATGTCGCTCGAGGTCTGGGAACAATTACATATCCTGTGGCAGCACATAGTATTATACTTTGTACATCGTGTTGGGATTCTTCCGACTTCTCTTATTATTTGATCTTGTGAACACTGATTGATTTGGCTCTTTACAGATCTGCCCGTTCCCCATTTTCACGAGGTCGGGCGAAGTTCAGGTCTCCCTTCAAAAATGCTCTTCGACCGTAATGCTGACAGAGAGACACGTCGAAACGATATCAGCCTTCCTCAACTTCACCTTCACCTCCGTCCTTCGCTTGCAGAAGTATTTGATGAGTTTCGATCCTCAAGCGACCGAAAACTCGTTTTACATCGTTCCCACACGAAAAGGTAAGCCGATGATCTTGTTTGTTGACATTGAGGGGTCTCAGTCGGTCGCCGTTCGTCCTCGTTCCGGATCTGTATTTCGCAAAATTGAAGGGACAAAAGCTTAAAAAGTTGTACCTAAATTTGAAATTTTCAAGGATTTTAGAAATTTATTGGCGTACGGCCCTAGGGAATTGAAAAAACTGAAATATTGCCGCTGGAATCATCAAAATCGAACAATAAATAATAATAACACCAGAGAAATATGGGAAAAACCAAACTGAATAAACCGTTCTTCCCATATTTCTTTGGCAATTATTGTTCAATTTTGATTATTCCAGCGGCAATCTTTCAGTTTTTCAATTCCCTTGGTAGATGCATTAATCAATTTCTGAAATCCTTTACAATTTTAAATTTAGGTGCAACATTTTAAGTTTTTGCCCCTTCAATTTCGCGAAATACTGACCCGGAACGAGGAACGGGTGTAGTTCGTTATCCGCCCCCATTTTGTTCTCTCTTTTGCAAGCACACCCGACCACCTTTTTCATTTTTTGAGGAGTGTTCCGTAAACTCATTAAGTTACGGATTTCATCTTCTTGAGCACAATCGTGACGAATTATAATTTTTGATTGGTTAAGATTGGGAAATTAGGTGTTGAAAAAAGTGGGGGCGAATACCGAACTATTTCTCTAGTGAAAAAGTTCGGTATGCGCCCTCACATAGTTAATAATGGAAAACACAACATTTTTGGTTTAAATAATTCATTTATTAATATGATTATTACTTCTGACACATATTGTGGTGTTGTATTATTCTATGGTTGGGTCATACAAATTCTTGATGCAGTCCAAAAAATGCTCAAATGGATCCTAAGCCCATTGACTTCACACATCTCCTCCACAAAAATTCGCACAAGTGTGAATGAAGACTGGTGATGTTTCCTCCAGCATTGATATTTCGTTTAACCGCACGCCACGTCGACTCGATGTTTTGCGTGTGAGCCAGCGTTGATGGGTCCACGAAATGAAGGTAGTGATTCACCGTTTGATGTGATAACTGCAAAGTTGAGAGACGACTATATGCTCGCCACTCATCGCTCATTATTGGTGTGCCTGGTTTCACATTTGGCAGTTGACCTACGGTCGGAAGTGATTTCACTGCTCCAGTCAACATCGTTTTTATTTTATTTATGAGCATCGCATCTCAACCTCTTAACTTTCGATCAAAGTTATTCTCTGCCTCACCAGTTATCTCTCCCAAGAAAACGTCCCAGGCCGAATCAATGCAATTCGGTCGTGGGGGCGGTTATCGAACTTTTTCTCTAAGGAAATAGTTCGGTATACGCCCCCCCACTTTTTTCAATGTCTAGTTTCATTGCTTGGAGTATTTGAAAACATAAGTGCGGTATATTATTCATACAGTACATGAAATCTAGTTTACGGAACACTCCTCAAAAATTGAAAAAGGAGGTCGGGTGTGCTTGCAAAAGAGAGAACAAAATGGGGGCGGATAACGAACTACACCCCGAGGAACGAACGGTGACCGACTGAGACCCCCTTTAATTTATTCATCTCCAATCGAGACTTCAACTGGTGCTACAATCTTTTTGACATGTTGCAGATCAAGAATCCGGTATTATTCAAGTGGACTGGGAGTTTTTGGAGTTGATTTATGAAAGGAGGGACGACAACCCCAGAATAGTCCCGGAGGAGGAGCGCAAAAAATTCGAATTTGATCCCGATCGGTACCAGGATGCTGTGGTTATGCCGTGGTACCGAAACCAAGACCAACCGCAGGTAGAATTCCAATTTCAAAATTCCATTCAAAGTTGCTTCCAGCATTCCTAAGTACTATCTTGAAATTAGTTTCTCTGTTTTATATTATCATGAAATGTATTGCAGTATTTCTACGTCGCCGAAATATGCCATCATCTCAGCCCTAAATCGGCTTTTCCGGGGAGCGATTACAATACTTTTGAAGATTATTACCTGAAAAAGTATGGAATCCAAATTCAGGACACCTCACAGCCACTTCTGGACGTCGACCACACATCCGCCCGTTTGAATTTCCTCACACCGAGGTTTGCTACTTCTATAGAATCTTCAATATTTATACACATATTTTTACCTACAGGGTGTTACGGTTAACGTCGAACCACCAGCCGGGGTTCGATTCTACAACTAATTTGCGACTTTTTTGGTCTCGTCTATTTTTTGCTTCCAAGTCTACCAAGGTAGCGGAAGCTTTGTTTTCACTTTTCAAGGACGAAAAAAAAATTCTCCAAAATCAAAATTTTCACTCGCGTTTTGCGTTTTAGACCTTTCTGAACAATTTTGGTTCAGTGTCTGTGTGTCATGAATTCCTTGTAACGCGCATAACTACACGAAGTTATTGTCCGATTTCTATGAAATTTTCAGGGATTGTGCGGGTTGGTGTGTAGACGGTCCCCTATGAAAATCATCTTCCCCGGACTGATAGAAGCGACTGCGCATGCGCAAACGTGAATTCCTTGTATCGGCCATAACTTCCACATTTTCCATCCGATTTCCATGAAATTTTCAGGGATTAGTATTTAGATAGGGACAGATTAGTATTTAGATGGTCCCCTATGAAAATCACCACCTTCGGACTGATAGTAGCCACTGCGCATGCAAAAACGTGAATTTCCTTTTTGGGTTGCTGGGGTAGGGTAATAGAGGGTGTTTTTATCTCCTCGGAGCCCTTCTTATCCCTACCCAAGTCATGGTCATGCGTCCCCGTCGCGCAACCCGGGCCCCCTGGGATGAACAGAGGTGGTCCCATTAGGTTTCCCTGGTGGACCCCTCTTGAAGTTCCAGGGGTGGCTGAATGACCCTCTGGCGATAAGGGAGGGGACTCCTGTCAACGGGTTCCCTGGCCCTTAAATATGTGCTTCCCCGTTATGGAAAATATACCTAATGAGCCTCATAACCCCCGCCGGCCCAATGGCTCGCGGGGTATTAGGGGAGGCGCTCAGAGGCGCCCCAGGCAGGGGCGTCGGCCATCCTCTCCCTCCTCCTCTTCCTCATCATCCCTACCCTCTTCCTCTTCCACAGCCCCTTTAGACCACCAGTGTGCCCATTGTGAGCGGGCATTCACCTCCAGGTCTGGCCTTGGTGTCCACGTCAGACGGAAGCATCCTGTTGCTGCAAATGAAGAAATTGATGTTGAACGAGTGCAGCCTAGGTATGCTTCCGAGGATTTGCGCAGGATGGCGGCAGATGAGGTGGTGGCTGTGCGCAATGGGGTACGTAATATAAATGTTTATTTAAGCGAACGTTTTCCCACGCGCACAGTCATTGCCATCAAGAACCTCCGCCTGAAGCCCCACTATAAGCAGCTTGTCCAGGAAGCTATCCTGGCAAATAGCAGTGGGGCTTCTCCCGCATCTCCTGTTGCTGGCGTGGACCAGCAGTCTGCCATTCAGTATCCCTCCCCCGGGACCTCCGGTCTTCTCGCCGATTTGAAGACCGAAGTCTTGAGGCTCGGGGGGCTGGTAGGTCGTATTGAAGGCTATGAAAGCACCTACCTGCAGGATCTGGCGAGGCGGGCTGCTGAAGGGCTGGACAACCTGGAGGACATGGTTGCAGCCTATCTAGGGAGAATCTTCCCGCGGGTTGGGGATGCGACCGTGACGCAGCACCAGGGGGGACATCCTCCCAGAGTGGTGTTGCGTGGAGGTCGCAGAGCAGCTAAGCAAGCAAGACGGCGGGAGTACCACCGGGTTCAGAGTTTGTGGAGGAAGCATCCGGCACGTGCAGCTGCGGAGGTACTGGAGGAGCCTGGGGAAGATCAAGTTCAGCCCCCTCTTCAGGAGTTTGTGGATTTCTGGGAGCCACTTTTGAGTGCTCCCAGCCACAACCCTGGGGAGCGAGTGGTACCCCCAGTCTCCACCAGGGATTCCTTGCGCAGCATCTTGTGTTCGCCGGTGCTACTTGACGAGGCACACAAGTGCCGTGTCAAGAACTCCACATCCGCTGGACCCGATGGTGTTTCTGCCCGTCGCTGGAATAAAGCACCAAATACGATTAAGCTGCTCATCCTCAACCTGCTCATGCTTGCGGGAAGACCCCCGAAAGCATTAACCCGTACCCGAACCGTATTTATTCCCAAGAAAGGGGGAAGTGGGCCTGGAGGCTATCGACCGATTTCAGTATCCTCGGTAGTCTTCCGCCACTTCCATAAAGTACTGGCATCTCGCCTCCAGGTGGCTGGTGTCATTGGTGACGTCCAGAGAGCGTTTCGGCCAGCGGATGGCACAGCGGAGAACCTTACAGTTCTCCAAACTGTCATCTCGCTGGCCCGTATTAAACGCCGGCAACTCCACCTCGCCGCTCTGGACATCGCTAAGGCCTTTGACACAGTCAGTCACCTTGCCCTGACCGATTGCCTTTGTGGTGTCGGGGCCCCATCTCGATTGATTGAGTATGTGGCCTGTCTGTACCATGAAGGCGTGACAGTCCTTGAGGCAGGAGGTGAGGTGTCAGGGGATGTAAGGATAGGGCGTGGGGTACGCCAGGGGGATCCCCTATCACCACTCCTCTTTAACCTGGTCGTGGATACGGCCTTGGGTAAGCTGCCCACAGAAGTAGGGTTTGATCTCGCCCCTGGGGTGCGAGTAGGAGCATTGGCCTTTGCCGATGATGTTATCCTACTCGCAGAAACCCGCGAGGGCTTGCAGATTGCCCTCAATGCATTTGCTAAGCAGCTATCCAGGTGTGGACTTGTGGTCAACCCCGATAAATGTGGGTCGGTTTCCTTGGTCCCGTCGGGTCGCCAACATAAAGTGAAGGTTGTGGATGGGGGTTTTGTCATAGGACAAGCCCCCATTCCTTCTCGATCTGTGTTGGAGGTCTGGCGGTACCTTGGAGTCGACTTCATGGGGGTGGCCACCATTACTGCCAGCCATGTGGACCTTGGTAGGGCGCTAGCCCGCATCACCAAGGCTCCATTGAAGCCACAGCAGAGGCTGCGCCTCCTCCGCACGTACTTACTGCCGAAGCTAACCTACGGGTTAGTCTTCGGTAGGCTTACTGCGGGGAGGCTGCAGGAATTAGATCGAGAAGTCCGCTCTGCTGTGCGCTCTTGGCTGAGGTTCCCACCTGGTGTCCCAAGTGCCTATATCCATGCACCGGTCAAATCCGGTGGGCTTGGCATTGTGTCTCTCTCCGCAAGTATCCCTTCTCTTCGCCGCCAGCGCCTGCTAGCCCTTCAGGGGTCAAGCTGGGAGGTCGCCCGTGTTGCTGCTGGTCTTGATTTTGTCAGGCAGCAGTTAGCATGGTGCGACCGAGCAACACCATCTGCTCCAAAACCCAGTTCGTCTGCTGAGTTCGCTGCTGCCCTGCATGAGTCAGTAGATGGTAAAGAACTCCGACAGTGCTCCGAAAGCCTTCTCTCATCTCAATGGGTGGATTGGGCTTCGGAGGGCATTGGGGCCCGCGACTACTGGAACTTCCACGCCGTCCGCGTGGCAACACTGCCAACGGCGGTACGGTGTTCAAGGGGTAGTCGTGGGGTGACAGATACCCTTTGCCGTGCCTGTCGGAGTGGAAATGAACACCTGTATCATGTGGTGCAGCAGTGTCCACGAACTCATGGGGGCCGCATCCTACGTCATGATGCGGTTGCCAAGCAGATAGCAGGTGCCTTGTCATCCAGCGGCTGGGATGTTGAAAGGGAGAGATTATACCACATGCCAAGTGACCAGGGCAAGAAGCCTGACATTGTTGCCGTCAAGCCCGACAGGTCTTGCATTATCCTGGATGTCCAGGTTGTTAATGGCAGCATGGACATGGAGCAGACCTGGCGGGCTAAGATAAGAAAGTATGATAGAGATGATTTACGGCAAGCAGTGTCAGAGCTAAAAGGAGTGGCACCCAACAACATCACGGTGATGGCTGCAACCTTGTCGTGGCGGGGAGTGTGGTGCGGGAAAAGTGCCACGGAGTTGCGCGAGTTGGGCATCTCAGTAGGTGTACTCCGTGGTGTCACCCGCCGCGTACTGCTCGGCTCATATTTAAACTGGTGGTCATTTTATAGAGGCACTTCCCTTCATCCATCTCTCCCACCCCCACCTTCCTCATCATCACTCATCCCTAGGGCCGGCGTCGGGTGAGTCCTGGGCGTCCTCCCCATTATATTTGTTTTATTTATTTATTTTGTTTTATGGCGTGCCCCCTCCGTCACCAAAGACATTTTGTCTTGAGGGGAGTTAAAAAAAAAAAAAAAAAAATAACGGCCATAACTTCCACATTTTCCATCCGATTTCGATTAAATTTCCAGGGATTATGCGGATTAGATTGTAGATGGTCCCCAATGAAGATCATCATCCCCGGACTGATAGAAGCGACTGCGCATGTGCAAACGTGAATTTCTTGTAACAGCCATAACATCTACGTTTTCCATCCGATTTCAATGAAATTTCCAGGGATGTTACTGAGTAGTGTTAAGATGGTCCCCTATGAAAATCATAGAGAATGGTTTTTCATAGCGGGATGGTCCCCTGTGAGAATCTCAAATTCTATTCATTGCATCACTAGGCCTCAATAGGTCAGAGGTAGCGCATAGAATTAACCCCCAGGGGTCCCGGGTTCGAATCCCAGCTGAGGATTAAGCATTTTGTTGATCCAATCACTTACATCTACTCACTTACATTTTTCATCCGAATTTGATGAAATTTTCTAGGATTGTTCAGATTAGCGTGTAGATGGTCCCCTATGAGGGTATTGGAAGGTACTTAGAGATTGGTGTTTTGAGATTAACTACTATGCATCGGATCATCTATATAATCGGGTTATGGATACGAGGAAGCTATGTACCACACCCACTTGGCAGACGTTTTTCGTATGTTGAACCTTGTCTCACTAAAATGAGTATAACTCCCTTATTTTCATCCAAATTCAAATATGATTACACCGTTAAAAAGAGCATTGAATTTACAATACACATTTTTAACCTCGCATCTAGTTAGATTTTTCCTAGTCAAAACTTGAAACTTTGCAATTTTCGAGTTTTTTGACGAAATTTCATCTTGAGTCTGCCTTCCTTGAACCTCTTGAACCACTTATGACATTGCTAATGACTCATCACAAGATCTTCTTAAACTCTCTGAAGCATTTCAAAACTTTTTGTGGACGAAACAAGCTGCTCCTCCTTTGCATCCATCACAGCAAGCTCTGAAAAACGCTTAACATGCTTCACAAAAACAGACGCGAAACTGGTTTGAAAGCTGATATAGCAATAAATAAAAAGAAGAGGTTACCTTTGAAGGAGGTTCACGCTAAAAATTTAAAAAATAGGCGCCAAATCAACCCTATTTGTTATGTGAAGGTTCAAAAAGTTGTGGACCTTTTTGATCAGACGTTAGGTTTGTTCCAGCGCCTCTCAGTTCATGAACTTTCTTACACCAAATCTGCGCACAACCCCCGCGCATGTTGAGTTCATGGACTGATGCGTTCCAGCGGCGCTGAGTTCAAGGATTCGCAAACATAAACCGCGTTCCAGCGCTTCCAGTTCGTGAACTTTTTGTACCTGAGTTCACGAACTTTCTACACTCTTCGAAGGCAGGGTTGTGAACTCAAACTGAAGGGTAACCTGTGCTGTTCACGTGAAACCTACAACATTTTTCATTTGTTGACCCGTCTTCACGCTAATCACTTGGCTCCATTCTCAACCTTTCTTTTCGTTGTGCCCAAGTTGTTCTGAGCCCCTCTTTCTCGAAGAGCGAGTTGTCTCTAGGAATGAAATGTTTTTCGAATAACACGCGTATAACACTCGATTTTTTTTTAGTAAAACACGGGTTTTTTTGGCACAAAACTTGATTTTGGTACCTACTCTTCCAATACGAATTTTAAAAAGAAAAAATGATGGCCGTTGGAAAACTGACAATTTGAGCATGCTTTTTTGAAGAGCACCCATCGAAATAGGCAGGGATTCAGAGTAAAAACTTTGAAGTTTGCTTTTTGACTCGATTTTTTAAAAATGTTTTATTGCTAAAAGTTTTTGGTTTCGCACTTGTTAGCTTGGAAATTTAACGCTAATTTTAACAATATCCTCAAATTTGAGTTTACTTGGTAAGTAAATATCAGGAGTTACAACAGTTTCAATGACGTAAGTCAATAAACACGAAAAAAATCTTTAATTGAGAAAACTTGAAAAATCAAGGGGTTAAAACAAAATAGCCAGGAGACATTGTTTGTTAAAAATTGTGAAGAATCGTTCAATCTTAAACTTGAAAAATCCCGCTAAAGATTGAGATGAGAGGAGGTTATTCAAGGTTTGTTGAAAGCCAAGTTCCGCGCTCTCTGCCGAATTTCATGTTAACTACTAAAAACGTTCCAGCGCCCAGGAACCTAAACAGTTCACGAACTCTACAACTTTTTCGGGTTCTCACACCTAGCGGGTTCGTGAACTTTTTGCGCTGGAACAAACCTGTTGTAACGGTTGTGCCAAATTATCGATTTTAAAGAGATTTATTGTTGGAGTTTTGATTTATCTGAACATAAACACTTATAACGTATAACATATCTTTGGTTAACTGTTCTAATTTAATTTTTCTCTGTAGATACGTTAATCGCAAAGGAGTGGCTCTTCCTACCTCGAGTGAGGAGACGAAAAAGGCTAAAAGAGAGAATCTTGAGCAGAAGCAGATCTTAGTGGCAGAGCTCTGCTTAGTACATGTCGTTCCAGCGTCTCTTTGGAGGCAAGCAGTTTGCCTGCCTTGTATCTTGTACCGGATCAACGCTCTTCTCTTGGCAGATGAAATTAGAACAACAGTCGCTCGCAGTATTGGACTCGGATTGTCGTCTCTGCCCTCTGGTCAGTAACTGAAAACGTTTGATGGAGAGTTTTGTGCCAATCAAAAAAAATTGTCTCAAAGTTTTCTGATTTGAACTACTTAATTTAAGAACCAAAGACTTTGGCAATAATCTGTAGGAGTTACAGCAGCCATATTTTTATCAAGTCTATCGGTAGGTACTTGTTTGTTTGTATTTTTGGGAGCCTCTGTCTTCAAAAGGCACAGTTACGAGTATAATTCCTAATTGCTCTTTTTCCACGTAAATAACCATAACTTATCGAACTGAGGGAGGGAAAAATTCAACTATTTCAATCAAGAGTGGTTGGCGCTGAGTTGTGATCAGCTATCTACGCATTTCTATCCATTCAATCCATGGCTCATTGGTAGCGGGCTATCTTTTTACTTCAACTGTGGAGTAAGAAAGTTTGTGTGAAAAAAAGTAATAATAAAAACATAGTAATTCAAAGAGTTGTCAGACTTTACCGTCCTTCTACCCTCATTTCACCTGGTAGGCTATAAATTTGGTTTCCTCAGAGAGGGCGCCACTGTTTAATCAGCACAGATTCCTCTATGAAATGAACCTTCTCCACCTTATTCCTTGGTTCTGTACTTTATGAAAAATAACTGACCCCACCACCAAGGATTTTTCAAAGTTTCCTTCTTCTACTCCAACAAATTTGGGTTTATAGGTAGATTTTGCTGACGCAGATAGCGCTAGTGCCCTCGGAAAGATCATTATTGAGCTGACAGATAGTAATACCGGTTTGAGGTACCTTCTGCTCAAATATTCTATAAACTTGTCAAAATACATCTAAATTTGAATTTTAAAAAATCTGAAAAAATAATTTTTTGAACAAGTGGGAAATTAAGGGTTAAAGCCAATTTAAATGTGGAATACAAGGTTGGTTCATAATAGCTGGAACAACCAGATTAGTACAGATTTTTTTTTTTTTTTTTTTTTTTTTTTTTTGTCATTGTGGAAATTATCTTGATGAATAAATTATATTATCAGAAAGGACCACCCAAAAATTTGTAATCACTGACAGAGAGTTTCTCCAGTCTTTGATGACTAATTTCAGAGACCACATAATTTCTCGTTTTCCTTCAATATCCCTTTAATTGAGTAGATTATTCTATTTTTCTAGATTTTGAATGGCCTCCTTTGGATTTCGGCTGGAGTTTAGCTGATGTCCTGAAGAAATCCAAGGAAGAAAATATGAAAAAAGTTACCTTACTTGCTATTGAGAACGGAGTGGACGACAGCGTGCAAGAGACTCCGGACGGCCTCTGGAAGGTTGAGGAACAATGTGACGACCTACCGCCTTCAGAGAAGAATGACGCTTCAAAAGAAAGTGAAGCGAATGAAGCGGGCGCCGAAGATAAGAAACCTGAAGATAAGGAGGATGATGAAGAATCGAAAAATGAGAAGAGTGAAGAGAGTAACAAGGATGCTGGTTGGATGGAAATCGGCACGTGGTCCAACGAAATGGCTCAGAAGTTTGATGATATTGACAACGATCTCCCGAATAATCTGTCGATGGTCAGTCGGATTTTGCATATGTATTGCCTTTAACGACCTTTGCACCTTTAGGGCCCTCTTCCTTTTGTATTGACAGAATTAATGCTCCCTCGATTTGTATCATGAAACAGTGAAACCGTAGATGAAAAACTCCTGACATCGCTACCAACAAAATAAACTCTTAACAGAACATTTTGCTACAGTAATAACACGGTTGTCAGCTGGTTTTAGCTCTATTACGTGTTTGTTCGTTTATCCTACCTACCATTTACCTACAGGTAGACATCCACGTGGCAACTTTTTTCGGCCTTTGGACTCTAAAGCTGGGTTCACATAGGTGCGTAATGTCCGTAATCCGTAATGCGCAAAAAGAGAAGGGGGGTGTTCCGTAATCCGTAAAGTCCGTTATGCGTAAAAGAGCGTTCACATGGCCAAATTATTACGCGGTTACGCAGAAGCGCACAGTAGGTTCTGCGCATAATTGTTTTCCCGCGTTCAGCTGTTTTGCTGTTTCGCCCTGTTCATCGATCGAATAATTTCTTATTAATTATTAACTTCGAAAAAAATAATTTTCATCGTCTTCTTGGTGATTTGCCTACTTGTAGGCCCGGTGAATGGTATACCCAGTGTTGGGCAAAAATTAGCTATAGCTAACAGCTAAAAGCTACATCTAAATTAGCTACGATTTGGCTGAAGCTAGCAGCTAAATATTTAGCTATTAGCTGTCGAGGGACAGCTAAAATTTCTAGCTAAATTAGCTATTAGTTGAAAAATTAACTAGCTAATAAATTAGTTAGCTAATGCCCAACTCTGGGTATACCCATTTCAGAAAACGAGGTAAGTACCTTTGATGTAAAAAAATAATGTTATTGAATTGTTGTGAAGAATCGCATTGTTCAAAACGACCAAATTCTCTCAAAAATGTCTTTTAACCCAGGTTTTCGGAAGTTGAATCAATTGAAAAGTAGGTTTTCGGAAGTTGAATCAATCATATTTCCACATAATACGCAGACTTCTTTCATGCGGTTATTGGAGAATGATTTGATTTCTGAGGATTTATTGACATAATTTGATCGGACGAGATCAATGAGGCTCTCATTAAAATCACTTAAATTCATATCCAGCAAAGCACAATGCAAAAACGAAAATGAAAACCAAATAACAACCCGGAATCGGCAATCGGATTGTTTGGTTAATAAACCAAAAACGAGACCGAGTCAACGACGAACAGCTGAACGATGAACAGGCGACAAGAGCTTTCACGAAGTTTGCCGAAATTTATCGAAGTTCATCCGTAATCCGTAAAATATCTAATTTCACAAAACGATACACTCCGCTCCAAAAGTCTTCGTCCGCAAAGATTGCTCGCGCCCCCTAATTGAGGGGCTATTTGCTCCAGCCAATAGGATCCAATTACGCACTACGGATTACGGACATTACGCACCTATGTGAACCAAGCTTAACATCTAAACCACACTGGCAGCATTTATCATCGACGAAATTCTCTTTTTTCTCTACCTGTACCAACTTCCTTAACTCTCTTATTATCTTCACTTCCAAATTGTCATTTATTGTAGCCCATTCCTTACTCATACTTTTCGTTACGATATTCTCAAAATATTTCTCGAATAAAACTCGTATTTCTCGTTAACACAGTAATTCTGAATTTACTTCAAAACTAAAACGTTTGATCTATAATTAAAACATTTCTTTCGAACTAATAATGTTGAGTAGAAGTAAAACATCAACTCGTCGAATCTGGTGACAGCATTAGTTCATGTATCCTCCGCTAGGGGTAGTAAAGCTTTCTTTCCTCGACTCTGGTGAGATAAGCTCAGGCACCTATTTTGATAAAGCTTGAGATAATGTGAAGCAGCTGATTCAAGGGAAAAACGCTTTACTATCCCTATTGGAGGATAGATGAACTTATGCTGCCAATGTGGTTTAGACGTTTTCTGCTGTTTTAGGCGTGTCCATTGGACACCCAGCATCCATAGTTGCGGTGCACTAATATACACTACTACTAGTAGAACTGCATGCACATTATTAAATTCTCCCGCCTGAAGCAACACATCGAAACCTGGGTATTTAACAGGCTTAATTATTAAGATAAAATACATAATGTTGTTTCCAATGTTTTCAGGTGCGTTACGGATCTCCCACAAGCTGGCCTATGAGGAGAGGTTCTTGCGAGGAATTGATGACTTATTATTCGGACGTTGAATCAGACGACAGTTCGGAATACGATTCGAGCTCCGATGCCTCGGAAACCAGCTCGAACAGCGAGGCGATGGGTCTCAAAATCACCTTCAAAGGGGACTACTTGGCAGAAGCTGTCGAGCAAGATGTGGAGTTTACGCTGTCAACCAGAGAGCCCGAACTTGATGGAAGTTGGACATGGAATAGTGAAGACGTCATTGATGAACTGAAGGTTGTTATCAGCTTGCTATCTTTGTAGTGATTAAGATGGCATTCTCGTCAAAGAAAAATGAGATAAGACGCTTCTTCAAAACAGACACTTGGAATGAGCTTTGACTGTTCAGATTCAAAGGACGTGGAAGAGAGACGTTTCAAGTGTCATGAAGCGTGAGGCAGATGTCTCTAAAAAAAACCGACTAGTAAGTAACTCAAAAGCGTTGGCAAGTAACATTGTGCCTATTCAGTGACTAAACGGTATCAGTAGAGGAGGTGGCAACTCCTGCTAGGCGCACTGTTGGTAAAAGTAGTTTCTTGTACGTTCAATAGAGTGCTCTGATTAAAATTACCTTGGGAAAATCACATCAACTTTCTTCGTGCCATTGATTATTAATTCTCAACATTAATTAGTTATGTTGTTGAGTTGGATGATATGTCTTCTGCCTGATATGAGGTAACGTCGAAAAGACCCCTTTTTCTATTGCAGAAAGGAGACAAAAAACCCAGAGTCGTTTTGGCCACCAAAAGAAAAAATGTAAAAAAGTTGGCACTCGAAAAAAGGTCATGTGATCTCTCCAAAGGTTTGTTCCAAGCGAGGCGATTTCAGGTGCAGTGCAGGTTCGGGTTTGGTACCAAAAAATTCTATACTATCTTCAATTGATGGAAAAACAATACCTTTATATCAAAATACCAAAATCTTCGGGGCACAACTAGACCTTAAATGGAGCCTTGTGACGACCCTACATTTTATACGGGACAAACCAATTGGTTTGTTCCCGATTTGTTGGAGCTACGCCTTTAGAGATATCCGATTCATAGAGATATGAATCGATATCCTCTTCAGGCCGGCTGATTAATCTAATCACTGGTTTGAAGGGGTAGGGTCGTCACACCCTCCTCTGACTAATTATGAGCAATAAGGTGAATTTCTATCTGAAATTCATCCTATATTGTTACATGGTAGCAGAGCGTGGTTCGGTGGAAATGCACTGAATTTATTTCATCATTTCCCCTCCACTTTTTCTTGGGTATTCCAGAAGGAATTAATCAAAGAGAATTCCAGAAGGAATCTCTATATTATTAAATTATTATTATATTAAATTCATTCCCTTATTATACTTCGCCAATCCGGCAGTTAAATTCATTCATTTCGCCAATCCGGCAATTAAACTCATTCCCTTGTTAGGCTTTGCCAATCTGGCATTTTATTAATTTCAATTACGTTTTTCTTTTATATTAGCCTTTTCTAAGTTTGCCTTTTCAATCATTACACTTGAATGTTTCGCCGTTCGTATTCTTTATTTAGTTTGCTTTCTCCTCAGTTCCATTGATTTATTCTTTTATGTATAAATGGCCCATTCGTGGCATAAATGACCCATTCGTGGCATTCTTCTTCTTCTTCTTTTTGAATAGTACCTTTACGATGGAGGAATTCCCTTGAAGCTTCCAGACGTCCTTTCCTGGGCTTCATGCTATTTTCAGTCCCTTTGACTTTTTTCAAACATCCTTCTGTTTGAAACCCAGAAGTATGTTTTAGGGAGAGGAGTGTGACGACCCTACATTTTATATGGGACAAACCAATTGGTTTGTTCCCGATTTGTTGGAGCTACGCCTTTAGAGATATCCGATTCATAGAGATATGAATCGATATCCTCTTCGGGCCGGCTGATTAATCTAATCACTGGTTTGAAGGGGTAGGGTCGTCACACCTCCTCTGACTAATAATAATTATTATGAGCAATAAGGTGAATTTCAATCTGAAATTCATCCTATATTGTTACAGCCTACACACCAAATTTCATCAAAATCGGCCAATGCTAAGTGGGGAAAGTGCCGCGGACGGACAGCCAAATTTTTATTCGATTTTTGGATTCGACGTACCTTGAAACTTAATACAATAAATTTTGAGGGGGTATCCTGGCTGGAGAAATAAGCGATGAGCGCACTTGGCCTTAGACACCCTATTCATTGAACAAATGGTAATTTGATATGATTTGTAGCTTACTTTCTCGTTCCTGCTATTTCATGTTCTAGGAAGAAATATCCGAGGAGACCAACGTATTTCGTGAAAGATCTAGTCAGGTTATGGACCGCATACAAACCAACGGGATGATTATTCCTCAAGACAAGGAATTCATAGCAGACAAAACTTCTCATCTTCACTCCTACAACACTTTGACTGGGGCTCAAACTGTCAAAGCAGGCGATGATTCAGAAATTGAAATCCACTCAGGGTTTCAATTCGAAGGTTATGCGATGCCTGAAGAAATTTGTCCACTTCTGCCCCCGCTGGTACCACCAACTTTGGCTGTGATTCCGTACAATTCGATTCCAGAAAGAAGTGACGAACACGACAAGTTTTCTAGTAAGTTCGCTTCATTAATTTAACTTTCCTTCAGTAATTATCATAATAAGTTGTGATCCACAAGTACTCGTTGAGTACACATTCGAACGGGGGTAAGGGGTGTAGGCCCACGGAAAAGTCGGAGGAAATGGAGAACAGAGCCTTTCTTTCTGAGGTTGAGGAGGAAAGGCATAATCGCCTCTTGTTTTTGTTGAGGAATTTGAGGAAACAATTGAGGAGTTTGATTCCAAAAGGCACTAAAGACCATTTTTATCGAAGTTGAGTTAACACTTTCCAAGGGTTTTAGGGGAGTAGTTCTTCACAAAAATGCTATAGTTTTGGAGCAAAAGATATTTTATTCCTTTGAACAACGAGGGTGAATATTCCGTTTCATTTCTTAAGGTACTATATCCACCACAATGGCGGTCTCTTATCCGTTTTGTTTCAAAAAGTACTTTATTCAATTCGTTTGATTCCAAAAAGTACTAAACGCCACGTTTTGTTTCTAAAAGTACTATATCCATAAATCTGATATTTCAAATCTCGTTCAAAATTATTTTAAATCTTGAACTAGATAGATAGATAGATAAAACATGCTTTATTCAATTAAGAACAGAAAAATTTATAAATCATATTATTACAAGGAGACATGCAAATAATCGTGGTCCGCAGGACCGTCCGATGAGTTCACCGAATATTTTTATCATATAAGTTCAGATTACATACATTATATACTACCGATCACTTATTACCACATATATCAGGTTCTGGATTCAAGGTCAGATTTTATCTCATTTGTGAAGTCCATATTCAATTATCGTTGCATATCTCAGGTTCCAAGCCATCTTACAATATTTTATTAGATTTGGATCTGCCTTCTTCAATAATGTCAAATATTCATTCCAGTCTAATTCCACCTTACCCAAATACCTCCTTCTCACTGCATTTAGTGCGTTACACCTACCAACAAAATGAAAACAGTTTTCAATTTCCCCACTGCTGCAGATGTCGCAAGCCTGGTTGTTTGAATCATATGGTCCATAGTTTAATGGCAGAAGGTCCCCCCTAACTTTGAGAAGCCACTTACAAAACTGAAAGTCCCTGCATTGGTCCATGGGCATCACATCTCTTTCAAGTCTTCGTAGAGCTAAATATTGAGGATGTTTTTGAGAACAAAGCGCTTTCCCTTCATACTCTATATAAACTAGCCTGCCTATTATATTTATAAACCTTGAACTATTTAACTTTTTTCCAAAAATAATTACTATAATTTGGAAGTATATACGAAAATAACATTACTGGTTTATAGCACGTTTTTCAGGTCGCTCAGGATATAGTACCTGTTAGAATCAAACTCCTTAATTGTACAAATTAGAGAATCGCAAGTTCAGGTGGGTAGTGAGAACTTCAGTTTTGTGACCCCATGCGACATATCTATTTCCACCACAACCTCTAATCTTCTAATACTTTCACGATCAGAACGCTTACTTACTAGCTGAATGAACAACTGTGGACTACATATTCTGAGAACAAGGACTTCTTGGCCTATCTTACCGGTGTGAGCAATCGGAAGGGAGAAGAACGTAACGACGAATGATGACATTTTATTCCGTTTTTTTCCCATGGGCCCAAACCCCTTATGTTTTCCAAATCATAAGGGCCCAAACCCCTTGCGCTTTCACCCCTGTGGGCCCAAACCCTGATCCCCCAGTCGAACTCGTGAATACATGCAGTTGTAGGAAATAAGTTCCTTGGTAAAGTTGCATGGACTTGACTCTTGTCGTGCCTCCAAATACATCTGTACTCGAATGATCAAATACATAGTGGTCACATGCAGGTGTCACTCTGACAAAGGGAACCAACCACCATTAACACTCAATAGACACCATTCAGTCGCCTACGCTTCTCCACCGCTCTAGGGTCCTACCAGAAATCAGAGGTCCGATGTGATCCATGTGTCTCATCGTCAGCAATAACCAAGCAAATTAATTCAGTAATTGATATGGGACAGCGGTGTGGCTACGGTCGTTGCTGCATCGTTGTTTGGCGGTGGACTTTGAACCGACTTCTGCGGGGGTCGTGGGTTCAAGGCTCATCGCGTTTTTTGGCGGCTGGGGCCCTCATCGCCCCTCTCGTCCCAACCCAGGGTGGTGAGGCAATGGGAAGCTATGAGCGAAATCATCAGAACAGACTCTGATCTTCCCTTTGGAAGACAGTTGATGACGTCGTGACGTCAGGAATGGCAGTCGGACGAAAATCCAACCTGAAGTGGTTGTTTACTTGTTTTACTACTACTTTTTACAGTCGCCAACCCTTCTCCACCGCTCTAGGGTCCTACCGGAAAATCGGTACTTGGACAGGAGAAGGGGTAAGCTATAAATACCCTTGTTGGAGCCCCACCATTCCATCTTCAAAACCCAACAAGAGAATTATTCTCTACCTCAGCTCAAGCCCTAAAACTTAACAACAAATTCGGTGCCCTGGTTTCTACAAAGACCAGAAGCCCTTTGCATTCCCTTAGGTAACCCGGTTTTCAAAGACCAGAAACCAAATTAAATATCCATGCAGGTGCGCCTTGCAGCTTTGGGTACTATCAGCGTGTTGAGTGGCGACACCACATCTGTCTATGAAAGAGGTGTTAATAATGGAAATGGATTGCATCAATTCGATTGAGTTCAAAGTTTCATTGATTTCACTATCACCTTTACTCATTTCAGATGGCTTCGGAAACTTCAGTTTCGACATCCAGCCTGATCTGGATGGCCATCCTGGTCCCAGCCCAGCTTTGCTTCTTCAAGCTCTCACTATGTCCAACGCCAATGACGGAATCAACCTCGAACGACTAGAGACGATCGGCGATTCTTTCCTGAAATACGCCATCACCACGTACCTCTACTGCTCACATGAAAACATTCACGAAGGAAAGCTGAGTCACCTCCGCTCGAAACAGGTTGATTAAATTATATTACATCTAGGGTAAAAGGACCAGTGATCGACACCTCAACGAAAATTATGACTTTGAAGGCTCACAGAAGACTCTCTTTTCCCTTCATCGCTGAATTTCTTGATTTTTCTGAATTGACTGAGATCGCAGTAATCAACAAAACCTTGAAATCTGCACAAACTTCAACGTTTAGGCTAATATTTGCATTTTCCTAACTTGGGTTTCTGCCTCAGCGTTTGACAGCTGATTTTTGAAAATCGCCAGTGATTGACAGGCGACAGGACTTATAATTGACAACCTATTTCCTAGATTTCTCCAGTAATTGACAGTGCTGACCCAATAATCGACACAAGTTTTTTTTTTGTTACGGAAGTGGGGAAACTCTTTAAGAGCGAAGGGGAAGTTCACCCCAACAGTGTTGGACTCCCCATGAATTGGGGCTACCAACTAAAACCCCACTCCCTCTGCTTAGGACTCACCCCGGGACCACTTGTACAGTATTACTTCAGGGTGAGCCCTTTTTTTGTGCCAAATGGCTGCTCCTACTTCTGGTCTCCTTCAATTGTATTCCTCATCTTCATCCTCCCATCTTCCATCCAGCTTTTTTGCTTTGAGGACTGATGTGACGAATACTGCCATTGCGTCCCAGCTCGACTTGTTCTTAATCATCTCATGTATGATTGTCTGTGGACGCAATGTTCCAATGACCTCCTCAGCACACCCCCTCATACCCTCCCATTGAGGACATGTGAAGAAGGTGTGGCAGACATCATCCTCCTCTATCCCACAGTATCTGCACTCTGGGTCAGTGACTTTCCCGATCTTTACTAGGAAGGAGCGGAAGTATCCATGCCCTGAGAGGAATTGAGTCAGGTAATAGTTCACCTCTCCGTGTTTTCTCTCCAACCAAGACTTTAGATCGTCGATTATGAGGGCTGTCCACCTTCCACGGGTTTCACAGACAAGGTCTGCTTGCCACCTACGGATGGTCTCCTCCCACTCTTCCCTCTTTACTATGGTAATTGTCTCTGCCTTCCTCATTCTTATCCTTTTGCGCTCCAGTGCCTGGTGGTATATTGGGATAGTTCCCACTATCACTTGTGATGCTGGACCTGAGACAGTTCTAAATGCACTACTGATTCTCAGAGCTCCTCTCCTCTGTACAGCTTCCTTACGTGCCCGGTACTTTTGGTACCTAAGGGAGTCTGCCCACACTTCTGCTCCATACAGCATAATTGAATCTGCAGTTCGCATAAGGAGTCTCCTCTTAGCGGGTGATGGGCCCCCTAGATTTGCCATCAGTCGGCTCAGCTTATTTACAATACCTGCAGCCTTATCTGCTGCTCCACTGATGTGCCTCCAGAAGCTTAGTTTCCCGTCCAGCATCACACCAAGGTAGCGAATGGCTGGAGAGGTGATGATTTCCTGTCCATCCACATTCATAGGTATAGATCTCTCGATTCTCGCTGTGGTTAGCAGTACAATTTCCGTTTTTTGGATCGCCAGTGACAGTGTGTGTGCTTCCATCCACTCCATCACTCTGCGCATTGCCTGATTCAGCTTAAACTGGAGGTGTTCCATCCTTCGAGCTCTTATCACCACCACCAAGTCATCAGCGTAGCCAATCAGTGTAATTCCTTCGGGCATCTCTACCCGAAGAATCCCATCATAGTTGATGTTCCACAGATCGGCTCCCAAGACTGAACCTTGTGCCGCTCCTGAAGTAATTCTTCTCTTTTTGATGCCCTCTTTTGTATCATAAATCAGCCAACGGTCAGCTAGGTAGTTCTGCAGGACTCGTAAGAGGTATGATGGAACATGAAACTGAACCATCAAAGCCTCCAAGATGTCTTTCCATCTGGCAGAATTGAAAGCATTTCTGACATCGAGGGTAACCGCCATGCACATGTCCCTGGTCTTGTGGTTCCCCAGCTGAGTTTCCTTTGCTATTCCTACCACTCTGCTAACAGCATCAATGGTGGATCTGCCAGGTCTAAATCCAAATTGCCTCGGTGACAGGCCTCCAGCTTCAGCAATGGCAGTCAGCATCCTTCTTTTCAACAACTTCTCATACAGCTTTCCTGCTGTTTCTAATAGGCAGAGAGGCCTGTGTGCTGAAGCTGTACTGGGATCTCCTTTGCCTTTCCCAATCGACACACGTTGACGCAGAAAGGCCTAATAGTCCAGTCTGCATGTCACTTTGACCTTCAAAAGGTGGGGTAAAAGATCTTATTGCTTAAAATGGTTTATTTGTTTACCTAAAACAAAGTGCACACGCAATTTTCACCGGTACACCTTTTGGCAGCCAAAAACCTCAAAATTTTAGGAGTTTTTTTTTCGTGTAAAACTTGAAAACCGCTCATATTTCGAGAAAAACGCCCCATTAGTAAATTGAAGAGGACAAAATTTCGCGTCGATTAAAAAAGTAAACCGAAATTAGTCCAATAGACTAATTTTTACAGGCGATGTATTCCAAACCAAAGTTGAAAAGTCAATCAGTGGTCTAAGTCAATAACTGGTACGCAATAACAATCCTACGCCATAATAACGATTCACCCCGGAGTTCCTCCTATAATTGAGCTGAGTAATAATTCAGGGGATTTTGTGACTTCCAGGTTAGCAATCTGAAACTCTACCGCCTCGGCCAGAAGAAAGTTTTCGGTGAGAGCATGATCGCCAGTAAATTCGAGCCTCACGACAATTGGCTGCCTCCGTGTTACCTTGTGCCACGAGACGCAGAACAAGAGCTTCTCAACACTGAACCTCTCACCTCTCTGCCCTACAATCTCGTCACACAGCATTCGATTCCAGACAAAAGCATAGCTGATTGTGTGGAAGCATTAATAGGTAAGTAGAGCTTTGTTCTACACCTTGGTTAAAATAGAAATTTGCAGAAAGACTCGCAGGATTATGCGCCTTACAAAACATATTGTTAAGTAATGCATGCATTCCAGTGGACGTCCCATTAGATTAGCATTAGATCAGTTCAAACAAGTTGGCAAGCGATCAAACCTTTTCCCTCGAAGTAATTTATTTAGTATATTTTAGGCAAGAAATAGTGGTCCCCCCCCCCCCTCCATCCTCACCATTATTCACCATCACATTTCTAGCGGCGTGGGAGCGTCGAGTTTGATGAGCATTTTAAAATCCATGATCCAAGATACCCAACATGCAAATTCGATCGCAAAAATTCGATCGCAAAAACGGGGCCTCCGATTCTGGGTTTTCCCCAGCCTGGAAGGCAAAACCATTTCACTGGCGGGCTGATACACCTTACTTCTGGCAATAAAAGACGAGTTTAACATATTAAAGGCGAAAATAATGTTCTGATTTCCCTCAAACTTTTGGTGCACATAGCTAAGAAATCAATATAAATTACTTTTGCAATTTTTCTCGAATTAGTGCGATCAAAAACGCTGCAAATTATTACACAAAGGTTTATTATTTTTCTATATAGATCACTGTTCTGCAAAGAACACGGCTTCGCCATTGTTACCACCAACCAACTTGAAGAAAAACATCGATCGTATTTCGGTCAGCTGAAATTTGAACGGAGATTAGGCCTCTTTGGCGATTCACACTCGTGTTTCTGATTTATCTTACGTCCAAACCTTAAATTCTGGTAGGGAGCGAAGGGTTAGTCCTACAGAGCTCCGCGTGGTCTCACAAATTCTAGAAAATTAATACTATCTTAAGTCGATGGAAAAACAATACCTTTATATCAAAATTTTTTGAGTTAGGGCGTTTTCAAAATTTAAAAATTTATTTTTCAACCCTTGGAAGTGACCTGCATCGACCAAAATCATCGGGGCACAACTATTTCATCAAATTTCATTTTTTCATCAATTTCATCAAAATCGGTCAATGCTAAGTGGGGAAAGTGCCGCGTACGGCGGACGGACGGCCAAATTTGTGTTCGATTTTTGGATTCTACGTACCTTGAAACTTAAACCATCAAATTTTGAGGGGGTATTAAAAATCTTTTTTTCTTGGTCGATTCCAAAGGTTCATTACTTATTGAAAATAATAAACCTAAATGGAATATGAGTTCAAATATTATTTTTCCTACAAATTAAACTTACACCTATGGAATGAGATGCCGTTTCCCGTCGATTTGTACATGTGAGGCCATGTTGTTTGCTCATTGTTGTAGGCTCAAAGGTAATAAAAGCGCTCACAATTCCCTTATTTTTCAAAGTAATCACGAATGTGAGGGTGCGGTTGGAAAGATCGTTAAATTTCTTATCTTTGTAGTGCAAATTAATGATTTTTACAAAAATTCGGACACTAATTCAAAGGAGTTGGTGGATCTATTTGCAGACGACCAAGATGTTTAGGAAGCTGATCTGAAGTGGTTTAAAAAACGCTGCAAATTATTACACAATGGTTCATTATTTTTCTATATTCACTCGTCTGCAACGGCTTTGCCATTGTTACCACCAACCAGCTTGAAGAAAAACATCGATCGCATTTTGGGCAGATAAAATATCAACAGAGATTAGGCTTCTTTTACACTCGTGTTTCTGATTTATCGTAACTCCAACCCTTAAATTCTCCGAAAATTCTAAAAATTTAATACTATCTTAATTTAATGGAAAAACAATACCTTTATATCGATTTTTTGAGTTAGGGCGTTTTCAAAATGTCCACCCTTATTTTTCACCCTTAGAAGTGACCTACATCAACCAAAATCTTCGGGGCACAACTAGATCCCAAATGGAGCCTACATTTGATGAACATTCATTCGCGACTCACCCTCGTGATCTAAATCATTCGTCTCAATGAGGAATTTCACCATGTCGGAATTTCCTATTTTTGACCCCAAAATCGGATTCAACTCCTCGGAAAACCCCCTACGACAAACTTTCAGCCCGTACTTCCTAATTTACGACTAAACAAAACAGTGTAGAAAATATGAACGTTTAAAAAAACGGGAGGATGACGTCATCCTGGAATAGTTCATGTAAGGCCCCTTGAAGCGCTGAGTTTGTGAAGTGTAGTCCTAGGAGGCAACATTTCACAAAACCAGTAAAGAAAGAAATCGAAGTACTAATGAGAAAAAATAGAAAAAGCAAGATGGAGAAAATTAGGTTTCCCCTGTTTTTGTTTGATAACTTTTCTCTTAGGCAATACGATTTCGTCGTTCCGTCGAGCAACAAGGGGAGGTAACGGCGACCCGAACAGCCAATCAGCTAGCGTTCCGTTGAAGAGGTCCGTTTTCCCAGTTTTTTTTTAAATCATAAATTTTGATTGTCTCCCAAAAATAACAGGAGATTTATTTTCCAAAATCAACCCGATTTTCATCTATCCCGCACCGTTAACTAATCAGCAAAAATGCAGACAGAATTCGGTGAAATTCCTCATTTCAAGTCCTTACAGGTTTGTAAACATTTATTTCTATTGAGCTCTAGGTGGTCTCATTCGGTTCTAAAAATGCAATACACAAGTCCAACTACTATGTTTTACCCCTTAGAAGTGTTTTACTTCATCTTTGCGGCACAACTAGACCCCAAGTGGAGCCCACATACCTACTAAATGTCATCAAAATCGGTCCGTGGTAACTATGGAAAGTATGGCAAACGGACGGAAAAATGTATATTCAATTAATGGATTCAACGTACCTTTGTTCCTTGAAACGCAAACAATCAAATTTGGAGGGTTTTTTCCAAATATTGAAAATAATGATAAAGCCTAATGATAAAGTCTCGAACTCAACGGGGAATAATTGAAAAAACAATTTAATATATTTGTGAAGTATTCTGTAAATTTGATTGAAATTTATGAATATTTTGATTTAAAATAAATGTTTAAACTTACTTTCTAAGTGACCCTTGTATTCACCCTCAACCAGCGACGTAACAACGGACTCCTTTGAATTAAGAGTGGTTTTGATTACAGGAGCATATCTTATTGCTTGTGGACCTCGAGGAGCTCTGATTTTCATGTCCTGGCTTGGCATCAAAGTCCTTCCCAGAGAAGAATTACGAGTGGAGCGAAACACGGAAGCTAACGGGAGTTGCAAGAACGAAACAAGCAATGAGTTGCAAATCGAAAGATCGAGGAGGCCAGTGGGAAGTGAACCAGTTACCAAAGATGGCGTTCAGGTGAGCCCTTTCAAGATACCAGCTAAAAATCCCTTTCTAACCTCTAAAATACTTCTTCAATCTGATCCTTACCTGTCCTCTGTTTTTGACTTCACGCTTGATCAGTTCATAGTTCCAAACAGTAGTTCCTAGCAAATCTTACTAATCTACAGGGTGTCCGAGAAAGACACGGCCAAATTTCTCACTAAACTGACAATAGCTCCGTTATTTTTCGTGGAAATTCAAATCTGTTTATACCGTTGAAAAGAGCATTAAATTTCCCGTCAGATGTCAACAACTCACATTAGCCTTGCATCTTGTTAGATTTTTTCTAGTCCAAACGAAAATAAAATGTTATTGTTAAACTAGTGTGAAAATCTCTTCACACTCATTGCAATTTTCGAGATTTTTTCTCCGAAATTCTCGAAAGATTTTCGCCCATTTCCTTTAGAGGAAATTCAAAAACATCCTCGAAATCTCAGGTTTCCAACGGTATAATCAAAAAGTGTTTTACAATCGAATTTAGGGGAGAAATTCGTGTTTGGACGTGGAAAAACGTGGATTTTTTTTTTTTTTTTTTTCAACGAAATCGACGGTTTGTGAGAGGAGCGGCGGCGGAGGAGACCCCCGAGTCCTCCCAACAAAACGTCGATTTCTTTGAAAAAAATTTTCCGCGAAAAATGTTCCACGTCCAAACACAAATGTCTCCCCTAAATTCGATTGCAAAACATTTTTTGATTATACCGTTGGAAACCAAAAATTTTGAGGATGTTCTTGCTGAAAACCGCATTGAATTTCCTTTACAGGAAATGGGTGAAAATGTCTTGAGAATTTCGTCAAAAAATCTCAAAATTGCACAGTTTAAAGTTTGGACTAGAAATAATCTAATTAGATGCAAGGCTAGCAATGTGTGATGTCACTCGTTTGATGGTAAACTTAATACCCTTTTCAACGATGCAATCAGATTTGAATTTCCACGAAAAATAACGGAGCTATTGTCATTTCAGGAGACAAGGTTCAACATACGAAAAAAATCTTTAAATTGAAAAAACTTGAAAAAACCAGGGGTTAAAATAAAATTGCAGGAAGAAATTTTTTGTTGGGAATACCTTGTAGAATCGACCCTTGAAGTTTGGCCGTATCTTTCTCGGACAGCCTGTGTAGTTCTATTTCTGTGGACTTTACCAATCTATACAGGGTGTCACCCTTTCGGACGCACCACCAGCCAGGGTTCGATTCTACAACTAATTTGCGCCTTTTCTTTACTTTTGACCTTTTTTAACACCCTTAAAATCCGAATTTTTCCACTTTTAAGATGTTTTTCGTATTTTCGGCCTTACGCCATTAAAACAGTCTTAGCTCCCTTATTTCCCAGTCAAAATTCAAATGTAATTACACCGTTGGAAAGAGCGTTAAATTCTCTGTGTCCCTAGTGCTGAATTAAACTTTTTAAAGAAGACTTAGGGCGGAATTCATAGACAAAGCTTGAATGTGAGCGAGCACTCAATTATCTGAGTTGAGGGTCGGCCTCGACTCAACAGTCCGTATTCATAGTTGATTGAGACGGCCCACTTAGATGTTGATAAATGAGCCCGAATAGTAGACGCTCGAAAATTGCGGAAATGTACAGTTTTTTCCAACGTTTGAAAGCCTAGCTGAAACTGCCGGTTAATTCCCCTCTGTAACCACAAAAGTTGACCCCAAAAACTCAGCTTTCCAACGGTGCAGTCAGAATGGGGAATTTGCCTCAATTTTAGATTCTGGAATTTCAAGTCAAATCCTATAATAGGGCCCTAGAATAACGTTTAACACTAGGAATAACCAAGGGGAAAAAATTACCGTAGGAGAAAATGCCTAAACAAGTGAAGCCTCTGTTACAAAACACCGCAAAAATCGAGGACATCATCATCATCGTCATCATCGTCATTGTTGACGTCATACGAAAAAAAAAAACGACGCGAAAACAACTCCGACAACAGACAGAGTTCTAGCACCGCCACACAAAACGATCCAGTGAAATGGCTACTCGAATAATGTGATTCAAATCTTGAAACTAAATAAGAGAAGATGAAGACTAATAATGCTTGATAAACTAGTAGGTAGATTCGTATTGTAAAAAAGTGAGTAATATTGTTTCTTTTGGTCACTTTTGTGTCTAGGTTCTTCCTGCCAGTTCGCGGCGCACTAGTTGTAAGCTAAAAGTTCGTGTATGTTCCACTTCTGTGGTAAGCGCCACAGAACCTCCTTTGAAGTCAGATTGGTAGAATATCCGTTACGTTTCAAACATGGCTGCCTCTTACGCATTGCCACCACATTTAAAATTTCCATCTTCCTTAAATTCTCTAAATTTTTTGGATGCGTTTTCGAGCAGCTCACTATGGTTTTATTCCATAAAAATAAACCCTCATTCGAAAAAAAAAAAAAAAAATGTGAGGCAAATTCCCCATTGTTTCCTATATTTATATTAGTGGAGAAAACTGCGAACTGAAGATCTTGCAAAATTGATGTTGAGTGCATGGGCATTTGGGATTTCCCAGAAAGCCTATTTTGTAGAGATGCGCGGGCATCCCATGATGAATAAATCGCAATCTTGATACTAATCTTCGGTAGTATCGGTCGAATTCTCATCATACAACCAGGGGTATCTTGTTATATGTACCTACCTAGTTTGTTCCGTGAGATTATGCACTATGTTGATAACCGTTCTTCACCTGATGAATTGGCGATTTTCAACCACGATGAAAAATTCAGCTAAGTGGACCAGGAAAACCAAGTCGCTAATGCAATAAATTCGTAGATGTTTTTCTCGAAGCACTTGTCTAAACCATCTGCTATTCCTGACTTTTATCATAAATTTTGAAAATTGGTTTCACTCCCAGTAGTGTTCTTGAAATTTCAGCTGCATGTCCTTAGCTTACACGTATCTTTATTCGTATCTTGTACTTTTTCATCGCCAGGTGAGGTATGGAGAGCTCCAGGCGCCGTCGTCACCTCTCCTCAGGCACGTTGTCGATCCTGAGGGGGAGCTTGAGAAGATGATGGCAGGATTTGATAATCTAGAGAGAAAACTCATGTACTGCTTCAACGACAAGGCTTACCTCCTTCAAGCGATGACCCACGCATCCTACTCGCCCAACCAGTTGACGGATTGTTACCAGCGGTTGGAGTTTCTAGGAGATGCTGTTCTTGGTGAGTCTTGGTTTCTGATTATACGTGCGACAGTTTGCATACCTACACATGAAACCTCTCACTAGGGATGGCGTATCGAATGAAATATATCGATATACTGAGCAAATTATGTATCGTCAATGAGATATCGATACCTTCGATATATCAAAAACGTGCTGAAGTAGGTAGGAGAATTTAATCGTTTTAAAACAATACAAACATAATTTAGTTCTGTACTCCTGCTGTAGTCATTTTCTTGGTTGTTGTGGAGAGGAAGCAGAGGACGTCAATATACTCATTTCAACATTTATTTGGCTAGCGCTTTCGGGGCAAACTATGGCCCCTTTCTCAAGCCTATATTCACTCTGCAATACCACTCCTAGGGATGGAAGATGTAGGAGTGGTATTGCAGAGTGAATATAGGCTTGAGAAAGGGGCCATAGTTTGCCCCGAAAGCGCTAGCCAAATAAATGTTGAAATGAGTATATTGACGTCCTCTGCTTCCTCTCCACAACAACCAAGAACATAATTTAGGAAAGGCATTTATCGACAAATCGGAAGATCTACTTGGAAAAACTTGTCGAAGTAAGTAGGTAGGTGAATTGAAACGTTACTAACATGATTTTGTTAGAAATATATCGATATCGGAATTTCTACTTAGAAAATACGGTTGAAGTAGTATTTAACCTACTTTAAAAAGTTATACTGGGTATGAATCATCGAGACTCATAGTTTGAAAACTGAAAAAGTTCGGAAATGTCATGGTTTCAGAACACTATGTCAGAAGCACAAGGTTTTAGAGGAAATTTAAGGGAAAAACTATCCTCAGGGGTGCTAACAACATATAAAATATCGTAAATACCCTCGCCATTGCAATGTTCGATTTATAAATTGACTGGGGTATACTGTAGGCATGGTCCTTCAAAATTGCAAGTAACTGTTGTGAATACCAGCTTCACTTCGTATAGTTGGTAGTTTTCATCTAGACACGGCTCCATTATTTTTGGCTTAAGTCAGAAATTTGAGCCCTGAGCGCCACTGTAGGTGTAAACCATTATTGTGTATTACACATGTCTGAGCTGAAGTCAACCTACCTACAAATTTTGGAATAAAATTACAATGTAAATTACAATGTAATCATGTCATGATGTTTTACACAGGTACAGGCGTCCCTCCTCATCCATTCATGTTAATATTAATTTTTAATGTTGAGAAAAAGTCGAGACATTATCGGTAAATATATCGATATTGACCGATAATATCAGTCCTCAATATCGATATAAATATATTGATATGTCAACCGTAATCTATCGATATATTTCATATATCGATATATCGTTGCCATCCCTACATATCATGGAAGTATCAAACTGTTCTTCTCGTCTCTTAGTTCGTTTTAAGCCACGGTTACTAAGAATGCGTGTTCTGACGAAAATTTCCTATGAAAATGGTTACTATGGGCGCGGAAGCCTCGTCAGAATACGCACGTCGTCGTCGGAACAATTTCAAAATGTTTCAAAATTTCATCTATGTCGCTGTAGTTGATCTGAAATCACCTGAAGTCACCTCTCGTTTTTTGGTTCACTAAACCTCTTTACTTAACCTTCCGGTACCCGCGCCATTTCGCTTTTCAATTCACACCGCGTGGCGACACCCATGCCGCCCATGAAAATGAAGTTTTAACTGCCCAAAGTCATTATTGTAAAGGTTGTTAACAGCTGTGTCAATATGCTAGGTAAACCACCTGAATCAAACTTACTATAATTTTATAGTTTGTATGCTCATAAACCAAATAAATGGGTACCTACCTAAAATCATAAACAGCCAACTTTTTCCAATGAAATCGACATGATTGTTTCCTCAACCAAATTATCGTTATCGCAGTACAGGTGGGTTCTATATTCATAAGCGCTCCCTGGGAGGGAGGAGGGAGCAAGTAAAAAAAGCCAATCAATTTATATATTTATATATTCTACTGCGCACTAGCCAGATTGCAACTGATAACGCTGGCGCGATGTTTGACTCGGCAAGGTGAAACCAGCGTGATCTCTGGATAAATATGGTAACTAACAAATAGCAGTAGATCCCGCCGTCCGGGAATCAAGAATGCGCGTGTAAATACGAAAACTAAGTCCCGTGCCGCCTACGCGTGTACCGGAAGGTTAAAAAATGCACTGTCATTTAAAAAATGACCCCTCAAAGGCGGAGGGGCGTTCCAAAAAATGAAACTAATTAAATTAACATGCGAGTGTAATAGAGAGTTTTCGCCACGTCTTTTGTGACGACCGTCCGCGTGTAATATCCATGCAACCGTCTGAAAATCCTCGGAGAGATCCTCAGCTCGAGAAACTCCAAGGCTCTCTCTCGACATCACGCCCTGCGCCATGTCAAGGCATGGCGGCCTCTCCTTTTAGCTTGGATATCGCTTGTCTTGGATCTCGTCTGTCATATTTGGATATTTTGCTCGCCAGGTATGCTCCATGTTCAGGCCCTGATGTCTGAATTATGGCAGACTCGTCGGGCTTCTTGGCTACAATATCTAATTTCTTGCTCTGGTCGCTCGGCATGAGATACGTACAATCTAAAGTTTCAAAACTTTGCTTTTCAACTCTTGCTTCAGAGGTTTTGTATAATCTTTTCTGTTCGTTTCCAGATTATTTGATAACTCGGCATCTCTACGAGGACAAGCGAGCGCACAGTCCCGGAGCATTGACAGATCTTCGTTCTGCTCTCGTCAACAACACCATTTTTGCTTCCCTCACTGTGAAGCACGGGCTCCACAAGTATTTCAGGCACCTGTCGCCTGGACTGGGCGAAGTCGTCCAACGATTTGTCACCATTCAGGAGGAGAACAGTCATGCTATCAATGAAGAGGTTCGTTATGCACCTACCTGTAAATACTACTACCTACAACTTCTCCAACAATCCGAATTATGTGAAGCGTGATTCATGCGGAAGTTATTAACATAGTGCACAATCATGAATTGAATTGCTACCTGTATATCGTGAGACCAATGAGTGTCCATGGACAACTTTCGCAGTCAGGGAACATACGTGGGTGAATCAAGTACAAACCGGAATTTTCGCAGTGTCCCAATTGCCAACCAAGAGATGAAGTTTCCAAATGATGGGAAATCGCCACACAACTCCCCTCCCCCAAAAAAAATGGGGGATTCGATAGAAAAATGTGTTTTAAAATCAGGAGATTACTTGGAAAAATATATGGAAAATGCTCTATTAATCTTGTCTCAATAAAGTTTTGAAAATTACATTTTTCGGTTGTCAACTGGCATCAATTGTCAGCCATTACCAAGGATACAACACCAAAACAAAGCCCGGCTCTAGCTGGAGCATCTAGGGAAAGAAAGTGGTGGAACGGCCCGAACGCTATCTAGCGGCGATTAGATGAGCCTTCTCTTCTTTTTTGGCAAGATGGATGCACCTCTGTTATTGACTGGTGGTAATGTCTGTAGATCCCTGCCTAATCTACAGGAAACCAGAAATTTGCCCTCAATGAAAAAGGCAATTTAATCTGTTTGAGGCATCAATAAGAAAGGTATTCAGTCTGAAATGAAAATCTATGTACTCGTAGGTAGTAAATAACATCAATTTTGCTTCCGAGTCTACCAAGGTAGCGGAAGCATTGTTTTCACTTTTCGAGGACGAAAAAAAAAAAGTTCTCCAAAATCAAAATTTTCACTCGCGTTTTGCATTTTAGACCTTTCTGAACAATTTTGGTTCTGTGCCTGTCTGTCTGTGTGTCTGTCCGTCTGTCATGAATTCCTTGTAACGCGCATAACTATGCGAAGTTATTGTCCGATTTCGATGACATTTTCAGGGATTGTGCGGGTTGGTGTGTAGACGGTCCCCTATGAAAATCATCATCCTCGGACTGATAGAAGCGACTGCGCATGCGCAAACGTGCATTCCTTGTAACGGCCATAACTTCTACATTTTCTATCCGATTTCAATGACATTTTCAGGAATGTTACAGATTAGTATTTAGATGGTTCCCTATGAAAATCATCACCTTCGGACTGATAGTAGCCACTGCGCATGCGCATACGTAAAATCCTTGGAACAGCCATAACAGTTACATTTTTCATCCGAATTTGATAAAATTTTCTAGGATTGTCCAGATTAGCGTGTAGATGGTCTCCTATGATGGTAGTGAAAGGTACTTAGACATTGGTGCTTTGAGATTAACTACTATGCATGGGATCATCTATATAATCGGGTTATGGGTACGAGGAAGCTATGTGCCACTCCCACTTGGCAGGCGTTTTAGAGCATTCAATTATTAACAAAAGAATTAGAAACACAACACACGATACCTACATCACATAAGCCAACTGATAAGAGAGATAACCTAGTTATTTGAGCTCCGGAAGGTTCATCTTATCTTCACTAGGCAGCGCTCACGCCATTCCACCACTTTCTTCCCCTAGATGCTCCTGGCTCTAGCACCTCGAATCAGTTGGGACGTAAATGACAACGGTCTAACATCTTTTTCAGCAGGCTTACTTGCTGGAGGTGGTTAGCAACGTGATTGCGCGCTCTATGTCGACGTTCCCGGGCTCACTGAGCTGACGTCGCGCGTTGGTAGCGAAAACTCTCTATTATGCGGCCTCGATTTAAACCCTGTTTCACTATGATTCAGTAAAGCAGAGAGGCTTCTCGAGGATGGAAATCATTCTTTCTGCGACCACAATCTCTTACTCCTCACTGTTTCAATTTTGTATCGTCTTTCCTCAGTTCTACCTTGTGGGTGAAGAAGCAGAAGATGTTGAAGTACCCAAAGCCCTGGGTGATGTCTTCGAGTCCATTGCCGGCGCGATATTCCTCGACAGCAACATGTCTCTCGACACTGTATGGCAGGTCTACTACAGAATGATGAGAAAAGAAATCGGTGAGTTGAACGGGATTGCCCTTAAGAGGGGAAACCTAGATGACATACATTTTTTTTTCTGAGTCGCTTTTACAGGCTCCAAACAGACGGAATATACCTCCACAATTATTTAAATGCTGATTTTATAATTTTTATGTAATTGGGGAACTCAAGTTCTTTTTTGACCTGATGGTATAAGAAGAATTGGGTACATTTCCAAGAGTAAAAATGATTTGGTACCTCACCAAAAAATGGTATTCTTTGTACGGCGGACGGACGGCCAAATTTTTATTCGATTTTTGGATTTTACATACCTTGAAACGTAAACCATCAAATTTTGAGAGGGGGTTAAAATTTTTTTTCTTGGTCGATTCCAAAGATTCATTATTGAAAATAATAAACCAAAAATTGAGTTCATCAACATTTTTTCTTGAAAATTTTCAGGTTATGTGAAATTTCAACTTTAGGTTGTTGAATCACAACGAAAAGATGTGAATCCTTCAAATTCAAATTTTCTCTCGAATTTAATGTTACATAATTCATGCCTGTTTGTGGCCAATTTTTTAATAGGCAAAACTTCGTCTTTTGAATCTCATTTTTACAAATTGTTATAATTTAAGCCGTTTAAAAAAAAAAAAAAAAAAAAAGCCGTTGAAAATACTATTTATTTTCACTCAAATTGTTCGTTTTAGAGCATTTTGAATGATTTGTTGTCCCGGGGAAAACTAGGAAATTATGGACTGGTTTCGATGGAAATTCATAATTTCAGTCGGATTTCGCGTTTCCAACGTTATTCATTCATGCCTAGACTGTTCGAGGTCAATCTTTCCACTTGTAGAATACTTCAAAATCGACTTATTTTCACAAATTTGTCTGAATTGGAGAAAGTTGTGTTCAACATCAGAATCCGAAAATGTGTACAGAACTAGCGCGGTTTGTAAACTCATCTGTGAGGATACTTGCAAAGCTCAGCAGGGAGCGAGAATAATGGAATACTCGTATCTCTCAAATTCAATTTATCTGCAGCTCTTTCCAACTTTCAAGACTCAATTTTCCCACTTTTTCTCGATGCTTAAAACACGTGCGTTTGTGGACATAATCTTTAGAACATCTGCCCAGGCCTCAATTTCCAACCGATTTGCGTGTTTCTTTTTTTGTTCGACTCAGAAATCTTCCAAATTGATCACTATTTCACCAGAGTATCAAAATTCGCAAGGGGAGGGGGTGAGTGGGGGGATAATATTCACAAAATATCCGAATTTTCAATATTTCGGTTCCCAACTTCAATATTTCCTAAATGTTCCCAGGCTTTGAAATTGAGGAAAAATTTCGGATTTTCATGAATGATTCTTAGTACCACGATAGTGCCAGGACACCATAAACCGCTTATTTCGTGTTTTTTTTTTTTTTTTTTTTTTTTTTTTTTTCACTTTGACTACGGATGTGATCTACTATGGACTACCTACCAAAACGTTACCAGACACCATTGGTTGGTGGGGGGGGGGGGAACTCGAATTCTCATGTTGGGTATCGTAGATCATGGATTTTAAAATGCTCTTCAAATTCGAGGCTCCCATGCCGCTAGAAACGTTGAGGCTGATAAGGGTGGGGTGGAGACCACTATTTCTTGCCTGAAATACTAAATAAATTTCATTGAGTGAAAGTTTTATCGCTTACCAACTGGTTTACATTGATCTACCGCTTATCCAATGGGACGTCCCCTGGAGTGCATGCGTTACTTAACGTTATATTAACAGTAAAGATGGACCGGTTGTAGTTCCTGGAGTGCATGCCCAGACATGAGAGATGTTCCCTCCTGATGATTATTTTAAATGCAGCAAATTATTACACAAAGGTTTATCATTTCTATATAGATCACTCGTCTGCAAAGAAAAAGGCTTTCGATTCGGTCTCGAATTTCGAAGGGTCTGATTTATTAGTGGACAATTTGATTACAATGCCGTTTTGTATTATTTAGAATATTGAAAAACCCCGAAGATTTGAGTAGCTTCCGAGAGACTTCCATAACTATCCCCCCGGAAGAGCCACCCGAGCCATCCAGAGATGGGCGAATTCTTATTCATAAATACGATTATGAATACACATCGTATCTGCGATTTTATGATTTTGAATACGAATACAGGTTTGAATATGAATACGAATACAATCTTATTCACACTTTGAATACAATTTCATGATTTCCCTAAAAATCGAATTTTTAAACAATTTTCCCTGAAAATCATACTTTTTTTTTAAATGATTTTCTCCCGAACTTTGGACATATTTATGACCTAACATTGTCAAAATAATCCATCAAAATTCGAAACGCTGACTAATTCGTATAGGATTTTTCACGCAGAATCGAATGAGACCAACCGTATAGAAACTACGACGTAATTTCTACAGAATTTTTGTAATCATTTTTTAGCGTCAAGAACGTTCGGTGAAAGTTGTAGTATAAAAACTTTCAGCAAAAATCATGACTTTAACAAATTCAATAGAAAGTACCTCGTAGTTTCTATACGGTTGGTCGTAGCGACCTGGGGTTGGTGTCATTCGATTCTGCATGAAAAATCCTATAAGAATATGTCAGCGTTTCGAATTTTGATGGATTATTTTGACAATGTTAGGCCATAAATATGTCCAGAGTTCTGGAGAAAATCATTTTAAAAAAGTATGATTTTCAGGGAAAATCGTTTAAAAAAATTGAATTTTAGGGAAATCATACAAAAAAATCATAAAATCGTATTCAAAATACGAATACGGGGGGAAATCGGATTCAAAGTGTGAATACAATTGAGGGGTTTCTTACAAGAACAAGATAAGTCCGAAATCGAAAATTCTAAACCTGCTGAATTTTGTGAAAGGCCTTTTCCTGAATTTTCCCCCTCCTGTTGCAAAACGTGACTTGTTTGGTTCTTGCTGAATTTTCATTGAAGCCCAAGTACTGCATGTTTATGACGGTAATCAAATTTTCTGTTTTTATAATAATAATGAAGCTATTTTCGAACTGTGTTTAAAAACTGACTACTAGAACATTTAAAATGTTTTTTTAGATGCCTATGTTGCTGGTTCAATTTCCATGTTTTCTTTGTTTCACCATCAGTAACAAGAACGAGAAGATAATAGTTACTACTATCTTAAGGATTTGAAAAATGAATGAATAGATAAGTAGACAAGCAGTCGTTTCATCAAAAACCTTTATTAGGGAAAAAAGAAAATGTTCAGAAACTCCAAATATTTTGGTTTGAGAGAAAAACTAATGCAACGCCCTGACCTTCAGGCACAGTGTTGCCACGCGCGCGCGGACTTATTTCGTTCTTGCGGAAATAGAGAGGACTAGAATTCTCCTGCAAAATGCGCACATTTTGAAGCCTCCCGTAGACTTGGACCTGTTCGGTTCTTGCCGAAATGAACTTGTTACTAGATATCGCACACATTCAGGAACAAAATGGCGCCTTAACCGGGTTTTTTCAAACTTTGGACTTATCTTGTTCTTGTAGGAAACCCCTCAATTGTATTAGTATTCATACCTGTAGTCGTATTCACAATCATAAAATTTCAGATATGATTTGTATTCATAATCGTGTTTATGAATAAGAATTCGCCCATCTCTGGAGCCATCACCCAAGCTTGTTTATATGTAAACGTTTCATTCTTCTTTTTTTTTGTAATTTAAACGTTTCAATCCTATTGCAGAACAATTCAGCACGAAGGTACCAAAATCACCCATCCGGGAGCTATTAGAATTGGAACCAGAGACCGCCAAATTCAGGTATAGTGTTATGTTTTAAAGCTGTTGTATTAATTGTTGGTGAATTCTCTCAAAATACTATGTTTGGATATCTTAAGTAAAGTAGGTAGTATCGAGATTATTTCAACATATTATGCACTTGTGAAGAACTATACCTATCGGAATGTTTACAAACAAAGTTGATCCGAATACAGTAAATGTAGAACATTCAGAAGTGCTGTACTCGCAGAACGATCTCAGATTAATCATCTTGGTCTGGATCCTGTATTATCCACTTGATGCTTGGACGTTCCTAACTGAGAGCAGGTTCGTCTCAGTAGAGACATTGCTCAACATGCAGTTGTAATTTCATATCCCAGACAATATCTGACGAGCTACGCTCTTTCCACAGCAAACCCGAAAAGCTGGCTGACGGGAGAAGAGTTCGCGTCACCGTTGAAGTCTTCGGGAAAGGAACCTTCAAAGGCATTGGTCGCAACTACCGAATCGCCAAGTGCACTGCTGCCAAATGCGCTCTCAAACAACTCAAGAAGAAAGGTCTACTCGCGAGGAAACTTTCCTACTACAACGCTTGCCAGTTCTACCAATTCCAGTAACGTACTCCCTTCCTCACCTGCACTCGTAATCCTACTGTAGCTTGTAATGTTTTTCTTATTTACTTTAATCAGTGCTGGCGCATTGAATTTTTTTATCATTTCATAGATTTATTTTGTACGGCCGATGTGTGTTCGTTTCCCGTCAGTTGCTGGCTACACATTATTTTTAAACCCTCCAAGTGTTCAATTATTACTATCAAAATGATGGCGGAAACAATTTCTGCTGAATTATTCTTCAAAATGGGCAAATATTGTTGGTGAATTTATTTATCGAAGGGCTTCTGAAGTTTAGGTAAGAACTTGTAATTTATGAGGGTCACTCAATAATTGAGGTCTCCAGTTTTTTTTTTTGTTATTTTTTCAAGTTTACGTTTTATTTTAGTACTGCTGTAGACTATTTTTCCACATAAACCCCATTCTGACTTCTGGATTCTTTCTGGCTCCACACATGCGGCATTCGCCGAGGACCGAGCTACTCGGCAAATACCGAGCTACTCGCCTAGGTACTCGGCGAGTGGCGAGCTCATTCTCCACACATTCGGAGTTCGTCCCGCGCAGTGCTCGCCTCGAGAGAGAGACAAGCAACTCGGAGCAACATTAGCTTGTAATCCAATCAACACGTGCGAGACGATCAAACGAGAGATCAATTTATTCAGGGAAATGTAAACTTCGGGGGCACTCACTTCCTGAAAAACAGGGAATCCCCATTTTCAAGGGATCAATAATACATCACGCCTCCGAGTGGGATGGGCATTACAGGTTTTCATAAAAACGCACCTACCAAGGAGATTTTTACTGATCCAAATTCCTAATAGGAAACCTTGCGATGTGCAAAACTTTGGCAACATTTCAATTAGATACCTTCAGCAAGTGTCGGGAGGCTCCAGTTGTCACAGAAAAATGCCCCGACGAGCAGCCCCATGCAACCCGGCATGTGTGGAGCGGGGCATATGCTCGCTACTTGGCGATTATTCGTCTCCTTTGAAGTGGGCAAAAAACCCACTGGCTAGATCATCCCCGAGCACCAATATTCGGCATTCGGCGAGCACCGAGCGCCCATCCACACCACTGGGAATATGTGGAGCGGGCTTTAGACGTACCTGTGTCATCGTCACCATCATTTGGCATCAGCATCGCTCACTGCAAAATTCGGACTGTAAGGCGAATGGGTCACAACGTCCCATCTAAACTGGTTCAAAAGGTCCGACTGTTTCGTGCCGCGTGAAGCCAAGCTTTGTCACTCCTTTGGTCAACATCCCTCTCCTGCAATTCTACATTGCTCTTCCGTTTTCTGAGCCTCTCTCGATATGCATCAGCATTTATTGTTGTTCCACGGACTATGAAATCACTGATTTTTTATTGTTGTCGATGGTGCAGAGGCGATGTATATTATTGAGAAAACAATTGAGATACTAGAGGAGTTTTTTTTCTCCAGGACTCAACAAAAGTTTTTTTTTCTCAGGAGTCAACAGAATCACACCTTTCAATCACGGCCATGATTTTTCGAGCAGACTGAACTAGTTCGAATTTCCATGGTTTTCATGAGGGGTTTGTGGAGACCTTGATTGAGTGACCCTCGTATACATGAGTGTAACAACTATGTTCCTGCCATACATTTTCCATGACAACTAATTTGTGACTTTTTTTAACCCCCTTAAAATCCAACTTTTTTCACTTTTCAAATTTATTTCGTGTTTTCGACCTTGCATCATTAAAATGTTGATAACTCCTTCAATTTACTAGTTACACTCAAATTTGGCGATACCATTGGAAAGAGCGTTAAATTTCCTATCTCCCTATTGGAGAACCTAAGTTTTTTAAACAGTCGAAACGGGTTAAAAATGAACTTGAAGAGAAAAAATGGTAAAATCTTGAAAATCTCAACTTTTTTCAACCGCTCATAAGGCCCTGCTTTACAGCGTGTAAATGCTTGCCTGTAAGCCTGAAAGTTGACCCAAAAGCTCGGCTTTCCAACGGTAAAATCAGAATTTTTTCCAATGTTTATATTAGTGGAGAAAACCGCGTTTGAAAGAGAAAAATCGTGATTTATTTCAACAAAATCGACGGGTTTGACGGGAAGATTCGGGGTTGGATGGAGAGTGAGAGGAGCATCGGCGGAGGAGACCCCCCGAATCCTCCCATCAAACCGTCCTCCGATCAATCTCAAAACATCAATCTATAAGAACCTTCCACTGCCCTCAAGGGGACCATCTACACGCTAATCTGAACAATCCTGAGAAATATCGTCAAAATCGGATGGAAAATGTAGAAGTTATGGCCGTTACTAGGAATTTACGTTCGCGCAAGCGCAGTAGCTACTATCAGTCTGGGGGTGATGAGTTTCATAGGGGACCGTCTACAACCTAATCCGCCTAATCCCTGAAAATTTCATCGAAATCGGATGAAAAATGTGGAAGTTATGGCCGTTACTAGGAATTTACGTTTGCGCATGCGCAGTAGCTACTATCAGTCTGGGGGTGATGATTTTCATAGGGGACCGTCTAAACGCCAACCCTCATAATCCCTGAAAATTTCATCGAAATCGGATGAAAAATGTGGAAGTTATGGCCGTTTCTAGGAATTTACGTTTGCGCATGCGCAGTAGCTACTATCAGTCTGGGGGTGATGATTTTCATAGGGGACCATCTAAACGCCAACCCTCATAATCCCTGAAAATTTCATCGAAATCGGATGAAAAATGTGGAAGTTATTGCCGTTACGAGGAATTCACGTTTGCGCATGCGCAGTGGTTGCTATCAGTCCGGGGGTAATGATTTTCATAGGGGACCGTCTACAACCTAATCCGCCTAATCCCTGAAAATTTCATCGAAATCGGATGAAAAATGTGGAAGTTATGGCCGTTACTAGGAATTTACGTTTGCGCATGCGCAGTAGCTACTATCAGTCTGGGGGTGATGATTTTCATAGGGGACCATCTAAACGCCAACCCTCATAATCCCTGAAAATTTCATCGAAATCGGATGAAAAATGTGGAAGTTATTGCCGTTACGAGGAATTCACGTTTGCGCATGCGCAGTGGTTGCTATCAGTCCGGGGATGATGATTTTCATAGGGGACCGTCTACAACCTAATCCGCATAATCCCTGAAAATTTCACGGAACCAAAATTGTTCAGAAAGGTCTGAAACGTAAAATGCGAGTAGAAATTTCGATTTTGGAGATTTTTTTTTTTCAACCTTGAAAAGTGAAAACAAAGCTTCCGCTACCTTGGTAGACTCGGAAGAAAATGTGAGTCAAATTCCCCATTAATAGTATGCACCTTGTAAACTGGATTTACTGTTGATGGATCTACGCTCATTCTTGCTTGATCATCTCTGCTATCAAAAGTGAGCTCAAATGGGGCCATTACATTTTCCTACGTCCTTATCCTTATCTTTCGGTACCCAGTTTCGTCATTACAATTAAAACTTGATTATGCCTGTGTACTGTGTATTACAAATAAGTACTGTTAACACATTGGACGCGGATCGCGTGCATGTCTTGCAAATCCTGGGGTCCCTGTGGAGGGCGAGTCATTGTCACGCAAACACCTCTCGCAAAAGGTTCAAGAGAGTCTGCTCCTGTTCTTTTGTTCTCAGTTACCGCTCTTTTCTAGCTGTTTTACGTGATATATGTACTGTTTATGAGACGAACGGTTCAATCCAGAGATGAATCAGTCAAGGTTGAAGGTCATGAGTAGTTATCAAAAAATTCTCCGCCACAGTGGACCAACATGTTTTTTCCGCGTTCAATGCGTTAAGGCCAGTTTCACCAAGGTGGGTGAACCAGGATTAAAATTAAATCCGCAGATCAGGATTCTGAACAGGTCTCGATTCGAAGATAATCCATGGTTCAGAGAGTTAGACCACCTGGATGGGGAGATTAAAGTCGATAAGGCCTAGATGAACCATGATTACTCGATATTTTAATCTCTGTTGATGATCAACTTGTGGCGACTCTCGATAATTCGGAATCTCCATCAATTGATTGGTAATTGGGAAACCACATTACCACCAGAGATTTTCCACAGGATCAGAACCACAGAATACTGGAGACAAGTTAACACCTTTAGACCGGGGCTCAACTTAACATGCACTGTGATAACATGCACTGATATCCGAAACTGAAAGGTTGGGACGGTAAGGTGAGTTCATTCCGAAGCGATTGAGACCAAAAAGAGCCCTGTTGGGGGAAAAATGAACTATCCAGAGTGTTTCGAAAAATGTTCATGGATCCACCGAATCATGAGTTCATGGATCCACCGTGGAAGCAGCCGTACCAGGCGAAGGTTTGGCGTGGATCCAGGGTGGAAGCAGCCGGTCTGAACGTGTTAACAGAGGAGAAAGCTAAGTTAAAATGGCGTGCAAACATTTTTGAGTCTGCCTCAGTTGCGCCATCTACTTTCAGCTAAAGAACTACCACGGAAACTGAAGTGGTGGGGGGAGGCCACACTCTCTTCATGCCACTTCTTTTCAAATCCTTACGAATGACCAGAAATTGATAACTTCTCATTTCATTGTCATTTAGATTTGCAAGAATTACTTAGAAAACCAATCGAGGCGAAAAGTTTTTTCCAAGCTGCCCTTACAATTGTTGTCGTCCCTATCGCCAGTAGTTCAAATGTTCAATCGACAACTGCCACCCATAGAAACGTTTGAAACCCAGTGTATTATTGAAAATCGCTCGATTTTTTCGTATATATCGAGAACATAACTAAATGTTATCAGATTAATTACTTAGATGCAGCCGGTGACGCCCCAAAGAGAAAAATAATTATTAAAAATGGTGACTTGTTGTGATGAGGTTGGGAACAAGCAATCATGAACGCGATCCGTTGCACTCATCTAGAACTACGTCCTAGAGCTCCACCAATCAGAACGCTTCTAGGGATCCCAGCTTCAGCTTTCAGCCCAGTGATCAGAACAGATCCCACATAACTCCTCTCGCCAAAATTGGTGACCCTGAGGGATAGAATGCATAGCATTATTTGCCAGTTTAGCGAAAACAAAACTAGCTACCGTGCAAACCTCTGTAATTCCTTAACCCTTTTATTGAGGAGGGGATGTGTGGCGATTCTCCATCATTCGGAATCTCCAATTGGTTTGTAATTGGTAAACCACATTACTATCAGAGATTTTCCACGGAATCATAACAGATCCCACACAACTCTCGCCAAAAACTTTAATCCTCATTGGTGAAACTGACCTTATCTATATTTTTTTCCAAAAAAACATGTCCGAAAGACTCGGTTAAAAGTAATTTTATTGTAGATTTATTTGCTTGTAGTTGATTAATAGTTACTTCTAATGTTTTTCGTACCACAAAAAAAGGTTTCGTTTAGTCTGTAAGGCTTTTTACGACATGCGCAACGTCTCGTCGTTTAGTGTTATTTTAGTAACGTTTTTATGCTGATGGTATTGCAATATCGAGGGTCTCAGGAAGCTTAAGAACAATATTGGTAAACTACTGAAACTTGCTCAATGTTGTAGTTTACCGAATCTCAGTGTTCCAGTAATGTTAGTTCATCCGTTCCTAATTCAGGAAGGATTTCCAAAGATGGATTTGTTCAATGTCCATGTGCTTCGTTTATTCTCGTTTTAGTGGATACTGCAGCACACTAAACTTGGTATGGCTGTACTCGTGTTAACAATCTTTTATAAAATAATTGTTATATTTGATGTTTTGTACCGTCCTGCCTTTAAGGTACTTTCCTTTCCACTGTTGTTGCAGGCCTTGTATTACATTCGGCTCTTTCAATTCAATTCAATTCAATTTCAATTTTATTTGTCGTAACAATATTCTGCAGTGACAATAGTCAATAGATTACATATATATCATTAGCATCGAGGTAAAATGAAAAAGGTAAAATTAACGGAGTGTGAGAGGAAACCTCCCACATGCTGGCGAGGCGCCACCCGACCGGCCCCGGGCCCCACCCACCATGGTGGCGTCCCAGTACCAGCAACCTAGAAGGGAAACAGGTGTCAAAGACACCTCCCACCATACCGGACACCGAGCCCGATCCACACTTTCTGCTGAGGTTCCTTTGTGCGCAGCCCGATAGCTATTCAAATTGAGGGCTGAGGTTGTTAACTTGAAAGAGAAACCATATGGAACGAGTTCAAGGGATGGGTGTTCACTCAGCAACTTAAGAGCTTGCGAGTATGTATTCCACTTTACATGCGTTTGTCCAGTTCTTCAGAAGTTCCGAAAGCAGACTTTGGGTCACTCCACACTTTCACGAAGATTTTGATGTTTTCTTGTAGGAGAATTTAATTTCTGAGCTCAGTCCAGAAAATTTTTTTGTTTTTATACGTGAATGAATGAAATACATGTTTATTTTACAAAAAACCAACACTTGCAAAAATCTTTATCTGATTTGTATATATATGGATCACCAATGAACGACATATAACAAAAACATGATATCAAGGCCCGACGGCAGTGGTTCCGTCGGTAACTAGGCCAAGGTGAAATAACATTTTACTAGAGTATGTAATAAGGAGGAACACGGAGTTACGGAGGTACATATTATTATTACCATTTTCTTTGTACAAATAATGAATTATTGTTCTGCTGATATTAGTTACTATGTCCTCATGATGCACATGGAGGCATCAATTTCATTTTGGTTCTAGGCATAGGTAAATTCAACTCTAGGAACTCCCTGTAGCGCCATGCGTTCCGCACATATTTGCATATAGGCGCCCAATCAGGTCTATTCAGCTGCGCTATGAACTCTGGTCTCGACAAATACAGGATCCAAAGCATTCCAGTCTCGCGTAACTCAGTATTGCACATTGGGCCACAAAGTGTTCCACTGTCTCGTTCGCCGCCAGATTGCACAGTGAATACAGGAATGAGTTTCGGTTTCTCAACCTCGGCTGCCAATTGATGTTCAAATGTTCTCCTCGGCACTTAGCAATTAACATGGCCTCATAAGGGTTTTTTTTTCTCGAAATAGTTGACGTTCCAATCGAGTTACCGGTAAATCTGGTGGTACTGAGCAGTCTCTGCTTTGTCTCTGAGGGACTGCAAAAAGGCCTCCCTAGCACTTCCTTAATCAGACTTGTTAAGTGCGTTGGGTCGATGACTGTCGTTGTGGGCAACGGTGACACCTCAGCGAGCATAATATGATATTATCACCCCACACCCTCGCCCAACCGATATTCCTCCTTATCACTTCCAGTGCTGTCACTCAGTTATATCGCCTATCGGGCTGTCGCAACACTCAGTAGATAGTTTCCACTGATCTCTAGAGTGTGCAGAAAGACTGGCTCTTGTTTGGTCTCATTGTAGACGATATAGTTGGGCTATTTCATGGGCATTAGAAGGAATTTTTTCAAAAATAATCTTTACTTTCTCCACTTCCTCAAATTTCCAACAACCCCAGTGCGCCGTAACCGACTGTTGCCATCACTACAGAGGTGAAAACTTTCAATTTGACCTCGGTGGGAACATCAGACGCATGAACAAGCCACTCCAAACCGAGTTGACCCCCGCGCGAGCCACCCCAGCCTTCTCCCTGAAATGACCATTCAGTCGCAGGTTGCCAGAGTTAGAGATACCCAAGTACCTGTATGTCCCCACCACGTCTACAGGTTGAACTCCCAGCATCCATTTCTCATTTCTCGCCAGTTTGCCTTCACTCGCTCTGAAAACCACTATCTTCGACTCTTCTTCTTTTTATACGTTTAGGTACTTATTATATTCAGTAGGTACCTAATTCATTTTTTCCCCCTATTTATAAACAACTCCGACAGACGGTTGCAAACAACCATGCGGTAATGTTTATGGTATCATAATCTTGGAGAACAATATATTTATACAGAATTTTTAATAAACAAATTTCTTCTTCTTCTTCTTCTTCATCTCAGCTTAGACGCCCCCTTACTCTTCTTCATCCAAGCATCTCTCCTCCTTTTCACTCCCACCTCGTTATTTCTGTTTCTACCTTCCACCCACAGCTCTGCGTCACTTGTTCGCCCAGCTACCGCTTGTAGCGCTGCAGTTCTTGAGATTTATTGCATTTATTAGGAAGAATGTAGCTTTTCCATGTGGTGAAAGTTTCATGGATTTTGATTCTATCGGTGTTACCTTTTTATGGTTTTTCTTGAACTCCTTCATCTCAAATAAGAGTTAAAGCTGTTTCAAACACTTTTTAGTCGAACAATAAGCAACTAGTTCTACTCCACATAAAAGGATAGTTGCCTCAGTTTCCAAACACATTTCTCCTCAATGAAATTATTTCTATGACCTTGACTGGTTGACAACTCTTTGTAACTTGATAGCTATTAACTATAAATTATTGTAGAACCTCAATACAGGTCCAATAAACAGTGGAAAGACGACTTCGCGATCTAGTAGGATACCTAATGTGTACCTGATTGCACCTAATATGTACCTACAATGCCAATACTACAACAAGTAGGTTCATGGTTCAATTCGACTAATCCACGAAATGGATCGCTTACCCCAGTTTGTACCCTATCTTGTTGTTAGTATTGATGTCAGCATATTTAAATGATGATTACATCACTCCCTGAGCAGAGTTACCTTTGCTGCAAGGACTTAAGTAAACCTTCAAAATGTTTTTTCATACAATTTTTGTACAAGGCAGGTTGATGTACGATGTAGTAAAGTGTTAAGTTTGTTTTTCGATGTTCCTTCTTAAAATAACGCATTACTGAAATAAAATGTGTAAAAACGACTCTGTAGTTTAAATCTCCTCTTGTCTTATAATAGTACGTTACACTGTACGTGATGTAATGGGCGATTTTTTGCATTGATTTTTTCCCAAGAGTTCAAGAAAATAAATGTCCAAAAACGGTGTGGAATCAAAAATGCACTTTCTTAATAAATAAATGCACTTGGTTAATCAGAGACGACTTATTTAATCTAGCATTTCCAAAAGTGAAGTATCGATGATCATGTGATACTTGAAATACCCTGTGATCAGACAAGAATTGCGCATTTGGCTTATTTCAGTAGGTTTGTTCCATCAGGAGGTTTACAGTTGGACAGGAGTTGGACTGGGGATCGATCTCCTATCATTCTGACTAAACTATACAGGGTGTTTCACGAAAAAGTTACACCCCCCTTCATTTCCGAAAAATACAGCGTAAAAAATTCCGATCAGCAATTCTTCATAATTTTTTGTGAGGATCTCTGGAAAAATACTTTTGCGCAAAAAAGTTGCGGGCAATTGTGAGCAATTGACACTAACTTCATTTTTTCAAATAGAACCCCCCCCCCCTTTTTTATTACAGATTCGGATTCTACGTCAAATTTCATGAAAAATTCACACCCGAATCGATTTGTTTTATTGCGCACAACTTGGCTTTTTGAACGCTCTAAGTTGCGCAACTCCACAATTGCGCAAAAATTAGGTTTTGGAGAACCCTTAGTGTGGCACATGTTTTTTCATCATTTTTTTCCGCTGAATCACAGGGTGTCATCCGTTTTGAGGAAGACCAGGATTTCAAGAGGAAAAATTAACATTTCTTTCACGAAAACATCGGTTTTGTGGTCGAAATCATGTTTATTTTTTATTTTCTCACCTCATTTTGAACCACGGGCTTGGGGCCGTCTACGGTGGAGTTACAAATAAAAACTGGCAGCACGATCATGCTTGAACTGAATAAAATTGCCTTAAAACTCGTAAAGATTTAAAAAGAGCGATTTTTTCACTAATAACAACCGAAGTTTTGGCCGCCATTCAGAAAAATTCCAGTCAAATTGAAAAACGGATGACACCATGTGATTCAGCGTCAAAAAATGATGGGAAAACATGTGCCACACTTAGGGTTCTCCAAAACCTAATTTTTGCGCAATTGTGGAGTTGCGCAACTTAGAGCGTTCAAAAAGCCAGGTTGCGCGCAATAAAAAAATCGGTTCGGGTATGAATTTTTCATGAAATTTGACGTAGAATCCGAATCTGTAATAAAAAAGGGGGGGGGGTCCATTTGAAAAAATGAAGTTAGTGTCAATTGCGCACGATTGCCCGCAACTTTTTTGCGCAAAAGTATTTTTCCAGAGATCCTCACAAAAAATCATGAAGAATTGCGTTGGTCGGAATTTTTACGCTGTATTTTGCGAAAATGAAGGGGGGTGTAACCTTTCCGTGAAACACCCTGTATTTACACTTCTGAGTCGAAGCTCGTTACCACTGAGCTAAGGAAGTGAATGGCCAGAAATGCGAAGAGGTAGCTGATCACAACACTTGCACTACCCTCATAGGGACCATCTACACGGCAACCTGTATAATCTCTGAAAATTTCATCAAAATAGGGTAGAAAATGTAGAAGTTCAATGGTTTTTACGTTTGCGCATGCGCAGCTGCTACCATTTTCATAGAGGACTATCTACACCCCAATCTCTGAAAATTTCATCTAAATCGGACAGTAACTTTGTACAGTTTTCCCCGTAACAAGGATTTCATGACAGACAGACAAGGTACCAAAATTAATCTAACTATTCCTGTAGATTACCTGTAGTATTTCTCTGTTATGTTGCCTAGAAGTTACATTTTTCCGTCTCTTGGAAAAAGGACCTATGTCACCAAATATCTATTTTGGGAGTTGGGAAAAACCTGAACAATTTTTTCACGTATTTCAACACTCCACAACTTATTGGTCCAGAAGGCTAACATTTATTAAATTCAGGATTTTCGTAATGTACTACCGCAGGAGTCACATGATTGAGAACAAAATTCATCAGACGCCCATTCTAAGGTGATTCAATAAATGATGTTTGTTTCATGCCGACCGCGTACCTTCTTAGATTTACATTGTTCAGTGGAGGAAAGTAAGATTGAAGTTACCTTCCTATCTCAGCAACGGATGGGGAGAGCAGTGTTTGTCTGATAGCGTCAGATATTACGAGATTCAGATAGGGAGGAGGGTCATTCCTGTTTGACCGTCCAGGAGACACAGGACGTGCAGGAGATATGATAAGTCCTTCCTAGCTCGTCTCAGTTCGCTGCAGCAGGACAGATTCCAGCTGTCTTTCTCCGTCCCAGGAAACACTGCTACGATGCGATGCTTGATGATCTTCCTATCGAGCGTCATAGGACTTCAGCTCCTCAGAGGTACCTCATCACCTTAATTAGAAAAATATAGATCCTAGGGATCAGTTCAAAAGTCTATTTCAATTGACATTGTTATTAGAAGTTTTATTCACAATCAAAACACACAAAAATACAATAGATAGTCTTGAAAAGCTTGAACTGACCTGAAATTTTTCGAAAAATTTGTGTTGCCTTTTAACCAGTCTTTGTTTTTGTTCGATTTTCTATTAAAACTGAATTACGTTGCCTACTTGTGTTACTAGGAAAGTTACTGGGAGGTGTTGGACAATGATAACTCCAGTTTGAGGATTAATTTATTTACTGTTGTGTATTGAATCATGAAATAGAATCACTTCATATATTTTTGTATCGTGAAAAACGTGCATGAAATAAACTCCTATAAACTTGCTATCCTGCGCACTCTGTGTATTTCTAGCAGGAGGATCATCCAATTAATTTGTTACTGATGATAATCGAAATCGATGATGTTATCGAAATGTTTTTATCGATGATGTCGAAATTGATTCAACTTTATTGGTACCTAACAATTTTCGTGCAAATAATCCGTTTCATGTAGGGTGTATCAGACACCACTCGCAAAATTTCAGGGATCGACTCTACAAGGTATTTCCAACAAAACATGTCTCCTAGCGATTTATTTTAACCCCGTGTTTTTCTACTTTTTTCAGTTTTAACCTTCCGGTATACGCGTAGGCGGCACCCGTGCCGCCTCGATTTTAGTTTTCGAATTTACGCACGCATTCTTGATTCCTGGACGGCGGGATCTACTGCTATTTGTTAGTTACCATATTTATCCAGAGATCATGCTGGTTTCACCTTGGCGAGTCAAACGTTGCGCCAGCGTTATCAGTTGCAATCTGGCTAGTGCGAGTTTTTTCCAATAAAAGTTCTTGAATAAAAAAATTGATTGGCTTTTTTTACTTGCTCCCTCCTCCCTCCCTGGGAGCGCTAATGAATATAGAACCCATCTGTACTCCGATAACGATAATTTGGTTGAGGAAACAATCATGTCGATTTCATTGGAAAAAGTTGGCTGTTTATGATTTTAGGTAGGTACCTATTTATTTGGTTTATGAGCATACAAACTATAAAATTATATTGACACAGCTGTTAACAACCTTTACAATAATGACTTTGGGCAGTTAAAACTTCATTTTCATGGGCGGCATGGGTGTCGCCACGCGGTGTGAATTGAAAAGCGAAATGGCGCGGGTACCGGAAGGTTAAGGTTTTTTTAAACTAAAATGGCCTTAACAGGCACAATTTTTGAATCCTATTGAAGAAACAGAATTGCGTAGCTTTTTCTATGATTTCGGAAAAGGATCAGTCATGTGCACATATGCACAAAATGAACCAGTAGGTACCTAATTGTCTTCAGAAACTGTTTTCGTCGATTGGCAACCCTGTTTTGAAAACCAGTGTTGTCTTTGCGTCCTACATCCTGAAACAATGAAAACACAGAATTTAAACCCTGAATTACATTAAACGAACTTTTCAATTGATTTTGGAAAAGGTTCAGTCATATTATTATGTATAAAACATTCAAGTAGGTCTACACAATAATAATTTTCTCGATTGGCTAACCTGATTGGTCTTTCAGTAGTTTTGAGTCTTTAGGGTTTGAATTAAAACAATGGGGAATTTGCCTCACAATTGTTTAATTTTTTCTCGAAAGAGTGTTCACTGAAATGGAAGAAAACCTTAGTGTGCTGCTCGAAAACGCATCCAAAAAATTTAGAGAATTTAAGGAAGATGGGAATTTTAAATGTGCTGGGAGTCTGTGGAGTGACGAGTTTCCCCTTACGACAGCAGCGCTACCTCCGATAGCGCACATGAACCAACTAGCTTACGTGATTGAACACACGAGTGCGCCGCAAACTGGCAGGAAGAACCGACACGAAAGTGACGAAAAGAACCAATTTTACTCACTCTTTTTTACAATACAATTCTATCAATGAGGAATTTCAATATGTCGGAATTTCCTATTTTTGACCCCAAAATCGGATTCAGCACCTCTAAAAACCCCCTAAGGCAAACTTTCAGCCCGAACTTCCTAATTTGTGAATAAACAAAACAGTGTAGAAAATACGAATGTTTAAAAAACTGGGAAAATTACGTCATGCTGGAATAGTTCATTTATGGCCGCTTGAAGCGCTGAGATCGAGAAATCCATAGTCCCCAGATGCAAAATTTCATAAAACAGTAAAGTTCGAAATCGAAAAACTGAAGAAAAAAATAGAAAAAGCAAGATGGGGAAAATTAGGTTTCCTCTGTTTTTGTTTGATAAATTTTCTCTTAGAAAACACGATTTCGTCGTCCCAATGGGCAACACTGGGAGGAGACGGCTATCCGAACAGCCCAATCAGCGAGCATTCCCGCTGCACGTCTGTTTTCCCGGTTAGTTTTGAAATTAAAAATTTTGACTCTCCCAAAAATAACAGGAGACTTATTTTCCAAAATCAGCCCGATTTTCATCTGTCCCACACCATTAACTATTCAGGAAAAATGCAAACAGAAATCGGTGAAATTCCTCATTGGTTTATCAAACATTATTAACCTTCTCTTATTTAGTTTCTATATTGGTTAGTTAGATTTGAATCATATTATTTGAGTGGATCGTTTCATGAGTTCACGACGGCGCCTACGACTCTACCTGTTGACGTTCTCTGACACTATTTGCTGAAACTCCTTTTACGCTTCGCCAGATACCAGTTTTGCGTGAAGAACCCTGGGGAGTGACGTAGGTAATCAGTTTTCCTCGATCTTTGCGGTGTTTTTAACACCCCTTCACTTGTTTCTAAATGCCTAAAGGCATTTTCTTCTACAGTAATTGTTCCCCTTGTGTATTCCTGGTGTTAAACGTTATTCTAGGGCTCTATTACAGGATTTGACTAGAAATTCCAAAATCTAAAATTGAGGCAAATTCCCCATTATGTAATACCTACTCAATAAATTCTTTATTTACATTGATTAGTCCATCTAAATGTGCATCACTTTATGGAACATGCACGAATGACAAAGGTCGTCAACGGATTTTTTTTCTGTGTTATTTATTTGTTATCAGTAATTTGACCTTGAGTACTATGAATTAAAAAAATAAATGAATAAAATAGGTAGGTAAGCAGAGGCTGGAAGAAATATTTTATTTTTGTTTTAATCATTACCAGTATTTTTCATCCTTAATTATTTTTCCGACGAAAACTGGTACAGGAAAGTTGACATCAAAAATACTTAATTCCTAACCATGAAACTACCCTATTCTTGGTCTTCAAAAGGCAAAAACTGTTACGATGCTACAAGATTGATGTTGATTTCCTTACAAAAGCAAGTAAGATTTTGTGCAATCCTGTGAGTTTGCTGGAGATATTCTCTCTTTGATCTTAGGAGTGACGCCATTGGATGCTCCCTTCTCCAATTGTATGCGGCTGATGACTTTCAACTACCACTACACTCCCACCTACCGACTTGAAGCTCTGGATTCAGACAAGAACTCATCAGGCTTCACGTTCGAATTCCACGTCCAGGCTCAGAGCGACGCCCATCTCAAGTTATCGTCGACGGCGGACTCTCAAAAATCGCCAGTCACCATTGAAATCGTCCTCGGCGCTGGAGCCAACTCGTTTTCAGCTGTACGGAGAAAGCCCAAGAAAACGGCGGTCGATCTTTCCAGTGATACTCCTCTGTTACTCTCTAAAACAGAAATGAGAGCCTTCAAAGTAGGTACCTCTATTCCTATTGAAGCTGCATATTATGACCCACATTTGAACTTACTAATTAGTTCTTAAAAAAAAGAAGTACAAGAGGATCCCTGAGTGAGCCACCACCCACAAGGGAGGGACAAGGTACGGGAGAACACGTCACATGATGTCACCCTTCCACCTCTCTCTCTCCCTCAACTAATCTCACGAGTATATGTATAAGCTCACTCAGGGATGCTCCTGTATGCCTTCTAGTCCAGTCTTTCATCTTGTTCATTTCGCTCTCCAACTTCTCCTTCATTAAGGGATCTCCTCGAAGTAATAGGCTCAATAGGTAAATCTCCCGCATCCCGTCGGTAGGTTTCTATGAAACGCCAGGGCTGAAGGGCTAGTCTGCACTTCCCAGTACTCCGCATGCCGGTCTGGCTAATAAGCCGCCGATGCGAAAGTACTGCAAGTTAGGATAGGGACTTTTCTGTCTTCGTTGAGTAGGGGTTAAAGAAAACACAAACGCCGCATCGAGAAGGTCATCTCCTTCACTCGACGACACGCAAACATAACACTACAGTAGGTACATAGTGCTGTAGAAGTGTCAGTAATCTAGGTTGTTCCTTCTTCAACATGAACAAGGTTTTGAGGTGATGAGTTCCCCTCCACTACGATGAGTTACCTCACACTCACAGATCCTTGAAATGGGCCATTCTCCCATCTTGTTGGGAATTGAGTTCCCATTTCCATAAAATTACAATCAAGATTTTTCCCCCACTTTTTCGTGAATCCCTTCAAATTAGGCTCACGAAAACTCATGGGTAAAATTAGGTGATGAGTGAATTAGTTAACATGTACAATTAAATTGTGCTAAACATATACAATTAAAGTGTTAAATTTTAACACTTTCCACGCGGGTCCCAAAACAGCGATTTCATCACCAACGCGGATCCCAAATGGGTGGTCTTCCCAACAGCGCGATTGTCGCTGCTCTACTGCCATCTGTTTCTTCTTAGTTGAACCAGTTGGTAATTTTTTTCAACAGGTTTTCTCCATGTGATTTCGTTTAGTACCTAATACCCGTTCCCTTCAAGGTTGCATTCTAGGTACGAAATAGGTTGCAAGTTCGCCCAAAATTAGTAGTTCATACAACGTATAGAAAGCGCTTGAAACGTCAGCCGCTCAGGGGGTGGGATTTTGTTAGCCTACCGGTAGGCAATCCGGGCTGGCGAGAGAATTACTTTTGCCTGCCGGTAGGCAATCCGCGTGGAACGTGTTAACTCGTAAAACGCCATTACTTTTCAAACCAAGGAATAATAATCAGGTGTAGGTAAAATTTAGCAAATCTCTGATAATAGGTAACTGTAATGATAAGTTCAGATTATGTAATTAGAATCATTCCTCCACATTCTTCCTAATTTCTTGACTACAGACGAAGTGAGGGGTGTACATGTACCTCTCTAATTGTCTTGTAAAGAAAACATATTGTTTAGTAATGCATGCATTCCAGGGGACGTCCCATTGGATAAGCATTAGATCAGTTTAACCAGTTGGTAAGCGATAAAACTGTTTCACTCGATGTAATTTATTTATCACTTTAGGCAAGAAATAGTGACCCCCCCTCACCATTATCTACCATAACATTTCTAGCCGCGTGGGAGCCTCGAATCTGAAGAGAATTTTAAAATCCATGACCTACGATACCCAACATGCGAATTTGAGTTCACCCCCTCCCCATCACCACCAAAGCGGAAATCATGAAAATCCGGAGGTATAATGAGAATTTTTCCTCAATTTCAAGGCTTGGGGACAGTTAGTAAGCAGTAAAGGAACCGAAATATTGAAAATTCGGATATTTTGTAGATATTATCCCCCCACTCACCACCTCTCCATGCTAGTTTTGATACTCTGGTGAAATCATGTACAACTCGGAATTTATTTGAGTCAAACAAAAAAAGAAACACGCAAATCGGTTGGAAATTGAGGCCTGGGCAGAGTTTACAAGATTATGCTGGCAAACGCACGTTTTTTGAGCATTAACCCCCCTTTCCCCCCTTAAAAGGCAATATTCGAAATGGGGAATTTGCCTCAATTTTAGATTCTGGAATTTCAAGGCAAATCCTATTATAGGGCCCTAGAATAACGTTTAACACTAGGAATAACCAACGGAAAAAAATTACCGTAGGAGAAAATGACTAAACAAGTGAACCTCTGTTACAAAACACCGCGAAAATCGAGAAGTATTGTTGACGTCATACGAAAAAAAAAAAAAAAAACGACGCGAAAGCGACAACAGACAGAGTTCTAGCACGCCACACAAAACGATCCAGTGAAATGGCTACTCGAATAATGTGATTCAAATCTTGAAACTAAATAAGAGAAGATGAAGAATAATAATGCTTGATAAACTAGTAGATAGATTCGTATTGTAAAAAAGTGAGTAGGTAATACTGTTTCTTTTGGTCAATTTTGTGTCAGGGTTCTTCCTGCCAGATCGTGGCGCACTCTTGTGCGCACTACTCGGAAGGTAAAAGTTCGTGTATGTGCCGCTTCTGTGGTAAGCGCCACAGAACCTCCTTTGAAGTCAGATTGGTAAAATATCCGTTACGTTTCAAACATGGCTGCCTCTTACACATTGCCACCACATTTAAAATTTCCATCTTCCTTAAATTCTCTAAATTTTTTGGATGCGTTTTCGAGCAGCTCACTATGGTTTTATTCCATAAAAATAAACCCTCATTCGAAAAAAAAAATAAAAAAATGTGAGGCAAATTCCCCATTCCGGCGACGTAGTGCACAACTAGATAGTTTTCCGCGTTGAACAAAAAAGAACCAGGAAAATCGGTTGAGAACTAAGGCCTGGGCAGAGTAGGTACACAAGATTTTGTCACACATACACATACACATACACCTAAGGTTTTTTCGCGGATTTGGATTCAGAACGGATTACTTTGAGGTTATTTTTTTTCTGTTGAGTGTTGTCTAACTTTAGCCCAGATCAATCGCATAAGGACGCCTAAGTCTTACTGTGGGACGTCCTAAAAACTACAATGGAACACATGCCTCCCTTTCTTCACACTTCAATTAACACAAAGATAACATGAATACATCTCACCTGAGCCAAAATACTGATGAATGAGGTAATTAGGTCTTTGACTTGATGAATGGTGTCTTGCGTGCATCACATTTCCACATAAACGTCATATTTTTATGGTCATAGCTGTGACTAACCATGGAAGAAGGTATCTACATGGAAGAATAGGAAGAACTATTCTTCCATGGTATCTATCTTCTTCCATTCTCACTCAGACCGCCCTGTTGATCTGCAGAAAGCTACACTAGTGCTACTTCCATGAACCATGGAACTCCCAGTTTCATCTATGTCCTTTCTGATTCTGTGGCGGTCAATGTTTATTTTGTTTTGTATCATTCTTGTTTGTTATTATCGTTCGTTAGATTTAATTACATGAATAGGTATTTCACAAATCTATCATCCGGTAGGGATAGTAATTTTATAATTTTCGTGGTTTAGACGCTCGTAAGAATTTCGAGTACCTACCTAGGTACCTACGTATGAGGTATGAGGGGTTTTGAAACGGAGTTTGAAATGTTATTACCTAGTTGGTGAAGCTGCCTTTTCCCTTTTCTAGTTTTATCTTTGTAGGTATACGTACCGGATTAATTTTGTATTGTCTGATTAATAATGTATTATGCGAATGATTCTCTTTTCAGTTGGTTTTGAAAGATAAATTATTGACTGTATACGCAAACTCTAGCTCTCTTCCAATTTTGAGCTATGAAGATTCGTCCGTCGTCGACATGTTGTACATCTCGTTCGGAGCCTGGAACAATGTTGCTGTGGAATGGTCATTCGACTGCAAAGGTTGGTCCTATTTACAAGTAGACAAGCTTAAATTGGACTGCAACGTTTCGTATACCTAATAATAATAAGGGTATTCATGGTCTGATTCGATCGTCGTATATCGAATCGTCGTAAACTCGAGGGTCTCATGAGGCCCCCACATTTTCTCCCGTCGAATCGTCGAAAATCGAATTATTATTGTGAGTAGCGCACAAAATTATTGTGAGTAGCGCTTAGGGATGTACATCGGTGACCAATACATCGATGTTTGCAGTAGAAAAAACATCGGAGTGTAAACATCGATGTATTATAAAACATCGGATGGAAAACATCGATGTTTTCATGCATCGATGTTTTTTAAATCATTTGCTAAAGTTTGAACTTGAAGCCTTATCGGTGAAATTTTGATGCATTCTACCTCAAAGTTATCAACAGACTATGCTTGAAACTGCCTAGGTCGTACCTTTTTAGGAAAATGGTACGTGATATGAGGAAAAATTTCTACAAAAATGTTTTATTTGCAATACTTATTAAAAAATTTTTTTTACAGTCCCCAATATTTTGGATTCGTCTCTTTCAGAAAGAGGAGCTTTGCAGCTAAATCCTCCGAAAGACGATTCCTCAACGAGTTCAAAATAATGCCTGCTTGAGAAAACAGTCTCTTGGAGGGTACGGATGAGACGACCACGGGTACATTTTGCATTGTTTTCATGCGAACCAGTGAATACCTTGGCTTTGGCGGAAGTCGTTGTTTATTAAAAAGCATTGAAAATTGAAAGTAAAAGATATGTCTCATGTACGTCGATGTTTTTTACATCGATGTCCAGAAAAAAACATCGATGGTTAAAATACATCGAACTGAAAAGATCGATGGAAAAAACATCGATGTTTTCGTAAAAACATCGATGTTTTAAAAACATCGAGTACTCGATGTACATCCCTAGTAGCGCTCCTTGCGGCATCAGACGATAACCAAGTCAGTGTCAAAAGAACCGCTTGTTCATTAATTTCCTTTTAGTTAAAAAGTGAGAATACCCCAGAGGTTCCTAATAAAATCATTAAAAAAGTTCCTAGTATACGAACGAAAAAACCTACGGCTAGAATTAAAAAAGGATCATGCTTCAGACTTCTGAATAGTTACCTACCGATGAGGAGTCTTGTCTCAAAGAAAAACCCTTGCTACTTCCGTCTCACAATTTTGAACGCATTTTGATCCTTAACTCTTGGCTGAAACATGTTCCATGCCAGAAAGGAAAATGCTCGCTTTAATGCCAGCAAGCAACATTTACACTTCTCCATCAGATGGTTGCGTTTTTCCTTAGACACTTGGGTGGTTCAGCTCACTCATTAAATTTTAATCGAGAAAAAAACCCACTTACAACAGAATAAAAACGAAATAAACGAATGGAAAAACGGAATAAAAAACGAAAAAAGGTGTTATTAAAAGAAAAACTCAAAATGAAAGGACGAGAAGATCAGTTTGTTGATGTTGTGATAGTTGCTTCGCACAACTGCCGCAAACGCTCGTGTTATCCCCATTGAGTAGGGGGAGTAGGGGGTAACTCCACTGTCAGACTTCTTCATTTGAGCACCCTGTCACTTGTTCCTGCTTTGTATCTTTGAAGTTGTTTTAAAGGTGGAGAAAGTAATGGAGAAACTCTAGCACTGGGGAAAAGAGAATCGGAGGAGTTACTTACTTGTAGCTAAAGAAGTAAGTAGAAATGGTGAAATTCTCCCTTCAGGCTGTTTTGTTTCGGACTATCCCTTGCTTCCTAGATCCAGGATGGAGGAGGCGGCGAGGGAAGGGTGAGTGCTGGTTCCCAGCCATCCCTTCTGTGAGGAGGGTTATTTTTATTCAGTATTATTTACTGCGCTTATGTATAGGTATTATCAGGGGCGGCTACTGATAGGAGCATAGGTGCATGTGCACTCCCAGCCAATTTAAAAAAATTCAAAGTTCGTTCCTATTTGTTTGAAGAGTAAGTTGGCTAGTGACAGAAGACTCGATCAAAGGTACTGTGCTAGTTGAATCTACGCGCAAAAACAGAGGCGGGGAGCTCCGTCTTTCTTGACCAATCACACCCGTTAGGAGCAACAAATTATTTTGCTTTGCTTGCCTACTTTGCTCTACCAACCGAAATGAGGCTTGAGTTAAAGACAGCATACATGCTCTGGTATATTTGCGTATACTTGGTCGTCAAAATATAATGCAACAACTCGACAGTGCATATCGTCTTAATCTGATGCAAAAAAACGAAACGGTTAAGAAAAATAGGTACATTTTATCTCGAATCATTGATTGTATCAGGTACTGTCGTGTTTTTGAGCTAGCGGTGCGTGGATGAGAGGGAAGATTCTTCGAATCTCGAAGTCTTCAAGGGGCTCGTTAATTTTTCTTCCGAGTTGGACGATGTTTTGAATCGTCACAGGCAAATATACATTTCAGTTATTGCAATAAGATGGGTGCATTTCTTGGGTTTAATCCTTTGATGATTAAGTATTTCAGAATTTCTGTTAACCACTAGAGAACATTTTTCTTGTCTATTGCACCTACGTATTTAGTACCGTTTGCAATTTTTAGATGAAAAAGTTACCAAGATTTATCCCATTTTCATATCGTTGAAATTTCCATTTGGCAGAGAAAAGCACCTATTCTGTCCCTTCTCGATAGCCTCTCCTGATCTCTGTGCTCTTCTGAGTTTCGAGGCAGGAGCCGCCACTGGGTATTATTAATAATTTATTTTCTGGGACATGATACTTACCTATTTTACTTGTACCTCCGATTTTCGATCTTACAGGTGCTGAAGTTCCTGAACCTCCTCCTGTGGACCCTGTTTTGAGATTGAAGAGAACCTATTGGTCTCGCTATGACCCTTTTAACCCCCCTGTTCTGGATAACGGCACTTTGAAAGTTGACGTTTTTCTATCCCTTATTCACGTCAATCTAGTGAGTATCAATTTTTGACCTTCGTGTTTTCTTCCTCCTACCATTGAAGAGCGAATACCTACTTAACCTTGTTAGAATTCTTAAAAATTCATCTTAATATGTGCTGTTGGAAAACGTTATGGTCGATGAGGTGATGGAGGATGGGCTGCTTACGTTGTGTGAGGGTGACGAGAACCTGCGTTGAAAATATTTAGTCCAGGTCTGTTTTTTTTTTTCAAGTTTAAACACTGCTGGTTGCAATAGGGCACGGTTTTTTTTGTTAAGAAAATGTCTCGAAAAGGAACAAAATTTAGCTCCCACACAAAAATGAAGCCCCCAAAAAATTACAGGTTATAAGGCAAATTATCAATTTACACATCCCGCCAGATGCGACTTTTAAAAAACTGGACAAGGTTATTGGTTGGCCAATATCGTGAATCAGGGGGGGGGGGGGGGTTAAAGGGGTCTCAGTCGGTCGCCGATCCTTCCTCGTTCCGGGTTAGTATTTGTCTCAATTACCGGCGCCCAAACTTTAAAAATGGCACCTAAATTTTGTACTAGTAGGACCACTGAGCAAACTAGGGGAGTGGGGGTATTGAATAAATTCACAATAGTAAGAGGAATAGCGAATGGAGCGAGGAGATGCGAGTAGCTCGAGATCAGGAGTAAGACTGAGGAGGGGACCCAATTCATTAGGAGTGGTAGTGAGGGGTAGAGGGGGGAAGACACTAGAAGTCCGAAGTCGAGCCACTGATAGAACAAATTTGAAATGTTCTAGGATTTTTGGAATTTATTAGTGCATCTTCCTAGAGAATTGAAAAACTAAAATATTGCAGCTGGAATCATCAAAATCGATCAATAATTCAGTTAGGTATTGTCAACATTTCGCTGGCAATTATTGGCCAATTTTGATGATTCCAACAGAAGTCTTTTAGTTTTCAATTCCCTAGGTAGATGCACTAGTGAATTTCGAAAACTTCAAATATAGGTACATTTTTTAAAGTTTGGGTGCCGTTAATTGAGAGAAATACTAATCCGGAATGAGGAATGACCAGCGACCGACTGAGACCCCTTAACTAAAACTCTTGCCACCAAAAAATTTCCCTCCCCGTTATACTTGAGAGGAAGGCTTCCCTTCAACCCCCGATCCTATTGACAATGCAACCAACTTCAACGCTCCAAAATCCCACATTTGCAGCAAAATTTGCTGCAATTTATTTAATATTTTATTTAAATTTATTTAATATTTATTTAATGTAGCATACATACAAATGTAGCAAACATCTCCAGCTGCTGGAGTGTGGATTTACCGCCCCAAGCGGTCATTTTACCGAGTTTTCCCACGTGACGACGTAGAGTTAAATAGGCGGCACAATAAACTGTCTCAATGAAATCCCTTATTCATGAAAACATTTTAGGTTATTATCTCTGGCTTTTTCAAATCAGAGGGTTCCTAAGAACTCGATTCAAGCGTTCCCCCCCGCGAATTTTCTTTTGATGCGCACACCCAACTGTCAGACTCCCCCATCAAACTTCACTCCTGTTCGACCATGAAAAACCTCTGCCTGCTATATGAATCACTTTTCTCAAAATTGTCGTATAAGAATCGTATTGTCTCTTTATTCAGAACGCCAAGGATGGAATTTTCACAATGCGAGGAAAATTCGACGTAGTAAGTTCATTCCGAATTCATAATTTAATGACAACTAAGGTTATTAATAATATAAAAATAACTAAGATTATTATTGCTATAATAGTAACTAAGGTTATTATATACATCTTATAATTTTTGCTCTCGCAATCCAAGCTCTTTCGCTTGCCACTCATCTTCGCTATTCTGACTTCAGGAATGGACGGATCACAAGTTACAGTGGAGCCCGGAAGAGTATGGAAACATCTCAGTTTTGTACTTCAAGCACCGAGTCATATGGATGCCAGAATTCGAACTGCTAGAGTCAGTACAGTTGAATCTCATCGATGAAGTATTTTACATTTTATGCACAAAACGCTGCAAATTATTACTCAAGGGTTATTGTTTTTCTACAGGGTGTCACCCTAACGGGCGCACCACCGGGCAGGGTATTGGAATGAGGTGATGGGCCTAGGATCGCTAGTAAGTGAAAACTTAAAAGTCAGTGCAGTGAATTCCTACTGATAACGCGATTGCCGTGATCGGCTGTTGTGATCGTTTGTGGTCAGTTAACTTTCGGTTCGACCAATTAATTTCGCGGAAATGTCAGGTTCGACTAACAATTATCGCATCGAGCCTTTAGGCAAAAACAATTACGATACTTGGAGTATTCAGGCGCAAGCAGTTCTCATAAAAAGTGGCTTGTGGGCGTATGTAAACGGAGATAAACCGAAACCCACCGATGAAGAAGATCAAGAAATCAAGTCCGCATGGGAAACCAACGATCTCTCAGCCAGGTCTGATCTTTTACTTATTATTTCGCCTGCCGAGTTGAAACAAGTAAAGCATTGTCAAACTTCGAAAAGCGTTTGGGACACATTGAAGGGCATTTACTGTAGTGTAGGCCCTGCTCGTAAGGCCACCCTCCTCAAAAGACTTCTCCTACTCAAAATGCAGGATAGCGATGATTGCCGTGAGCACTTAAACACTTTTATGGACTCAGTTGATAAATTGAGCGACATGAATATAAAAATCGATGACGACCTTTTGGCCATTATGATGTTATACAGCCTTCCTGCTTCGTTTGAGGGCTTCAGGATCGCTATAGAAAGTAGAGACACACTTCCCAAACCAAATGAACTCAGAATCAAAATTCTAGAAGAGTCACAGGCTAGGAATCAAGACAAGCGTTTACCTACCTCTGAAGGTGCATTCTATAGTTCTAACAAAAACCAATTTTTCAATAAAATCAAAAATAACAAAAATTTCAACAAAAATAATAACAATTTCAACAAAAACCCCAATACCTTCAACAAAAATGCAGATAACAAAACCAAACAACGATGTGAAGTTTGTCGACGCACAAATCATGCTACTAAGGATTGTAGAACCAGCATGAATCTACATTTTTAGCTGAAGAATGTCTGGCAGCTACTCCGGCTCAACCGAGATCTGCCATGTGGTGCCTAGATTCAGGGAGTACATCGCATGCTTGTTCTGATGAGAGCAAATTCACATCTTTGGTCGAACATGGTTCAAATTCCCTCTGTTTGGCCTCTGCTGAGCACAAAGCGACCATCAATGGAAAAGGGGTTGTAAAAATCAATATGAGTGATAATCATACTGTGACACTTACAGACACCTTGAATGTGCCGTCCTTGACTACAAACTTGTTATCTGTTGGGAAAATTACTGACAAGGGCTTCTCGGTCGTTTTCTCACAGAAAGACGCAAAAATTCTGAATAAACACGGAACAACCATTCTTGAAGCCACAAGAATTAATAGTCTGTACTTTATTTCCCCAGAATTTGAGTCATCCAACTTTACCTCTCCTTCAATTCAGCAAAAACCGTCACAGCTCCAAATTTGGCACAGTAAGCTGGGTCATATTAACGAACGGGATTTGAAAGCTGCTCAAAAGAATGCAACTTTGCATGGACTGCATTTTAACCCTTCTGACTCACTGGACGATTGTGAAACATGCCTTCTTGGAAAATTGACAAATCTTCCCTATCATATTCGGACTACACCGAAGAATTTAGACACACTTGAGATCATCCACAGTGACGTTGTAGGACCCATGCGTGTGACATCCCATGGTGGGTGTAGATATTTTGTGACCTTTGTGGACGAAGCGAGTCGCTACACTCAAGTATCATTTCTCAAACAGAAAAATGAGGTTTTGACCCATTTCATTGAGTACAAAAATCGTGTTGAAAATTTAACGGGTAAAAGAGTCAAATTTTTCCAAAGTGATAATGGTGTTGCTGAGTACACAAATCGTGACTTCCAAAAATTCTTGACTAAGAATGGTATTCAGCATAGACTTTCAGCTCCCAGAACACCACAACAGAACGGCCTTGCAGAGCGGAAAAACCGCACATTGTTGACAAAGGCGCGTTGTCTTTTGATTGAATCAAAACTGCCTAATTCCTTCTGGGCTGAAGCAATATTCTGCTCAAATTACCTCGTCAACCGATCACCATCTAGAGCACTCGATGGACATTCTCCTTTTGAAAAATGGTTTGGACACACACCTACTGTCCATCATTTGAGAATATTTGGCTCCAAAGCATTTTTCCTAAATAAGGAACACAAATCGAAATTTGAGTCGAGAGCGAAGCAGGGAATATTTGTTGGCTATTCGGAGCAATCAAAAGCATACCGTATCTGGGATCCAAAAGATAAACGCGTGATTGTATCCAGAGATGTAAAAATTATCAATCGAATGTACAGCTCTTCTGCACCTGAAGGAACTTCCTCAGATGTTTTCCCTGATACGGAAGATTTGACACATGTGGCATTGCATGAGAAAAACTCTCCATCAGCTAACAACCTGATTAATTTTTCAATCTCAGTTCCTCCCGAACCAGTTCTGGAACAAAACCAGGATGAGGAATCAACCATCTGCGATTCTGAAGATGACGAAGACCAATCTCAAGATCAATCTTCTTCTGAGGACAACCCAGAGACCAACCATCCTTTGCCAAGGCTTCGTAATCGTGACCAACTCCGACCACCACATTGGCTGAATGATTTTGATTTATCAGCACTTTGTGAAACAGACGCCCTTGCTGGAGAAGATGCAGCAGACTGGTATCATGCCATGAAAGAGGAAATTCGTGCTCATCTATTGAATGACACATGGGCAGTGATTGAGCGTAAAGATGGCATGAATGTTATTGGTTCAAAAATGGTCCTAAAAAACAAATATTCACCATCCGGAGAACTTGAGAGACGCAAAGCACGCCTCGTTGCTAGAGGATTTGCTCAAAGACCGGGTGTTGACTTCACTGAGACCTATGCACCAGTTACGAAGCTGAGTTCAATTCGCCTCCTACTTGCAACAGCGATTGAACAGGATCTTCACATTGAACAGCTCGATGTCTCTACAGCATTCCTCAATGGTGACATCCATGATACCATTTACATGCAGCTGCCAATTAACCTGGAGAAAATGCTGTGTGATATCCTCCTTGATGATTGTGACAACCCCATTATTTTCAAGCATGCACGTGCCATGCTGGAGGATTTGAGAAGACCTACCAAAGGATCAAAGATTTGCCGTCTCAAAAAAGCGGTTTATGGCCTCAAACAGGCCGGTCGCCAATGGTTTGACAAACTCGATTCGGTGTTGCGCCAGATGAGCTTCGAGCCTTCTTATGCTGATCCCTGCATTTACGTATGCTCGAAAGAGGGAGAAAAAGTCATACTGACTGTTTACGTTGATGACATCATCCTAGCATCGAAAAACAAGTCGACTCTTACTAACCTCAAAAAGGAGCTAATGTCAAAATTTGACATGCGTGATCTTGGAGATCTACGTCACTGTCTTGGAATTTCATTCACCAGGAAAGATGGAAAAATATTTGCCTCCCAATCAAGATACATCGATGAAATTCTTGAAAGATTTAATATGACAACCTGCAACCCTGTAAGGACACCAATAGCCCCTGGATTCAAAGTCGAAAAAGTCCTGGAAAATGAACAGAAGGTTGCCTATCCTTATCAACAACTTATTGGTGCTCTCATGTACTTAGCTGTTGCCACAAGACCCGACATCAGTTTCGCTGTTAGTTTTCTGAGCCAATACAACAATTGTCATGGCAAGGCACATTGGCTTGCAGCTAAGAGGGTGTTGAGATACCTAAAAGGTACTAAAAACTTGGCTCTGACATTCTCAAAAACTGGAAAAGCACTCTTTGGTTGCGCTGACGCTAGTTGGGGATCTGCCGAAGATAAAAAATCATATACCGGCTACTGTTTCATTTATGCTGGCACCCTCATAAGCTGGGAAGCTCGCAAGCAGCGCACCGTGGCCATCTCTACCCAAGAAGCAGAATACATGTCTCTTACTGAAGCTGCCAAGGAGGCCATGCACCTGCGCCAACTGATCTCAGACATGGGTGCTCCTCACAGATCTCTCCAAATCTTCAATGACAATACTGCTGCGCAAGAGCTGACCAAAAATCCTATTATCAGCTCACGTTCAAAGCATATAAGCATTAAAGAACATTTCATTCGAGAAAAAATTCAAAATGGAGACATAGAGGTAATCTACAAGCCGTCAGAAAGACTGGAAGCAGACGTGTTCACTAAACCCTTTGCTGGTCCCAAATTTGACATGTTCAAGAATGTTCTAGGACTCTCAACAGTATGACGAGTGAGAGGGAGTATTGGAATGAGAAAATACTTCCATGTTCACTCAGCTACGTCACTCGTATACTTCGAGAGACTGCTGCCTGTCTGCCGTGACTTCAAGACTTGAGTTACTTACTTGCTGTTACTTTTATCCATGTGCATTATTCCCTCCAAAAGTTGTGAAAAGTTAATCCTAATAAAACGTAGTTATTTGCCTATTCGTATTGTTAATAATACATAAAATCCTAAACAGGGTTCGATTCTACTGCTAATTTGCAACAAAAAATGTATCTTCGCAATTTTGTTTTAGAGGCTTCGTTTTTGAGTTATTTCACTTTTAAGATTTTTTCCGTGTTTTCGACATTACATCACTAAAACGGCTATAACTCCCTTAATTGATGAAGTAAATTAAAATTTGATTATGTCATTGGATAGAGCGTCAAATTTCCTATCTCCCTGATGGGGTTGTAAAAAATTTCAAATGAAACGAACGGGTGTAAAATAAGCTAAAAGTAAAAAATTGGTAAAGTTTCGAAAATTTTCACTTTTTTCAAAGTTTGATTCTCGAAACGTCGTGAACGGAAATATCCATGCTGTAAGCCTAAAAGTTGCATATGAATCCCAGCTTTCTAACGGCGTAGTCATTTTTTTTAAACAACTCTTATTCAGTTAGAAAATGACGTTTTTGGGGTAGAAATCGTTCATTTTCGGGTGTAAATCGGCGTTTTTCACCAGGAATGCTTTCCAACTTATTAAATCATTTGACATGAAATTTTACGTAGTTTTTGACGCTGAATCGAATGGTAACACTTTCCGATCTCCTCGACAAACAAATAGTACTTTTCAAGCCTTTTCCTTTGGGCGAAGGGCTCAATCTCGTTGTTCGTTTTATCCAAAATTGTTATTAATGACCCGCACTCCTTCCACTTTGTTGACTTACCTAATTTTTGCCCTCTGTCTTGAAAATAACGTCCCGATCATTTGAGGAAAGCTTTATCTTTTCGATAGATAACAAGTTGGGAGTCGAGGACTCAGTTGTTGAACCCTGTTTGCTTGAAGGGCTTTAAAAGTACTATTTGTTTGTCGAGGAGATCGGAAAGTGTTACCATTCGATTCAGCGTCAAAAAGTACGTAAAATTTCATGTCAAATGATTCATTAAGCTGGGAAGCATTTCTGGTGAAAAACGCCGATTTACACCGAAAATGAACGTTTTCTGCCCTAAAAACGTCATTTTCTAACTGAATAAGAGGTGTTTAAAAAAAATGACTACACCGTTAGAAAGCTGGGATTCTCATGCAACTTTTAGGCTTACAGCATGGAAATTTCCGTTCACGACGTTTCGAGAATCAAACTTTGAAAAAAGTGAGAATTTTCGAAACTTCACCAATTTTTTACTTTTAGCTTATTTTACAACCGTTCGTTTCATTTGAAATTTTTTACAACCCCATCAGGGAGATAAAAAATTTGACGCTCTTTCCAATGACATAATCAAATTTTAATTTACTTTATTAATTAAGGGAGTTATAGCCGTTTTAGTGAAAGTAAGGTCGAAAACACGAAAAAAATCTTAAAAGTGAAATAACTCAAAAACGAAGCCTCTAAAACAAAATTGCGAAGAGAAATTTTTTGTTGCAAATTAGTAGTAGAATCGAACCCTGCCCGGTGGTGCGCCCGTTAGGGTGACACCCTGTATATGTCAATCGTCTGCAAAGAACTCGGCTTAGCCATTGTTACCACCAACCATAGATACTACCTTCCTACAGCGATCGCATTTTGGTCAGCTAAAACTTGAACGGAAATTAGGCCTCTTTTGCGATTCACACTCGTGTTTCTGATTTATCGCAAGTCCAAGCCTCGAGTTCTCATAGGGAGCAAACGGTGTGTCCTACAGAGCTCCGCGTGGTCTCTAAAAATACTATCTTGAATTGATGGAGAAACAATACCTTTACGCACATCAAAATATTTAGAGCTAGGGCGTTTTCAAAAAGTCAACCCTTAGGTATTTTTCAACCCTTAGAAGTGACCTACATCAACCAAAATCTTCGGGGCCCAACTAGACCCCAATTGGAGCCCACATACTTTTCTTCTACAGTAATGGGGGGGGGCGCCTTGATTTTTTTTTAGATTTTTAATCGAACGTAGACTACATCCTGAGAATTTTGGCACCAACCGCGACCTTCTAGCGTGAGTAGATTTGTTTCTATGATTTTTCAAAGTTTCGACCGTTTATGACGTCACGCGCCCCTCTCGCCTGGGCGGGACCCCCCAGCCCACTGTGACGTCATAAACGGTCGAAACTTTAAAAATTCATAGGAAAAGATTTTCAAACGCTAGAAGGTCGCGGTTGGTACCAAAATTCTCAGAATGAGGTCTACCTTAGATTAAAAATAACAATGAACAGTTTTTCCTACCCAGGCGCACACCCTATTGTTCCCCTTGTGTATTCCTGGTGTTAAACGTTATCCTAGGGCCTTATTACAGGATTTGACTTTAAATTCCAAAATCTAAATTCAAATTCAAATTGAAAATTCCCCATTTTGGAGGACTGAAGTTTTTGCCCCAGTGAAACTTAATTATAGCCCTACATACCTGTTCGATGTTCATGTTTCAGTGTTCCCAAATCGGAAAACACTATTCTAGAAGACAGGTCTGTTCGGCTCTACCACAACGGTTCGGCCAAGTGGACCTCCCTGGGAAACGTGGAAACTTGGTGCGACGTCGATGTGACGGAGTGGCCTGCTGATGAACACAAGTGCCACGTTCACATCGGTCTCCGCTCTCACCCCGACACAGTTCAATTGAGATTCGTTCAGCCCCCCAACGTGGTAAGCTTCAACAAGTCCAGGATTCGAGTCATTTTCTCTGATAGTCGGGGAATTATACTTTTTACTCCCATTTTCCAAAAATTTGTACTTTTTATCCTCATTTTTTTTTAAGGAAATACACTTTTACACCCATTTTTCTAGAAAATTAAACTTTACTTCCATTTTTCTAGTCGACGCTGGAAACCGGGTTGGAATGGGAAATGGTCTCCATCTCATCAGACGAGGATATACTCATTGGTGATAACGACACTGAAAATCAATCCTTCAAACTGCACATCACGATGAGAAGAGTTCAAGCGCCTTACATGCTGGTGTTCTTCATACCGTTGTTCGGTAAGTCTAGCCTATTACCAATTTCCATCGGAAACTCAGCCATTCATGTCTTCCCAGGGAGCAAGCCCCCTGGACCCCCGGATCCTTACTGCTTAGAGCTTTTGGCTAAAATTCAAGAAACATGGAACATGCTACAGCTGCGCTTTTTGACGGAGTAGGGATGGGGTGAGAATAACCTAATACCCGCCCGTCACCCTCCCTCCATTGTTACACTTTTTGGTGTAGTTAGTCCAAGGCTAAAGCATGTTCCATGCTAAAATCTCCCTTCTTAACTGGAACTAAGAGGGGGTTTGAACTCGTAAAATAACAGGGTGGTCAGAATTAAACGGGCATCCTGAAGCCTGTCAGCTTTCCAGATTGAATCAGAGAGAAAGAGAGAGAGAACATTTTTTAAATTAATAACTAAAGAAATACGATATACCACAAGCAGCCATGTAATAATCATGGTCAAAGGACCGTCTGATGGGCTCGCCCATACCTGGGCTCGATATCTGTGTAAATGCCACTATAACTATTAACACTGTATATACAACACTGAATAACATTAACAACTCGGAAGCCTGAACGACAAGAGAAGAAAGAGTACACATCAACACCATAATAATCAACAAAACTATAAATTATCATTTAGCCCAAATTCCCGTATCGTTCTGAACCTCAAATCCCAAGCCAGTCTACAAAATTTTATCATGTCCCCTTTGCCAACCCTAATCATTTCCATATACGCGTCCCATTCTATTTCGACCGCTCCCAAAAAACGCAATCTGACACCACGAAGAGCACCTGGGGTCATTCTCATATAATTTGACCATTCGGCTTTTCTGGACCCTGCAAGTTGGGGAAAAAAATAAAGCAACTTTTTGAATAAAATTTGATCTGGAATGTTACTATAGATGTTCAGAATAACAAATTTGAGCATCAGTTGTCAGTTTTTTCAGTATTACTTTCTTTTTATCAATTTTGAACGTTTGAACTCAAAAGGAAGTTTCGTCACGAGTGTTACCATACAAAAAAAGGCTGAATGGAGCAAAATGCTACATGGTACACGTTTTCGAGCTCTGAAAACCATTCAGCAAACTATGAATTTCTTAACTAAATTTAGAATAAGAAGAAGCTGTCGCAAATTGATTTAAATCTATTTATTGTACCCAAAAACTGTTATGGGGACCTATTCACGGTAACACTCATGACAGGTGCAGTAGATCGAAGAAAACAATTCTTGATTGCGAACGTTTTTTAATAAAAGTAGGTAACACAGGCCGAAAACTTGAAACAAGTCGTATGACTAATTATACAGGAACTCATTACTAATCACATTAAAAATCTCCTTAGGTATTCATCACAAATTCAGTCTCATCAGAGTACATAAGTCTAACAGTTAATGTTCATTCACTTCAATCGACTCCTCTTGTCATTTCTTTCTTTATGATTCAGTCTGTATGTTGCTTCACGTTCCCGATCTGCTTTTTGCTTCTCTCTATAACGCCGCTGTTTTTCAGCAGCTGTCAATGCCTATACACAAAAATAAAATAATAATATTAAAACACTAAATAAGTCGTTTTCTCTAAATAATTATAATCTGAAATCAATATCATTTAAGAATTAGGTAAAGGTAAAATTACAACTAATGATAGTGAAGTAAAACAGCACATCACGAGTGTTACTAATGCATCATGAGTGTTACTTTTTCAGTAGAAACACTCATGATGGTAACACTCGTGATGTTTTTACACAAAAAGGTTAATCTTAACCTAACGAAGTGCTGGACAGATATGAGGGGTCACCCACAAATAAATGTCCCTAAACTACGTCTTTTGCAATTAGCATTCGCATGTTTAGTTGAACTATGTTAAATACAATAGTGGTAACACTCATGATGAATAATTTTTTTGACATACCATGTTTTTCGATGAAAAATCCTGAAATGGCCTGCGAGCTCTTTCCTGGGCAAAGGCTGCACGTGGACTGATAGCTGGTTGCACAAACAAACATAACCTGACTCTTTCCCGCCATTTTCAATGAACAGTGTTGCCCAGAACTGATGGTAACACTCGTGATTATTATTTTTCTCCAAACAGTGGGACACTCCTGTTTTTCTGCTTTACATTTAAAGTATTAGAGGTAACTGAAATAAACCTTCATAATTCGAAACAGCATCATATATTAGTAAAATCCCTCTTGGTTCAAATTTTTTCATCTGCGAGTGCTTCATTTCAGATGGTGATGAACTTCACACCCACCCCCTTGGGACAGTAACACTCGTGACGTTTTCAAACTTTACATTGAAATAGTTTTTCTTGAGGATGTGCTAGGTTCTTTTCAACGATACCACTGCATTCCTCTCCAAAAAACCTACAAATTGATACCAAAAACATTTTTTTTGAAGCTGAAAACCCATGTAAAAAATGATGTTAAAGACTGCGGACATCAAATGGTCAAATAATATGAGAATGACCCCACCTGCATTTACAAATGAAATGACATGCATTTTCTATTTCCCCACTGCTACATGATGATGCCTGGTTTTCTGAGTCGTAAGGTCGGTCCTAAGGGACAATAAATCACCCCTAATCTTCAACAAAAATTTGCAACTAACTGAAAATTTTTAAATGCAGACACAGGTATAACACGTGATATCATTGATAAGTGGCGGCGCATGCCCAATCGTCTATACTGCTTCGAAAACCTTCAATTTATCAGAAAACTTGATCAGTTAGTGCGAGATGAACGGCTTCCAAAGGCTTGTTATGGACATTTCTAAAAACCTTTATTTTAGATTTGGCTAAATTGAGCTCCAAGTCCCAAGTTTCACAATACTGCTTAATTCTATTAATTGTGTGTTGTAGGCCTATGACACTAGAATTCAACAAAATCACAAATCCAAATTGGATCATACAGCGCTGAAAATGAGCAGAAAGTGTATAAAAACTCGCTTAACTGCTTGTAGCCTTTGGCTAAAATCCAAGGAACATGGAACATGTTTCAGCCGCGCTTTTTGGAGTAGGGATGGTGTGGACGGGTGGAACATAACTCCCCCTCCCCTCCCACCGTGACACTTTCGTGTCATCCCTCCCAGGTTACGTTTTCGGGTGGTCAGTCCAAGGCTAAAGCATGTTTCGTGCAAAAACGCTGCAAATAATTACACAAAGGTTTACCAGTTTTCTATATAGATCACTCGTCTGCAAAGAACACGGCTTTGCTATTGTTACCACCAACCAACATGAAGGAAAACATCGATCGTATTTCAGTCAGCTAAAATTTGAACAGGGATTAGGCATATTTTGCTATTCACATTCGTGTTTCTAATTTATCGTAAATCGGTAACTTTCCTTCCCTATCAAGTACACACTATGTGGATAAAAATGCGATCTAAGCACCATTAATTTGATGACTTAATCATCTCATTTTAAAGAAAAGAAAGAATGGAAGGTTATAAGAACAGTGAACTGAATGAAATCGTAGTTGTATTAAAACAAAATGAAAATGATGAGAGAAAATTAAATGACAAATAAATCGATTGATTATAGTGCCCCTTTTGTCTGTTGAACGAAGAGATGAGTAAAGCTGAGGTTAACATAACTCGTGTAAGTTCTGAGAATTTAACCGGCGATCTTTAGAATTGAAGTCCGACGCTCTATCCACTACACCAGGCGTTTCCAGATGATGTATGTAGGTTTGGTTGTTAACATCAATCAGAAGCGTTTGAGATGAGTGTAAGTACTGGTGGTGGAGCAAACTGATTGAAAATAGATTTCTGATCAATTTAGTCGTCAAGATACTTACAGTTTTTCCCGAATGGAATGGTGAAAGGGTTCACAGATGTCTCCTGGTTGCAACCAAGGGAGAAGCTGGCCAGCTTGCAGGAAATCCTTCTCAGGGCGTCCACTGGCACTGATTTGAAACTGGAACCTCGCAGAGGCCACCAATTCAACTGAGAACCACTCGCGGAATTTCATCACTACCTTCACATCTGAAAATTGTCCATTTCATGAAGGAAACAAGTAGAGAGGAATAGTTGGCCGTACAGAGGACTCAGAAAGATTGACCTTGTGGGCGAAGGTGATGGAAGGACTGGAGATGACCTTGAACAGCCGACTTTTGCTTATTATTAACTATTTATTTATCACTGTTGGGTCACTGTTTCACGACAACTTCCAGTGATGTAGGTAGGTACCTACCTAATTTGTGGTTTGCATCTTTAAGAGTTTAAATAAAATTAAAATACTTATCAATTGGCTAAGAGCCAATCAAAAAAAAAAAAAAAAAAAAATTGGTACTTGCTGGAACACTATGAGTCTTGCGTTTGTTGCAGTGTCATTCGGCATCCTGATGTCGAGCTACGTTATAGCCCCTCAGCACAAGTGCCGCCTCGTTCTCGTCACGTCTTGCATTCTCGTGCTGAACATTCTTCTCATTTTTGAAGACGTCATGCTCCCAGCTCTGCCACAAGGAACCCCTCGCATAAGTGAGTAGGAAACCAAATTTCATTATAAACGCACCAAATCGTATGTCTCACAATTTTGAAAGACGTCACGTTGGAATTTAGAAAATCTGTGGAACAGACCATTTACAGACCATTTCTCTACATAGCTGGCAGCAAACTAGGAATATGTTTTTGGGCTGGGGTTATTCGGGATGTATCAAAATGCGACATGACTAAGTGTGATACCGATAAACTGCTCTGTCAACCAGGAAAGTTGAAGAAGGAAAAAGGAAACTGTCTCCACTCCACCGATTTCCATCGAAATCATGAATCTTAAGCTCTGGGTGGTCTCATTCGATTCCAAAAATGCAATACTTTTCTAAATTGAGGAAAAAACAACACCCTTATATTAAAAGTTTTTGAGCAAGGCCGTTTTGAAAATATCAGCCCTTAGGAGTGACTGACATCAACCGTACGCTTCGGGGCACAACTAGACTAGATAGTAACATAAAACGCTGCAAATTATTACACAAAGGTTTATTATTTTCCTATATAGATCACTGTTCTGCAAAGAACATGGCTTAGTCATTGTTACCAACCAAAGATACTACCTACCTACCACAAACCTACTTCACAATCAGGTTTATTTGAGAGAAATAAACGCTACACATTCAGTTCGAAGAAACAGGGAGTTGTCGGTGCCTTCATGAGAAATTTGATCACTGGTTGCTAAGGACGCAAAACTGAGTACAACTCAAAGATACGAATAGCGATCGCATTTTGGACAGCTAAAATTTGTACGGAGATGAGGTCTCGCTTGCGATTCACACTCGTGTTTCTGATTTATCGTAAGTCCAACCCTTAAGTTCTCATAGGGAGCGAACGGTTGGTCCTATCGAGCTTCGGGTGGTCTCATTCGATTCTAAAAATTCAATACTACCTTAAATTGATGGAAAAACAATACCTTTATAACGAAATTTTTTGAGCTAGGACGTTTTCAAAATTTCAACCCTTAGAAGTGACTGACATCAAACCAAAAGCTTCGGGGCACAACTAGACCCCAAATGGAGCCCATCTACCAAATTTCAACTAAATCGGACCATGGAACTTCCATTCTAAGGAAGTTAGGAACTAAGGTAATTAGAGAATTTGCAAGATTTTTTCAGCAGCTGGTTGTAGAAAATAAATAGGTACGGCGGACGGACGGAAAATTTTTTATTAGATTTTTGATTTTTAAGTAGGTACCTTGAAATATAAACCAAAACATTTTGAGGGGGGTTAAATTTTTTTTTCCTAGGTCGATTCCAAAGGTTTATTATTGAAAATAGTATAAAAAAAATGCCGCGGATTGGCGAATTTTTTCTTTTTTGTTTAACAATTTTTCTGCTCGACTCTAAAAGGTTCATTATTGAAAATAATAAACAGAAATTAGAGAATTTGCCAGATTTTTTCAGCAGCTGGTTGTGGAAAATAAACAGGTACTACATCAACAACAATTACTACAACCAATAACCATCATAGCCAATATGGATAAGGAAAATGCACGAAGATTATTGCTTATCAAAGCCGAGGAGCCTGTCCGTTATTTGGTCACGTATGAACAATGAGAAACACCACCTCAGCCTTTCATGAGGGAATTCATGACGTCATTCAATTATCCCCACAAATGATGGGATGCTCTTGAAGAAAATGAGTTGGTTGTCATTTACTTTTGTATACTTACAGCTTTTTCGTGACATAAATTGTCACGAAAAAAACTTCAGTACTTATGAAAGATTTGAAACTTGATCAAATTTAAGTAAACTTTTCCAAAGATAAGGATTAAATGTTACCTATCACTAGCTTTTGATAAAGTTTGACTTTTTGCATGGAACATGGTTTAGCCTTGACCTAACTGCCAAAAAGTGTTACGTTTTTTCGGGAACGGTAACTAAGGACGGTATCGAGTCAGAAAATTTTGCTTAGTCGTTGATACGGAACTAAGAATCGTGTAACTTGATGTAACCTATGGGAACATGCTTTAGCCATCACCTAACTGGGCAAAAACGTGACGAAGCCGGGGAACGAAACTAGCGCGGAATTTTGTAATGATTTTCACTTACAACCGACTCGTTTCTTGGGAAATGTATTGCCGTTTTCATCCCATGAAAATCGTTCGCCACTCGTTGAAAATGTATGCGTAAATTATATACTGCCAAAACAGCTGTAAATATATGCGAATATATACGCAAAATATATGCGAATATACGCGAAATACGCGAAAATTTATGCGTAAATTATATACTGCCAAAACGGCTGTAAATATGAACGAAGCTGAGATATACCCCTGATTCAAAAGAACTGTGAAGAACATTCGCAGTAAAAACCAACTGATTATATTGATGTTGTTGGTTGGCTTGGTTTTCACTAATGTAAACAAAGGATCTTGAAACCTTGGCGAGATTTTGTTATGAACGCGGGATTTTAGTTGAAAAGTAGTCCCATAAAGAGCTAAATTAAAAACGCTGCAAATTATTACACAATGGTTTATTATTTTTCTATATAATCGTCTATAAAGCCACCAACCATCCGGAGATTAGACTTCTTTTGCGATTCACACTCGTGTTTCTGATTTATCGTACGTTTATTATTTTTATGGTTTATCATTTTATTATTTTAATGGTTTATTATTTTTCTATTTAATCGTCTATAAAGCCACCAACCATCCAACATGAAGAAAAATACTTGGAAAAAGTCACCCCACGCATATTTAAGCAAAAACCTCTTTTTTGGCCGGTTATTTGCCCATAACTTCTATACGAATTAAGCGATCAGAATAGTTCGACGTTAGGACCAACTAGACCCCAAATGTAGTCTATGTGCGAAAGAACGGGTTTTTTAGACCGATTCTAAGGCCTTTTATGGCCCGGACGGCGGACGGACATTGCAAATTTGGACTCTACGCACCTTGAAACGTAAAGTGACTGAAACGTAAGTTTGAGGGGGGGTTATAAAAATTTTTTGCGATACGATCACATAGGCTTATTATTAGAAATAATTAATCAAAACAGACAACAAATTCCTGGTAAAAGGAAACAGCAAACAAACAAAACACGGCTAAAGCGTGTTTCATGTTTCTTGAATTTTAGCCGAAGGATGCAGTAACCGTCCGGGGGTCCAGGGGGCTTGCCCGAAAGGCCAAGTTTTTTTTTTTGCTCAATTCCAAAAAGTTCATTATTGAAAATAATAAACCGAAATTAGAGAATTTGCCAGATTTTTTCAGCAGCTGGTTGTGGAAAATCAATAGGTACATCAACAACAATTACTACAACCAATAACCATCATAGCCAATATGGATAAGGAAAATACACGAAGATTATTGCTTATCAAAGCCTGATGAGCCTGTCCGTTATTTGGTCACGTATGAACAATGAGAAACACCACCTCAGCCTATCATGAGGGAATTCATGACGTCATTAAATTATCCCCACAAATTATGGAAGGCTCTTGAAGAAAAATTAGTTGGTTGTCATTTACTTTTGTATACTTACAGCTTTTTCGTGACATAAATTGTCACGAAAAAACATCAATATGAAAGATACAGGTTAGCTATTTGTGTTTGGACTTCCCGCCTAATTGAGGCGGGAGACCAAAAGGCAGTGCTACCAACCCTCACGAAGTTAGTTCCTAGTTCTGCCACTTGGCGAATCAGTTCACAATTACTTCTGATCATGCAACCGTTAGGTGGTCCTATTTAGCAATAATGAGCCAGAACTAGAACAGGAGGATAATAATAAGAAATGAACAATTAGGTCCTTCAATGAGCGGAATAGTTCTATGCAGCCGCTGCCATTCAGATCTTTGGGGTAACCTCCCCCTGCCGACAACGCCCGCCCGCCATGTTGCTCCGTGCTCCTATCTGTTATACCCGCTGTTAATGGGGAATTTGCCTCAATTTTAGATTCTGGAATTTCAAGTCAAATCCTATAATAGGGCCCTAGAATAACGTTTAACACTAGGAATAACCAAGGGGAAAAAATTACCGTAGGAGAAAATGCCTAAACAAGTGAAGCCTCTGTTACAAAACACCGCGAAAATCGAGGAATATTGTTGACGTCATACGAAAAAAAACGACGCAAAAACAACTCCGACAACAGACAGAGTTCTAGCACCGCCACACAAAACGATCCAGTGAAATGGCTACTTGAATAATGTGATTCAAATCTTGAAACTAAATAAGAGAAGATGAAGACTAATAATGCTTGATAAACTAGTAGGTAGATTCGTATTGTAAAAAAGTGAGTAATATTGTTTCTTTTGGTCACTTTTGTGTCTGGGTTCTTCCTGCCAGTTCGCGGCGCGCTCTTGTGCGCACTACTCGGAAGCTAAAAGTTCGCGTATGTTCCGCTTCTGTGGTAAGCGCCACAGAACCTCCTTTGAAGTCAGATTGGTAAAATATCCGTTACGTTTCAAACATGGCTGCCTCTTACACATTGCCACCACATTTAAAATTTCCATCTTCCTTAAATTCTCTAAATTTTTTGGATGCGTTTTCGAGCAGCTCACTATGATTTTATTCCATAAAAATAAACCCTCATTCGAAAAAAAAAAAAATGTGAGGCAAATTCCCCATTTTCATCTTAGTTCATCCGTTTAGATCAATATATATTGTTGTCAAAACTCTTTTATTGTGACCGTTTTTAGTTCTTTATCCAGAGAAAATAAACAATTCGAAACTTAATAATTTACGTAAACTTTTCTAAAGATAGGGATTAAAAGTTACCTAACTCTAGCATTTGGTAATTAAGTTTGACTTTTTCTTGTAATTGTTGAAAAACATCTTCTACGATCGAATCGATTCTTTTATAAAAGATCGACTTTGCAGTAATACTGCTGATTTGTCGGGTTTGAAAACCCACTCCCATTGTTACTACAAACACCGAATATCTTTATTTGGATACTTAATTCAAATTGAAATTTGAAGGACTCTCATCCTATAAAGATTGCAGAAGAACTGGTCCTAGCACTTGCACTGCTCATTGGTATTTTTAAATTATTCACGTTTGAATAATAAAATTGAAACTCACCAAGCACTTCAGAAAATCAAACACTTGAATAGTAAAGTAAGTAAAGTAAACAACCGTTTCAGGTTGGATTTTCGTCCGACTGCCGTTCCTGGCGTCGCGGACGTCATCAGCTGTCTTCCAAAGGGAAGATCAGAATTTATTCCGATGATTTCGCTCATGGCTTCCCATTGCCTCACCGCCCTGGGTTGGGAAGAGGGGAGCGATGAGAGCCCCGGCCGCCGAAAAACGCACGCTGGGGGCGATGAGCCTTGAACCCACGATCCCCGCATATGTCGGTCCAAAGTCCACCACCAAACAAACAAGCAAATTAACAACGTCGCCAAACAAACACTTGAATAGTAGAATGTGTTTCATGTCAGTTCTACGAATCCATGTTTATCTCTCGTTTCAGTGAAAATCACATCGTGCCTCCTCGTCATGGCGGTGCTTCAATTGGTCTTCCACAGTTTCAACGTGCATCTCGTCAGTTTGAGCTCACCTGCGCCATCTTTGGTGAAAACCGTAGCCAAGAAGCCGTGGATGAAATATTTGCATCAGGTACGTTGTTTTGACCAATTTTTTTAGGAACTGAATTTTTAGAAACGAATGAGACCATTTAGAACTCTGTAGGACCAACTGTTCGCTCCTTATGAGGACTTGAGGGTTGAACTTCAACTTTCAGGTGTTAAAATGCGATCTTTGTTAGTTTCATTGAATTTAGTGCCAACCAAGAACCAAATTTCGTATTAAAGCATCCAAAACTCTCGATCTCCATCAATGGTAAACTTCGCAACCATTACCTTCGCTTGGATGTGCCTATACCATGGAAGTCCTATTGAAAAAACCCTGCAAATTATTACACTAAGGTTAATTATTTTTCTGTGTAGATCATTCGTCTGCGATGAACACAGCATTTCCATTGTCACTACCTACCAACCATATTCTTGCTCCACAATCAAAATTATTCCGAAAGAATAAACGCTTCAGACTCAAATCTATTTTACTGGTTGGATTATTACTGGTTGCTAAGGAAGCAAAACTGAATACAACTCGAGGAAACGAACAGCGATCGCATTTTGGTCAGCTAAAATTTGTACGGAGATTAGGCCTCTTTTGCGATTTACACTCGTGTTTCTGATTTATCGTATGTCCAACCCTTAAGATCTCATAGGGAGCGAACGGTTGGTCCTACAGGGCTCCTGGTGGTCTCAATCTATTCCGAAAATTCAATAGTATTTCAAATCTGTGAATAAACCCATTATTTCGAGAGTTTTCGGGCTAGCGAACTTTTGAACAACTACCCTTATTTGTCACACCTTAGAAGTGACCTACATCAACCAAAAGCTTCGGGGCACAACTAGACCCTAAATGGAGCCCATGTACCAAATTTCATCAAAATCGGTCCATGGGAACTAAGGAAAGTGCCGCGTACGGCGGGCGGACGGGTTTTTTGTTTATCATTTTCAATAATGAACCTTTGGAATCGACCAAGAAAAAACCAATTAACCCCCCTCAAATTTTGTTGCTTTTAGTTTCAATTATTGTAGAGTCCAAAAATCGAATAAAAATTTGGCCGTCCGTCCGCCGTACTGCGGTTGAGCGTGTTCCACTCATGTTTTCCCTGGAAATGGCTGTAATAATTATTTATAGCGAGCTTCTTATCAGCGAAATTCGAAAAAGGGAAACTTTATGGAAAGAAGTAAAGTGTACAAGAAGACATTTCTGGTGTACAAGAAAACAATACTATTTTGAAATACGAAGGTGGGAATTTGATACACAATTTTTGGCAAAAAGTTGAGCTAATCTACTGTAAGTTAATTTGAAGTAAACCTTTGAGTAAACATGTTGATTTTACTCAATGTCCTTAAAAGCCTGAGTTTTGAGAAATGATTATCACATTTATTTATATTTTATTTTATTTATAACCCTGGAAAAAGACGAATATTGATCCTTGAAAACTCAGGGATTTTTTTTTCGGGGAATCGCTGGACACCCTGGTAACTTCACAATTCATTGTTCAGTTGAGTATTTAACTGATGCCAATTTCTGATTCCAGGGAGCTCACGAGACCTTGTTTTCCGAAGATGTCACCGACCAGGGCTTCCACCACTTCGACCAGGAAGAAGACGTCGAGAGGATCGAAGGGAAGGAGGTGGACATCAACAAATACCACTGGGCTCTCGTGTCCAGGGCTCTGGACATGGTCACTTTTCTCCTGTCGTTTTTCATCCTGCCGTTCCTCCTGTCTCCCATGTGATCCTGCGCTCCACCAGATCTTTGAGTATGTCATAGTAACACGTTGATATTATCACTTGTTAGCCGATTCAATGAACTAATTAGAAACCTAGTTACAATGGTTCTGGGGAAAAAACACGGAACTCGGAAGGCAACAACATTTTTATTGTATTTGGACGAATAAAAAGTTTACTTGAGTTCAGTTTTTTGTGGTAGTATATTTAATGTGTTCCCAAACTAGTCACTGCTGTCATATGAATGTGATAGAATGTGTGAACCTCCTTTGGAATGAGGAATTTCACCGAATTCTGTGGGGTAGATGAAAATCGTGTTGATTTCGGAAAATAAGTCTCCTGATATTTTTGGGAGACATTCAAAATTTATGATTTCAAAAAATAGCCGGGAAAACGGACCTCTTCAACTTGGAGCGGAAACGCCGCTGATTGGCTGGCTGTTCGGATTGCTGTCTCCTCCTCTTGTTGCCCGTTGAAATGACGAAATCGTGTTATCTAAGAGGAAAGTTATCCAACAAAAACAGGGAAAACCTAATCTTCTTCATCTTGCTTTTTCTATATTTTTTTCTTCAGTTCTTCGATTTTGATCTTTACTGGTTTTGTGAAATGTTGCCTCCGAAGATTATTCAATGTGAGATCTCACGATCTCAGAGCTTCAAGCGGCCATACATGAACTATTCCTGCGTGACGTCATCCTCCCGGTTTTTTCAAACGTTCATATTTTCTACACTGTTTTGTTTATTCGTAAATTAGGAATTACGGGCTGAAAGTTTGCCGTAGGCGGTTTTTCGAGGTTCTGAATCCGATTTTGGGGTTAAAAATAGGAAATTCCGACATGGTGAAATTCCTTACTGTTGGGGTATGTTGAGACGTTTGATTTCTCCAAAGAAACTGATCAGAATGCCGTTGAAACAACTGATCCATAAAAAAGAAACCAATCAAAAACTAGGGACCTGATCCGAAAATCGGATTGAAATTGTTCAATGTATCTGAGAAAACTGATCCAAGAACCAAAGGGAAACTGATCCAAAACCAGTAAGGGAACTGATCTAAAGGTAATAGGGGAATTACTTTGTGTTGTGATGGTTCACTATATCGATGGACGTATTATAATATAGCTGCTTACCTTCAAAAGCATTGTTACCAAATTAATGTGCAAACTCTCCCTCGCCCACCCACAATTTTAAACGAACAGAAATATACAGGGTGTCCGTGAAAAACTTTGAGAATCGATTCTGCAACTAATTTTAGTGAGAAAGTGTCTCTTAGCTATTAGTTATTTCAATTTTAAGATTTTCTCGTGTTTTCGACCTTAAACCATAGCGATGACCATAACTCTCTTAATTTAAGTGCAATTTAAAATCTAGTTACACCGTTGGATAGGGCGTTGAATTTACCATCTTTCTAGTGGTTACATAAAAGTTTTTGTAAGGTCGAAGTTTTGTGGTTTTATTTTTTATTTACTTGGTAAATCATAAACTAAAAATATTATTTACTTTATCTAAAAAATCATTATTTATCTTTATTTTTTATTCCACACCTACACGCTATTCTTTATGGGGTATCTCTTTTTTTCGTACACTCGAGAAAGTTGCGAAATTTGAAAATTCTTTTTGCGCATAAATACCAAATACATTTAAAAAAAGAGATTCGGACCTACCAAAATTTAATACTGAGCTTTCACATAGCAGCGGTGATGGAATCATTCGAATAGCGTTGAAAATGACGAAGAATTCCACCCCTAATTCCTCAAACCTGCCCGAGGCCCAAAGAACCAGAAAACCTCGATTTCCATGAGCGGAACCGCAGTTTTTCGCATTCAAACGTATTTTTCGCTCCTAATTGGCGGAGTAAAATTAAAACAAATTATACCATTGGAAAGCTGAGATTTTCGTGCAGTTTTTGATGGAGAGGTACGTGAAAAACCATGTGGAAGTAAAACCTTAACGATGAAATGAAAAAGTAGGAAATTTTGACGATTTGACAAAATTGACATTACGAATTAATTTTTCACCTATAACGAAAAACTTTCGTGTAACCACTAGAAAGATGGTAAATTTAACGCCCTATCCAACGGTGTAATTATATTGTAAATTGCACTTGAATTAAGAGAGTTATGGTCATCTTTATGGTTTGAGGACAAAAACACGAAAAAATCTTAAAAGTAGAATAACTCGGAAATTAAGCGTCTAACGAAAAATTGCTAGGAGACACTTTCTTACTAAAATTAGTTGCAGAGTCAATGCCCGAAGTTTTTCGGTCCTCAACATGGGACACACCCTGTATAGATCACTCATCTGCAAAGAACACGGCTTTTCCATTGTTACCACCAGCCAACTTGAAGAAACTCATCGATCGCATTTCGGACAGCTAAAATTTGAACGGAGATTAGGCCTTTTTTGCGATTCACACTCGTGTTTCTGATTTATCGTACGTGCAACCCTTAAATTCTCGTAGGGAGCGAACGGGTTGTCCTACAGAGCTCCGCTTGATCTCTAAAAATTCTATACTATCTTAATTTATGGAAAAACAATACCTTTATATCAAAATTTTTTTGAGTTAGGGCATTTTCAAAATTTCAAACCTTATTTTTCAACCCTTAGAACTGACCTACATCAACCAAAAGCTTCGGGGCACAACTAGACCCCAAATGGAGCCTACGTACCAAATTTCATCAAAATTGGTCAATGCTAACTGTGACGGACGGCCAAATTTTCATTCGATTTTTGGATTCTACGTACCTTGAAACGTAAACCAACAAATTTTGAGGTTGGTTGAACTTTTTTTTCTTTATCGATTCCAAAGATGCATTATTGAAAATGATAAACCAATATTGGAAACGATTCGGACCATACCGTCGGAAAGCTGAGCTTTTGGGTCAACTTTTGGGGTTACAGTGTGAAATTAACCGGCAGTTTCAGTTAGGCTTGCAATCCTAAAGTTTGAAAAACTATGCATTTCCGAGATTTTACTATTCGGGCTGATTTTTCAACATCTCAGTCTTCTTTTAAAAGTTTTCTTTAGCGCCAGGGAGATAGAAAATTTAACGCTATTTCCAAAAAAATAGCGTATCGTCAAATTTGAGTTTATCTAGTGAATTGAAGGAGTTATCAACATTTTAATGATACAAGGTCGAAAACACGAAAAAATCTTAAGCGTGAAAAAAGTCGGATTTTAAAGGGGTTAAAAAAAGTCACAAATTAGTTGTAGAATCAATCCCTAGGCTATGGCAGGAACAGGTGTTACACCCTGTGTACAATCAGGTTATGGATACGAGGGAGCTATGTGCCACTCCCACTTGGCAGAAGATATCCTTCTTTTGGTTCCGCGCCTGTCTGTCTGTCTGTGTGCCTCCGTAACTGGCCAAACTGTTGGAAGTTACCATCAGAGTTGAGGCGAGGAAAGTGAAGCCTCTCGACGGGCCCCTGGACTTCGGCGGCGCTAGACCTGCCGAGGGGTGGCGGGGGCGGCGGCAGGACGAACCCTCGGAACGGGGCCTCCAGCCGGCAGTGCACCCGCGGACGTGGAACCCGCCCCATCGCGTCGTCCCCTCCGTCACCCGCACGACACGTCACGTGAACGCGACGACATCATCACGTCCCTCCGTGACTTTTCCCCTCACCTTCTGCCGAGTCCGCGACGTCGAAATGGACCCCACTTGAGAGGAATTTCGCAAAACCCGCAATTTCCCACAAATAAATTTATTGCTCGACGGCCTGATAAATAAGTTGAATAAATACGCGGAACGAATGTGAGGTTTAAACAATGTGAATGTGATAATTCATCAACCCAAAGCGAATACGCCAGGCGATACAATGGCAGCAGGTTAGTACCCCTCAGCGTAATCATAAGTACCTGCCATAGCGAGTAATTGCCAACTGTCGGTACTGATGTAATCCAGAATTATTAGCCATTATTTTAATCTAGTTAAAAAATTTAACCCTAATTGGACCATGGTGTCACTAGTGTTACCGAAAACATCTCAGGCACTTCAAAGCTGTTCCAAAATGTCACTGGAGTAACCAAAATTAAATTGCAATTTTAAATTTAATGGACATCAGGCATTTTTGTGGGCTATTGGAAGCCTCAAAATAGAGATATGACAAACATTTCCGAGAAAATCGATGAACACATTTTTAACATTTTTGTCATAACATCATTTTTGACTTCTAATGAGTTTCAAAAAATAGTTTAAAAGATTCAACTCTCTCTATTAATTTTTAAATTGCAGTTTAAATATAGGTAGTTAATCTGGTGACACTTTGGACTGGAATTCCCAAGATGTTAATTAATAGAGAGAGTTGAATCTTTTAAACCATTTTTTGAAACTCATTAGAAGTCAAAAATGATGTTATGACAAAAATGTTAAAAATGTGTTCATCAATTTTCTCGGAAATTTTTGTCATATCTCTATTTTGAGGCTTCCAATAGCCCACAAAAATGCCTGCTGTCCATTAAATTTTAAATTGCAATTTAATTTTGGTTACTCCAGTGACATTTTGGAACAGCTTTGAAGTTCCTGAGATGTTTTCGGTAACACTAGTGACACCATGGTCCAATTAGGGTTAATCTACTGTTTTTGTCGAGAGCCTGTTGCTTAATTTACTTCAAATTTTTTGACTTTTTGGGTTCCGGATGGAGAATATGGGTTGTTTGGTTCCCTCTCCTCATGTTTGATTGCCATTGAGGCCTGATGATGGAGATATACTTTCTGAAAGCTAGGCAATATATCGATGATAGATACATGTTTATTTGGCGCCATTTTGTACACTTTTACAATAATATTAATGCATGAAGGGATGCGATTTGCTCAGATTTCCTACCCGACGTTAGGCTTGGCCCGTGTTGTAGGGGAGGATCCTTGCGAAATCGCTCCATATCGGTAAATAAATTGATATCTACTAGGTATACAGGGTGTCCAAGTAATAACGCTCCCCCCACTTATTTTCTCTAATTGTGTGGAAAAAAAAAAAAAAAATCGGACAAACGCTTTTATTCATAATTTTTTGTGTAGAATTCAAAAATTACAAAATTTCGCAGCACACAATTGCGCAATCTTGCGCAACCATGATCAACTTTGTTTTTTCAAATGGAATTCGAACCCCCATTTTTCATTGCAGATTCGAATTCTACGTATATTTTATGAACATTTTACTTCGACAACTTCTTTTTGTGGACGCGCACAACCCGCTCAGCGAGTGCTCAAAGATGCGCAACCCAGTGATTGCGCTACAGTTGAGATGAAGGTACACCTCAAGTGTGGCACATTACTTAGCACTGTTTTTCCACGCTGAATCGCTTGGTCATGTCCCTTTCTTGATTTGACTTAATTTTATCTCATTTACAGCCAAAAAGTCAATTTTTGAGGAGGAAATCATCGAATTTCCGTGAAATTTTTTCCGAGTATCGTTTCTTTCCCAAATTGTTTTTTCTCTGACACAATTTTATAAATCTTACAGTTTTTTTACACTTCATTGGGATGATTCATTACCCTTCATATGAAAGTCGATGATTTCCTCCTCAAACAGTGACTTTGTCGGCTGTAAATAAGGTAAAATGAAATCAAATCAAGAAAGGGACACCACCACGCGATTCAGCGTGGAAAAACAGTACTAAGTAATGTGCCACACTTGAGTGCCATCTTTGAGCACTCGCTGAGCGGGTTGTGCGCGTCCAAAAAAAAAGTTGTCGAAGTAAAATGTTCATAAAATTTGACGTAGAATTCGAATCTGCAATGAAAAATGGGGGTTCGAATTCCATTTGAAAAAACAAAGTTGATCATGGTTGCGCAATTGCGTGCTGCGCAATTTTGTCATTTTTTAATTCTACGCAAAAAAAGATGAAGAATAGCGTTTGTCCGATTTTTTTTCTCACACAATTAAAGAAAATAGGTAAGTGGGGGGAGCGTAGTTACTTGGACACCCTGTACATTACAGTAATAAGAAAATTACTAAACAATACATGATTGGACAGAAAAAATCGGTCAATGCTAAGTGGCAAAAGTGCCGCGTACGGCGGACGGACGGCCAAATTTTTATTCGATTTTTGGATTCTACGTACCTTGAAACGTAAACCATCAAATTTTGAGGGGGTGTTAAAATTTTTTTTTCTTGGTCGATTCCAAAGGTTCATTATTGAAAATAATAAACCAAAAGGACGCATTTTGATAATCTCTAACATAGATGCTAACTTACTTTAATATTCTCTAACTTTAATAATCTCTAAACTTTAATAGTCTCCTATACATATAATATATGTATTAATATGTATGGTAATATATGTATTAGACAGCATATTATGCTGTTTAATATCATTTCGAATCTAAATCCCTCTTCTGTAACTAGCCAACTTAACACTCTTAACGGTCATACATTGTTTAATGTCCCCAGTCTCGATACTTGACAAATCTCACATCTATAGCGATTAGTTGTACTGACTTGGGACTTGAAGCGAATTTTCGAAGAAAATGAATGACAGCGGCTTCAACATTTTCAGTGTGCCACATTCGTGGAAATCCTTATTGGAATATTTCGAAACTTTATTATTCAAGATTTGTTGATAAGAGAAAGCTATGTGTCACACCCACATTCCAGATGTTTGCTAGTGTTTTTTCATTTCGAAATGTCCTTGAAAACCTGAATTTCGAGAAATCATGACCATATTAATTAATATTTTAGTTCATTTATAGCCCAGGAAAAAGACAAATATTGATCAAAATTTCCTTGAAAACCTGAATTTTGAGAAAATATGATCACATTTATTTATATTTTAAGTAGTTCTTTAATTTATTTTAAGTAGTTGTACCGGCTTATGAATTAGAGAAATACGTTATGATGCTGGTACAATTTTTGAACTCGGACTGAAATTTTATTATACACAAAAAAGTAACGAAGATGGAATTTGTCATGTGGTGCTTAACAATCAAAAGTGAAGATGAACCAAAACAATAAAAATCAAATATTATGCACCTACATTCATTCCCCCTTGGAATTTTCCTCTAGGAACCGAGAGGGAAATCGTACAGTTCTTCCTGAACGTGTTCTTATGTCTTGTAGTGTTCTTTGGTTCAATTCTTCTGATGGTGTTTTGTTAGTATCTTGTTCGGAATTTTGTTCTCTTATGTGTTCACTTGTGCTTGAAAATTCGTCTCTGTCTTCTGATAAGATGTATGCTGGTTTGAGTCTGTCCACTGAAACGTTTACGTGTTTGTTCTTTATGTTGAGTGTGAAATATTTGTCCGCGCGTTGTATGACTGTGTAGGGTCCTTCGTAGGGTTTGTCCAGTGATGCCTTGACTCTATCCACTCTCAGGAATACATGGCTGCATCGGCTGAGGTCTTCGTGTATAAATGTTGATTCTCGATTTCGAAATTTTGAAGGAACTGGTTTCAGTTTGTACATGTGTTGTCGTAACTGTTGAATGAAAACTGATAGATTTGATGTTGGTGGTTGTGATTGGTCCAAGAAATCTGCAGGTAATTTTAATGTTGTTCCGTATACCATTTCTGCTATTGTTGCTTGAGCATCTTCTTTTATGGCACATCGGAGTCCCAAAAGGATTGTAGGAATCACCGATGTCCATTTCTGTTTCCCATGAGCTCTGATAGCTGCTTTGAGCACGCGGTGGAACCGCTCAATTTTTCCATTGGCTTGAGGATGGTAACTTGTTGTGTGTTGTAATTTTGCTCCACATAATTTGGCTAATGAATTTAAAAGTTCGGATTGAAATTGTGTTCCACAGCCTGAAATTATAGTGATTGGAGTTCCAAAACGACAAATCCAGTTGGTGTAGAATTTTTGTGCGATTGTTTCTGCTGTGACGTTTTTGAGTGGTATAACTTCAACCCATGATGTAAATCTGTCAATACAGGTAAGGCAATAGGAATATCCTTCAGACTGTGGCAAAGGTCCCACAATATCAATGTGTACAGTACTGAAACGCTCATCAGTTCTTGGAAATTCACAATTTGGAGACTTTGTGTGCCTTGTTACTTTACTTTTTTGACATTCCAGACAAGATTTCGCCCACAATGCTACATCACTTTTTCTGTATTTTCTGTATAGATGTCGCAATACAAGGAAATATTCGGTGAAATAGAGTACTTTTGAATTTTAGTGATGAATTTTCCATTAGTTCTTTCAATTCTTTGTCGTTTAGTTTATTAATTAATATTTTAGTTTATTAATTAACCCAGGAAAAAGACAAAAATTGATCAAAATTTCCTGAAAAACCTGAATTTTCAGAAAATATGATCACATTAATTTAAATTTTAGTTCATTTATAACTCAGCAAAAAGACAAATATTGATCAACATGACATGTTGATATGTCAAATACATGACATGTTGACATTGTCCTTGAAAACCTGAATTTTGAGAAAACATGATCACATTTATTTACCTAGTCCTGCCATAAGCTCTATTACAAGGAAAAATTCTTGGAGACATGTAATGCTTGAAGCTCACCTTGAATTATTTTATTTTGAAATTATAATATGTTACAAGATAGAAAAGCGATGAATTACTCAAAATGTTCGCCTTTGGCCTTCACACAGACTTGTAACCTCCGGGACCAATCGTCAATGGCAGCACGCAGCACTTCCTGAGGAAAATTGCGAGCAGCTTTCACCAGAGACGACTTTAAACTATCCAAATTACGTTGATCTCCGTGACATGCCATCAGCTCAAGATGGGACCAAAGCTGGTAGTCCAAAGGGTTCAGATCGAGGCTTCCTGAGGGCCAATCTGAAGCACTAATAAACTCAGGAACGTTCACCTCCAGCCACTGCTGCGTCGTCCGAGCCTTGTGAGCTGGAGCACAGTCCTGCTGGAAGACCCAGTGTTTTCCCTCGAACAGTGTGTCACTCAGGGGCTTCACTACTTGCTCAAGGATATCTTCCTGGTAGTTTCTGGCCCGAGTTTTAACTCCTTGTTCACAAAAATGGAGCTTTGTGGTGCCATCAAAGCAGACTCCCCACCAAACCATCACTTTTTCTTGAGCCTCCCGAGAGCTACGAGCATAAACCCTGTCGTTTTGACGGTTGAACTTTTGTTCAATTGTGAAAATCTTTTCATCTGTGAACAAAATGTTGCGATGACCACCGTTAGCGTACCTGCTCAGCAGTGCTTTGGCTCTTTCAAACCCTACGAGAACTTAAGGGTTTGACGTACGATAAATCCGAAACACGAGTGTGAATCGCCAAAGAGGCCTAATCCCCGTTCAAATTTTAGCTGACCGAAGTACGATCGATGTTTTTCTTCTTGTTGGTTGGTGGTAACAATGGCCAAGCCGTGTTCTTTGCATACGAGTGATCTATATAGAAAAAAATAAACCTTTATGTAATAATTTGCAGCGTTTTTCTCTGGCAATTATTGTTCGATTTTGTTGATTCCGGCGACAATATTTCAGTTTTTCAATTCCCTAGACCGATGCACTAATGAATTTCTAAAATCCTTTAAAATTTCAAATTTTGTACAACTTAAGTTTTTGTCCCTGTAATTTCGCGAAATACTGACCTGGAACGAGGAACGAACGGCGACCGACTGAGACCCCCTTAAAAATAGTTTCCAAGTTACTTCGATCTTTACCCAAGAGTTTAACAAAAAAATGTCTGTCTATCTTAAAACTTCTGGCTTTTAAAATGAAGGGTGTGAATGTTCCCCTCTTTATTTGGCATCAGATGTTGACTTCATCTCTTCTAGTTACAAAATGTCATCGGATGCACTTCAAAGGAGTAAAAGACCTTCATAATTTAATATATTCATAAATATTATTTATCTCGCTGAACTGTCCTAGGTATGAATTCATATCATCCTGTGTGACAGTTTGCTCTTTGAACCAACGCTAAGTAGGTATGAATAATCAAAAGTTCAGCGGTCTACCCAGACTCGTCCTATAATCACTGTGACCCTCAACCGATGATACCCATATCACGATTCATTGATTCCACTTTCTCCCTAAACTGTACGGCTTCGCAAACATAACCGCTGGCAAATTTAGGCTGCGCAAACAAAACCTGCATTCAACGATTCAGAATCGGGGAGGTAATTATTCCAACACTATTTAGCATAGAGCTCTCTTTCTGCGAGGCGTCACGTCGAGCTGTTTTCATTGACACCCCTCTGGAAAACTGTTTGGATCCACGTCAGAGGAAATTCGAGAGGTCTATTTGCACATAGCTTCAACAGCTCGTTCCCTAAGCGACGGAACGGGTATCTCTGGATCCTCATGAAGCGATCCGGAGTCCTTCAACTCGATTGTTTTCGAGAGTTTCGAAAGCTGACACTAACTGACTATTAAACGGGATCAACGAGTTCAAACTCGCATTCAATTACAAATATAAAATTAACCCTCCAACGCTACGGTGGACCTCGAGAACGTGAATCTACGGTCGGGTTGGATTCAACGCATACGATTTTAGAGGGAAAAAAAATGTTCAATTGTTATATGTAATAATAAGTCAAGCGAATCACTTCGAAAATGTAATTTTATTCATCAACTGGGTAACAGTGTTAACGCGGTCATAATCTTAATCGGAATGCGCTACACACACACCAAGAGTCTACTTCATGAACTTCTACTTCGTGAAAAATTGAAATGTGTTAAATTTTAACAGTGTGATACTAACCCGCACTGCCAACAGTTATGCTGAAATAAACAAATGATGCTAACTTATAACATCTTCCTTCTTATGTAATTAAATAATTAAATGTATGAAAATGAATGGTATGTTCTAGAGTGCCTTCAACAGGGAATCAATTGAGCCTCACAATAAAAATAACTGAGCCCCTCGCAATGGGACGCCCAATAGAATTATATTAATAAATGAACATAAATTATGAAAATTCACGAAATGAAAGGAACATTAAATTATAAAAATAAATTTAAGCTACTTCGACTACTAATATTCAAAAGAAAGGAAAGGACATACAATTATGACAATAATTTTAGCTACTTCGACTACTAATATTCATCAACTCAACATTCTTCCACCAACCTTCTAGTGGGTTTAATTATTCTACCTGCTCTGGTAACTCTTCTCAAAGGTGTGCTGGTATGCGGATCAAACTGAGGGGTTACAGAGTCAGGGGTGATTTGCACTGGGGTGTTTGTTATTGGTACATCATCGACCCCTCGAACTAACCTTGGACTAACATGTAATTCATTCCTAATGTAGGTAGGTACCCCCTGTATGGTCCTGGACCACGTAGGAACGAGGTTGATCAGTTTTGCTGACAATTTTACCTGGAACCCAGACACCCTGAGGACGTTTTTTGAAACTGACCATCTGACCACTAGAAAAGCTTGGTCTGTCAACATCTTTTTTATCGTGGTACTGTTTCATTTTGATTTTGTTTTCGATGAGCATTGGCCTATTTTTTGGACATGTAGTTTTGGGGACCGATGATGTACCAATAACAAACACCCCAGTGCAAATCACCCTTGACTGTAACCCCTCAGTTTGATCCACATACCAGCACACCTTTGAGAAGAGTTACCAGAGCAGGTAGAATAATTGAACCCACTAGATTTATATAACATCATATAAACAGCTTTATTTGCTCAAATAATGCGTAAACTATTACCTACTGAAGGTATTATAAACCATTCACATAATTTTATTATAATATAATCTAGGCAAAATGACTTCTTTTCATTATGGAACATAATATGTTCCATATTATGTTAACATAATAGGTTAACATAATATTTACATATTATGTAAATTACTCACGAGATAGGTAGGCGGTAGTCCTAGAATTACCCCTACAATTTTGGTTTATTATTTTCAATAATGAACCTTTGTAATCGACCAAGAAAAAAATGTTAACCCCCCCATTGATGTAGGTCTCTTCTAAGGGGTGAAAAAAAGGTTTGAAATTTTGAAAACGCCCTAACTCAAAAAATTTTGATATAAAGGTATTGTTTTTCCATCAATTAAAGATAGTATAGAATTTTTAGAATTTTTTGAGACCACGCAGAGCTTTGTAGGACAAACCGTTCGCTCCCTACGAGAATTTAAGGGTTGGACTTACGATAAATCAGAAACACGAGTGTGAGTCGCAAAAGAGGCCTAATCTCCATACAAATTAAAGCTGACCGAAATGCGATCGATGTTTATCTTCAAGTTGATTCGTGGTAACAATGGCAAAGCCGCGTTCTTTGCAGACGAGTGATCTATATAGAAAAATAATAAAACTTTGTGTAATAATTTGCAGCGTTTTCACACTCATGTTGAGTAAAGATAACTAATCAAGAAAATCTCAATTTTTCATGATTACTGATAGGTCGTCCCTCGAAAACGCGTGATCAAATTGTATTTAACCCTTAAGTTCCCACTTATTCAAAAAAATTATTTTTGTCGGATTTTTTAAATTAATTTTAGATGTACGTAGTTTGTCAAATCTGTAGAATAATTGAGCAGAAGGTGCCTGAGAGCCTGTCAGCTCAAGAATGATCTTTCCAACGGCTACACCAGCGCTATCTGCGTCAGCAGCAGCTGTCTGTAAACCCAATTATGTTGGAGTAGAAGAAGGAAACCTGGGAAAATCTATGTTGGGGCCAGTTATTTCTCATAAAGTACATATTTTTTCGATATGGAGGGCTCAATTGTTTCGAACTGCTGCCACGAATACAGAGCATCAAGATATTTGGGTATTACAGTTGAGGGAAGTCGTGTGAAGCCTCGCACCAAATGTTTTTTCATTGTATCGCTCGATGAACACCCGAGTGAACAGCAACGACGGTCACCCGAAGAAATATCAACATCGGGCGAGAGAAATATGAATTATGTAGGATGTACGGTAGGAATCGCTGTTCCTTGCTCTTCGACTCTCTAAACGACGTTTTCATAGCGCCGATCGATGTTTGGCTCCCGTTTTCTATTCTAATCGTAAACCCATACTTATAGGGGTACTTTGAGGTCAATCGTAAACCAACACAACGGATTTGGCAAAAAACAAACCTACCGATAAAATATTTGTGGGAATTTACGTAGGCTACACATTTAGAGGATCTAGTAAAAAACGCTGCAAATTATTACACAATTGTTTATTTTTCTATATAGATCACTCGTCTGCAAAGCCACCAACCATCCAACCAAGAAAAACATCGATCACATTTCGGTCAGCTAAAATTTGAACAGAGATTAGGCCTCTTTTGCGACTCACACTCGTGTTTCTGATTTATCGACGTCCAACCCCTAAATTCTCGTAGGGAGCAAACGGTTTGTCCAACAGGGCTCCCCGTGGTCTCAAAAATTTTTAAACATGCTATACTATCTTAAATTGATGGAAAAACAATACATTTATATAAAAAAATTTTGAGTTAGGGCGTTTTCAAAATTTCAAAATTTATTTTTCAACCCTTAGAAGTGACCTACATTAACCAAAATCTTCGGGGCGCAACTAGACCCCAAATGAAGCCTACATACCAAATTTCACCAAGAAATTTTTTTTTCACCGAAAAATTTTTTTTTAACGCTCCCTCAAAATTTGATGGTTTACGTTTCAAGGTACGTAGAATCCAAAAATCGAATAAAAATTTGGCCGTCCGTCCGCCGTACGCGGCACTTTTGCAACTTAGAATTGACCGATTTTGATGAAATTTGGTATGTAGGCACCAATTGGGATCTAGTTGTGCCCTAGTTGATGTAGGTCACTTCTAAGGGTTCAAAAATGAATTTTGAAAACGCCTCAACTAAAAAAATTTTGATGTAAAGGTATTGTTTTTCCTTCAATTTAAGATGGTGTAGAATTTTTGAGACCACGTGGAGCCCTGTAGGACAAACCGTTCGCTCCCTACAAGAATTTAAGGGTTTTACGTACAATAAATCAGAAACACGAGTGTGAATCGCAGAAGAGGCCTAATCTCCGTTTAAATTAAAGCTGACCGAAATGCGATCCATGTTTTTCTTCATGTTGGATGGTTGGTGGCTTTTCAGACGAGTGATCTATATAAAAATAATAAACCATTGTGTAATAATTTGACCTTGAAAAGTAAACCAACAAATTTTGAGGTGTTAAAAAATTTTTTGACATTTTATGTCTTTACTATGGCTCATAAATGAAAAATCGTCACGCGGGGAGCGTTATGAGGGGAGCGTTACGCGGAAATTTCTGATGATTTTCACGTACAACCAATCGTTCCTAGGGAAAACTAACTTCCTCATTTTCCACCCCACAAAAATCGTTCACCACTCATTGGAAAGCTCTCAATTTATTAAACATAAGACATAAAATGTCTCTCGTGGTTGCGTACTTGTACGAAAGCTGTATCCACCGTTTGTGTTTTTCGAAAACATTTTTCACTGAAATCCGTTTTGGAACATTATGAAGCGATCCCTGAAGTTTTTCCAAAAATCATTTTTATTGAACACTCATCTTGCTCTTATCTCCTCAAAAGCACTCAAACCAAAAGGAAACAACCTGAATTTAATATTTGAATGTCGAAAGTGTCTTTTTGATCCTGATTAGGGGGGTCTACGTACTTCCGATGCTAGAAAAAATACCTCAAAAATCATCAAAAATTCTTAATTACTGAACACACGTACATTTCATGTGTTAAAGGATCATTTCCCTAAATCTATCAGCCACCATAAGGTAAAATTGCCTCGTATCCATAACCCGACTGTATAAATGATCCGATGCCTAGCAGTTCATCTCAAAACATCAATCTCTAAATACCTTCCACTACCCTCATAGGGGACCATCTACTCGCTAATCTGGACAATCCTAGAAAATTTCATCAAATACGGATGAAAAAGTCAAATTTACTACTATTAGTCTGGGGGAAATGATATTCATAGTGGACCATCTACAAGGCAATCTGAACAATCCTAGAAAATTTCATCAAATTCGGATGAAAAATGTAAGTGTTATGGCTGTTACAACGTTTGCGCATGCGCGGAGGCTACTGTCGATTTTAAAGCCTTATTTGCATTGGGGACCATCTACAACCTAATTCACATAATTCCTGAAAATTTTTCATTGAAATCGGATAGAAAATGTGTAAGTTATGGATGTTACAAGGAATTCACGTTTGCGCATGCGCAGCAACTACTAAAAGTCCGAGGGAGTTGATTTTCATAGGGGACCATCTAAACGCCAACCCGCCCAATCCCTGAAAATTTCATCAAAAAGCAGATGCGAAATGTAGAAGTTATGGCTGTGGCAAGGCTTTCATGACAGAAAGATACACAGGTGGACGGACAGACAAACACGGAACCAACCAAAATTGTTCAGGAAGGTCTGAAACGTAAAACGCGGGTGGAAATTTCGATTTCGGAGACCTTTGATTTATCAATTTTGAGAAGTGAAAACAAAGCTTCCGCTACCTTGGTAAACTCGGAAGCAAAAGTATCAGTCAATGTATCAGCGTGAAGCGATGATACTTTCCCCCACTTTCTTTCATTTGCTTAAAAAAGTTTAATGTCTCAATTTTTAACTTCTGGTTCAATAATCTCTTTTTTCGAATCCGTTTTGCCCTTGGTTATTCCAGGGGAGGCAGTTTTTGAAATTCAACCTTACATCTCTTTGAATCTAAGTTTATCCTCCCCCACCCCCCCCCCTTTCGTTGTAACTTCATCTGTTGACCTACAGAAGGCGCCACTGAGGCCTCTAAGTCCACTAATTTTATATTCAAACTATATGAAATTAATGTCCAATTTTGACGAATTTTTCGGGGATTGTAACACACGTCTCACCATGAACTGAATATTTTGAGAATTACATCGCTAACTTGATTCCCTTGACATGACGATGGTCATCATCATAAATTTACCTGGACGGCCAGGATTTCCCAGCTTTGACCAGCGCCCTCATATTATATTCCGCGGGTCGTTTATTCCGTTCCGTATAATTTTTCCTCTCCGGAGTTTCCACCTTTATTTCAACAGAAAGAACGTCAAAACGACACCCTAGGGACGGCCCATGTCTCGGATTACAGAGGAAAAAATACTCCCTCGTTTATTAATCCAGAGTTGGCTTTAATTATTACGGATTGTAATGTAGGAGACGAAAAGATGAACGGAAGAGGGATAACACCTGAACTCTGAATACGAGGATAATCTGACTGGTCTCCGGATTCGAAGAATTTACCTTCATCCTATTCCTCGAAGCTTGATTTTGCCCCTTTGTCGACCCCGGGATTGAAAATTGCATTGAAACCCTCAAAACGGAAGTATTTTGGAAATAAATAAGAAGGATATTCCCTTCTTAGTTACCATCGAAAAGAGCTGCAGTGAACGAGCAACCAATTGTTGAATATTTAGATATTTTTAACCAGTTAACTTTTCAAATTATTTACTCATTGTATTTTTTGAGTTCAGTAGCATTGTAATATTGTTTTATAAATTCATTTCTTTATGACATTGTGACTTATAATGTCATTTTAAGAGGGTCTCAGTCGGTCACCGTTCGTTCCTCGTTCCGGGTTAGTATTTCACGAAATCGAAGGCGCAAAAAAGTGCGTGGGCCTTGGGAATTGAAAAACTGAAATATTGCCGCTGGAATCATCAACATCGAACGATAACACTACCTATAGTATGGTATAGAATTGCACTGAAGGTGCCATCAGGTGAAAGGATACCTAATTGAGGAATACCTTGCCTCCCCAGCACTGTTTTCTAATTCGAATCGACAAAGAAATTTTTTTAACTCCCCTCAAAATTTGTGGGTTTACGTTTCAAGGTACGTAGAATCCGAAAATCGAACTCATCTGCAAAGAATACAGCTTTGCCATTGTTACCACCAACCAACATGAAGAAAAACATCGACCAAAAGTAGATATAAAAATAATAAACAAAAAATTTTTAGAATTTTTTGAGACCACGCGGAGCCCTGTTGGACAAACTGTTCGCTCCCTACGACAATTTAAGGGTTGGACTTACGATGAATCAGAAACACGAGTGTGAATCGCAGAAGAGGCCTAATCTCCGTTCAAATTTTGGCTGACCGAAATGCGATCGATGTTTTTCTTCAAGTTGGTTGGTGGTAACAATGGCAAAGCCATGTTCTTTGCAGACGAGTGATCTACATAGAAAAATAGTAAACCTTTGTGTAATAATTTTCAGCGTTTAAAAAAAACAATTCAGTCCTATTTGTACAAAAAAAAGATCATTTTAAAAGAGAAGTAACTTTTAACCTTGAAAAGGTTTTAGCGATGGGACCCCCCGCCGAAAAACGACAGGAAAAATCGACAGTAAAAAGCGACAGGAAAAAGCGACAGGAAAGTAGCGCGATGATTTATCATATGCTTGACGACAAATATGCTTGACAACCTGATGTTATTATGAATAAGGAGGTATCTTAAATATTACAGTGGAAGAAAGATAAAGAGGGAGAGGGAGCAAAAACCTTTTCAAGGTATGTCACATTTTAGCCATTAGGCTCTAAGCGGAAATCATCCGGGGGTGCAGGGGGCGAAGCCCCCGCCGAGGTGCGCAGCGCCGAGTTTTTCACAAACAATATTAATATTTACATAATTCTAATTGGAAAAGGTTGAAATTGGTTTTTAAAAAGTTTGATTTGACTTGGAAATGCAGTACCTAGCTATTTAGTGGTACAGGATAATAGCCCATGAATTCACGGGGATCCGGACAGTGAAACTGAAGGGCCATCTTGCTCGTACAGTCGGGTTCCGGGAGGATGATAACCCGGTTACCGAGGTGGAGCACAAAGGCCTCATTATCCTCGGGCTAACGTGGGTTTAAGGGTTAAGGATGATCCACCGTACAACCCAACTAATCTGAGGCCGCAGCGTCACTTAGGACGTCGCATGCAGTCCTGGACGGAAATTGTTGAGAATAACGGCTGGCCAAGCAGGAAATTGTCTGAAGCGTTTACAGCCCCAACGGAAAATCTAAAGAACAAAAGTCTGCCTAGCAGAGAGGGGAGTAAAACTTCCTCATGAAGCGTAACCCCGACATGAGCTATCTGTTGAGCAGAAATTATCAAGTAGATCAGATCACTATTAAATTTCCTGATATTTAGTTATACCATACGCCAACGAAGCCAAGTGTCTTGGAATCACCCAAGATGCTAAAATGGGATGGAAATCTCACGTATTTCGCGAAATTGAAGGGGCAAGAACTTGAGGATTTCAGATTTTAGAAATTCATTAGTGCACGGCCCTTGGGAATTGAAAAACTGCAATATTTCCGCTGGAATAATCAAAATTGAACAAAAATTGCCAAAGAAAAATGGGGAAAACTACTGAATGAACGGATTTTCCCATATTTCTCTGGCAATCACACTAGATTTCAAAATTTAGGGGTGGTCTGGCTGCCTCGTTCTTTCACCACTTTTCTTATGGTATTTGGTGCGCTGAATCTTTCAAGATATAGCTAGTTTTAAGATTTTTCTAGTTCTCACTTTTCTTCATTTTTTTATTGAAAACTCATCTTGCTCAAATCTCCTCAAAAAGTACTCAGACTTATAGAAAATTTCATGTAAAATCCGAATATGTACTTGGTTTTTAAGTAAAACTGTGTTAAACCCCGTATTTTCCACAAAACGTATCAAAAAACACCGGTTCTCAACGTTTTTTCTTCGGGTTTTCCCTTACATTTTGCCACTTGAAAAAAAAATTAAGGCTAAAAATTTGTTTTCGGGCTTTTACTTTGTAAGGGGGACACCCAGAGGAGAATGATACCAATCGCAGCCTCCTAAACCCATTAATATCGAAGGAATGAGCTTTTTCATGGCACTGAGATGAAAATTCACAAAAACTGTTAGTTAATTTTTCGAGATAAGTATGTGCGTTCCTAAATCTGTTTTCCTCAAATGGATTTTCCTTTCTTCTACATTTTTTATACTTGTCATCTATTAAGAGTAAGATCGAAAATAGGTATTAGTATAGGTAGACACCGCGGAAATCGAAGGTTTGCGGAGAAAGTCCGCACGCGAGCGCATACTTATCTATTTTTCAAGTCGCCTCGCGCTGAAAATGCGAGTAAATATCCTACTTTTTGTGATATTAATAATCGACAGGATACTAATAATTGAATATCAGTACGAAGTAATGTAGCTTTCTAATATATCGCATTTTTGTAGAAATTGAACAGCAATTTCCTACTAAGAAGGAAGAAAACATCCTCTTCTTATGAATGGAGGAAGGGCAGCCTCATCAAGTTTTCTCCATCGATTCTAATTAGTTGACAAATGAATCAAATTTTCCGCTTTTATTTTACTGGATAACTTACTCCATCATAATAGAAAAGAATAGAAGAATCTCCGGTGCGAAGGTCGGTCTTCCCATGTTCCTCTCTTATTCTTTGTTGTCCGGACGTTTTCGTTTGTTTTGCTTGTCATTTTCGTGTCCTGTCATGTATTTGCCGTAGTTTATTTGAACCGATGGAAGAAGGAACAGTGGGTTTATTGAACAGAGGCTCCAGAAAGAGACGATCGTTTGCTCAGCTGCTACTATCAGTCCGGGGATAATGATTTTCATAGGGGACCATCTACACGCCAGCCCGCACAATCACAGACAGACAGACACGGAACCAAAATTGTTCAGGAAGGTCTAAAACGTAAAACGCGAGTGAAAATTTTGATTTTGGAGAACATTTTGCTTCCTCACTACCGAAGGTAGGGAAGCTTTGTATTCGTGAAAGAAGTGAAAAAAAAATGTCCTCCAAAATCAAAATTTTCACTTGCTTTTTGCGTTTTAGAGCTTCCCGAACAATTTTGGTTCCGTGTCTGTCTGTCTGTCTGTCGGTCTGTCTGTGGTCAATCCTTGTCCCGGGCAAAACTATACTAACCTGTGGTCCGATTTTGATGAAATTTTCAGGGATTGTGCGGGTTAGGTCCTAGACGGTCCCCTATCAATTTCAGCACCTTCGGACCAATAGGAGCGAGTGCGCATGCGCAAACGTGAATTTCCTGGAACCTCGGTTTCTCGGTTTCTAATGAACCGATTTTGCTCAAATTTGGAGGTTAGTTAGGGACTAACTTCTAAGAGACACCCTATAAGTTTCAATCAAATTGGTCAAGCAATAGCCGCTGCGCATGCGCGAACTTTACATTTATTGTTACAACCAAAACTCCGCAACTATTCAACCAATTTCGATGAAATTTTCAGGGTTTGTGTGGGTTAGGTCCTTGACGGTGGACCGCTAAATAAAATTCTACGTTGAAAATACAAATATCATACTACTCGTGCCCACACTTACTTCCAGGTTCCCGTGTAAATTGCTTCTTTTATTGTGTGATCAAATGTTGTGGTCTGCAGGTCAATTAATGTTGAAACCAAATTGACCCCTCATCACAGTCTCTTTTGCATCTTTCTTTCTGTCATCGAGTTAGTGGTCCACAAGTTTTGAGATGAAAATTGGCACTTCGCGTTTTTTGAATGCGCCGAACTAGGATTTTACAATGCGAATTTACACTCCATTGATCTTCTATCCATTAATTTTTTCGCCAACTGATTCTATACGTCCATGTTACAATGAGTGAGGAAGCTATACTGCCCACCCAACTTGGCAGACGTTTTTTCAACCTTTAAAAGTGAAAACAAAGCTTCTGCTACCTTGGTAGACTAGGAAGCAAAAAACGCTGCAAATTATTACACAATGGTTTATTATTTTTTATTTTCTATATAGATCACTCGTCTGTAAAGCCACCAACCATCCAACACGAAGAAAAACATCGATCGCATTTCGGTCAGCATTAATTTGAACGGAGATTAGGCCTCTTTTGCGATTTATCGTACGTCCAAACTTTAAATTCTCGTAGTGAGCGAACGGTTTGTCCTACAGAGCTCCGCGTGGTCTCAAAAAATTCTATAGAATCTTAAATTGAAGGAAAAACAATACCTTTACATCAAAATTTTTTGAGTTAGGGCGTTTTAAAAATTGATTTTGGAACCCTTAGAAGTGACCTACATCAACCAAAATCTTCGGGGCACAACTAGACCCCAAATGGAGCCCATATACCAAATTTCATCAAAATCGGTCAATGCTAAGTGGCAAAAGTGCCGCGGACGGCGGACGGACGGCCAAATTTTTATTCGATTTTTGGATTCTACGTACCTTGAAACGTAAACCATCAAATTTTGAGGGGGTGTTAAAAATTTTTTTTCTTGCTCGATTCCAAAGGTTCATTATTGAAAATAATAAACCAAAACAGATGTTGCCCACCTTCTCAATTCCCATTTTGAGGAAAACTGGAGAACCGTGCCTGACTTTCAGTGGTACCAGTGCCGTCCCTATGGTGGAGCGAGTGGAGCGGCCGCTCCAGGCCTCGCGCTGAGGAAGGCCTCGCGCTGCGAGGCCTTACTCTCGCTAAAACACAATAAGTAAAAGTTTTGGTTGAATTGAAATAGTGTGAAGAGTGAAGATATACATGCTTAAAATATAAAGTCTGATTATACGCGCAATATTTTCAGTTATTGGATAGATAAAACAAAAACGAACAAGATATTAGTGACTTAAAGAAAGCAATGCAAAACATCGTTTGGTGCTGAACTTCAAGATGTTGGATCAGCTGCTGTTGAGAACTTGGGTATCGTGAGTAGGAAAACTGAAACACCCGTACATCAAACTTTTCCAAGTACAAGTAGTTTTAATGAATTAAGCGATTTTTTGCCGACTGGTAATCCTTCAGCATCTGATACTCAAAACCTTTCAATTTTTGCGGGAGAGTTAAGTATTGATGTAAACGATCCTTTAGAACCTGATCCTCAAAACCTCTCAATTTTTACAGAAGCTGAAGGGTCTGTTTTTGACATTAACGATCCAGGTTTCGTTTTCAACTGCTCAATTTGATGAAATCATACAAAAAGGTCCTTTGCAAGTAATTAATTTTAGTTTTCCTCAAAATTCAGAAAAAAGACATTTTTCGGCTAAATATTACAAAAGAATCATGAGCAACGGAGAAGAGGTGCATAGGCAGTGGCTTGTGTACAATAAAACTAGTGATAAGGCATTTTGTTTTTGCTGTAAATTATTTGGTAACAAAACAGGGTCTCAATTGGCTGGTGAAGGTTACAGTGATTGGGCACATATTGGCAGAGGACTTGAAACCCATGAGACGTCATCAAAGCATGTTGAGAACGTTAGAAAGTGGAAAGAATGTGAAGTGCGTTTAAACAAAGCGTTAACAATTACTATGTTTAACATTAACAAGCACTGTTTAAGCATTACTTAAAGAATAAACTTCGTTTTGATTTTTCTAGCTTATTTTTCTGAGATTCCTATTGTTTTTTTTACCTGAAACCTGAAACGAAATTACTCGAAACATACCAACCTGAAATGGGTGTTTTGCACCACCCTTTTAGAGTGTAAGAGATAAACGTTTTGTTTATCAAAAAGCTTACAATTACGACTTTGCAAGTATAGCTTGACAAATATTTCCGGTATCCATACTCGCAAAAATGTTTTGGTCCAGGCCTCGCATTTTCTAAGGACGGCACTGAGTGGTACATACCCTTACTAGATCAAGCTGAAGATGATGAGGTTGAAGAATTAATTGACTATGGCTGCCTGGACATGGACTGTAGCGAACTACATATTTAATACCCACCATACCAACAAATTGTTATATTTTTCTTCCAAATGTTTCTCAAAGAAAAAATGTCATAAAAAAAGTTTGTTCAATGTCTTGCATTAAACGTTCAAAAGAAATGTTTATTAAATGAAAAGAAAACGAAAATGTGACTTCTCTTCCTACAACCAAAAACGCGTTTTTTTTTTTTTTTTTTTTTCAAAATGGCTCAAATCCATCGTTTTACATCGAATGGGCTTATATCCAAATTAGGAATGGCAGTGTCTCCCTCAAAACGCATGCAAAAAATTTCGAAATTTCATCTTACAATCGACTGTTTTATGAACAATCTATTTGGAAAATTTGGGAACCCTAGACAACTTCCTTCGCCATGAAATCAGTTTTTCTCGATTTCCCACTAATCACTCCAAGTGGATATAAGCCCGTTTGAAAGAAAACTCTTCAATTATACTCGAAAAACAGTGCAAATTAGATTACACTTCTTTCTACATACTTTCTCTGAGGCTTTGTCGGTCTCAAAAATCGTAACTGCCTCCAAACACGTTTCTTTGACTTCTTCCCTCAATAGATGGGAACGTGTTCGTCGAAGTTCCATAATATATCTCAAACAATCGAGTTACAGGATGACGTTGATGCGGTTTCGAGCTCTCCAACACACGTAGACTCAATTTTTCATGAGGTAGCTCGGCCTCTCCGAGAGTGATATATCGCCAACTGAGTTCCAAACAACCCTAAATAGAAGGTGGGTTGTTTGCTTGGGGCTGTTTCTACATTCATGCAATTGTACCAAGAACTCATCCTAATTGCGGCCATTGTTCAACGTCGGGACTCTAATTGGGGCGATGATCTGTCGTTCTGTTCAAACTACGGTATCCACCGATAACCGACCAAGTTTTTTCTTTCCCTGTCCCCCAAGAAGCGGAACCGTTGTTTTCACTTTGTATATCTTCCTGAACATACTTTTAATTGGAGGAAGGAATTCATATTCCTCACACAGTTGAAAGGAAATGCTCAAGTCAATTGAGGAGGCCTTGGCGACTTGGGCTATTCAACAAATTTCCTGGTATTTATTTGCTACTATACTGATGATAATATTTATATTATCCCAATACTTATGGGGACCGTCTACACACCAACCCGCACAATCCCTGAAAATTTCGTAGAAATTGGACAATAACTTCGTATAGTTATGCGCGTTACAAGGAATTCATGACAGGCACGGAACCAAAATTGTTCAGAAAGGTCTAAAACGCAAAACGCGAGTGAAAATTTTGATTTTGGAGAACTTTTCTTTTTTATCCTTGAAAAGTGAAAACAAAGTTTCCGCTACCTTGGTAGACTCGGAAGCAATATATAAAAAAGTGCTTGGTATTTGCAGATTATCTGATTAGAAAAAACGCTGCAAATTATTACACAACGGTTTATTATTTTTATATGCATCACTCGTCTACAAAATCACCAACCATCCAATATGAAGAGAAAAAGAAAAAAAAAATCAAAAAAAACTCGGCGCTTTGCGCCTCGGCGGGGGGCTCCGCCCCCCTGCACCCCCCGGTTTATTTCTTTTTCCATACTCTGTATGAAATCATAGGAACACAGAATGTGTTTTTGCGATACTAGTCATCCGTTAAATAAAAAACAACAATAATAAATGTGGAGTTGACATTAACATGACAACCAATAAACATATCACCAGATGTTTTTTCTGTCGCTTTTTCGTGACGATTTTTTTTCGGTAGGTCATCGCAAAAACACATTCTGTGTTAAAAAAAAAAACCAAAAAAATCAAAATTACCAACCATCGATCGCATTTCGGTCAGCTCCAATTTGAACGGAGATTAGGCCTCTTTTGCGATTCACACTCGTGTTTTGATATATATATATATATATATATATATATATATATATATATATATATATATATATATATATTTCAGTATAAACCCTTAAATTTTCGTAGGGAGCGAACGGTTTGTCCTACAGAGCTCCGCGTGGTCTCAAAAAATTCTAAAAATTCTATAGAATCTTAAATTGAAGGAAAAACAATACCTTCATATCAAAATTTTTTGAGTTAGGGCGTTTTCAAAATTGATTTTGGAACCCTTAGGAGTGACCTACATCAACCAAAATCTTCGGGGCACAACTAGACCCCAAATGGAGCCTACATACCAAATTTCATCAAAATCGGTCAATGCTAAGTGGCAAAAGTGCCGCATACGGCGGACGGACGGCCAAAATTTCTATTCGATTTTTGGATTCTACGTACCTTGAAACGTAAACCATCAAATTTTGAGGGGGTGTTAGAATTTTTTTTTCTTGGTCGATTCCAAAGGTTCATTATTGAAAATAATAAACCAAAACTTGAAATTATTTTCATTGGCACAATAAGGAACTTCAACATGAACAATATAACAGTCTTGTGAAACTACGAAGTTAAACCATGAAAAACAGAACATGAGAACATGAAACATCCCCCTGTGAAAGTTCTACCAGAATCCTTGTGATGTCCTCTGGATCAGGGAAACGCTGAGCCCTTAATAGAAAATTGGTAGGTACCTCAGTATTAGAATTATATAGCAGAAACGTAACGAAATTGCGTGCAAAACGATTGCAGATAGTAGGTAGCAAACAGCGGTTCAATTTCCACAAAAATGCGATAAAATAAGAATGCTACATTACTTCGTACTAATATTCAATTATTAGTATCCTGTCGATTATTAATATCACAAAAAGTAGGATATTTACTCACATTTCAGCGCGAGGCGACGTGAAAAATAGAGACGTATGCGCTCGCGTGCGGACTGGAGGGAAGACGGAGGCACTCGACTGAGGTGTCATCAGGTGAAGGGATACCTAATTGAGGAATACCTTGCCTCCCCTGCACTGTTTTCTAATTCGAATCGACCAAGAAAAAATTTTTTTGAACCCCCCTCAAAATTTGTTGGTTTACGTTTCAAAGTACGTAGAATCCGAAAATCGAACAAAACACTCGTCTGCAAAGAATACAGCTTTGCCATTGTTACCACCAACCAACACGAAGAAAAACATCAATCAAAAGTAGATATAAAAATAATAAACAAAAATTTTTTAGAATTTTTTGAAACCACGCGGAACCTTGTAGGACCAACTGTTCGCTCCCTATGACAATATAAGGGTTGGACTTACGATAAATCAGAAACACGAGTGTGAATCGCAAAAGAGGCCTAATCTCCGTTCAAATTTTGGCTGACCGAAAGGCGATCGATGTTTTTCTTCAAGTTGGTTGGTGGTAACAATGGCAAAGCCTTGTTCTTTGCAGAAGAGTGATCCATATATAGAAAAAATTGCCATCATAAGACATATCCATGTACAGATGAATCTGCATGCAGTGTAGATACTTGTTTTCTTTGACTATAATAAAAATCCCGTTACAAAAAATTGAATTAAAAAACGAGTATCTACACTGCATGCAGATACATCTATACATGGATATGTCTTATAATGGCAATTTAAATAATGAGCTCATTCAGCTGATCAGTGACTACTCAGGCGCCTTCGGCATTCTTCATTGACCCGCCCTCTCAAATTTCAGCTTCCTGCGTTCAACAGCATCAGAAAAAACGCTGCAAATTATTACACAACGGTTTATTATTTTTATATAGATCACTCGTCTACAAAATCACCAACCATCCAATATGAAGAAAAAAAGAAAAAGAAAAAAAAAAATCAAAAATTCAAAAAAAAAAAATCAAAATCACCAACCATCGATCGCATTTCGGTCAGCTCTAATTTGAACGGAGATTAGGCCTCTTTTGCGATTCACACTCGTGTTTTGGTTTATATATATATATATATATTTCAATATAAACCCTTAAATTTTCGTAGGGAGCGAACGGTTTGTCCTACAGAGCTCCGCGTGGTCTCAAAAAATTCTAAAAATTCTATAGAATCTTAAATTGAAGGAAAAACAGTACTTTTATATCAAAATTTTTTGAGTTAGGGCGTTTTCAAAATTTCAAAATTGATTTTGGAACCCTTAGATGTGACCTACATCAACCAAAAGCTTCGGGGCACAACTAGACCCCAAATGGAGCCTACATACCAAATTTCATCAAAATCGGTCAATTCTAAGTGGCAAAAGTGCCGCGTACGGCGGACGGACGGCCAAATTTTTATTCGATTTTTGGATTCTACGTACCTTGAAACGTAAACCATCAAATTTTGAGGGGGTGTTAAAATTTTTTTTTTCTTGGTCGATTCCAAAGGTTCATTATTGAAAATAGTAAACCAAAACACGTTGCATTGTTTTGTGTGTCGAAAATTTTGGAATGACCCCCACAACTAAGACATATCCATGTCAATAATAAACCTTTGTGTAATAGTTTGCAGCGTTTTTTTAAAACAATTCAGTCCTATTGGTACAAAAAAAGATCATTTTAAAAGAGAAGTCACTTTTCACTCAAACAATATTAATATTTACATAACGTATTACCTATTAGAGGTGGGTAGGAAATCGCGTCACTGGTTAAAGTCACCTATTACCGGAGAGTCACCGTTCCGTTTGTCACCTATTACGGAGCAGACCCTGTTACCAACGGACTTGCAGTGACAGCAGGTAAAATAACTCTCCCTTCCTCCATGCTCCGAATCACTATCTCAAATTATTTCACTTTGACCCCTTCGGAGCTTCTTGAATTGTCACTGTGTGCGTTGTCACTAGGGGAGTGGGGGGCACATTTGACACTTTTTCGCATTTTCCATCCTACAAGGTTGAAAGAACGAGAGGTCTTGAATTTCTTTCTTCTATCGTTAACTAGGGTACCCACATACATCTCGTTCCTTTTTCAATCTGCTTGCCAAGTATTTTTTTTTGTAAATTTTCAAAATGCTTAGGAAGTGACAATGGGGTATTTCGGTGGGTCGGAAATTCAGGTTTTTGACCTCAAATTTGGATTCAGCACCCTTGAAAACCTATATACATCTACTTTAAGCCCAATGATACTGTAACATGTGGTAGAAAAATTAATTAAAGAGATTGCACGTTTGAAAAAGGCGGGCCGCTATAAATGCACACACACTACGCAAGGACTACGCCGCGGACTACGCCGCGCGCGTGTGTGAGTACGATTTTGTAGTATCCAAGAGGTCTTTCAAGGGTTTCCGTGCATGGATACTTTTTTCAAAGACAGTTGGCTAGCTACGTCACGATTGGCTAGCTACGTCACACCATTCAAATCTTCAACTTTCCTTAGCTTCTCTGATTTTTTAAAAACATTTTGTTGGAATGTAAGGATATGGAGGAAGTGATGGTGATGATCCTCCAGTACAATTAATGTCTGTCGTATGTTTTCCCAATTTCTGTGAAATGTGAAGTCGAAGTGGAAGTTACCTAACCTTGTTCTAGTTCTGTTCGCCCTTTTATAAAAATGTGTCTCGCCTTCTCTTTTATTACAACTATTCATTCAAATCCTCACGAGTTTCTTTCTCTGCGTTTTACCCTTTACCAACATTGGTTCTGGGCCCAGTATAGTGATTGAATGATAGTTGGTGTTTTAGTTTGTTTCTCTGTGAGTAAGTTGGGGTTCCTGGCTAGTCACGTGGTCTCATTTCTTCGTTTCCCCCGGTTCCCTTGTTCCACCAGAAAATGGGTGAGAACTCAACAAACTCTGCAGGAGGTCTCGCTGCCATCGAGAAGTTGAGAGGTAGGGAAAACTTTATCACCTGGAAGTTCCAGTTAATGAACTTGTTAAAACACGATGGTCTTTGGAAAACCATAGAAGGTTATCCAGCAAGTGACACCACAGAACAAGAAGTGAAGATGAGACAGGACGAAAAAGCGTTGTCAAAAATTAATCTCACTCTCGGGAAAGCTGCAATTCCGTATGTGGTTGAGGCAACTACTGCCAAAGATGCATGGCAAAACCTCATCAATGCCTACCAAGATGATGGCTTGAGTAGGAGGGTCACTCTGCTGAGGACCCTCTGTTCCACAAGATTAAAGGACTTTCGCAACATGGAAGACTATGTTAATAAAATTATAACTATAAATGAAGAGCTTAGATCAATCAGGAAGCCCGTGGAAGATGAATTCCTTGCAGCCATCATGCTCCAGGGCCTGACAGATGAATATGACCCCCTGGTCATGGCAATTGAAGGTTCAGGTAGGACCATATCAAGCGATTACGTTCGTACCAAGTTGCTTCAGGATGTCAAGTGGAACAGGACCAATGGTATTAGACCACCAGAAAAAGCTCTAGCCTGTGGAAGAAGAAATTTCCCCATCAAACATAAAAGTGCTAATAATGTAACGTGTTACTGTTGCAAAGAGAAGGGTCACTTTGCAAGTAGCTGTCCTAAGAAGAAGGATATAGAGAAGAAGCAACCAAGCAAGTCTCAAACACCCAAATCCATGCTCGCATCACTGACGGCTAAAGTGGGACAGGAAGAATGGTATGTTGATTCAGGAGCTAGTGTGCATATGACGGGGCGTCGCGATTGGTTCCATGACTTCAAACCGAGTTCGGAGCAGCAGGTCACCCTTGGCAACAACCAAGCTCTAGCAAGTCAGGGTCATGGCACAGTCAGATGTAATTTTTCTTCAGGTAATGAACAAACCATATCTGATGTGTTATATGTCCCGGATTTGAAAACTAACCTTTTGTCTGTAGATGTGTTGACAAGAAAAGGGTTCTCTGTAGTTTTTGATAGTGATGGATGCCGGATTTATGATCGTGAGCACGTTCTTCTGACAGAGGAGGGTCCCATGCTTAGCACATCAAGTCACGATGGTGTTTTCAAGCTCAAGGTTCAAGATGTAAAACACGCTAATGCAGTGAAGACCCAAAAGCAAGTTCAAAATGGCTCAGAGGATCTTTGGCACAGAAGGCTGGCACACTTGAACCATTATAGTATGTCACTTCTAAGAGATAAGCTAGCTTCAGGTATTCACTATCGTTCTGATGTTGATAAAAAATTGTGTGAGTCATGTGTGAAAGGGAAGCATGCCCGTAAACCATTTCCCAAGGAAAGGGTCAAGTTAGCAAATAACAAACTTAACCTGGTGCACACAGACCTTTGTGGTCCATTCCAAGTGGAGTCATGGTCAGGAGCAAGATACATGCTTACGTTCATTGATGACCATACCAGGAAAGTGTTCGCGTATTTTCTGAAGTCTAAGGATGAGACTGCACAGATCCTCATAGATTTTGTAGAGATGGTTGAGACTCAAACGGGCGTAAAAGTCAAGATCATACGGTCTGATAATGGGACCGAATATGTCAATCACACCTTGCATCGCTATTTCAAGAAGAAGGGTATTATCCACCAAACAACCTGCCCAGAGACTCCTCAACAGAACGGTTTAGCGGAGCGATACAACCGATCAATCATTGAACGAGCTCGTACTATGCTAATAGACGCCCAATGTTCCAAGGAAATGTGGGCAGAGGCAGCCAACACTGCTGTCTACATAATAAATCGTTGTCCAACGAAGAAGATTTTGGGAAGTACTCCGGAAGAACGTTGGAGCGGCAAAAAGGTCGATCTGCGACACTTGAAGGTTTTTGGCTGCAAAGCCTATGTTAAAATAGCCAGTGGTAAAAGGAGGAAGCTTGATGCCAAAAGCAAGCTGTACACCTTTGTCGGATATAGTGATACATCAAAAGGTTATCGCCTCCATGATGAAAACCACAACACGAAAATATCACGAGATGTTATCTTTATTGAAGATTCCACTATGAATGACGTCAGCACTGTCAAGAAAGACAAGAAAGAATATGTCTTGTTGGAGTTGGAAGCTGACCCCGCCGAGCTTCAGGGGGAGCAGTCATCTGAAAGCTCAAGTGATGACAGCTCTGATGGTGACAGCCTGAGTAGGGAAGACTCTCACGCTGACAGCGACGTTTCCCAGGATGACTTCGATTCCTGCAATGGAGATGAATCTGTCCTGAACGTGTCCTACAACACTGGGACTGGCAAGTTGGAGATCCAGGAGCAGTCTGATGTGCTGCCAGATGGTCGCCTGAGCGACTCTGAAACGTCATCTGGTCAAAGGTATCCCACTAGGCAGAATAAATTACCTAAATATTTGAAGGATTATAAGTTAGACTTAAGTATATCGGACGTTGATCTCACAATAGAGCAGGCTCTAGCTTCAAATGATTCTGAACGCTGGCGTAAAGCTATAGGTAGTGAAATGGATTCTTTGAAACGCAATAAAACTTGGATTTTAGTTGATAGACCAAATAATAAAAATGTAATTAAATGTAAATGGGTCTTAAAAACTAAACAAGATGATCTAGGTGTCAAAAAGTTTAAGGCTAGATTGGTTGCTAAAGGCTGCGGCCAAAAATATGGCCATGATTATGATAAAACTTTTTCACCAGTAGTTGGTTTTGGAGCTGTGAGGACTTTGATGGCCACAGCGACGATTTGTGATCTCAATGTTGACCACTTAGATGTGGAAACAGCGTTTCTGAATGGTAGATTGGATGAGGAGGTGTACATGGAACAACCTCCAGGTCTAGGAAGTAGTTCTAGTCCAAATAAAGTATGTTTACTTAAGAAAAGCATTTACGGTTTGAAACAAAGTAGTAGAATTTGGTTCGAGACGTCTAAGAAAGTATTAAATTCTATGGGTTTCAGGTCTTGTATGAGTGAACCTTGTGTTTTTAAAAGAGTTCAGAACGGTTCAGTCATAATAATAGCCGTTTTTGTAGACGATTTTCTTCTGTTTTATCCTGAAAATTCGAACGTTGATGACGTCAAACAACGTCTGTCGAAAGCTTTTAAAATCAGGGATTTAGGACCTGTAAAGAATTTTCTAGGTATGAGAATTGAACGTGATCGTTCTGAGAAAACAATGAAAATTTCGCAGGAGCAGTACGTAAATGAAATTTTGCTTCGTTTTGGTATGCAAGATGCAAAGCCTGTCAATACGCCTCTTGTGAATACTAAGGATCTTTTTGCTATGGGAGAAAAGATAGATGCACCCTTCCAGGAGCTCATTGGTTCCCTTATGTTTTTATGCGTTGTTTCGAGGCCTGATTTGACATATGCTACGAATTTTCTAAGTCAATTTAATACTAATTTCACTAAGGTACAATGGGTAGCGGCAAAGCGCATTTTACGTTATTTGTCTGGCACCAAGTCGTTAGGTATTTGTTTTGACGGAAAAACCAATAATGATTTAGTCGGTTTTTGTGATGCGGATTGGGCCAATAATAGTGAAGACTACAAATCTTACACTGGCTACGCGTTTATGTTAGCTAATGGTCCTGTTGCATGGGCTAGTCGTAAGCAACATTGCATTCCCTTGTCCTCGACTGAGTCCGAGTATGTCGCTCTCAGTGAGGCAGCTAAAGAAGCTACGTTCTTAAGAAATTTTGTTTTAGAGTTGGTTCAAGATACAAACCTAGCAGTTCGTGCAGAAAAAGTTAATATCCGTTCCGACAACCAAAGTGCAATTAGGATGTCTGATGGTGAATCGCTTCATAAGCGCACCAAACACATTTCTGTCAGGTATCACTTTATTAGAGATAAAGTTGCGCAAAATGTTATTACGTTGCATTACGTTCCTACTGCTGAGATGTGGGCTGATATGCTCACGAAGTCTTTGAATGGTACCAAACTAGTTTCATGCATCAAAGGTTTGGGTATAGGTTAAAGAAAGAACAAGTTTTATTATAGTTCGTTTATTTTATGTTCACTTTACCTTTCATGTTTGATTAAGCAGTGTTTTTCCTTCGTAATACGTATTTAGGGCGTTGTGACTTGTAAAAAAGAAATCTTGTCTCTTATCTGATAAGAAGTTTCGTTGTTGTTGTTGTTGTTGTCAGGTTTTTCTTGTTGTACCCTCGGATCAAGGGGGAGTTTGTTGGAATGTAAGGATATGGAGGAAGTGATGGTGATGATCCTCGTGAACAATTATTGCCTTTCTGTGAAATGTGAAGTCGAAGTGGAAGTTACCTAACCTTGTTCTAGTTCTGTTCGCCCTTTTATAAAAATGTGTCTCGCCTTCTCTTTTATTACAACTATTCATTCAAATCCTCACGAGTTTCTTTCTCTGCGTTTTACCCTTTACCAACACATTTTCTCGACGAACAGACCCGATTACCGTTATTCCTGAACCATACTCTTTTGAAAAAAAAATAAAAAAAATTGACCGAAATACCCCATTGTGCCCCACCGGTGGGGCACAATTGACATGATAAAGGGGCACTTTTGACAGTTCACAGAAAGTACCATAATTCTAAACTAATCTTACCAAAAAACCATGGAACGTCCGGCAAATCATTATCTGGCAATAATGTTGAGTCAGACAGAACAACTATAGACCCTGTAGCCTGCAACAATCAACACTACCAACACAATTTCAATTAGATGAGTACCCACTCTTCTTTCTCAAAGGAACACCAAGTTTTATGGATGTAGGAATTGAAGTAACAAAAAATAATGATCAAAACAAAGATGTTTATTGAAAAACGTCAGGTCGAGTAGGTATTCAAAATCCTACATCAACATAGCATTGACAAACTTCATAGGTATATAAAAATATATGTCAAAATATATGTCAAATGTTCCCCTAGCAAAACTAAAACTACCGGAGTGAAGTTAGCAATATTTCTCGGCAATATTCAGAAAAATTCCGTAATATCGTTAATACTCAACCAAATTGAACCAAATTTGGGGGTTATGTTCCCCTGAGTTATGCGCACCATATGCGAGAGAAAAAAACAGGCATTGAGGAGAGGGGGTGAATTCCCCATCTAGCAATAATCAATAAAAAATCGGTAAAATCGTTATTACTCAACCAAAATGCACCAAATTTGGGGGTTGTGTTCCCCCGAGTTATGCGCACCATATGCGAGAGAAAAAACCAGGCATTAAGGGGAGGGGGTAAATTCCCCATCTAGCAATAATCAATAAAAAATCGGTAAAATCGTTATTACTCAACCAAAATGCTCCAAATTTGGGGGTTGTGTTCCCCTGAGTTATGCGCACCATATGCGAGAGAAAAAACCAGGCATTGAGGGGAGGGGGTAAATTCGCCATCTAGCAATAATCAATAAAAAATCGGTAAAATCGTTATTACTCAACCAAAATGCTCCAAATTTGGGGATTGTGTTCCCCTGAGTTATGCGCACCATATGCGAGAGAAAAAAACAGGCATTAAGGGGAGGGGGTAAATTCCCCATCTAGCAATAATCAATAAAAAATCGGTAAAATCGTTATTACTCAACCAAAATGCACCAAATTTGGGGGTTGTGTTCCCCTGAGTTATGCGCACCATATGCGAGAGAAAAAAACACGCATTGAGGGGAGGGGGTAAATTCCCCATCTAGCAATAATAAATAAAAAATCGGTAAAATCGTTATTACTCAACCAAAATGCTCCAAATTTGTGGGTTGTGTTCCCCTGAGTTATGCGCACCATATGCGAGAGAAAAATCCAGTCATTAAGGGGAGGGGGTAAATTCCCCATCTAGCAATAATCAATAAAAAATCGGTAAAATCGTTATTACTCAACCAAAATGCTCCAAATTTGGGGGTTGTGTTCCCCTGAGTTATGCGCACCATATGCGAGAGAAAAAACCAGGCATTAAGGGGAGGGGGTAAATTCCCCATCTAGCAATAATCAATAAAAAATCGGTAAAATCGTTATTACTCAACCAAATTACACCAAATTTGGGGGTTGTGTTCCCCTGAGTTATGCGCACCATATGCAAGAGAAAAAACCAGGCATTAAGGGGAGGGGGTAAATTCCCCATCTAGCAATAATCAATAAAAAATCGGTAAAATCGTTATTACTCAACCAAAATGCTCCAAATTTGGGGGTTGTGTTCCCCTGAGTTATGCGCACCATATGCGAGAGAAAAAACCAGGCATTAAGGGGAGGGGGTAAATTCCCCATCTAGCAATAATCAATAAAAAATCGGTAAAATCGTTATTACTCAACCAAATTACACCAATTTGGGGGTTGTGTTCCCCTGAGTTATGCGCACCATATGCGAGAGAAAAAACCAGGCATTGAGGGGAGGGGGTAAATTCCCCATCTAGCAATAATATAAGCAATTATATAAGAGCCGTATCACAACAGTGACATCCCAACTACAAGAATTTGATGTTTGAATTCTTGGAGAATAACTGCGTCATAACTACGTCGATAAAACTGTAAGTCGCCAAATTCAAAGCGAGGAACTAAGTACTCACCTTGATTTCACAATTGTTAGGGTCCATGTATCACATTAGGTAGGTACCTATTTTTGTATGCAGACTTATTTTCCTACACATACATGACCAATAGTTTTGGTAATAAAATCTAATTTTATCGTTCGTATGTGTTGTGTGTTCAAGTACCCAGAGTACCCTCTTTTGTGAGTAAAGTTAATTAGTAGGCTGGGAACCTTGGTTAGAGTCAGACCCTTCAGGTCAACGCTACCAGATAGGATTTGATTAAGATGTTTTTGGAGGACCTAACTGGGGGTTTTTCGGCTTACAAAACCCTATCAACAGCCATTTTATTTGATACCTACAGTACAGTACCTACCTTACTAACATATGGTTGGCTCGTTGACAACCATACACTATAAATTGCATTTATGTTTAGGTACGAAATATATTATTCAATCTCCAACTAAACCTGCATACTTCTGTACATTGGCTGAGAATGTTGATAAAATTGTAATGAAGTCCACGATTTGAAGATGATGTGGAGGGACGACCTCAAGAATCTGGAAGTGGGGATGTGGACCACTCCGCATCGGAGAAACAATGGGGTATTCCAGTCAATTTTTTTTTTTTTTTTTTTTCAAAAGGGTATGGCTCAGGAATAACGGTAATCGGGTCTGTTCGTCGAGAAAATGTTTTTAAAAAATCAGAGAAGCTAAGGAAAGTTGAAGATTTGAATGGTGTGACGTAGCTAGCCAATCGTGACGTAGCTAGCCAACTGTCTTTGAAAAAAGTAACCATGCACAGAAACCTCTTGGATACTACAAAATATTCTCACACACGCGCGCGGCGTAGTCCGCGACGTAGTCCTTGCCTAGTTGTGTGCATTTATACCGGCCCGCCTGTTTCAAACGTGTCTTCTCTTTAATTAATTTTTCTACCACATGTTACAGTATCATTGGGCTAAAAGTTGGAGTTTATAGGTTTTCAAGGGTGCTGAATCCAAATTTGAGGTCAAAAACCTGAATTTCCGACCCACCGAAATACCCCATTGAAGCGAATTTTGAATAGTCTACCAAAATCGAATTGTTTCTCATTTCTAAACTGATTTGGAACAGGAGGTTTTCGAGTGTCAGTTTAGGTATTTACTGGATTGAAAGAAAGAAAAAATATCATACAACAATATTATAGGAGCACTCAAATCGGTAGATCACGGTTATTTCTGTACAATTGGCGACCATGCACATCTCATACTCAATCGAAACCATTCATCGAACATTCATCCCTCGAACGATCATCCGTGATCGATCATCCAACTTAAATACATGAAGTTGTTAAACCATTAAATGGTTTAATTAACCCATTTAATACCATACATTTTTTAACCATAAATTTTATGGTTCAATTAAAAATCTAATAAACGTTTTCATTAGCAGCGTGGTACTCAAGTACTTACAATAAATCAATCACAAATACTCATAAACAGTTGGTGTAGTTGAACATTAAATGATATGTTGAGAGAAAAATTGGAAACAAGTAATACTTAAGGATGGATAACTATTAACCTTGTCCTAGACTACAACTCATCTACCTAACTAATGGTGAATGAACAACAGGGAAAGACCCATCTTCGCCAATTTGGGGTAGATTGTAACAATTTATTATTTACCCCCTCCCCTTAATGCCTGGTTTTTTCTCTCGCATATGGTGCGCATAACTCAGGGGAACACAACCCCCAAATTGGTGTAATTTGGTTGAGTAATAACGATTTTACCGATTTTTTATTGATTATTGCTAGATGGGGAATTTACCCCCTCCCCTCAATGCCTGGTTTTTTCTCTCGCATATGGTGCGCATAACTCAGGGGAACACAACCCCCAAATTTGGTGTAATTTGGTTGAGTAATAACGATTTTACCGATTTTTTATTGATTATTGCTAGATGGGGAATTTACCCCCTCCCCTTAATGCCTGGTTTTTTCTCTCGCATATGGTGCGCATAACTCAGGGGAACACAACCCCCAAATTTGGAGCATTTTGGTTGAGTAATAACGATTTTACCGATTTTTTATTGATTATTGCTAGATGGGGAATTTACCCCCTCCCCTTAATGCCTGGTTTTTTCTCTCGCATATGGTGCGCATAACTCAGGGGAACACAACCCCCAAATTTGGAGCATTTTGGGTGAGTAATAACGATTTTACCGATTTTTTATTGATTATTGCTAGATGGGGAATTTACCCCCTCCCCTTAATGACTGGATTTTTCTCTCGCATATGGTGCGCATAACTCAGGGGAACACAACCCCCAAATTTGGAGCATTTTGGTTGAGTAATAACGATTTTACCGATTTTTTATCGATTATTGCTAGATGGGGAATTTACCCCCTCCCCTTAATGCCTGGTTTTTTCTCTCGCATATGGTGCGCATAACTCAGGGGAACACAACCCCCAAATTTGGTGTAATTTGGTTGAGTAATAACGATTTTACCGATTTTTTATTGATTATTGCTAGATGGGGAATTTACCCCCTCCCCTTAATGCCTGGTTTTTTCTCTCGCATATGGTGCGCATAACTCAGGGGAACACAACCCCCAAATTTGGAGCATTTTGGGTGAGTAATAACGATTTTACCGATTTTTTATTGATTATTGCTAGATGGGGAATTTACCCCCTCCCCTCAATGACTGGTTTTTTCTCTCGCATATGGTGCGCATAACTCAGGGGAACACAACCCCCAAATTTGGAGCATTTTGGGTGAGTAATAACGATTTTACCGATTTTTTATTGATTATTGCTAGATGGGGAATTTACCCCCTCCCCTCAATGACTGGTTTTTTCTCTCGCATATGGTGCGCATAACTCAGGGGAACACAACTCCCAAATTTGAAACATTTTGGTTGAGTAATAACGATTTTACCGATTTTTTATCGATTATTGCTAGATGGGGAATTTACCCCCTCCCCTTAATGCCTGGTTTTTTCTCTCGCATATGGTGCGCATAACTCAGGGGAACACAACCCCCAAATTTGGAGCATTTTGGTTGAGTAATAACTATTTACCGATTTTTTATTGATTATTGCTAGATGGGGAATTTACCCCCTCCCCTCAATGCCTGGTTTTTTCTCTCGCATATGGTGCGCATAACTCAGGGGAACACAACCCCCAAATTTGAAGCATTTTGGTTGAGTAATAACTATTTACCGATTTTTTATTGATTATTGCTAGATGGGGAATTTACCCCCTCCCCTCAATGCCTGGTTTTTTCTCTCGCATATGGTGCGCATAACTCAGGGGAACACAACCCCCAAATTTGGTGTAATTTGGTTGAGTAATAACTATTTACCGATTTTTTATTGATTATTGCTAGATGGGGAATTTACCCCCTCTCCTCAATGCCTGGTTTTTTCTCTCGCATATGGTGCGCATAACTCAGGGGAACACAACCCCCAAATTTGGTTCAATTTAGTTGAGCATTAACGATTTTATGGAATTTTTTGTGTTAAATAGTTGAATTTAGGAAATTTCCCCCCTGCTCTCCCCCACCCTTTTTTCGACTCCCATCCGGTGCGCATAACTCAGGGGAACACAACCCCCAAATTTGGTTCAATTTAGTTGAGCATTAACGATTTTATGGAATTTTTTGTGTTAAATAGTTGAATTTAGGAAATTTCCCCCCTCCTCTCCCCCACCCTTTTTTCCACTCCCATCTGGTGCGCATAACTCAGGGGAACATAACCCCCAAATTTGGTTCAATTTGGTTGAGTATTAACGATATTACGGAATTTTCCTGAATATTGCCGAGAAATATTGCTAACTTCACTCCGGTGTCAAAACTACCCCGAGGGTAGCCATTACAGTAAAACCCAAGCCAACCTCGAACGATGAATTGTTTTGAAGAATCCAAGGAAAACACTTGCATGGAGACATATAGGACTGACAAACTGGATGAGCTACATTTGAAAAAAAACTGAATCCACTCGGTAATCAACGAAAAACAAAATGAAAAAAAACTTACTTTTGAGGGGTCCAAACACTCAAACCGCCATGAGCCGACTAGATGATTTGTAACCTGCATGGTTTTCACCTGGAATGGTTCTTCTTCTTCTTCTTCACAGTACAAAAACACGAAATCGCGGTAAAATTCAAATCTTGTGTGACAAACAGCCATTGTCAAATGTGCCCCTATGTCAAATGTGCCCCCCACTCCCCTACAGTGCCGTTGGCGCTACTCGTCACTCCGTAGTGGTTGGCGCTGGTTGTCACTTCATGGGCGGTCGGCGCTACTTGTCACGTTGTCACTCTTGGAGCTCCTTGTCACGGTTGGAGCTCCATCGTCACTTGTCACTCTTACCATTTGTGTAGCGTGATCAGGTGATCGGTTGTCTCTCGTCCCTCACGCCGTACTTTACGCGGCCCGGGTTTAGGACTCTCGCCTTTAGTTTGACTCGTGTTGCCCGTTTAGTTCGATGTTTTTCGATAGTTTCATTGTTTTGTGATTAGTTGAGATGAATAAAAAACCGAAATCTTCTCAATTATAGGCGATTTTTAAGCTCATTAAAGGTCGAAAAACTGCCAAGTGCGACCTATTTGGTCAAGTTTGTATGTAGTTTCAAAACTACCATTACCTACAAATTAAAAAATATAATTCGTAATAATTTTTCTATTTGCTCATGTTCCTTCATTTGTTTCAATTAGAGATAATATTGAGGTGAAAATGTAGGTATGTTACCTACCAATAATGATCGACTGTGATAAATTCCATTTTTTTCTTATTTATTTCATTTTACCTACCAACGGAGGACTATGATGACTCTGGGACCACGATCGATAAATTAATTATTTCTGAGCTCTAAACATATTAATCTGACAGCTGAGTGTCTCATACTAGTTGCTTAAATCGGTAAAACGTAATATACAAATATAATGGAGGGGTATATAAATTTTTTCTCAATGAACAGAACCAATTTTTTATTAGAAATATGAGACCGATACGCTAGTTGCGTCTATTGGGGCAAGAACTCTCGTTACAGAAATCACTGCTAGTAATGAGTCACTTTACACCGAGCAGCGCCGCAGTTCCAGGATGCGCTTCTCTGTCACCCTATTACAAAGTCACCTAATACTGGAACCTATTACCGGCCTGTCACTGTCACGTTGTCACCTATTACCAAAAAGTAACCGTTTCGCACATCACTATTACCTATATTACATTGCTTTTCAAAATTTTACCAAACCCATTCACAATAATTCTGCTAACATGTGTTCCTACGTAGGTATATATTTAGGCTCGTGTTTTATATGATGTTTCGTATGTTGGAGGGAGTAAATTTTAATCAGAACACACTGTGTCTACCATGCCACTCACCTGATTGTAATACAATAGTAAGGAATGTGATGAATAGAGAATGTCGTTGGCCGTTATTAAAAGTAAAAAGCATACGTTGTAAAAACCTAATAAAACACTGTTTAAACTAAAATCTACTGTGCATTAATAGCAAACCTTAACAGATTATGTGTCCAGATACGTTTGAGACAAGTGAAGTGAGTTTTTTCGTCGCGATCCCGTCTTTAAAACCCAGTGCGAAGTCAGTAAAAACCCGGTTCCCGCCTAACCAGTAAAAATCGCCAAGTTGCGATCGCCGGTGTTGTAAGTTTCTTCAAAGAAAGGTAAGAACATCGATCTAAAATGTCTTCAAAGCATGATATTTGTGATGACGGAGGTTTTATCGAAAAACTCGATGGTCCTGAAACGTATGCTATGTGGAAGTTCCAGTTAGGTGTCCTCCTGAAATCAGCCAACATCTATGAGGCAGTAACAACTAAAACAGCTCCAGTTCCTGATGATGGATTTCAGAGGAAGGATGCAAGAGCCCAAAAGGCTATAATAACTTCAATTAGCCGTAAAAATTTGCATCATGTAATGTCATGTACGAGTGCATATGAAATGTACAGTAAAATTGTTGCGATTTATGAAGGTGATACCGAAAGGTCAAAGAATAACCTCTTGAAGGAATACTTCAATTTCCGCATAACAAACGTAACAAAGGGCATTTCTGATCTCGAAAATATTGTTATGCAACTGAAATCTTTGGGTCACGAAATCACCGATGGTGAGCTTGTTCAGCGCGTAATATCCGCCCTTCCAGACTCCTACAACTATTTTGTTTCGTCTTGGGAGTCCGCCCCTAAAACTGAACAAACACTGACAAACCTAACAACCAGGCTCATGGCAGAGGAACGTAGAAACAACTTGACATCATCCAATGTTCCGAAAAATGTGGCGTTTGGTGCCAATGCTAAAACTGGTATCGTGTGTTATAAATGTAACAAGGTGGCAGGTCATTTTGCTAAAAACTGTCCCCTGAACTCACGATCTCCATGCAAGTTTTGTAAGAAGTCAAACCACGAATCTAAAGATTGTTTTTTCCGAAGAAAGCAAGAAAATTCAAAACCGTCAAGTGAAACTTCGAAAGTAGCTTTCATGTCAAAACTCGACTCAGACAGTGACGACTCTAGTTTGATCTGGATATGCGATTCAGGAGCCACGTCGCATATGACGAATGACAGAACTCTTCTCTCTAATCTACGTAAAATACACGCCGAAATTCGCGTGGCGAAGGATGATCAGAAAATGGTAGCGAGAGAGATGGGTGACGCCAATTTTAAAAAGTGCATTTTAAAAGATGTCTTGTACATCCCTGAATTGTCAACCAACTTGTTGTCAGTTGGCAAAATTCTGCAGTCTGACGGAAATGTGGAATTTTCTGGCGATAAAGTCTACATAAGAAAGGACGAATTCTGTGTCATAGGATTGAAGAACAGTGCTGGTCTGTTTGTTGTAAAACTATGTCCTGAACCTCACAACATGTCTTGTCTAGCAAAAGATGACAGGAGTGACGTAAACATCTGGCATAGGAAACTTGGCCACTTGAGTTTTAAAAATATTGAAAAACTAAAATCAATTAGTCAGGGAATGGAGAAAATACAAATTTCTGACAGTCAATCGTCGTGTGAGACTTGTGCCAAGGCCAAACTAAAAAGACTACCATTTCAGAACGATCGTAGAAAATCGTCGAGACCTCTAGAACTTCTTCATTTTGACACATGTGGTCCAATTGAAGCTACGTGGGATAACAAAGAATATTTCATTGCTGTGATGGACGATTTTACACATTATTCCGTTGTTGCATTGATGAAGCATAAATCTGAATTGTCATCAATCATTAAAAACATAATAGCTGAATTTGAAACAAAATGGAATTTTAAAGTACAAACATTGAGATGCGATAATGCAGGGGAAAATACACCTTGTGAGTTTGTAAATTGGGCAACAGAACGTGGAATAAAATTCGAATTTTCACCACCGTACGTAGCTCAACTTAATGGAAAGGTAGAACGCCTTAATCAAACTCTGATGCAGAAGACACGAGCCCTACTCCAAGATTCAACAATGCCTAATGACATGTGGGGAGAGGCACTGTTTGTTGCTACCTATTTAGCAAACAGAAGTCCTACGGCAGCGTTGAAGGATAAAACCCCTTATGAAATGTGGATGAATAAACCCCCCAATCTAAAATATCTGCAGTTATTTGGTTCAGAAGCCTATGTTCATAAAAAGGGTCATCTAAAAAAGCTTGAATCAAGAAGTAAAACTCTATTGTTTGTTGGTTATACATCAACAGGGTACAGATTTTGGGATAAAAACACGAGACAGATAGTAATTTCACGAGATGCTGAATTCACAAATCGTATTCTTCAAGTAAGAAATAGTAATTTCAGATAGTAATTTCACGAGATGAAATAGTAATTTCAGTAACAGATAGTAATTGAAATAGTAATTTCAGTAACAGATAGTAATTTCACGAGATGCTGAATTCACAAATCGTATTCTTCAAGTAAGAAACAGTCGTTATCTGGAGTTCACTGAGTGCAGACCACCTTCCTGTTATCTCAGACGGTTCCTCCTGATTACGAGCGTTAAGTAAGCACTGTCAATTCTTTCTGTGTCTTCATTACTTTAACCATTCCGTTATTCCATTACTGTATTGGGATATTAACTGTAAGACAGATACTATAAGACAGATAATTAATATTGGTCCCTAATGGGACCCGAACAGGATGGAGGAGGGAAACCTCCTGAACCACCTGACAATAATAACAAAACAAACGGCAACAACAACGCTACCCTTTTATCTTCAAAAGATTTTCAAGAACACGTAATTAAAAATAGATTCCGTACTGGTGACAAAGGTCCCTATTTCATATTTGTGGAGGGACTGCAATCGAAGATTGGCTCTACCCATCCCATGGTTTTCGGACGATGGCTCTTCAAGTCACAAATTGTCAACAAACAGTCAATAACAAATATAATGAGCGTTGGAGGCAACAGATTCAAAGTTGAGGTTTCATCTGCGATAGCAGCGAACGAGCTCGTTGAGAATAAAGCATTTAAAGATAAAAATTATCTCGCCTACATTCCCGATTCTCTGATTTTTAGGACAGGTGTTATTAGACATGTTGATGTCACATTGGAAGATGAGGAACTGTTGAATGAAATGGCATCGGTAGTCCGCCCAACTAAGATTCGTCGTTTGACAAAAATCGTCACTAACCCGGATAAAACAACAAGCACAATCAAATTACAAACCTGTTTCGTCGCGTTTGATTCTCAATCATTACCAGAATACGTTTCAATCTACGGACACCGATGTAAAGTGGATCCGTATATACCTCCTGTGCGCCGATGTTTGACCTGTCATCGCATAGGTCATGTTAAATTTCAGTGCAGAACAGGAATCCGCTGCCTTCATTGTGGTGATCAGCATCAGTCTGATGGATGTCCTCAAAAAGACAATATATTATGCATAAACTGTAAATCTACGTCTCATAAAGCTGACAACAATGCGTGCCCCTTGTATCAAGATCGTTTGAAGAGGAAAAAATTAGCAGTGATGGCGGACTCTTACGCTGCGGTTGTCACATCGAATAGGTTCAATGTCTTACCCCTAGTCGACGAACATGTAGATGAGAATCGTGAAAATTTTCCTGAACTGAAAACCGCTGGTAGACAACTAACAAAAAAATCTCACAGAGCAACTCGTTCAAATCCGTATACCATACCTGATAAATCTAGACATCAACATCGCAAAAGACAAGATAAAACCGAGGAAAATTGGTTTGTAGATAACAATCCAACAGAAACATCGGAGGTTCGTATCTCTTCTCAAATTCCTTCCCAACTCCCTCGGCTTCGCAGACGCCAAATTACCTCACCCTCTCCCAGCTTGAGCGACGATAGTGACAACCAAATGGAAGTGGAAGAGTATGCAGTGAAGCAGACAACGCAGGACATTTGGAACCTGATGAACAAGCCTAACCATTCAATGAATAATGAATCAGACATAATGACTACGTTATCTAAAATTCTTCAAAACTTCAAATCATCAAATGCTCGACCCCGGCCAATGTAAAACCTATTCTACTATTCCGATCAGACCCCAATGGATAAAGAAACAATTAAAATCCTACAATGGAACGCAAGATCCCTTGTTAGCAATAAAGCAAGTTTTGAACAGTTTTTGATATCAAATCAGGTCACGGCCGCAGCAATATCGGAGACTTGGTTCCGCCCAGGTTTCCGGTATTCCTTTAAAGGGTATAACCTGCTTCGGTGTGACAGACATGACGGCAGAGCAGGTGTGGCATTGCTGATCAAAAGCGGCATAAAATTCCAACAACTCCATATACAGAATCCTATCGATGATGTAATGTGCATTGGCTCTCTGGTTGAACTAAAACCTAACCTTAAAATAAACCTAATCTCTATTTATAACTCTCCAAGAAACTCAGTTTCGCAGGATGCATGGGAGCGCTTTTTGCGGTCCATCCCACGCCCATGTGTTATCACGGGGGATTGGAATGTGCATCATTCAGCAGTTGGATCATCATACACAGATCGCAAGGGTGTAGCTCTTCTCACAGCAGTAGCATCGCAGGATCTTGTTTTCCTTAATGATGGCTCGCCAACTCTTATTCCATCCAGCAATTACAGAACTAGATCAGCTATAGATATCACTTTCGTTTCCCAGTCTCTCTCAAGCACGTTCGAATGGAACGTTGTTGATGACTCCCTTGGCTCTAATCACTGGCCAACTATACTATCGTCCTCCATTGAGGAAGATATCCCCTTAACAATCCCCTCAAACAAGTGGAACTTAAGTAAAACTGATTGGGCTAAATTTCAATTGTTTTTGGAGAGAAAGGAAAGTGAGATAACTTTGACGGATTTGGATTATGATCAATTTACTAAAATAATTAATGAAGCTTGCTCGTATGCTGCTCCGACTATGGAACCATACTATAGGAAACCAAAAAGCCTATGGTGGAACGAGGAGTGTTCAATCGCGGTGGATAATCGACGTGCTGCGTTCAGGAATTTCAAAGCTCGTCCGTCGTTCGAGAATTTCGTTGAAGCCCAAAGAGCTGCTGCGAGCGCGAAAAGGATCATATTGAAGCAGAAGAGAGCCTCTTTTCGGCAGTACTGCAGCAGACTAAATAAGTCAACGCCGATAAGAGAGATATGGAATCAAATTCGCTCGTTTAAAAACAGTAAACTAATGAGGTCAAATGCAGCATTGAAGGGAGATTGGGTTGAAGATTTTTTTGCCAAACTAACTCCACCATGGGTTCAACCAGAAAAAACCACTGAGGGAAATGAAAACGCTCAAGAATCTGGAAATATTTTCTGTATGTTACTCACAATGACCGAACTGGAAGCAGCTCTTTCCAGGTCATCAAACACAGCACCCGGAAAAGATGGCTTCATGTACGAAGTTCTTAATCATCTCCCTCCGTCCTATAAGAGAGCCCTCTTGGCGTTATACAACCATTTCTGGCAGACAGGAGTATTTCCACTGGCTTGGTCCGACTTCGTCATCGTTCCGATTCCAAAACCTGGGAAACCACCCTTACAATCTTCCTCATACAGGCCAATAGCCCTAGCATCTTGTCTGATGAAGACCTTTGAACGCATCATCAAATATAGACTCCAGTGGTGGCTAGAGCATCACTCGCTGCTACCACCATCGCAGTATGGTTTCCGAATGGGTAAATCGACGACAGACGCCGTGAACTCACTTCTGATTGATGTCCAGAATGGGCTTACTCGAAACGAAACCACCCTGGCACTGTTTCTGGATATTACCTCAGCTTATGATGATGTCCAACTCCCTCTGCTAAGGGTAAAATTGAAAGAACTAGGTCTTCCTGGTCACACTGCAGACACCATTACTAATTTAATCTGGGAGAGGAACCTTTATGTCAGAACCCAAGACGCAATGATCGGACCTAGAAAGGTATACAAAGGCTTACCTCAGGGATGTATATTGAGTCCTACCCTCTACTCCATGTACTTGGCCGGAATAGATAACATCCTTCCTGAAGACGTCCACATCCTGCAATATGCTGATGACGTGTGTATTTATGTTACGAATGGAGACTTCGAGCATTGTGTCGAGTCCCTAGACCAAGCTGTACGCTCATTGCTGAATTTCTTCCATACTCTCGGACTGTCAATATCAGCAACCAAGTCAGTTGTTTGCCCATTCACCCGTAGACGCGTTCTCCCTCTGGGAGATTCCATTGAATTGGGAGGCGTAACGATTCCATGTTCCAAGGAGGTGAGGTTCTTAGGTGTACACCTCACCCGATCCTTGAGCTGGAACAAGCACATCGAAGAAACTGCTACAAAAGTTGATAGGTACCTTAACGTTCTCCGGTCCTTTACTTCTACCAAATGGGGAGCAGACCCCCAGATTGCTTTGCTGTTCTACACCGCCACCATACGAAGCGTAATGGACTTTGGTTCAATATTCTACTCTGCAGCATCAAAGACGAAGCTTAAAATGCTTGATCGTCTGCAACACCAGGCACTTCGTACCTCATTAGGAGCACTGAAATCAACACCCATAAACGCTCTTCTAGCGGAAGCGGGGGAGCCACCTCTACACCTCAGGAGAGAGATGCTGAGTAATCGGTACCTGGTTTCGCTTTACAGTAGGGAAGCTAGCAAATTCACTGCAGTGGCCAAGCTATCGATTGACACCCTAACACACCAATTCTGGATTAAACGAAACACTCCAGAAGTCTGTAGTAGTTTCATATCCTGGGGCCAGGAAACACAGTGGATGGCAAAAAACGATAAACCGTTTATATATACACTGACGTACAAGAGTATCTTGAAAATGCCGCAGCTCCACCATCTTCCCGAGAGAATCTACAACTCCAGTGATCCATCAAGTTCTCTGGAACTCTACTTAACTCAACGTTGGCCTCATGGAACTTACATTTACACGGACGGGTCCCTATCAGAAAGCCGTGTTGGATGCGCATTCTATGACTCGACAAATGACCAGGCACGGAGTTTCAGACTTTGGAATTATGCCACCATTTACTCAGCGGAAGCTCTAGCAGTCATGGAAGCTCTAAAATAAGCAGTTGATCTTGGGGAACGGTGCACCAAACTTATAATCCTCTCAGACTCTCAAAGTGTCATGAACAAGTTAAATAATGTAACTCCCTCCACTCGCCTGACCTTTGTAGAAGCTACCATTGTTGGTCTGATCTCAGAGCTCCGATCCGAAAATAAGTCGGTCCACCTGATTTGGGTTCGTGGTCACAGGGGCATCAGAGGTAATAGTGTGGCGGACAGCAACGCAAAGCTGGGCTCCGAATTACCACAGCATTTGGATCTACCAGGAAAATTCAACCACTCAGACATGAACAGGAAGTTCACAACGGAAGTGATAGAAAAATGGAGAGAAGAACACGACAGATACCCCGCTGGTCACAGATATAAGTCCATTTTCCCTCCCCCGTCTAAGCGCAAATGGTTTGCGAGTATTCAAGACCCGCTCACCAAAAATTTTTATAAGTCTATAACTAGACTTAGATGTGGACACGGTTTGTGCAATTCCTATTTAAGTAAAATCATGCCAAACGATTTCAACCCAACTTGCTCCAGGTGTCCAGAAGAAGAAACGCTTGAACATATAATACTTGCCTGTCCAGCGTACTCAAACAGCCGGGAGGATATGATCCTGAAATTAACAACACTCAAGATACTCATTCTGCGTCCATTCAATTTGGACTCTCTTCTGTCAACTGGAGACATCGAGGTCTACAAGACCATTTTTGAGTTCATTACCCGGAACAATGTAAATATCTAAGTGAATAGTACACCATTGAGAGGAAACTTATTTAATTTCTAACAGTTTTGAAAACTATTATTGTATTCCTATTTTATTTAATTATGAGTGAAAAGTAACTTCTTGTATTGTAAAACAGTAGGGCTGAATGTATGTCATTATACGATGCCAATAAAAATTTAAAAAAAAGTAAGAAAAATCCCGAGTGTATTTGACGTCTTGCTGGACGAAGATAATGATGAGGATACCAGTGGCGCAGTTAGTGATGGTGACTCGATGACGTCAGACGACAATGACACAATTCTCGAAGATACCACACTTGAATTTGAAGATGCAGCTGGAGAAACACCTCTGGAACAGCCCACTGGAAAATCACCTGAAAACAGAAAAGAAAAATCAGCAGAATCACCTGGAAAAGAACAAGGAAGAGGAAAAAGAAGCAAGAAAACGCCTACAAAACTTAAAGACTACGTATACTTGACTTACCAAGAAGCAGTTGAAGGTCCTGAGAAGGAAAAGTGGAAATCTGCGATCAATGATGAAATCCAATCTCTCCAGAAAAATGAGACATGGGTAGTAGTAGACTCCGATGAAGCTGGTAAGAATAAAATTTTGACGAACCGTTGGATATTTAAAGTAAAAGATGACGGTAAATATAAAGCCCGACTCGTCGTGAGAGGGTGTGAGCAACGTCTGGGAGTCGACTATGAGGAAACCTGTAGTCCCGTTGTCAGCAGTACTTCACTTCGAACGATTTTAGCTATAGCTGCTCAAGAAAATTATATTATGGCGAAATTTGATATTAAAACAGCTTTCTTATATGGAAATTTGAATGAGTGTATCTACATGCACCTACCTGAAGGTTGTGAAGAAAATGCAAAAATCTGCAAGTTAAGAAAAGCGCTGTATGGGCTAAAGCAAGCTCCGGTACAGTGGAACAAACGTTTTACATCTTTTCTAAAAACTAATGGACTGAAGTCACTACACATTGAACAATGCGTGTTCGTAAATGAAGACAGAAATCTGATACTCGCGATTCACGTCGATGATGGTCTTTTATTGGCTAGAAATAAAATTAAGATGGAACAGTTGCTTGAAACATTGAAAACTGAGTTTGAAATGACTTGGTCTGACAAACCAACCTCTTTTCTTGGTATTCAATTGGAAACAGGGGAAGATCATGTCAGGTTGTCTCAGGTTTCGTATACAGAACAAGTTCTGGAAAAGTATGGTATGACAAACTGTAACCCTATGAGAGCACCAACTGTTCAAATAACAGCTCAAGAAAATTCGGAAAAGTTAAATTCATCATTTCCTTATCGTGAAGCTGTTGGTTCTCTACTCTACCTAACATCAAGAACTAGACCTGACTTAGCATTTGTTGTTGGTCTATGTAGCAGAAGAGTTGAAAACCCAACTACTGAGGACTTAGCAAATTTAAAGAAAATTTTGAGGTATTTGAAAGGGAGTTCCAATGCTGGAATTAAGTATCGTAAAAATGGAACACCCAATTTGAATGCTTACTGTGATGCAGACTTTGCAGGCGACCCTGAAACGCGAAGGAGCACAACTGGATATGTGATATACTATTCAGATGGTCCCATAACTTGGTGTGCTAGAAAACAACCAATTATTGCTACATCAACGTGTGAAGCTGAATATATCGCTGCTGCAGAATGTTGTCGCGAACTGATCTTCGTGAAGAATTTGATTGAAGAGATACTCGATCAGAAGATTGAAGCTACACTCAACGTTGACAACCAAAGTGCCATCCAGTTAATTAAAAATGGTATTTTAAATCGTAGAAGTAAACATATAGATGTTCGTTTTCATTATATAAAAGAAAAATATGATGAAGGGTTAATTAAAATCAAATATTGTCCAACTAATGAGCAAAAAGCTGATTTGTTTACAAAACCACTGACTTTTGAGAAATTTGAAAAATTTAAAAAAGAATTAATTGATTAAAGAAATGTTTTGAAAATGTTGAATGCAATTTGCTTGTGATTTAAAAAAGAGATTAAAAAATTTTGTATTAAGAATAAGTTGTGTTGATGAGAATTAAGTTACCTACCTAACTAAAGTGTGTTTCTAATTAAAAGTTAAATGTTTTGAGGAATTTATTAAAAATGTTAAAGCCTATTGTATTATGTTGAGACTGAAATTTTAAAAGATTTTGATAAGTATTAAGACTGTTTGAATTATTTTAAAAAAATAAGAAAAGTTGACTTTGAAAAGAAAAAAAATTCTGATTAAAATTTAAGAGGGTGTGTTGGAGGGAGTAAATTTTAATCAGAACACACTGTGTCTACCATGCCACTCACCTGATTGTAATACAATAGTAAGTGTAAGCTGTTGCGTACCCGTGCGTTGTTGACAGAGGGAGGGGTGAACCTACCGCTGTCCCCAAGGCGCGAGTGTATCGTTCAACGAGTAACGACTGTGTCGTCAATCGAGGAACGATTTCGGCACGAGTTCTGATGGGGGAAGAAAGAAAGGCAAATACCAAAACACTGATGATTAAAATTAAATGAAAGGGTAGCGTGAGTATAGTTACCTGTGGCGAGGTCAAGTTGAATTTGGAGCTCTCGTGGCGAGGTTGAGTCGAAATCGATGTTGCCTGAAGGGCGCTGAAAATTGTATCAGACACAAGTGTGTCTGGCCTGAGGGGCTTACTACTTGATCCTGAAGGGATTTTGTAGTGTGAACCTGAGGTGTGTCGGTGCACGTTCCTCGTACTTGTTATCTGAACCAGGGGAATAGAATGAGAACTACAAGGTTAACAACTAATAGCTTCGTTTTATTAAAAGTTCTGAGGCAATTTTGTGAAGCAGATGAAAGATAAGCCTGAAGGGCGGTTCAATGTAGACATGAATTCGTCACAAATTTAGTATGCGTAAACAGTTCTAGCGTTCTTTACAATCCGTTTTCCATTCTCAATATCAATGTTCAAGTCCAAATCATCAACAAGGCAGTTCAATTGTACAATTCAGTTTCGTTGCGGTTTTATGTCTTTAGTATAAGTATGGTTACTCCTACACTGCACCTACTTTGGCCAAAGTGTAAAGGTAAATGGTTTGTTCACTCACTCAGACGGGGCCCGTAGGAAATCCGTGTGATGCGTGGCGGTTGAGGTAGAATGTCTCTTCACTGGAGCGCGGGGACTTCGCGGCGAGAGGACAATTCGGGTGTTTGGAATCGATTCCGTGGTTAAATCGTGCGCACAAGAACAGACTGGGGGGGAGGAGAGCAGAGGGTAGTGGGCCAGGCTCGCGGCTACCTCACTGTCTCGAAGCTTGAACTGGACTAGACGAAGACGTGGAATCTTCTGGAAATTCCGTTGTGTCTCCCCACCCTCCACTAAGATGTTGGTCGTGGAGGGATTTCATTGGTTGACGAGGAGGACAGCTGTCCCTCCTCGTCGGGGAGTTAGACGCTCGGCTGGAGGTGGCGTCTTGCTCGTCTGGGGAGACTCAGGAGGGAAGCTAACTTAGCTCAGCGCCGCTACTGATGGTGTTATTCAGTGAGCGAACGCTCACATAAGGAATGTGATGAATAGAGAATGTCATTGGCCGTTATTAAAAGTAAAAAGCATATGTTGTAAAAATCTAATAAAACACTGTTTAAACTAAAATCTACTGTGCATTAATAGCAAACCTTAACATCGTACATGGACCTAGGAACCTGGGAAACTAGGTCCCATGGTTTCGTATCACTTCGTCCACTCGACAATATTCGGCCATGTTCGTGGACAAGCCAAGTGCCTGTCCCTGTCCGATATCTATCCCGATAACCTCAAGTAACTAATCATTATTATTATTGTTTTACGGAATAATAATAATTATTGCTTTACGGAATAAATTGTTAGCATTATTTTTCTCTCTAACATTATTTTATGGGAGGCGAAAATGGCCGACTGAGGCTCCTGTGAGACTACTTTGAGTTGGCAACCCTGCAGGTCAGTCTTGTAGTCATTTCGTGGCGTCCAACTTGTTGTGCGTGTCTGTTTGATCCAAGAGATTTCTTCGGATCCTTTAGCTTAGTTATTCAGATTAATCGGTTTTCCGCGATTCCGCCGCGTTCGGTATAGTGAATATGGCCTTTTCGATATTTATGTGCAGTGCGGTGAAAGTGTACAGTGCGCCTGATGGTCAAAACGCCTGTGAAAACGACCAAGTTTGTTGGATGCTAAGGTAAGGTAAGCTCCTGCTACTATCGGACTAGTCATATTAAACGTTTCCATTAAGTAGCGGAACAGGAAATCTGAAATGTTTACAAGGGTTGATTTTCAAGCACAATCAACAGGTTGAGGTTTCTAGGTTGGGGTCCCTAAAATCGTCGTATGGCCTCCTGGTGAACTAAAGACATACTTACCTAGGAAATTAGTTGGCGTTTTTCCCTTGAATCAGATGAAGAAGGCTCACCGCCCTATTTTGATAAAGCCCGAGATAATGCGGAGCAGCTGATTCAAGGGAAAAACGCTTTGCTGTGCCTAAAGGTCCATTAACTAAATTTGCCGAAACCCGGCAATTCCGCAATTATTCCCTCTTTCCCTTTCTCCGAGCAATTAATTGCCTGGAGTTGCTCAACTTTTTATACAATCAGTTGGAAAATTATATCGGTTGGGATGGGTTTTTTCTTCCCACTGCTTAATTTATCCCGTATATCGATATCAATTGTAAAATATCGGTTGGGTACATCGAATCGTCACTATTATTTATACCAATACTGTGATTCACAAAAGCAATGAAATTTCGAAACAACATTAAATGTTGTTTACTTTAACATTAAATTAAATGTATTACTTACATACTATTTATAAATAATACAATATAAAATAATACTATATAAATTTATAATATACTCTAAACCTATAGTCAATATCCATGGCCTCCGATATAATATTGTAATCGATTCGGAATAAAATTTATTACTTATTATTATTACAATATTATATCGGAGGCCATGGCTATTGACTATAAGTTTAGAGTATAATATACTCTAAACTTATAGTCAATATCCATGGCCTACATAGTATTACTTACTATTTATAAATAATACAATATAAAACAATACTATATAAATTTATAATATTATTATAAATTTATATAGTATTGTTTTATATTGTATTATTTATAAATAGTATGTAATACATACTATTTATAAATAATACAATAATAATACCAATGTACTATATTGGTTGGGTATCGAATCATTTTGCATAACGAAATAATAATACATAACAACTGTTATGTATTTCTTCGCAATTTAGTATTTGAAGGGCCATAGATTGAATAATCTATACCCAGAATAGTTGACGTTTCTAGTAGTTCTCAGTAGTTGATTCTAGAATCTCTTGGAAAGAAGAAAATTGTGATTAGTTCACAGGAGAATGTATACTTGTATATTTGAATCAATATTTACAAAAGTATGAATCAATCAATTGTATTTCCTTGTGAATTCTTTGAACGTCACCTTCCTGCCTGTCTCCCCACAAAAAAATTGCCGAAAAATAGCAATTGAAGGCCATTGGCGATGGACTTCAAAAATTGCCGGAAAAAAGTTGCCAGCTTCGCGACAACTCGATCTATCTCTCAATTGGGAAACAAAAAAAATCAAAAAAAAAAAAAAAAAATTAAAAAAAAAAATCAAAATCACCAACCATCGATAGCATTTTGGTCAGCTCTAATTTGAACGGAGATTAGGCCTCTTTTGCGATTCAAACTCGTGTTTTGATTTATATATATATATTTCAATATAAACCCTTAAATTTTCGTAGGGAGCGAACGGTTTGTCCTACAGAGCTCCGCGTGGTCTCAAAAAATTCTAAAAATTCTATAGAATCTTAAATTGAAGGAAAAACAATACCTTTATATCGAAATATTTTGAGTTAGGCCGTTTTCAAAATTTCAAAATTGATTTTGGAACCCTTAGAAGTGACCTACATCAACCAAAAGCTTCGGGGCACAACTAGACCCCAAATGGAGCCTACATACCAAATTTCATCAAAATCGGTCAATGCTGAGTGGCAAAAGTGCCGCGTACGGCGGACGGACGGCCAAATTTTTATTCGATTTTTGGATTCTACGTACCTTGAAACGTAAACCATCAAATTTTGAGGAGTGTTACAATTTTTTTTTCTTGGTCGATTCCAAAGGTTCATTATTGAAAATAATAAACCAAAATTTGGCCGTCCGTCCGCCGTACGCGGCACTTTTGCCACTTAGCATTGACCGATTTTGATGAAATTTGGTATGTAGGCTCCATTTGGGGTCTAGTTGTGCCCCGAAGCTTTTGGTTGATGTAGGTCACTTGTAAGGGTTTAATCAATTTTGAAATTTTGAAAACGCCCTAACTCAAAAAATTTTGATATAAAGGTATTGTTTTTCCTTCAATTTAAGATTCTATAGAATTTTTAGAATTTTTTGAGACCACGCGGAGCTCTGTAGGACAAACCGTTCGCTCCCTACGAAAATTTAAGGGTTTATATTGAAATATATACAGGGTGTTTCACGAAAAGGTTACACCCCCCTTCATTTCCGCAAAATACAACGTAAAAAATTCCGACCAACGCAATTCTTCATGATTTTTTGTGAGGATCTCAGGAAAAATACTTTTGCGCAAAAAAGTTGCGCGCAATCGTGCGCAATTGACACTAACTTCATTTTTTCAAATGGAACCCCCCCTTTTTTATTACAGATTCGGATTCTACGTCAAATTTCATGAGAAATTCATGCCCACATCGATTTGTTTTATTGCGCGCAACCTGGCTTTTTGAACGCTCTAAGTTGCGCAACTCCACAATTGCACAAAAATTAGATTTTGGAGAACCCTAATGGTGACATCCGTTTTTCAATTTGACAGGACTTTTTCAAAATAGCGGACAAAAATTCGGTTGTTTTTAGTGAAAAAATCGCTCTTTTTAAATCGTTACGAGTTTTTAGGTAATTTTATTCAGTTCAAGCTTGATCATGCTGTCAGTTTTTATTTTTAACTCCACCGTAGACGGCCCCAAGCCCGTGGTTCAAAAGGAGGTGAGAAAATAAAAAATAGACATGATTTCGACCTCAAAACTGATGTTTTCGTGAAAGAAATGTTAATTTTGGTTTATTATTTTCAATAATAAGCCTTTGGAATCGAGCAAGAAAAAAAATTTTTTAACCCCCCCTCAAAATTTGATGTTTTACGTTTCAAGGTACGTAGAATACGAAAATCGAATAAAAAAATTTCCGTCCGTCCGCCGTCCGCCGTACGCGGCACTTTTCTTAGCAACACTGGACCGATTTGGTTCAAATTTGGTATATGGGCTCCATTTGGGGTCTAGTTGTGCCGCGAAGCTTTTGGTTGATGTAGGTCACTTCTAAGGGGTGAAAATTAAGGGTTGAAATTGTCAAGAGTGCCCTAGCTCGAAAACTCTCGAAATAAAGGTATCGTTTTTTCACCAATTTTAAATAGTACAGAATTTTTAAAAATTTTTGAGACCACCCGGAGCTCTGAAGGGCAAACCGTTCGGTCCCTACGAGTACTTGAAGGTTTTCCTTCGATAAAACAGAATCATGAGTGTGAATCGCAAAAGAGGTCTAATCTCCATTCAAATTTTATCGGACTAAAATGCGATCGCTGTTCATTTCTTCGATTTGTATACAGTTTTGCCTTCTGCGTAACCAGTAATCAAATTTCCATATCAAGCTTTCTATTTTTCGAATCGAGTGTGAAGCGTTTAGTTCTTTCTAATAAACTTGATTGTGAAGGTGTGAAGCCATTATAGTGTGGTAGGTAGTACCTACTAATAGGTAGGTGTGGTAGGTTAAAAAAAAATTGGTAGGTAAAACAATGTTTGTGGGTAAAAAACGCTGCAAATCATTGCTCACTGATCAGCTGAGTGAGCTCCAAAGCCATTTTCAATCCTATTGAATGGAGGTGCTCTTCCAGGCGTCTCCAGCATTCGAGGAGATCTTCTTCACTCCTCACATCACTGATCAGCTGAGTGAGCTCCAAAGCCATTTTCAATCCTATTGAATGGAAGTGCTCTTCCAGGCGTCTCCAGCATTCGAGGAGATCTTCTTCACTCTTCAGATCACTGATCAGCTGAGTGAGCTCCGAAGCCATTTTTTCTCCTATTGAATGGAAGTGCTCTTCCAGGCGTCTCCAGCATTCGAGGAGATCTTCTTCACTCTTCAGATCACTGATCAGCTGAGTGAGCTCCGAAGCCATTTTCAATCCTATTGAACGCAGGAGCTGAAATTTGAGAGGGAAGGTCAAGGGAGAATACAGATGGTGGTAGGTGTTATTGATGGCGAACCAGTGATCTATACAGAAGGATGATCTATACACAAAATAATAAACCTTTGAGCAATGATTTGCAGCGTTTTTTCTTTAAATCTTGGTTTTTCTCAAAACGGATGACACCCTGTGATTCAGCGTTCAAAAATGATGAAAAAACATGTGCCACACTGAAGGTTCTCCAAAACCTAATTTTTGCGCAATTGTGGAGTTGCGCAACTTAGAGCGTTCAAAAAGCCAGGTTGCGCGCAATAAAACAAATCGATATGGGTATGCATTTTTCATGAAATTTGACGTAGAATCCGAATCTGTAATAAAAAAGGGGGGGTTCCATTTGAAAAAATGAAGTTAGTGTCAATTGCGCACGATTGCGCGCAACGTTTTTGCGCAAAAGTATTTTTCCTGAGATCCTCACAAAAAATCATGAAGAATTGCGTTGGTCGGAATTTTTTACGTTATATTTGGCGGAAATGAAGGGGGGTGTGACCTTTTCGTGAAACACCCTGTATATATATATGTAAATCAAAACACGAGTGTGAGTCGCAAAAGAAGCCTAATCTCCGTTCAAATTAGAGCTGACCAAAATGCAATCAATGGTTGGTGATTTTGTAGACGAGTGATCTATATAGAAAAATAATAAACCATTGTGTAATAATTTGCAGCGTTTTTATTCGATTTTTGGATTCTACGTACCTTGAAACGTAAACCATCAAATTTTGAAGGGGTGTTAAAATTTTTTTTTTCTTGGTTGATTCCAAAGGTTCATTATTGAAAATAATAAACCAAAATTGGCATCCAAATCCAATGAGTAGTTTCCTTATTCTACCACCCCAAAGATCACCCTTCTGTGATGCACTTGAACCCCTATTCTGCTACTTCTGAGCGTTCCCTTCTTCTCAGTAAAGGTCATGCGCAATATTGTTACGTAGAAATTGTAGTGGGGTAAAAAGGGCGGTTCTGGCACAGTTACTAGGCATCTCGGCAGCAGTGCTCTGTGGTGTCATTTAACCTCCATGTCAACTTGACCCCCTCCCCCAACCACCCTCCAATTCCGTATCAGTGTTTGTGGTGTCATGTAACTTCCGTGGCAACTCCACCCCCTTTGTCCTCCATCTCCCAATTCATAAGGGACCATCTCCCAATTCATAGGGGACCGTCCTCTAATTAGGATGTAACCTCCGTGCCAACTCCTCCCTCTTCCCCCATCTCCTACCAATTCATAGGGGCCATCCTAACATTCAGAAGAGACCATCCCCAATTCATAGAGAACCAACCAACCTAAACTGTAACCTCCGTGGCACTTTCACCCCCTCACCAACAAATTGTTGTGGCATGGTGGCTCGGAACAGTGAGGATCCAAAATTTACCTATAACGTTTCTGGGGATTCACACTGGGGTAAATTTGTACCCCAAACAGTTTGAAAAAACACACTGGGGTGATTTTGTTCCCCACAACGAAAAAAGACGCGAACCACACGAGTTTTCAGAGCCAACTGGACTCGGGACAGTGCGTTTCCCGCTCACAGGGGTTCCAAAATAATTTACGTGGGTCCCATCCGGTCGGGAAATTTTTTTTCGCGGATGTGCACCCAAAAACAGGAACAGTGGGGTACAGCTGTACCCCTGTGTGAGGTCCTAGGGTTAAGGGCGATTGATGTTTCGAGATTAACTACTATGCATCGGATTATCCATACAATCGGTTTTGGGATACGAGGAAGCTATGTGCCACACCCACTTGGAGGAATTTTTTTTTATTTACCTGAAGGTTGATGATGTGAGTTTTGAAAAATAATTTTTCTTGGAGGTGGAATCAGCAGTACTAAGGAATTAAAGGAAATTCTCTTCCAACCCCTCCGAAGAGTTTCCCCTCCAACCCTTCGGATCGGTTTCCCGATCAGTAATTTGGATCAGTTTCCATCAATTAAGAAGAGTTGTGAACCTTTTGGAACTGTTTCCCCTCCAACTCCTGGGGTTAGATTCCAACAAGTGTGATTTGTGAACCCCGTGGAACAGTTTCTACTACAAGATCGATAAAAACATTGTGGATCACTTTCCACAATTAGTTGAGCTGTGAACCCTGTGGAACTGTTTCCCCTCCAATTGTTTGGATTAGATTCCAACAATACGGACTTGTGGACCCTCTGCATGGTTCTACTACTTTGAAATATCGCCAATATTTTGGATCAATTTTCATCAATTTGGATTAATTGTCAACAATTTGGGTCTGTTCTGAACCCTTTGGAACTCTCAGCTATCTTTGGAATCTATTTCCAACCCTTTGGATTGGTTTTCCCGATTTAGTCCTAAATTTAATCGAGGAGCTGAAGGGAGGGTGCGGGCGGAGGCCCATTTGCCTGGCTGTCACTGCTCCTCTCAGGCGGAGCTCTCCGCCGCCGCTCACGTCCTCCCCCCGCCTCTCACGTCCCCTCCGCCCGCCTCTCACGTTCCCTCCGCCGCCTCTCACGTCCCCGCGGCCCCTCGATCAATCACAATCACGCCGATCCCGTTGATTGATGCGAGATCGATAAAGGGGCGACTCAAGGCGCAACATTCCTACGGATTTTCATTAATATCCGCCGATGAGGTCGTTTCGAGTTAATCAGGATATTCGGAGGGGGAGGGGGGGAGAAACAACCCCCGGAAACAACAACCTCCACTTATCCAGGTTTCTTCCACTTGTGAAGGTTACGAAAACTAGATTTTCAAAATCTCAAAATTCTGTCACGCATTTCTTGTTGTAGACCCTCGAGGGGTTCAAAACTCATCCAAATTGTGGGAAACTGATCCAAAATGTTGGCAACTGATCAAAGTAGTCCACAACTTATCCGAGCACAGTAATTGATAATTTCAGATATTAATTAGTTGTTGTTATAAACCTTCCCCACTAGCTTTATAACAACTAAATTAAGAATATGTTTATTAGTGAGTAAGATCAACCATTATACAGGGTGTCTACAAAACAGTTGTAAGGAATTCAAGGAGTCGATTCTACAACTAATTTCCAACAAAAAGTGTCTCTTAGAAATTTTTTTTAAAACGCCTCTTTAACCAACTTTTTTCACTTTCAAGTTTTTTTTTCGTGTTTTCGACCATACACCATTAAAACGGTCATAACTCTCTTAAATTACACTCAAAAATTAAAAATAAGGATACCGTTGGAAAGAGCGTCAAATTTCCTATCTCCCTGATACCAAATAACAAATTTTCAGTTGAATTACACGGGGAATAAAGCAACCTAAAAAGTGAATTTAGTAAATTTTCGAAAAATTCCCGTTTTTCAACGCCTAAAATCTCCAAATATTAACTGGTAAAGTTCTGTTGCCGGAAAGCCTAAAAACTGCGCCAGAATCTCAGCTTTCCAACGGTATAATCAAAACATATTTTACAACCGAATTTAGGGGAGAATTTTGTGTTTGAACGCGGAAAAACGTGCATTTTTTCAACGAAATCGGCGCTCTGGCCTCCTGTTTCCGGTCTACTGCGGCGCCGACCCACCCACTCTCATCGTCCGACCCCTAAGATCGACTAGGCGGAGCGCCGATTTCGGTGAAAAAATGCACGTTTTTCCGCGTTCAAACACGAAATTCTCCCCAAAATACGGTCGTAGAGTATGTTTTGATTATTCCGTTGGAAAGCTGAGGTTCTGGCGCAGTTTTTAGGCTTTCCGGCAACAGAACTTTACCAGTTAATATTTGGAGATTTTAGGCGTTAAAAAACGGGAATTTTTCGAAAATTTACTAAGTTCACTTTTTAGGTTGCGTTATTCCCCGTGTAATTCAACTGAAAATTTGTTATTTGGTATCAGGGAGATAGGAAATTTGACGCTCTTTCCAACGGTATCATTATTATTAATTTTTTAGTGTAATTTAAGAGAGTTATGACCGTTTTAATGGTGTAAGGTCGAAAACACGAAAAAAAACTTGAAAGTAAAAAAAGTTGGTTAAAGAGGCGTTTTAAAAAAAATTTCTAAGAGACACTTTTTGTTGGAAATTAGTTGTAGAATCGACTCCTTGAATTCCTTACAACTGTTTTGTAGACACCCTGTATAAATTAGCAAGTATCATAAATGTAAAATTGTAAATATTCAGATAAGAATAAAATTCAGCACAGAAGGTCAGTAACCTGGGTTTTCCCCAACAGCCTAGGCCATTCCCCTGGGACCCTTGGGAAATCCCCGAGATACCAAGAAGGGGAACCCTAGGTCTGCTTAAATAGGGAGCTGGCCCTATTCTAGTCACCCATTCTATTCCTGACCTTCTGTCTGACCACTCCAACTAAAAAACTCTTTTAATTTCAAAACCCTAAAAACTCCTTGCCAAAACCTATTGAGTGTAGCTGTTACCTTACTTGGTAAGGTGTACTTGTCTCCTCAATACTCTAATCAGTTGGGCTGTTGCCTCCCTTCAGGGGGCGTACTTGCTCCTGATTAATACAGTAGTGTAGCTGTAGGTCCCCTTCAGGGATCTCACTTGCTCCTACTAAATTATTGGTGAAGCTGTTGACCCTCTTCAAGGACCGTACTTGCTCCCAATAAAATCTATGGTGTAGCTGTTGAGCCTCCTTCAGAGCCTCGTACTTGCTCCCATAAAATTTAGTGTAGCTGTTGATCACCCTTCGGAGATCGTACTTGCTCCTAAATTTATGGTGGTGTAGCTGTTGGATCTTTCCAAGATCCGTATTTGCTCCCACTACTGGTGAAGCTGTTGTCCCCTTCAGGGATCTTACTTGCTCCTACTAAATTATTGGTGAAGCTGTTGGCCCTCTTCAAGGACAGTACTTGCTCCCAATAAAATCTATGGTGTAGCTGTTGAGCCTCCTTCAGAGCCTCGTACTTGCTCCCATAAAATTTAGTGTAGCTGTTGATCACCCTTCGGAGATCGTACTTGCTCCTAAATTTATGGTGGTGTAGCTGTTGGATCTTTCCAAGATCCGTATTTGCTCCCACTACTGGTGAAGCCGTTGTCCCCTTCAGGGACGTACTTGCTCCCACAGAAGTGAAGCTGTTCCTCTTTAATACGAGGGTACTTGCTCCTTCACAATAGGGACACCTCCTTCAGAGGTGGACAAGGTGATGTCACTTTGATACCAAAATTCAATACAGTCGAGCCTTTTGCATAAACCATAAAATAGCAACATAAAAAACCTTTTAGTAAAAGAACTTTTAGTTATTTGAGCAAAAACTCATAACAGTTGTCTTTAAATTTCTCAATTAGTGAACAAAAGTTGAACCAATAAATTATTACTCAAATTAATGAATATAAACTACTCAATTAGTAAATACTCAAAAATACTTGAGTATTCAAAAATTATTCAAAAATTAAAATGTACTTTGCTAAAAGCAATTGACTACTCTGCGTACACTAATTGGTGATTAATTGGTAATTAATCATTCCAATTACTAATTGGAAAAATATATGGTAATTTGACTGTAACAACTGACTACTGTAATTGGTAATTTGAAATCAATTAATTACTCAAAGTAGTTGATTACTGACCATTTCTGGTTCACAGGGGTGTTTGAAATTCTACGTTGAAACAAAATCATCAAATTTTTGTTGAAATTGTTCTCCTTGGTAGATTTTGAAGGTTGATTATTGAAAATAATTTGTCCAAAATATTATTTTCAATTTTATTATTATTAGCATTTATTTTGGCCGAATTTGAGGTGTTTTGGAGGTTCTTGAAGCGGATGCGGCTTAACAGGTGAAGCAATCTAACAAGTGCGGCTGCTGACCGGCGGCGGGTCTGTTTCGAGGAGCAGAGCGGCCTCGCGGTTTCGGAGCCGCCGCGCCGTCCAACACTCACCCCCCCCCCCCCCGGCGCTTTCCAGGACTCACAAATCCGCCTCCCTCCGCCCACTGCAGTAAAACACACCGTGAGTGGGAGGGGGGGCGACCTCCGCATCCCCCCCGCCGCGCCGTTTTCTCCCCACAAGACTCCCCCCCCCCTTCATCCACTGATAGAAGCGGAAACGAAAACTGAGGGAAAACCGCAGGAGGTGCCCCCCTCCCTCCCCACCTTGCACGGGAATCCTCGAGTCCTCCCGCTTGCCGTACTTTGGCGCGAAGGTGGAGCGGCGATCCTGAAATTGTAATGGCGCGGAGGCAGTCGAGAAAAGCCCTCGTGGCGCTGAGGGAGCGGAACCGAGTTTTTTCAACTGTTTGTGGAGGCCAGCGGAGGTGGAATTTGAATTCAGTCCCACAATTAAACTTCATTCCATTTTTTATTATATAAAACGCTGCAAATTATTACACAACGGTTCGTTACTTGACTGTGTAGATCACTCGCCTGTGAAGAACACGGCTTTTCCATTAACACTTTACAAGGCAAACATCCAGGCGGTCCACTAAAACGCTGCAAATCATTACACAACAGTTCGTTACTTGACTGTAACTTAAGTCAAGTAACTGTTGTGTAATGATTTGCAGCGTTTTAGTGGACCGCCTGGATGTTTGCCTTGTAAAGTGTTAATGGAAAAGCAGTGTTCTTCACAGGCGAGTGATCTACAATAAGTTCTTCAAGAAGAAATTTTTAAATAAGCAATTTTTGAACCAGTTGATCCTACTTTTATTTAACGTATTTTCTCATATTTCGCTGTAATTACATATTTAAAATTATTTAACTGATTAAACCACTTATTTTTTTAAATTTTGAGCAGTTTTTTATAATTTTGAGGAAGAGTCACTCGTTTGAAAGATGATAATTTGTAGAAAGAGCACAGATGGTGGCCATAGCTGAGAATCACGGATCAAGGGCTGTGAGTCACAGTCAAGGCTCTCACCCTCACCATTTCCAGCCTGTGATTTACAGTTGCGCTGTCGTCGATAGGAGTGTGCGAGAATCACACGAATTTTCATTAAACTTCTGTTGTGACGCGTCGTTTTCATGTTTCTTGGTTTGGTTCCTTGGTTTTTCTGCATTAATTTTGGTTTATTATTTTCAATAATAAGCCTTTGGAATCGAGCAAGAAAAAAAATTTTAACCCCCCCTCAAAATTTGATGTTTTACGTTTCAATGTACGTAGAATACGAAAATCGAATAAAAAAATTTCCGTCCGTCCGCCGTACGCCGTACGCCGTACGCGGCACTTTTCTTAGCAACACTGGACCGATTTGGTTCAAATTTGGTATATGGGCTCCATTTGGGGTCTAGTTGTGCCGCGAAGCTTTTGGTTGATGTAGGTCACTTCTAAGGGGTGAAAATTAAGGGTTGAAATTTTCAAGAGTGCCCTAGCTCGAAAACTCTCGAAATAAAGGTATCGTTTTTTCACCAATTTTAAATAGTATTGAATTTTTAAAAATTTTTGAGACCACCCGGAGCTCTGTAGGACAAACCGTTCGGTCCCTACGAGTACTTGAAGGTTTTCCTTCGATAAAACAGAATCATGACTGTGAATCGCAAAAGAGGTCTAATCTCCATTCAAATTTTATCGGACTAAAATGCGATCGCTGTTCATTTCTTCGATTTGTATACAGTTTTGCCTTCTGCGTAACCAGTAATCAAATTTCCAAATGAAGCTTTCTATTTTTCCAATCGAGTGTGAAGCGTTTAGTTCTTTCTAATAAACTTGATTGTGAAGGTGTGAAGCCAGTATGGTGTGGTAGGTAGTACCTAGCTGGTAGGTAAAAAAAAGTTGGTAGGTAAAAAAAATGTTGGTGGGTAAAAACCGCTGCAAATTATTGCTCAAAGGCTCTTCAGATCACTGATCAGCTGAGTGAGCTCCGAAGCCATTTTCAATCCTTTTGAATGGAAGTGCTCTTCCAGGCTTCTCCAGCATTCGAGAAGATCTTCTTCACTCTTCAGATCACTGATCAGCTGAGTGAGCTCCGAAGCCATTTTTACTCCTATTGAATGGAAGTGCTCTTCCAGGCTTCTCCAGCATTCGAGAAGATCTTCTTCACTCTTCAGATCGCTGATCAGCTGAGTGAGCTCCAAAGCCATTTTTACTCCTATTGAATGGAAGTGCTCTTCCAGGCGTCTCCAGCATTCGAGGAGATCTTTTTCACTCTTCAGATCACTGATCAGCTGAGTGAGCTCCGAAGCCATTTTCAATCCTATTGAACGCAGGAAGCTGAAATTTGAGAGGGAAGGTCAAGGGAGAATACAGATGGTGGTAGGTGCTATTGATGGAGAACCAGTGATCTATACAGAAGGGTGACCTATACAGAAAATAATAAACCTTTGAGCAATGATTTGCAGCGTTTTTCCAATCGAGTGTGAAGCGTTTAGTTCTTTCTAATAAACTTGATTGTGAAGGTGTGAAGTCAGTATGGTGTGGTAGGTAGTACCTAGCTGGTAGGTAAAAAAAAGTTGGTAGGTAAAAAAAATGTTGGTGGGTAAAAAACGCTGCAAATCATTGCTCAAAAGCTTCTTCACTCTTCAGATCACTGATCAGCTGAGTGAGCTCCGAAGCCATTTTCAATCCTATTGAATGGAAGTGCTCTTCCAGGCGTCTCCAGCATTCGAGGGGATCTTCTTCACTCTTCAGGTCACTGATCAGCTGAGTGAGCTCCGAAGTCATTTTCAATCCTATTGAACGCAGGAAGCTGACATTTGAGAGGGAAGGTCAAGGGAGAATACAGATGGTGGTAGGTGCTCTTGATGGAGAACCAGTGATCTATACAGAAGGGTGATCTATACAGAAAATAATAAACCTTTGAGCAATGATTTGCAGCGTTTTATTATATAAAAGGCTGCAAATGATTACACAACGGTTTGTTACTTGACTGTGTAGATCACTCGCCTATGAAGAACACGGCTTTTCCATTTAAGCTGCCCACACAAGGGCCGACCCGACCGAGGATTTCAGGAGAGGAGGTAGCCGAAAGGCGTCCTCTGAATGGGACCAGTGGCGTCTGGTGAGAATATTCGTGAGGCAAACAGCTTGGACAGTCACAGAGGAATAAACAATAATGAAAAACGCTGCAAATTATTACACAAAGGTTTATTATTTTTCTGAAGATCAAGCGTCAGCTTTACCCTCGTCACTACCTACCAATCATGTTTTCGCTTCATAATGTTGTTTATTTAGATGAAATAAACCCTTCACACTCCATTTGAAGAAATAAAGAATTCCTTGGTTTAGAAATTTGATTACAGGTTGATTAAGGAAGCAAAACATGTACAACCCAAAGAAACGAACATCGATCGCATTTTGGTCAGCTAAAATTTTTAAGGTTATAAGGCCTCTTTTGCAATTCACACTCGTGTTTCTCATTTATCGTAAGTTCAACCTTCAAGTTCTAATAGAGAGCTAACAGTTTATCCTATAAAGCTCTGGGTGGTTTCATTCGATTCTTAAAATTCAATGGTACTTATCTCAAATTGGTGAAAAAAACAATACCCTCATTACAAGAGTTTTCGAGAGAGGAGGCCTTAAGAAGTTAAAGCCGTAATGTTTCAATGCTCAGGAGTGACTGACATTAACCAAAACCTTCGGGGCACAAGTAGACCCCAAATGGAGCCTACATACCAAATTTCAACAAAATCGGTCCATGATAAGTAGTTAAGGAAAGTTCCGCGGACAGACGGATTTTTAACATGTTTAATGTTTTAGGGCTGGGGGTCATTCTGTGAATTCCGACACGCAAATCTGCAACGTTTTTTTTTCTTAGTTACCACGGACCGATTTCTTAGTTACCACGTTATATCGGCTCCATTTGGGGTCTAGTTGTACCAAGATGCTTTTGGTTATTGTCAGACCAACAGATCGCTCCCTCGGAGGTCCTTCAGTTTGGACTAGTGATAAATCAGAAATATGAGTGTGAATCACAAATTGATGTTCATTGTATAGAAACAATTTTCTCTCCTATTCAACGCAGGAAGGTGAAATTCGAGATGGTGGGTCAAAGGACAGTAATGAAGGCACCTGAGTGGTCACTGATCAGCTGAGTGAGCTCCAAGGCCATTTTCTCTCCTGTTGAACGCAGGAAGCTAAAATTTGAGAAGCAGGGTCAATGGAGAATGCTGAAGGCGCCTGAGTGGTCACTGATCAGCTGAGTGAGCTCCTAGGCCATTTTCTCTCCTGTTGAACGCAGGAAGCTGAAATTTGAGAAGCAGGGTCAATGGAGAATGCTGAAGGCGCCTGAGTGGTCACTGATCAGCTGAGTGAGCTCCAAGGCCATTTTCTCTCCTGTTGAACGCAGGAAGCTGAAATTTGAGAAGCAGGGTCAATGGAGAATGCTGAAGGCGCCTGAGTGGTCACTGATCAGCTGAGTGACCTCCAAGGCCATTCTCTCTCCTGTTGAACGCAGGAAGCTGAAATTTGAGAGGCAGGGTCAATGGAGAATGCTGAAGGCGCCTGAGTGGTCACTGATCAGCTGAGTGATCATGAGCCATTATTGAGTATTTCCTGTAAATAGATGTATATAAATATAATAAATTGTTTTGGTTAATTAGAATCTTTTCTTTTTTCTTGACCTTAAAAAACTATATCTAATTTCTCCCTTGCGAGGGAAAAACATTAAACATGATTTAATGTTTTTCCCTCGCAAGGGAGAAATTTTTTAAACTGTAAAGTACCTACCTAACTGTAAAGTACCTACCTGTAAAGTACCTAACAACTTCACTTCTGATGGTCATAATCATCATTGTGGCGACTTGGGACAAATTTCGTCGCAACAAATTTCGTGACGATTTTTTTTTATATTCGATTTTCAAAAAACGTCTGCCAAGTGGGTGTGGCACATAGCTTCCTCGTGTCCATAACCCGATTGTATAGATGATCCGATGCATAGTAGTTAATCTCAAAACATCAAAACAAGTTAATCTGTAATATCCCTGAACATTTCATTGAAATCGGATGGAAAATGTAGAAATTATGGCCGTTACAAGGAATTCACGTTTGCGCATGCGCAGTGGCTACTATCAGTCCGAAGGTGGTGATTTTCATAGGGGACCGTTTACACACCAACCCGCACAATCCCTGAAAATTTCATTGAAATCGGACAATAACTTCGTATAGTTATGCGCGTTACAAGGAAATCATGACAGACACACAGACACGGAACCAAAATTGTTCAGAAAAGTCTAAAACGGAAAACACGAGTGAAAATTTTTATTTTGGAGAACTTTTTTTTTCGTCCTTGAAAAGTGAAAACAAAGCTTCCGCTACCTTGGTAGACTCGGAAGCAATATATGTAGTACCTACCTACCTCAAACGTAAACCATCGAATTTTCAGGGGGTTCAAATTTTTGGTTTATTATTTTCAATAATAAGCCTTTGGAATCGAGCAAGAAAAAAAAAATTTTAACCCCCCCTCAAAATTTGATGTTTTACGTTTCAAGGTACGTAGAATCCGAAAATCGAATAAAAAAATTTCCGTCCGTCCGCCGTACGCCGTACGCCGTACGCCGTCCGCCGTCCGCCGTCCGCCGTACGCGGCACTTTTCTTAGCAACACTGGACCGATTTGGTTCAAATTTGGTATATGGGCTCCATTTGGGGTCTAGTTGTGCCGCGAAGCTTTTGGTTGATGTAGGTCACTTCTAAGGGGTGAAAATTAAGGGTGGAAATTTTCAAGAGTGCCCTAGCTCGAAAACTCTCGAAATAAAGGTATCGTTTTTTCACCAATTTTAAATAGTACAGAATTTTTAAAAATTTTTGAGACCACCCGGAGCTCTGTAGGACAAACCGTTCGGTCCCTACGAGTACTTGAAGGTTTTCCTTCGATAAAACAGAATCATGAGTGTGAATCGCAAAAGAGGTCTAATCGCCGTTCAAATTTTATCTGACTAAAATGCGATCGCTGTACATTTCTTCGATTTGTATACAGTTTTGCCTTCTGCGTAACCAGTAATCAAACTTCCATATCAAGCTTTCTATTTTTCGAATCGAGTGTGAAGCGTTTAGTTCTTTCTAATAAACTTGATTGTGAAGGTGTGAAGCCATTATAGTGTGGTAGGTAGTACCTACCAATAGGTAGGTGTGGTAGGTAAAAAAAATTGGTAGGTAAAACAATGTTTGTAGGTAAAAAACGCTGCAAATCATTGCTCACTGATCAGCTGAGTGAGCTCCGAAGCCATTTTCAATGCTATTGAATGGAAGTGCTCTTCCAGGCGTCTCCAGCATTCGAGGAGATATTCTTCACTCCTCACATCACTGATCAGCTGAGTGAGCTCCAAAGCCATTTTCAATCCTATTGAATGGAGGTGCTCTTCCAGGCGTCTCCAGCATTCGAGGAGATCTTCTTCACTCCTCACATCACTGATCAGCTGAGTGAGCTCGAAAGCCATTTTCAATCCTATTGAATGGAAGTGCTCTTCCAGGCGTCTCCAGCATTCGAGGAGATCTTCTTCACTCTTCTGATCACTGATCAGCTGAGTGAGCTCCGAAGCCATTTTCAATCCTATTAAACGCAGGAGCTGAAATTTGAGAGGGAAGGTCAAGGGAGAATACAGATGGTGGTAGGTGCTATTGATGGAGAACCAGTGATCTATACAGAAGGATGATCTATACAGAAAATAATAAACCTTTGAGCAATGATTTGCAGCGTTTTTGTTGTTGAAATAATAAACCAAAAAAGGGAGACTCTGAATTTAAACGTCATATGATGTTAAACCTCCTTTCTACAATGTGCAATTATTTCCGAGTTGGTAGGTACCTATCAACAAGAAAAACGATTAGGTTCAGTCACAGAGTAGAGGAGACAAGTAGGTACAGTGAAATGTACAGTAAAATCGGGAACGGGACACCAGTCAGCGCCAGGCAGCCGCTATTTGCGGTGGCGAAAAAACTAAGTTTTCCTTCCTTGAGATAATGTGGTTGGATGGATATGTTATGTCTTGCCATGCATGGGTTAATTAGTATCCATGGCTCATCTTCTCTGCTTTCAAGGTCACGAAACAGTTCCCTGACTGTTTGCCATGGCTGATGGTGTGGTAGAGGGGGTACGGCAATATTTGACCCCCCGCCTACCCGTCGATCGTCGCCTCTCACTCTAAACAGTCATATTTTTGAACTGCTAGCCTTGCAACGCTTGTCCCCGCGCTAGTTCGCTTATCATCCGCAATCATCTACATTACCGACCTCTCCAAGTCTCTGGTGTGTTGCGGGCTAGTATCCAAGGCAAAATACGTACTTTCTTATTCCATACTCCTATTTAATCTAATTTACTCGGTAATAATGAAAAAGTCCCTAAATTATACACAATGGTTTATTATTTTCTATATAGATCACTCGTCTACAAAATCACCATCCATCCAATATAAAAAAAATCAAAAAAAAAAAAATCCAAATCACCAACCATCGATCGCATTTCGGTCAGCTCTAATCTGAACGGAGATTAGGCCTCTTTTGCGATTCACACTCGTGTTTTGATTTATATATATATTTCAATTTAAACCCTTAAATTTTCGTAGGGAGCGAACGGTTTGTCCTACAGAGCTCCGCGTGGTCTCAAAAAATTCTAAAAATTCTATAGAATCCTAAATTGAAGGAAAAACAATACCTTTATAAAAAATTTTTTGAGTTAGGGCGTTTTCAAAATTTCAAAATTGATTTTGGAACCCTTAGAAGTGACCTACATCAACCAAATGCTTCGGGGCACAACTAGACCCCAAATGGAGCCTACATACCAAATTTCATCAAAATCGGTCAATGCTAAGTGGCAAAAGTACGGCGGACGGACGGCCAAATTTTTATTCGATTTTTGGATTCTACGTACCTTGAAACGTAAACCATCAAATTTTGAAGGGGTGTTAAAATTTTTTTTTTCTTGGTCGATTCCAAAGGTTCATTATTGAAAATAATAAAACAAAATGGGAATATAGGAGAATCTTAACAAAAATTAATTTATTCATTTTGCTTATTTTTAGTAAGGCAAACAGTGTTTGCTGTGTTTGTCTGGAGAAGGCGCCACTGGAAGCTCCATGTCGAGGCGAATAATTTCAATTAGTGAATTTCACATTTCTCCCTTCTTTTCCAACAAACCAATTTTTTCTTCTTTAGAACCACTCCTCGTTTTGAGCTTATAAATATTTTTGAAAATATTTCAACATTTTTACATATTTACCGCATAAATGTTTTTTATGTTAAGTATTTTGCATTTTTAAATAAATAAAAATCCGATGCCTACTGATGAGCTATCAGGGGTGTGATGTAGACAGAAAATTAATACACTGTTGTGTAATAATTTGCAGCGTTTTTCCATTCAATTTGGTATCCAACTTGAGGTTCTGGAGGTCATTTTGACCATTTTCCCACAAAATGAGCACACTTAGCTAAGAGGTCACGTATTTCTTGAACGGTCGTCCCTTCGACTTGGAGATCCCTCCTAGATTGGATTGCGATCAGCCGATTGAAAGAGTCGCTGAGGAGGTCCAAGAACAAGCGAGGGAGCAGCCCATAAACTGGCCACCTGTTAATCCCGACGAGCTGAGCTGGGGTTTTTCGTCGAACAGGACGAATCTCGTTCCAATTCCAGACGAAGTAGCGCGTTCGATGAATCAACAAATCGAAGGAGGAATTCGCTGGTCGAGGAAAGCGGAGGAAGACCTCGATGGGACCTCTTGATTTCCCCATCTCTGGTGTTGAGACTCCGATCTGACTCGTGTTCCAAAGTGAAATTTAGTTTAAATTTGACTACCTACCATTTTTGTTGTTTAATAATATTCATTGGCGTCGTTAAATTGTTACATTCAGCCTCTTGTATAGATATAGATACATTATTTGTGTTGGAAAGGAAGAAATGATTATACCTCAGAAATCACAATAGGCTAACATATTACCTTTATTAGAAAATTGCTAGAATACCCATTTATAACTTTTAATGTATTTCCTTTTATTTTATTATTTTTTAAAAATACAAAATTCAGATAGTTTTCTTTTCCGAACAACCGGCACTCTTATTAAATAAAATTAAATAAATTTTATTTTTTTCAAGCCTTTTTTTCAACTACCAAACTAAAATTGACTTTGCCTTTTGCCAACTAGGTACCTACCAAATTGAATTTGGTTTGAGAAACTAAACTGGTAAAAACGTCTGCTAAGAGGGTGTGGCACATAGCTTCCTCGTATCCATAACCCTACTGTGTAGATGATCCGATGCATAGTTGTTAATCTCAAAACATCTCTAATCGCACTTACCCTCTTGCACTACCCTCATAGGGGTAGTCTACACATCAACCGGCACAATCTCCGGTTGGAAAATTGTTGGAAAGTGTAAAAGTTATGAAAGTTACAAGGATTTAACATTAGCACATGTGCACGAAATACTTTCAATTTGGGGGTCATGATTTTCATAGGGGATCATCTCCATCCCAACTCGCATAATTCCCGAATATTTCAACGAAATCAGATTGGAAATGTAGAAGTTAAGGCTGTAACAAGGAAATACACGTTTGCGCATGCTCAGTGGCAACTATCAGTCTGAGGGCAATGATTTTCAAAGGGGACTACCTACACGCCGACCCGCACTATCCCTGAAATTTCATCAAAATCGGATGAGAAATGTAGAACTTATGGCTGTGGCATGGATTTCATGACAGACAGACACAGAACCAAAATTGTTCAGGAAGGTCTGAAACGTAAAAAGCAAGTGGAAATTTTGATTTTGGAGAACATTGTTTGTCAACCTTGAAAAGTGAAAATAAAGCTTCCGCTACCGTGGCGGACTCGAAAGCAAAATTAAATACGCAAGCAAATGTTGAAGAGAGTCCAGGTCAAATTGAGTTGAAGATATTCTAGATCAAATTGAGTTGAAGAGAGTACAGGTAAAATTGAGTTGAAGAGAGAACAGGTCAAATTGAGTTGAAGAGAGATCAGGTCAATTGAGTTGAAGAGAGTCCAGGTCAAATTGAGTTGAAGAGAGTCCAGGTCAAATTGAATTGAAGAGAGTACAGGTCAAATTGAGTTGAAGAGAGAACAGGTCAAATTGAATTGAAGAGAGTCCAGGTCAAATTGAGTTGAAGATAGTCTAGATCAAATTGAGTTGAAGAGAGTACAGGTCAAATTGAGTTGAAGAGAGTCCAGGTAAAATTGAGTTGAAGAGAGAACAGGTCAAATTGAGTTGAAGAGAGAACAGGTCAAATTGAATTGAAGAGAGTTCAGGTCAAATTGAGTTGAAGAGAGTCCAGGTCAAATTGAATTGAAGAGAGTACAGGTCAAATTGAGTTGAAGTGAGAACAGGTCAAATTGAATTGAAGAGAGTCCAGGTCAAATTGAGTTGAAGAGAGTACAGGCCAAATTGAGTTGAAGAGAGAACAGGTCAAATTGAGTTGAAGAGAGTGCAGGTCAAATCGAGATGAAGAGAGTACAGGTTAAATTGAGTTGAAGTTAAGTTTTGTTCTTGTTTTGATTGTCTTCTATCGAATCGCGACTCAGGGATTGCTCCCACAGTCTTCTCCCAGACACCTTTCCTGTTACTCCTTACTTTCGTAGAGGATCATTTCCCTTTCCCTCGTGGCTCAAATCCGAAGATCTAGTTGGTAATACCTGTAGATGATTCTTCCCCCATACAAAAATATAAGCCTCATTCCTTATTGAATATTAAGTATGTCTATCTCTCTTTCCTCATTCAGTTTTTATCTTTCTAAAACTCATCATATCTTTGGGTTGTTCTCCATCTAGTATTATGTAATGATATTGATATGCGGTTCAAGTCACTACTAATATTATAGTCATGTGATTTGGTTGTTAACAATACGTTTTGGTTCGCTTTTATAAAAAAGCGTTGAGTTGATTTTTCGAAAAAGTATAGTTTTCGAGACTCTATTTTGTAAAGCTATTTGGCATAATAAATCTGTTTGTGAAATCAGTGTATTTCAATATATTTAAATTATATTAACATTATTTATATTATTGAATCGTGTATTTGATTATCCTCGTTGATGAACTTAATTATCTAGATCCCCCAGTTCAATACTGTCTCATATTATATGCCTACCATATTAGGAGCACGAGGTTATTTTTACTCATTACAAGTTACAAGGTATCGGCACTCGAGTATAGTGTAGAATGTTGTCGTCGCTCCACAAAGCATTCGAAAGGTGAGGTTCGACACTCGAGGTAAGATGGATAGCTTTCCACAGCTTCACATCCCCCGACGTATTCAGAGTCTACCGCTTTTTGGAGGAAAAAAGGTTGGTCCCTCCTGTGATAGTGAAAAATCGACGTTTCTCCGCTAACGTGCTATGAAGTGAGGCTCAAGCCCAGTAAGAGATCAAGAGGAAAATCTCACCTCGATGGTCACGAAGTCATTCTCGTCAGTAACTGGTTGATTTCACACCTCGTGGTCCTTTTCATCAATAACTCGACTTCTCACCTTAAAACTGAGCGCCGATCTTCCAGTTTCTCTCCAGGGGTGGGTGGCGCTGCCAAGCGGAAGACGTGAGCAACGATCCTTTCTGCAGTAGGAAGTGAATATTTAACGAGAAATCCATCCCATCACTCTAGGAAAGCTTCTTATAAAACAGGTCGAGCGGAGCCCAGATGGTCCCGGGCGCACAGCTCTCAAGGCGCACTTCCACACTGAGGTACCGCATATTTACTACAAGACCTGATTGCCACTACCTGTCTTCGAACTAACGACTGAGAATTTCAATTAAGTGTAATTATTGGTTACATTTCACGCTTGTAACCGAACACGGTCCTTGCGATGCTTCATCATTTGGGATCTATTCAGGCAAAACCGCGTTCGTCGCTTCAATTTCAGTTCTAACAAGTTTAGATCTGGTCAAATGAATTGATTGTTACCATCATATTCCCGTCCATCGATGACAAAACTTCAATTCCGATACTCATTTTCGAATTCTTCACGAAATAATCTCCTTACTCTCCCGACAAGTAATAAGAATGAGTATTATTCAGTGTACACCTACAGGTTTGCCGAACTTCAGGGATCGATTCTACTTCTAGATTCTGATCGGAGTTGCCCTAAACGTTTTTGATTTTTCAAGTCGAACAGGTTTTAAGGTACGTAGAACCCAAAAATCGAATACATTTTTTTTCCTTTTGCTTCCTCACTACCGAAGGTAGGGAAGCTTTGTATTCGTGAAAGAAGTGAAAAAAAAAAATGTCCTCCAAAATCAAAATTTCCACTTGCTTTTTGCGTTTTAGAGCTTCCCGAACAATTTTGGTTCCGTGTCTGTCTGTCTGTCTGTCTGTCGGTCTGTCTGTCTGTCTGTGGTCAATCCTTGTCCCGGGCAAAACTATACTAACCTGTGGTCCGATTTTGATGAAATTTTCAGGGATTGTGCGGGTTAGGTCCTAGACGGTCCCCTATAAATTTCAGCACCTTCGGACCAATAGGAGCGAGTGCGCATGCGCAAACGTGAATTTCCTGGAACCTCGGTTTCTCGGTTTCTAATGAACCGATTTTGCTCAAGTTTGGAGGTTAGTTAGGGACTAACTTCTAAGAGACACCCTATAAGTTTCAACCAAATTGGTCAAGCAATAGCCGCTGCGCATGCAATGGAGAATGCTGAAGGCGCCTGAGTGATCACTGATCAGCTGAGTGAGCTCCAAGGCCATTTTCTCTCCTGTTGAACGCAGGAAGCTGAAATTTGAGAGGCAGGGTCAATGGAGAATGCTGAAGGTGCCTGAGTGGTCACTGATCAGCTGAGTGAGCTCCAAGGCCATTGTCTCTCCTGTTGAACGCAGGAACCTGAAATTTGAGAGGGCGGGTCAATGGAGAATGCTGAAGGTGCCTGAGTGGTCACTGATCAGCTGAGTGAGCTCCAAGGCCATTTCCTCTCCTGTTGAACGCAGGAACCTGAAATTTGAGAGGGCGGGTCAATGGAGAATGCTGAAGGTGCCTGAGTGATCACTGATCAGCTGAGTGAGCTTACATATTACAGTGGAAGAAAGATAAAGAGGGAGAGGGAGCAAAAACCTTTTTAAGGTATGTCACATTTTAGCCATTAGGCTCTAAGCGGAAATCATCCGGGGGTGCAGGGGGCGAAGCCGAGTTTTCGCCAACTGATTCTATACGTCCATGTTACAATGAGTGAGGAAGCTATACTGTCCACCCAACTTGGCAGACGTTTTTTTTAACCATGGACCGATTTTATTGAAATTTGGTACCTGTATGAGCTCCATTTGACGTCTAGTTGTGCCCCAAAGCTTATGGATGCTTATGTCAGCTGATGTTGCTCAAAAACGTTCAATATAAAGGTATTTATTATGATACATATAAATATATACCTTTATATTGAACGTTTTTGAGCAACATCAGCTGACATAAGCATCTATAAGCTTTGGGGCACAACTAGATGCCAAATGGAGCTCATACAGGTACCAAATTTCAATAAAATCGGTCCATGGTTAAAAAAAGGAAAAAATGTATTCTATTTTCGGTTTCTACGTACCTTAAAACCTGTTCGACTTGAAAAATGGTATTTATTATGATACATATACAGGCAATGCGCAGAGTGATGGAGTGGATGGAAGCACACACACTGTCACTGGCGATCGAAAAAACGGAAATTGTACTGCTAACCACAGCGAGAATTGAGAGATCTATACCTATGAATGTGGATGGACAGGAAATCATCACCTCTCCAGCCATTCGCTACCTTGGTGTGATGCTGGACGGGAAACTAAGCTTCTGGAGGCACATCAGTGGAGCAGCAGATAAGGCTGCAGGTATTGTAAATAAGCTGAGCCGACTGATGGCAAATCTAGGGGGCCCATCACCCGCTAAGAGGAGACTTCTTATGCGAACTGCAGAGGCAATTATGCTGTATGGAGCAGAAGTGTGGGCAGACTCCCTTAGGTACCAAAAGTACCGGGCACGTATGGAAGCTGTACAGAGGAGAGGAGCTCTGAGAATCAGTAGTGCATTTAGAACTGTCTCAGGTCCAGAATCACAAGTGATAGCGGGAACTATCCCAATATACCACCAGGCACTGGAGCGCAAAAGGATAAGAATGAGGAAGGCAGAGACAATTACCATAGTAAAGAGGGAAGAGCGGGAGGGGACCATCCGTAGGTGGCAAGCAGACCTTGTCTGTGAAACCCGTGGAAGGTGGACAGCCCTCATAATCGACGATCTAAAGGCTTGGTTGGAGAGAAAACACGGAGAGGTGAACCTGACTCAATTCCTCTCAGGGCATGGATACTTCCGCTCCTTCTTAGTAAAGATCGGGAAAGCCACTGACCCAGAGTGCAGATACTGTGGGATAGAGGAGGATGATGTCTGCCACACCTTCTTCACATGTCCTCAATGGGAGGGTATGAGGGGGTGTGCGGAGGAGGTCATCGGAACATTGCGTCCACAGACAATCATACATGAGATGATTAAGAACAAGTCGAGCTGGGACGCAATGGCAGTATTTGTCACATCAGTCCTCAAAGCAAAAAAGCTGGATGGAAGATGGGAGGAAGAAGATGAGGAATAGAATTGAAGGAGACCAGAAGTAGGAGCAGCCATTTGGCACAAAAAAACTCACCCTGAAGTAATACTGTACAAGTGGTCCCGGGGTGATTCCTAAGCATAGGGAGTGTGGGGTGACTTCCCCTTCGCTCTTAAAGAGTTTCCCCACTTCCGAAACAAAAAAAAAAAAAAAAAAAAAAAAAAAAAACATATAATAAAGTACAATAAATACATATAAAATACAATTGAGGTATGAATTACCAATACCAATTGAAGTGAATTACCAATACTAGGTATTGCTAGGTATTACCAATACTAGGTATGAATTACCAATACCAATACTAGACTTGTTTTCGTGCTTATTCTTTATTTGCCCGTGACGTTTCTACCCGGGAACTGGGTCCTATTCATTAAGTACGGCTTTGACAAAAACAGCACAAAACTGGTCACATCATACCTCAGTGGATGTTCACAGATCGTGGAGCACAAGGGAGCAAGATCTTGCGATCTCCCCCTCTTGTATGGAGTTAGACAGGGCTCAAAATTGGGCCCAATTTTATTCAACATCTATATAAATGATTTGCCTCGATACATAGGTAGCCAACGACTCCTCCGGAATATTTTTATATGCAGATGACACTACAGCCTGCATATCAGGCAGAACCTCAATTGAGAAACTGGAAAACGAAAAAATTGTTGAGTCAAGAATGGTGGAGTGGTGTGCTGCGAATAAATTAAGCCTAAATATCAACAAAACTCAACGTCTTGAACTGTCACTACGTAGTCCCGAACCCCAGACCGCCACTCTACTGGGTATAAATGTACGAGAAAATCTGTCGTGGAATGCTCATTTAACGGTCCTCAAGTCAAAGTTATCCCAAACTAATTTCCTCCTTCGAAAACTTAAATGCACGGTATCGTTACGGGTTCTTCGTAGCGTATATTTTGCATATTTCTACTCGCGTCTCTCGTACGGTATTCTCTTGTGGGGAAACTCACGGCAAATTAATGAAATCTACCGGCTCCAAAAAACGGCCATCCGAATCCTGAGTGGCAGAGGACCGAGAGAGTCCTGTTTCCAGAACAACGAATTCTGACAGTCCGAGCAAAGTACATTGTCGAAAGCCTGACGGAGGTACATAGTCATCTAAATAGGTATGCTGCTGCGGAACACGGATATAATATGCAGATTAACCTCGACACAAAAACACAACATAGACTTCGCGGGCACCAAGCTGTATAATGCAATACCAGACACGTACAAGTTTCTCCCAATAAAAACATTCAAAAGTGCTATGAAACCCGTATGCCTAAAAACAGCAATTTATTGTGTTGAAGACTTTTTTAAATTTGGACTTTTAAATGAAGACTTTTTTAAACCTGTCCAACTACCTGACCATAAATTGTTCAATTGTCTCCATATTTTGTTATTATTATATTCTGAATTTATCATACCATTGACTATTTATGACGTGTTGCTATAATTTAATTTATGACGCAATAAAGATTATTATTATATGGTATCTACAAATAAAACAAAGAAAATGGTATGAAATGAGTAATAAACAACGGATTTTATGGTTACAATCTTACTAGATGGTGGCATGAAAAGAAAGAGTGAATATTATATAAAAAACGCTGCAAATTATTACACAATGGTTTATTATTTTGACATTTTATGTCTTTACTATGGCACATAAATGAAAAATCGTCGCGCGGGGATCGTCACGCAGGAAGCGTTACGCGGAAATTTCAGATGATTTTCACGTACAACCAATCGTTCCTAGGGAAAACTAACTTCCTCATTTTCCACCCCACAAAAATCGTTCACCACTCATTGGAAAGCTCTCAATTTATTAAACATAAGACATAAAATGTCTCTCGTGGTTGCGTACTTGTACGAAAGATATATCCACCGTTTGTGTTTATGTTAGTTGTTAGTGTTTAGTGCCTGATTTTTTCTATAGATCACTCGTCTGCAAAGCCACCAACCATCCAACTTGAAGAAAAACATCGATCGTATTTCGGTCAGCTAAAATTTGAACGGAGATTAGGCCTCTATTGCGATTCACACTCGTGTTTCTGATTTATCGTGCGTAAAACACTTAAATTCTCGTAGCGAGCGAACGGTTTGTCCTACAGAGCTCCGCGTGGTCTCAAAAAATTCTAAAAATTCTATAGAATCCTAAATTCAAGGAAAAACAATACCTTTATATGAAAATTTTTTGAGTTAGGGCGTTTTCAAAATTTCAAAATTGATTTTGGAACCCTTAGAAGTGACCTACATCAACCAAAATCTTCGGGGCACAACTAGACCCCAAATGGAGCCTACATACCAAATTTCATCAAAATCGGTCAATGCTAAGGGGCAAAAGTGCCGCGTACGGCGGACGGACGGCCAAATTTTTATTCGATTTTTGGATTCTACGTACCTTGAAACGTAAACCATCAAATTTTGAGGGGGTGTTAAACATTTTTTTTTCTTGGTCGATTCCAAAGGTTCATTATTGAAAATAATAAACCAAAATTATTGTGCTACTTACATGTCTGTCTGCAAACTTGTTAACACGTAATTGTAGGTATGAGGAATTAGTTCTACAGATAATAAATAATTTATTATATTATTATATCACAATTATTGTGATTATACTGTAAGAAACTGGGGAAAAAATAGTGTACAAAAACATTGTCTGACGAAAGACGGTAATGACAACATCATTTTTATGATAATTTTCTGCCGAACATGTAACTTATTTATATCAGTGGAATTCTAAGTTAAACGCTACATCATAAATGTGACTCTTCATTCAAGACTCCTATCAAATATTCGCAACATAATGACTATTTTTATCTAAATTCTAGCTCATGAACTTACCCAACAATTCATACATAACTGCAAGGTATTTATTTATTTTTTTTTTTAAATTTATTAGGACGGGGCTATTGTGACAGTCAAAGGCCAGTCTAGGTATTTATAATAAGAGTACATTACAGAATCTTTACGTGTTCTACCTGTTTCTGTGAATTATCAATGCTGTTTTGAAACCATCCATCAACCGCTTATTCTCGTTTGAAATCTTTTGAAAGAGTTGAAAAATAGAGTTGATGGGCGTAAAAGTGAAGACGACGAAGCGTTAAAAAGGAGAAGAAGAGAGAGATAAAGACGAACGGAATTACGGATGATAGGTAGAACTTTGTCTCTCGCGGTGAAGTCCGAGTAAAGTTATCATCAGCAGAGTTCTGATTGAGGCAGCTAACGTTGTCGAGCAACTTTTGATTCTGACGAGCCTCACAACTCAGCAGCTTTCAGCCTTCACCAACTTACTGATCATCCCCATCGCTTGCCAATTTGTTGAGAGTTTTTCTTCTGACGTTAAAATATCTCCCCCCTCTTCTTCTTCAACTTCGATTTTCCATGTCCTGAACTATGTATAAAAGCGGGTTCAAGCTGTGGCGAACAGTTTCTCGTTGGCCTGGAAAGGAGATAAATCGCTTCCTGTTTCAGGTGGGTTGTATTTCATACTTCTGCAATAATCCTTCACCTTGAATAGAGCACTCTTGTACTTTGGAAAAGTATATTTTTTCCTGCTATCGACTTGCCGGCAAAAGTCGTATTTCAAATCTTTTTCATACTATTCTCGAATCAGAATGATCTGTTTTAGTAGTTTTCAATAAATCACTGTCGAACTCAACAACAAAATGGATTTTGGTTTATTATTTTCAATAATAAGACTTTGGAATCGAGCAAGAAAAACATGGTTAACCCCCCCCCCCCCCTCAAAATTTGATGTTTTACGTTTCAAGGTACGTAGAATCCAAAAATCGAATAAAAATTTGGCCGGCCGTCCGCCGTATGCGGCACTTTTTCTAGCAACACTGGACCGCTTTAGTTCAAATTAGGTAAGGATATGGTCTCCATTTGGGGTCTAGTTGTGCCGCGAAGCTTTTGGTTGATGTAGGTCACTTGACGGCAGGTTAAAAGGGGTGAAAATTGACTGTTGAAATTTTCGAGAGTGCCCTAGCTCGAAGACTCTCTAAATAAATGTATCGTTTTTTAACCAATTTTAAATAGTATAGAATTTAAAAAAAATTTTGAGACCACCCGGAGCTCTGTAGGACAAGCCGTTCGCTCCCTACGAGTACTAAGGGTTTTACTTCGATAAAACAGGATCACGAGTGTGAATCACAGAAGAGGTCTAATCTCCGTTTAAATTTTATCTGGCTGTTCATTTCTTCGATTTGTATTCAGTTTTGCTTTCTGAGCAACCAGTAATCAAATTTCCATTTGAAGCTCCCTATTTTTCGAATCGAGTGTGAAGCGTTTAGTTCTTTCTAATAAACTTGATTGTGAAGGTGTGAAGGCAGTATGGTGAGGTAGGTAGTACCCACCAATGGTTGGTAGGTAAAAAAAAAGTTGGTAGGTAAAAAGAAAAGTTTATAGTTAAAAAAAAAAAAAAAAAAACGCTGCAAATCATTGCCCAAAGGTTTATTATTTTCTGTATAGATCACCCTTCTGTGTTGATCCCTCCCTACCAACCATAGGTACCTACTACCTACTAGGGCATTTTTCAACCCTTCATTCCCATTTGGTTGGTGTTTGGGGTTGAAATTTTCAAAAATGCCTTAGTAGGTAGTAGGTACTGTTCGCAGATAGAAAGAATGCGGTTGACCAATTTCCTTAAGGGTATACCTGGTAACATAGACGACTACCTGTTCCAAAATCATAGGTAGCCTGTTGAGTCACGCTGATGAAAGGGCCGAGCCTGGGTAATCGTAATCCAGAGATAACGGCGACTCGAGTCATAATAAGGAATAGAGCCCCCCACTCAGCCAATTTTAGGAAGGATATTTTAATCTCAAATGTGAGTGCCACTTGCCCTTCAGTTGCCTTTAAAATTTGAAAGAAGCATCATCCTTCAGGTACTGGAAGCGTGATTTTATTTTTGAATGAATGAATGTACATTCTCTTAATTGATAAGACTTTCCCAAGGGTAAGGAACCCGTTTTATTTTTATTAGTGTTCTGTATTCGTTTTGTTTTGCCTGTAATAAACCAATCCTTTCACTTCATCATCGGTCGGTAGTCAACAACCATTGGTCTCATTTTCCTTGGCTTGAGTGGCAGGTAGAAGGACGATGTTTTTGGGATTGTAATACACATGGACACCACACCAAACCATCCACATTCTTTCAATCTGCAAACAGTATCTACGGTTGGTAGGGAGGGATCTATACAGAATGGTAATCTATACAGAAAATAATAAACCTTCGGGCAATGATCTGCAGCGTTTTCTGGATATGTTAACTTTTGAATAATGAAAAGCACTTCCAGCTTTGCCGTTGATTTTTGGCCCATCAGTGTAAATATATTTACATGACCACTGTGGGTTTGCACGAACAATCAAACCCTCTCGCCACTCCAAAACCAAGGAGCAATTACCTCTGGGAGCGGCGCTGTAACCTTGTGAAGTTTGTCTGTCTATCTCTTGGTTCCCTTTATCGCTCATATCCTAGAAGAGGGGGACAAGTCCAAAAATGTGATTTTCGGGAAATCGCTTCCAAAGTTTTACTCAAACAAATAGCTATATCTCCATGACACGTTTAATGTTAATGATATTTGGGGAAAATGTTCCCGTACTAATGCTTCTACAGCTCATGGACCGAAATTATTCTTTTCGCTAGCGAGGAAGGAGTGGGGGGAATATTTTTGTCAAATTTCTTCGATTTTTGGTGTTGTTCCCTTTTTTCGTGGACAATATTTCTTTATTTCAGAGATGTCACTTTTTTTTCATGGACGATTTTTATTCTTTCCCTAATGAATAATTTGGTTTTAAATGGGAATAATCATGACTTGAGGTGTATAAAACGAGAATTCATTAGATTGGGAGTTGTCGGAAAAATAAAACAGATTGAAAACGGAAGATATTTATAATTCTGTCTCCAAAAATATTCTTAAGTAATTGAAACAGCTTCTTAAAATCTATAATCAAAGATAACCAACGTGTGATTTCGAGTTCAACCCCCCCCCCCCACTTTAACCATTCCTTCTTCAACGGTTTCAGTACAACCAGTACAACTTTCATCGGTAGTTTCGGTAGGTAGTCCGTAGGAGTAGATATTCAAGGTGAAACACACCAGTGGCACCACTAATTTGTTCTATGGTGTCAAAATGTATAGTTCATGAAAATGCAAAGGTTTATTCATAAAGATTCAAAGCTTGGGTACCATTAATAAGCCCTAAATGAACCAAAATATCGAAAAATCGCAATTTTGTGGATATTATCCCTCCACTTGCCTCTTCCTAATGAGAATTTCAGTACTCTGGCGACTTAATGTTAGTCAGTTAGTTATCTGAGTCGAAAAAAAGAAACACGCAAATCGGTTAAAATTGAGGAGTAGGTAGCGCGCTCAACGTGCTGTCATAATGAGCCTTACTTTCACTAAATAACCCCTCGTTCCTCCTCCGTTTACTCTAATCTCAAAATTCCAGCAATGTAGTGCAAAACTAGATAGATTTTCACGTCGAACAAAAAAGAAACACTCAAATCAGTGGGAAATTGGGTTTGGGCGAAATACACAAGATTATGCTTAAAAAAACCCAAATTTTAATAGTTTCTACTCCCCCCCCCTCCTTCAAGGCAAAATTTAATGTGGATGACGTAGTCCACAGCGCTAGATAAATTTTAGCGTTGAACAATGGAGGAACCACGCGAATCGGTTGGGTAATAATGCCTGGACAAACACAAGAGACACATACTGATGGATTTTCTTCCGTGGATTTGGGTTTTGAAGGGACTAAAACGGATTAGTACCTGGTTATTTTGTTTTCCGTTGAGTGTTGTCCACCTTTAACCCGGATTAATCGCATATTCAAGGATGCCCAAGTCTTACAACGTCCTAGAAACACAAGTAGGTAACCATCTACCTACCTGCTGTTAAATAGCCACAGGCATGAAGGATGAAATAATTAGGAAACCGTGTAAACTATTATAATTGTGATTATTATTGCAATTATTATTTTTCTGTAAAGATCACCAGTCAACTACCTTCTTGCGACAAGGGCAGGAGGGGGGTCCTTTGGGCTAGGCTCGAGGGAACGAAGTGTTCTGATAAATTGCACAATAACCATGCATTTATCATTGTTGATCCTCTTGATTGTGATAGTAGTTTCCAAAAAATTAACACTAGGTTTCTTTAATTGAGGAAATCACTTAATAGAGGCGATATGTCCACTTTAGAGGGTAGGAATGGGCTTTGTGCCTGTCTTCTGCAAACGTAGGTGGCACGCCCCGTCCATCGAATAAAGAACTTTCAGCATTCAGGCGGAGGGGGAATGAGCTAGGCTTAAGTTTGTCTTCTAGGGATGAAAAACAGCACTTCCACTACCCAAAACTGTTCCTAACTCAAAAATGACATTTTTGGACTTGTACCCGTCTTCTAGGATATGAGCGTTATGTCCCTTGCAGAGCGGCCTTTCCTAGGTATCATTGAATTGGCCGTAAAAAATGTCTCACTCTGCTGAATAAAATAGGCAACGAAAGTGAAACAACTTCATTTCACACGAATCAGAAAACAAGAGTACCCCAACGCAAAATACCCGACCAACTCGATTATTACTGGAACAATAGCAACTAGATTACAAAGGCTCTCAGCTCCACTTGTATTCCCATCGAACCACCCCCCAAATCGGTCCGCTTGGACCAATTGTATCAGCGCTGTTGTTTCCTTCTGACCCTCTGAGGGGATATTTGGAGAAAGGACCCGAACTCCACCCATTCTCCGGGGGCCATTAGCCATCTCGATACCAACGGATATTATATCATTCGAAATAACTGTTCGAAATTCGAACGAGAGGCGAGTGTTATGAGGCGTTAGGTAGTTGGAATTCAGGAACAATGCAAAATAATACATGGGAAATGGATCAATCCGGAATATAAAGGTCTCTGGGTACCGTGGAAGTGATAGAATTTTTGTATGCCGAGCATTTTTCAGTGCCTGTTGTGTGGTGTTATGGGTTTTCACGTTTCAACTGTATTGTTTTTTCATCATGGCCCCACGGTATGGTCAAAGTCCCCTCCAAGGGACAGCCTCACTGCTGCTTTCAAGAGAGGAAATGTGAGAAACACGATAAACATTCTATCTAGAGCCTAGGTAAGTACCTAGGCGAAATTAATTCAAAACTTTGAAAATAATATATCTATATTTTTGGCCTTGATGGGTTAAAAATTGTTAGAAAATCGCTGCAAATTATTAGAAAAAGGTTTATTATTTTTCTATATAAATCACTCGTCTACAAAGAACACGGCTTTGCCAATGTTACCACCAACCAACATGAAGGAAAACATCTATAGCATTTCGGTTAGCTAAAATTTGAACGGAGATTAGGCCTCTTTTGCGATTCACACTCGTGTTTCTGATTTGTCATAAATCCGACCCTCACGTTCCATAGAGAGCGAACAGTTTGCCAGAGCTCTGGGTGGTCTCATTAGATTCTAAAAATTCAATATTATATTAAATTGACGAAAAAACAATACCTTTATGCTGGCAAATTTTGAGCTAGGGCTTTTTCAACATGTTAATCCTCATTTTTCAACTCATGGAAGTAACTGACATCTATCAAAAGCTCTGGGGCACAACTAGACCCCAAACGGAGACCGTAAAACAAATTTCATCAAAATCGGTCTTTGGTAGACAAACGCTTCAAATTATTATACGAAGGTTTATTATTTTTCTATATAGATCACTCGTCTGCATAGAACACGGCTTTGCCATTGTTAACACCAACCAACATGAAGTAAAACATCTATAGCTTTTCGGTCAGCTAAAATTCGAACGGAGATTAGGCCTCTTTTGCGATTCACCCTCGTGTTTCTGATTTATCGTAGGGAGCGAACGGTTTGTCCTACAGGGCTCCGCGTGGTCTCCAAAAATTCTAAAAATTCATTACTGTATTAAAGTGATGAAAAAACAATACCTTTATGTTAAAATGTTTGAGTTTGGGCGTTTTCAAAATTTCAACCCTAATTTTTCACCCCTTAGAAGTGACCAACATCAACCAAAAGCTTCAGGGCACAACTAGACCCCAAATGGAGCCCACATACCAAATTTGTATTCGATTTTCGGATTCTACGTACCTTGAAACGTGAACCAACAAATTTTGAGGGGGGGGGGGGTTAATAAAATTTTCTTAGTCGATTCCAAAGGTTCATTATTGAAAATAATAAACCAAAAATCCACCTTCATTCCTGTTCAATAAAGTGTTTTTTCTCTCTCTCTCTCAATAAACCAAAAATTGAACCTATTTTGCCTGCACATTTTCTTATAGAAATTTTAAAACTGAAAGAAGGAAGGCTGGTTTTAGTTAGAAAGTTGCAGGATCAATTTTGATTCGGTAGGTATTTTCCTTCCCAGCTTGGTTTCGCCAAAATACAGGGTGTTTCACGAAAAGGTTACACCCCCCTTCATTTTCGCAAAATACAGTGTAAAAAATTCCGACCAACGCAATTCTTCATGATGTTTTGTGAGGATCTCAGGAAAAATACTTTTGCGCAAAAAAGTTGCGCGCAATCGTGCGCAATTGACACTAATTTCATTTTTTAAAATGGAACCCCCCTTTTTTATTACAGATTCGGATTCTACGTCAAATTTCATGAGAAATTCATACCCACATCGATTTGTTTTATTGCGCGCAACCTGGCTTTTTGAACGCTCTAAGTTGCGCAACTCTACAATTGCACAAAAATTAGATTTTGGAGAACCCTAAGTGTGGCTCATGTTTTTTCATCATTTTTTAACGCTTAATCAGATGGTGACATCCGTTTTTCAATTTGACAGGACTTTTTCAAAATAGCGGCCAAAAATTCGGTTGTTTTTAATGAAAAAATCGCTCTTTTTAAATCGTTATGAGTTTTTAGGTAATTTTATTCAGTTCAAGCATGATCATGCTGTCAGTTTTTATTTTAAACTCCACCGTAGACGGCCCCAAGCCCGTGGTTCAAAAGGAGGTGAGAAAATAAAAAATAAACATGATTTCGACCTCAAAACAGATGTTTTCGTGAAAGAAATGTTATTTTTTCCTCTTGAATCTTGGTTTTTCTCAAAACGGATGACACCCTGTGATTCAGCGTTAAAAAATGATGAAAAAACATGTGCCACACTAAGGGTTCTCCAAAATCTAATTTTTGCGCAATTGTGGAGTTGCGCAACTTAGAGCGTTCAAAAAGCCAGGTTGCGCGCAATAAAACAAATCGATGTGGGTATGAATTTCTCATGAAATTTGACGTAGAATCCGAATCTGTAATAAAATAGGGGGGGGGGGTTCCATTTGAAAAAATGAAGTTAGTGTCAATTGCGCACGATTGCGCGCAACTTTTTTGCGCAAAAGTATTTTTCCTGAGATCCTCACAAAAAATCATGAAGAAATGCGTTGGTCGGAATTTTTTACGCTGTATTTTGCGGATATGAAGGGGGTGTAACCTTTTCGTGAAACACCCTGTGTACGTAATTTGAAAGTCCCCAACATGAAACTCGATTGAACAATCGGATCCGCGATGATTTCAGAGTACAGTTTCAGATGGTAGGAAACTGAATCAATCTGTAGAGCGCGGGCGTTTTCGAACCGCGCCTGGGAATCGATCCTCCTTCAGAATCTCGTTAGGTCTCGTACGGGTGCCCTCAGCTACTCGGGCAAAGTCGAATTAAAAGTTAACGGAGCTTCGATATTAGTCTCCCCTCCACACCTCCGATCCTTGTTCACCCCAGTATCTCAATCACCCTAATTAGATCATCCCCAACCGTTGGAACAACTCGAAAACTTAATTAGATTTTAATTTTTGGACCTCCAGGCCAACTACGCCCTCCCTTTACCCAGCAGGTGGCTTTAATTTGGGCCCCTTTTCAATATTAAAACAAGATTGGGACCCCCTCCTCCTTCTTCCTGCCCTAAATTGTAGTAACAGCGTGGTTTTTCTACACAATTTAATCACAGGGAGAAGTATAAAAGTTATTTCAAGTTGTAACGACAATTTGGTACCAAATCTTGAGGATCTCAAGGGGTGCTGAGTCCAACAGTGATGAACGTTTTCTTTAGTTGAGTTTTGGTTTGTTACAGAGACTAACGGTTCGTCTGAAATTAAACTTGAACAAGATCCGCTTTTAGAGAGTTTTCTGCAAACGAATGGCCGCTAGCTCGTTGACGGGCTGATGGATTCGTACGAAGGAACGTGCTAACCGCGCATGCGCACAGTCGGTCGGTTTTTTCTGTAACCATAGAAGTTCCACAGTTGGGCTTGGATGCTGTAGGAGGCTGAAGAATGTTAACTGGGACATGTTCACTATGTTTAGGGTGGGTTAGGAGAGGTTTGAGAGGGTTAGGGGTGATTAGATAGGATTAGGAGTGATTAGGGATGGTTAGGAGTGATTTGAGATGGTTAGGAGTGAATAGGGATGGTTAGAAGTGGCTAGGGATAGTTAGGAGTGATTAGGAAGGGTTAGAAGTGGCTTAGGATGATTAAGAGTGATTAGGGAGGGTTAAGCGTGATTACTGATGGTAGAAGGTAATTTACAACAATCCCGCGAAGTTACGAAAAGTTATCTTACAATTACAATGAAACATCTTATTTCGATTTTTTTTCTACTAAATATATATCATTTCCAAGTCAAATTCAACCTTATCCAAGTCAAATTCAACCTTTGCCAAGTCAAATTCAATCTTATCCAAGTCAAATTCAACCTTTGCCAAGTCGAATTCAACTTTTTCCAAGTCAAATCCAACCTTTGCCAAGTCAAATTCAATCTTATCCAAGTCAAATTCAACATTTTCCAAGTCGAATTCAACTTTTTCCAAGTCAAATCCAACCTTTTCCAACTCAAATTCAACCTTTTCCAACTCAAATTCAACCTTTTCCCACTCAAATTCAACCTTTTCCAAGTCAAATTCAACTTTTTCCAAGTCAAATCCAACCTTTTCCAACTAAAATTCAACCTTTTCCCACTCAAATTCAACCTTTTCCAACTCAAGTTCAACCTTTTCCAAGTCGAATTCAACTTTTTCCAAGTCAAATCCAACCTTTTCCAACTAAAATTCAACCTTTTCCCACTCAAATTCAACCTTTTCCCACTCAAATTCAACCTTTTCCAAGTCGAATTCAACTTTTTCCAAGTCAAATCCAACCTTTTCCAACTCAAATTCAACCTTTTCCAAGTCAAATTCAACCTTTTCCAACTCAAATTCAACCTTTTCCAACTAAAATTCAACCTTTTCCCACTCAAATTCAACCTTTTCCAACTCAAATTCAACTTTTTCCAAGTAAAATCCAACCTTTGCCAAGTCAAATTCAATCTTATCCAAGTCAAATTCAACCTTTTCCAAGTCAAATTCAACTTTTTCCAAGTCAAATCCAACCTTTTCCAACTCAAATTCAACCTTTTCCAACTAAAATTCAACCTTTCCCACTCAAATTCAACCTTTTCCAACTCAAATTCAACTTTTTCCAAGTAAAATCCAACCTTTGCCAAGTCAAATTCAATCTTATCCAAGTCAAATTCAACCTTTTCCAAGTCAAATTCAACTTTTTCCAAGTCAAATCCAACCTTTTCCAACTCAAATTCAACCTTTTCCAACTAAAATTCAACCTTTTCCCACTCAAATTCAACCTTTTCCAACTCAAATTCAACTTTTTCCAAGTCAAATCCAACCTTTGCCAAGTCAAATTCAATCTTATCCAAGTCAAATTCAACCTTTTCCAAGTCGAATTCAACTTTTTCCAAGTCAAATTCAACCTTTTCCAACTCAAATTCAACTTTTTCCAAGTAAAATCCAACCTTTGCCAAGTCAAATTCAATCTTATCCAAGTCAAATTCAACCTTTTCCAAGTCAAATTCAACTTTTTCCAAGTCAAATCCAACCTTTTCCAACTCAAATTCAACCTTTTCCAACTAAAATTCAACCTTTTCCCACTCAAATTCAACCTTTTCCAACTCAAATTCAACTTTTTCCAAGTCAAATCCAACCTTTGCCAAGTCAAATTCAATCTTATCCAAGTCAAATTCAACCTTTTCCAAGTCGAATTCAACTTTTTCCAAGTCAAATCCAACCTTTTCCAACTCAAATTCAACCTTTTCCAACTAAAATTCAACCTTTTCCCACTCAAATTCAACCTTTTCCAAGTCAAATTCAACTTTTTCCAAGTCAAATCCAACCTTTTCCAACTAAAATTCAACCTTTTCCCATTCAAATTCAACCTTTCCTACCAACTGCGTTTGGAGTATTGTTTCCAGCCCAGTCAACCAATCACAGACAAGCATCTGGTACTACATTTAGGGCTTGTGCGTATTTTTCGTCATTTCCCTAATAATGGTGAAAAGTTCAAATTTGGCTTGGAAAAGGTTGAATTTGAATGGAAAAGGTTGAATGTTTTTTGGAAAAGGTTGAATTTGATTTGGAAATGCTATATTTTCCCTTCATTTTATGCCTCTCCAACTATCGTAAGTTTCCGTTCATCAAGAGCCCATCGTATTTCTAGCAATGCTGGTGTTTTCTCTTTCAATCCAATAACCATGTGGATGTGGATAGTTGAAAACTGGCGATTGAGAAGTGAATCTTGAGGTGAGAGAAGGAAAATGCAAATGGAGTGGGACGACTTGGGCGCCACTTAGCGCCGAATGAAGACCCCTTCCGAACAGGAAACCAATAGGATCTTGAAAAAAAATCTTCTTTGTTCAGAATAGGGGATGGAAAAGCTGATTAAGAATATAAGAGAAAAGATTACTATTTGCTCTGAGGCTGATATTGGAGGAGAGCGTCCGGACGGGTTAGAAGTTACAAATCCGTCGGGTTGAATGGGATGGGATTTGAATTGTATGAGATTGGCAGGAAGAGCGATGAATTGGATTCGACTGGGAATCAGTTATAATGAGTAGATTTCTCGGTTTACTCGTCTAAGGGAGTTAACGACAACTAATGGGTACTGAGTGAGGACGAATCGTCTTAGATACCCTAGTAGGTATTACGCGAATTAGGTCCAAGATAGTACCATATAAATTTCACTGCCGTTGCACCGAAAGTTACGGTTGCACTCCCGTGAACTTTCATAAAACACTCGATTTTCTTTAAACAACGATTTCCCACGTACGGCCGATTTTGATCGTATCTGGTGGGTAGAATGATTTTTCATAGTGCTGGTTTCGCGAGACATGTACGTAGAAGGGAGGAGAGTTATAAAAGTGGCGATTCGTCGTTTTATGGTTTATTAGTTGAGTGCTCTTTCGCTTTCAACATGAGAACGATGGGGTTTGGTGGCGCAGTAGATAGCGTAGCCTCCCTTCGCCCAGCCACTGTGTCTCATGCCGGGACGCTGATTTCGTTGAAAAATGTTCGTTTTTCCGCGTTTAAACACAAATTTCTTCTCAAATTCGACTGAACATTTTTTTCTCTTCAATGAGCCATTAGAAAGCTTTGTTTTTTTTGGCCATTTTTAGGGTTTTAATGGTAGAAACGCTGCACATTATCACACAAAGGTTTATTATTTTTCTTTATAGATCACTCACCTGGAAAGAACACACCTTTGCCATTGTTTAAACCTACCAACAATATTTTCGCTTCACAATCTAGCTTATTTTGAAGCAATCAACGCTTCACACTAAATTCGAAAACATTAGGAAATTTGTTTACTGGTTGCTAAACAAGTCACTAACAACTCGTAGAAACAAAAACGATCGTATTTTGGTCAGTTAAAATTTGAACGGAGATCAGGCCTCTTTTGCGATTCACACCATGGCCACGAGAAGCAACCCACCTCATGGAACGAGAAGCAACACCTCCCCCCAACTGCTCAACCTGTATATGCCCTCTGACTGTAACCCACTTGCTGACTGATTGCCAAATTTTTAACAACCTCCCACCCGAAACTCCGAAGAATTTAGAAGAGCTCCTGGGTAACAATTCAGTTTGGTTGGACGTCATTTTCGATAAATTGAGAACTTTATCACTATTCTATAAGTAAACTGTAATAGCTTTTGTTTTTCTCACTTTCCCAATTGTTAATCAATAATTTGTTCTAACATTTAATTTGGCGCCCATGACCACTTGAAGGTTGAATGTGCCTTAATGAAGAAAAAAAAGCGATTCACACTCGTGTTTCTGATTTATTGTAAATCCGACCCTCAAGTTACATAGGGAGTTGTCCCACAGAGCTATGGGTGGTCTCATTCGATTCTAAAAATTCAATTTTTATTCAATTCAAATTTTAAATTGACGAAAAAATAATACCTCTATGCTGACAAATTTTGAGCTAGGGCGTTTTCTAAAATTTAGAAATTTAATGTCAACCCTCATGTTTCAACTCTTGGAAGTGACTGACATCAACCAAAAGCTTCGGGGCACAACTTAACCCCAAATGGAGCCCATAAATCAAATTTCATCAAAATCGGTCTTTGGTAACTAAGAAAAGTTGTCACAGCTCTACCCTACATAATACTACTCTTCTATAAAAATATAAACAATTAACCTAAGGGACAGCCCACACAATCTAGTGGGGCTCCCTGAACTAAAATCAGTAGTTGTTCCCCTCTCCCTGTGTTTTCTAATTCCAACCAGGGAAGGGAACTAAGACTAGGAACCTACAATCGCTCTATCTCTATAGGTATAAATATAGGATATACATTTATTTGGGTGGCTTGTCTATTGTAAAATATTTTTATCGTCTTCCAAAATTTCTAGTCATTATTAGTCCATCACCATAACATGGTAGAAAATATTATTTTCCAGTCATTTTAGTTCAAGTATCTCCGGTTCGAGGCCGTCGGCTGCGGTGTCCCGGTCGGGGTGTCTTGGCCGGCCCGGAGGCGGTCTTCCTTGGTGGATTTCCCTCGTTTGCAGTTTCTAATGCATTGCAAAACTTGGCCGTCGCCCATTTGGGCATACGTTCTGGGAGCCGTATTTCTAAAACCTATTTGCGGTTCTTTTTCATTTTTCCAGTTTTTTTCCATTCATTATCCAGTTTTCTTTTATTTTCTTCAGTGGGTGGATATCAGGTTCGTTTTATTATTTTTTTTGTCTGTTCCAAAACCCAAAGAGGTTTTTTTTAAAATTTGATCTGTTAATTTGCGTCTATCCAAAAGGATTTTTCTTTTGTTTCTCTTTATCTCTTTTTCAATTTCCGTTTCGTTTATCCTAAGCTGAGGAGTTAGTTTGATTTCTTTTTTCGATTCAGTATGTTTCGTTTTTCCTTATTTGCAGTTTCTTTGTCTTTTTGTCCTTTTCTCATTGGGAGAGCTTTACTTTATTTTAGATAATAAGTTCATTTAAAACTTAATTTTTCCCCAGATTCTGGGTGATAGCAGTTTCTACTCAAAGTCAAATTTGAAGACCAACTAAATTGTAGGCTTTAACTTTGTCACAAAGTGCCGCGTACGGCGGTAGGCTGGCAAAATTTTAATTCGATTTTCAGATTTTACGTACCTACCTTGAAACGTTAACCAACAAATTTTAAGGGGGGGGGGGGTCAACAATTTATTTTTCTTGGTCGATTTCAAAGGTTAATTATTGAAAATAATAACCCAAAAGTCATCCATAATGTTGACAAATTTCCAAGATTCGACAAATTTTACTTTTCAAGCTGATTTTCCCTCTCAAAATGAGCTTGAAAATGTTGGTTCTACCGTTGGAAGAAGGAAGAATCAACGCTCTTTCTCATGGTATAATAATCAGTTTTAATGTTCTACTTTACCCTTAGTGAGTTACGGACGTTTTAGTATATGTTTCCTAGTATGAGTTTTGACCCAGCAATTGGATCCTACTCATTTGCGTTATGTTACAGCCATAGTAATAAGAAAACTGAGGTTGTCATTGGAACTATTGTTCGGCTTGTATTCTTTTATCTTTGTTGCGTACAAGCTTGACAATGATAGGTTCCTCTTTGATTCACAAGAGTCGTTTCAGGTTTGGAGTCAAAACTTCATTCTGCCTCAACAAAAGATACCAAAAATCAAGACTTCCACTACTTAGTCATCCACGATCCTGAATTATGTTGATGAATGTTACATTGGTGACGATTAGGTACGCGTTCCATGTAGTTTCGTAAGGGGCTTTATAAGTCTCGAAATTAATTTAAAAAACTGCTGACGAGTAATTAAGTTTCCTGTAAAGGTGAAGAAAAAAAGGTGGGGGAAGGGAGATTCCCTCTCCCTCTCTTCCCATCCAACTACCATTTATAGCCGTTTCTTTCTCCAGTTCAGCCGCTCTCTCTCGCACTTCCTCTACTCTCTCTCACTCGCCCTTCCTCTAAAGTAGATTTCATTTATCCGGAGGATGTTCCCCAATTAAGGAGGATCTTCTTTCAGCGCGTTTACCCTTCAGAGAATCAGACGATCAGTGAAAAGACTGACGTCAGGCTTCAAAGAAAATGTCGGCAGACCCACCGCTGTAGATGTCAACTTTTTTCGCTTCCTTGTTAACGTAAAGTTGACCCTTGCGCTTGATTTTTCTTTGGTTCTTACTTATCCGTTATTTATTTTAGGAAACCCAATTTTAAAGTAAAACAAGTATCCAATAAATTTTAAATTACTTTCTTTGTTAACACTCAGCGCGGATATTGACCTAAATGACGGGAGGTGACAGAACGTTTTTGAGGGTTCCTTCTTTTTTTAGTGGACTTTGTTAGCTATCTGAATATCATAAAGTGACCTTTGGATTTAATTTCACCATTTTCAATGTTTACAAGTGACGTTTTTGGGAAGGAAGTCTCCCAAACTTACAATTTCTCACATCCTGGTTGGTCAATAATTGTTCTCTACTTTGGAGGGACTTTTAGGGCTGGGAACCCTGGAAAAATGAACGTTGATTTTGTAAGCCAACCAAGGGCAACACGCAAAAACTAATTGTTGATAAAGTTTCTGTGAAGCGTTATGGTCGCGTTACTCCGCAAACAGAAAGTTACTACTCTAGCTCACTATAGTTTGGGATCTGAGGTTATTTCAATTATGGCACAAAACAGTTCGTAACGAAAGTAATGATAATTCATGGCTAATCTCGAAGCCACAATGAAACTCAAACAGTCGGTGAAGAACGTTACCTTCATAACTGGCTCTACAATGTACAAGATGGAGGAAAAGTTGGTCAAAACCTCACTCAACAATGTCAGCCCTACATACAACGTTCGACTTTGGGAATAACCAAATAGGACTGCTTATGACGTCATACAGTGTCTCCAGCCAGGAATGGTAGTCGGACAAAAATCCAACCTGGAATGGTTGTTTACTTACTTTTTTTTTACAGCGTCTCCAGAAGGTTATTCAGCGTTTTCTAGAGTGATGACTCTGTCCAATGATCTCGATTGCTATCCTCCTAAATACTGTTAAACAAAATTCCTTCTTGGTAACTATGTTCTAGGGCCTTGCAATTCCACCATTGTCCAATCAGTAGGTACTACGATGCATGTGAAAAACAAAAAAACGTCTGCCAAGTGGGTGTGGCACATAGCTTCCTATCCATAACCCGATTATAAAGATGATCCGATGCATAGTAGTTAATCTTAAAACACCAATCTCTAAGTACCTTCCACTACCCTCATAGGGGACCATCTACTCGCTAATCTGGACAATCCTAGAAAATTTCATCAAATTCGGATGAAAAATGTAAGTATTATGGCTGTTACAAGGATTTTACGTATGCGCATGCGCAGAGGCTTCTGTAAATTTTAAGGCCTTGATTTTCATTGGGGACCATCTACAACCTAATCCGCGTAATCCCTGAAAATTTCATCGAAATCGGGTAGAAAATGTGGAAGTTATGGCCGTTATTTTTTTTTATTTTTTTTTTTTTTGAAATAATCTCCCCTCAAGACCATAGGTCTCTGTGACGGAGGGGGCACGCCATAAAATTAAATAAATAAACAAATCAAAAATATTGGGGAGAACGCCCAGGACTCACCCGACGCCGGCCCTAGGGATGAGGGAAGATGAGGAAGGTGGGGGTGGGAGAGAGGGATGAAGGGAAGTGCCTCTATAAAAAGACCACCAGTTAAGATATGAGCCGAGCAGGACGCGTCTGGTGACACCACGGAGTACGCCCACCGAGATGCCCAACTCGCGCAACTCCGTGGCACTTTTCCCGCACCACACTCCGCGCCAGGACAAGGTTGCAGCCATCACCCTGATGTTGTTGGGTTCCACTCCTTTTAGCTCTGACACTGCTTGCCGTAAATCATCTCTATCATACTTTCTTATCTTAGCCCGCCAGGTCTGCTCCATGTCCATGCTGCCATTAACAACCTGGACATCCAGGATAATGCAAGACCTGTCGGGCTTGACGGCAACAATGTCAGGCTTCTTGCCCTGGTCACTTGGCATGTGGTATAATCTCTCCCTTTCAACATCCCAGCCGCTGGATGACAAGGCACCTGCTATCTGCTTGGCGACCGCATCATGACGTAGGATGCGGCCCCCATGAGTTCGTGGACACTGCTGCACTACATGATACAGGTGTTCATTTCCACTCCGACAGCTACGGCAAAGGGTATCTGTCATCCCACGACTACCCCTAGAACACCGTACCGCTGTTGGCAGTGTTGCCGCGCGGACGGCGTGGAAGTTCCGGTAGTCGCGGGCCCCAATGCCCTCCGAAGCCCAATCCACCCATTGGGATGAGATAAGGCTTTCGGAGCACTGTCGGAGTTCTTTACCATCTACTGACTCATGCAGGGCAGCAGCAAACTCAGCAGACGAACTGGGTTTTGGAGCGGATGGTGTTGCTCGGTCGCACCATGCTAACTGCTGCCTGACAAAATCAAGACCAGCAGCAACACGGGCGACCTCCCAGCTCGACCCCTGAAGGGCTAGCAGGCGCTGGCGGCGCAGAGAAGGGATACATGCGGAGAGAGACACAATGCCAAGCCCACCGGATTTGACCGGTGCATGGATATAGGCACTTGGAACACCAGGTGGGAACCTCAGCCAAGAGCGCACAGCAGAGCGGACTTCTCGATCTAATTCCTGCAGCCTCCCCGCCGTAAGCCTACCGAAGACTAACCCGTAAGTTAGCTTCGGCAGTAAGTACGTGCGGAGGAGGCGCAGCCTCTGCTGTGGCTTCAATGGAGCCTTGGTGATGCGGGCTAGCGCCCTACCAAGGTCCACACGGCTGGCGGTAATGGTGGCCACCCCCATGAAGTCGACTCCAAGGTACCGCCAGACCTCCAACACAGATCGAGAAGGAATGGGGGCTTGTCCTATGACAAAACCCCCATCCACAACCTTCACTTTATGTTGGCGACCCGACGGGACCAAGGAGACCGACCCACATTTATCGGGGTTGACCACGAGTCCACACCTGGATAGCTGCTTAGCAAATGCATTGAGGGCAATCTGCAAGCCCTCGCGGGTTTCTGCGAGTAGGATAACATCATCGGCAAAGGCCAATGCTCCTACTCGCACCCCAGGGGCGAGATCAAACCCTACTTCTGTGGGCAGCTTACCCAAGGCCGTATCCACGACCAGGTTAAAGAGGAGTGGTGATAGGGGATCCCCCTGGCGTACCCCACGCCCTATCCGTACATCCCCTGACACCTCACCTCCTGCCTCGAGGACCGTCACGCCTTCATGGTACAGACAGGCCACATACTCAATTAATCGAGATGGGGCCCCGACACCACGAAGGCAATCGGTCAGGGCATGGTGACTGACTGTGTCAAAGGCCTTAGCGACGTCCAGAGCGGCGAGATGGAGTTGCCGGCGTTTAATACGGGCCAGCGAGATGACAGTTTGGAGAACTGTAAGGTTCTCCGCTGTGCCATCTGCTGTCCGAAACGCTCTCTGGACGTCACCAATGACACCAGCCACTTGGAGGCGAGATGCCAGTACTTTTTGGAAGTGGCGGAAGACTACCGAGGACACTGAAATCGGTCGATAGCCTCCAGGCCCACTTCCCCCTTTCTTGGGAATAAATACGGTACGGGTACGGGTTAACGCTTTCGGGGGTCTTCCCGCAAGGATGAGCAGGTTGAGGATGAGCAGCTTAATCATATTGGGTGCTTTATTCCAGCGACGGGCGGAAACACCATCCGGTCCAGCGGATGTGGAGTTCTTGACACGGCACTTGTGTGCCTCGTCAAGTAGCACCGGCGAACACAAGATGCTGCGTAAGGAATCCCTGGTGGAGACTGGGGGAACCACTCGCTCCCCAGGGTTGTGGCTGGGAGCACTCAAAAGTGGCTCCCAGAAATCCACAAACTCCTGAAGAGGGGGCTGAACTTGATCTTCCCCAGGCTCCTCCAGTACCTCCGCAGCTACACGCGCCGGATGCTTCCTCCACAAACTCTGAACCCGGTGGTACTCCCGCCGTCTTGCTTGCTTAGCTGCTCTGCGACCTCCACGCAACACCACTCTGGGAGGAGGTCCCCCCTGGTGCTGCGTCACGGTCGCATCCTCAACCCGCGGGAAGATTCTCCCTAGATATGCTGCAACCTCGTCCTCCAGGTTGTCCAGCCCTTCAGCAGCCCGCCTCGCCAGATCCTGCAGGTAGGTGCTTTCATAGCCTTCAATACGACCTACCTGCCCCCCGAGCCTCAAGACTTCGGTCTTCAAGTCGGCGAGAAGACCGGAGGTCCCGGGGAAGGGATACTGAATGGCAGACTGCTGGTCCACGCCAGCAACAGGAGATGCAGGAGAAGCCCCACCGCTATTTGCCAGGATAGCTTCCTGGACAAGCTGCTTATAGTGGGGCTTCAGGCGGAGGTTCTTGATGGCAATGACTGTGCGCGTGGGAAAACGTTCGCTTAAATAAACATTAATATTACGTACCCCATTGCGCACAGCCACCACCTCATCTGCCGCCATCCTGCGCAAATCCTCGGAAGCATACCTAGGCTGCACTCGTTCAACATCAATCGCTTCATTTGCAGCAACAGGATGCTTCCGTCTGACGTGGACCCCAAGGCCAGACCTGGAGGTGAATGCCCGCTCACAATGGGCACACTGGTGGTCTAAAGAGGCAGTTGAAGAGGAAGAGGGTAAGGATGATGAGGAAGAGGAGGAGGGAGAGGATGGCCGACGCCCCTGCCTGGGGCGCCTTTGAGCGCCTCCCCTAGAACCCCGCGTGCCAATGGGCAGGCGGGGGTTATGAGGCGTATCATTGGTCTGTTCCATAACGGGGGGCGCTAATTGAGAAGGGTCAGGGAACCCGTTGACAGGGGTCCCCTCCCTAGGAAGGAGGGAAAGGAAAGGAAATCCACGTTTGCGCATGCGCAGTGGCTACTGTCATTTCGAAGGTAGTGATTTTCATAGACGACCATCCAAACACTGCGCGTTACAAGGAATTCATGACAGACACACAGACAGACAGACACGGAACCAAAATTGTTCAGAAAGGTCTAAAACGCAAAACGCCAGTGAAAATTTTGATTTTGGAGAACTTTTTTTTTTCGTCCTTGAAAAGTGAAAACAAAGCTTCCGCTACCTTGGTAGACTCGGAAGCAATATGTGCACGTTAACGGTTTGCACACCCTGGTTCTTTCCCTCTGCCGGATGATGCCATAATATGCTATATTATAGCATCAAATTTTAATAATTGATAAATTTGATTTTTCCTGTATTTTTACACACTTCTCTGATTAAGATAAATTCACTATATTTGAATGTAAAACCTTTCAAAATTCAGACAGGGGCGAAAGTCACGAAAATTGACCCGCGCTGAGCGTGTTAAATTATTTTATTTGTTATTTTGTATTATAACTTTGTTATATTAGTTATATCTTTATTATAATATTGATACCGCTAAATTATGTGTTCAGTGAGCTCCACATGATGGAATGGGGCTGTTGTAAAACGTCGGGCGCAATGCTAAGGTATATTTAGTATTTCAGGCAAAAAAATAGTGGTCCCCCCCCTCACTCTAATCCATTATAACATGTCTCGCAGCATGTGAGCCTCGAATTTGAAAAGCATTTTAAAATCCATGATCTACGATACCCAACATGCAAATTTGAGTTCACCAATGGTGCCAGTCTGGTACCAAAGCGGAAATACTTCGTAACGTTGAACTTTCATTTGCAGTCCGTCGAAGTTCACATCCGTATTCAAGGTAAAACACAAAAAAAAAAAAACAAAAAAAAAACCACGAAATATGCGGTTTATGGCACCATGATGGCACCACTGTTAGTTCCATGGTGGTACAGAGAATAATTCATGGAAATCCGGTGGTATAATGAGAATTTTTCCTCCACTTCAAAGCTTGGATACAATTAGTAGGCTATAAAGGAACCGAAATATTGAAAAATCTGATATTTTGTGAAAATTATCCCCCCACTCGCCCCCTCCCCTTGCGAATTTGATGCTCAAATCGGTTGGAAATTGAGGCCTGGACAGAGTTAATAAGATTATGCCCGCAAACGCACGTTTATTAAGGCATTAACCGCCCCTTTTTCCCCCTTAAAAGGTTAAATTCGAAATTCTGGTGACGTAGTGCACAACAAGATAGTTTTGTCGGTCAAACAAGAAAAGAACCACGAAAATCGGTTGGAAACTAAGGCCTGGGCAGACGACACAAGATTTTGTCACACACATATAGACATACACCTATGGTGTTTTCCGCGGATTTGGATTCAGAATGATCTAAAACGGATTTAGTGTGGTTGTTTCTTTTTCTGTTGAGTGTTGTCCAACTTTACCCCAGATCAATCGCATATGGTCGCCCAAGTCTTACTGTGGGACGTCCTGTGAAAGAGGCACGAAAACCCTTCATTATATGTGTCCTGTGAAGGTGTACCTGTGCACGGGAAGCGATTCATTCCTTGATGATGGTTAAAGTTGTCAAATGTTTTCTGAACGCTCTCTGGCGTAGATTAGACAACCTTTAGGTCACATTGTGCAATGTTTCAAGGTTAATAGATATACAGTCAAGGTCTCCCGGGCGAAGCAAAGCGTGCGGTATTCTGTTTTGAAACCTCACATTCAGTCCGCTCGCAACGGTTTAAAAGCTCAGTCTGAGGAAGTAAGACAACGGAGCTTTTTATGAACATAACATTTAAGATTATGACTGGAAGTGGGAGGATGGCTGGAGGCTATGGATAACCGTATTAGAGGAGCCTCGGCGCTTAAGAAAACACTTAGATAAAAGTTAGGTGGCCCCTGCTTTGTGTGCGTGTTTTTCTGGAGTGGGGGTAAATTGCGGCCAAGAGAATTATTAGTCGAAAAGGAGGAAAGAGTACTAAGGGGGGGGGGGGGGGTGTTGCCTGGGGGAACTGCCAAGTTGGCGGAGGTCCCGATTGGAAATCAACCTGTCTCAGCCGCAATGACCCCCTCAGCTGTTTCCACCTCTTCATCTACCAAGAATGCTACATGCTGCACGTAGAGGCAGTACAGTCAGGGTAACTTCGTGCCCTTGTTCGACGTTTTTCGATCCCTCTGCTTTTATTATTACAAAACCATCCTGATCGGGTGGATTTTAAAATAAGTTCCATTGTTCATTATGGAAGTTTCTTTGAAGATCAGGCGTTAATTTTATGTGAAAAATGCTGAAAAAAACTCTCTACAAAATTTTCCAAACGTTTGGATAAGTTTGCACCATAAAGTAATGACGCATACGAACGCACATTTCGAATAGATTCGTTCAAATTTCAGCTAATCAAATTCTTTTAAAGGGGGGTGCGCCTGATTTTTTAAAAATTTTCAATCAAAAGTAGACCTCATTCCGAGAATTTGGACACCAGTTGTTCTATTTTTGGATGATTAGATCTTTTTCTATGATTTTTCAAAGTTTCAAATGTTTATGACGTCACGCGCCCCTCCCTCCTGGGCTGGACCCCCCAGCCCACTGTAACGTCATAAACAATCGAAACTTTGGAAAATCATAGAAAAAGGTCTTCTCCCGCTAGAAGGTCGGGGTTGGTGTCAAAATCCTCAGAATGAGGTCTAGTTTTGATTAAAAATAACAATAAACAGTTTTGCCGACACATGCGCACACCCCAATGAGATAGCCGGTTAGAACTGGTTCGTTTCTTCGAATAGATAGAGTTTCACGACTCTCAGTTGGCCTTTCTCATCAACCAAAAATGAAAATTCCTAATGGAGGGACCCTAAACTCTCGGATAGCTATCTTACTGCTTGTAGGTAGTATTATTGGAAAAGCCGAGGGTGATTTACACAGTAAAAACACTGTGTAACAATTTGTAGCGTTTTGTTGGTTCGTTTTGAGGCACGATATATGGCAATGTAAATGAATGACTGGATGGCTTTACCTAAAAAATAAATCTGAAGCACGAGTGTGAATCGCTAGTGAATGTTGAATTACCAGCAATAAGTAGGCACTAGTTAGTATTATTGGAAAAACCGAGGTCTATGCAGAACGGTGATCTACACAGTAATATTAAAATATTGTGTAACAATTTGTTGAGTTTTGTGGATTCGTTTTGAGGCACCCTGTAGGTATGACTGGATGGTTTTAATGAAAAAATGAACCAGAAACACGAGTGTGAATCGCAAATCAATTTACAATGACCTCCCACCTGTTACCAATAAGTAGGAAGTATTAATGTAAAAACCGAGGTCTACGCAGGTGGGAGATCTTTACAGTAAAATAATAAATCATTGTGTAATAATTTGCAACATTTTTTACAGAAGTATCACAATGATGACATTAAAATATGTTCACTTTTTTAAAAGAAATTGAAAATGTTGCATCCTTTTAGCAGGTTTTAAGGGAGTTGTGCCTAATTTGCTAAAATCCTACTTAACAAATCGATATTGCCCGTGCTTCTCCATAAATATAAAATACTACACTAATATTACTTACCTTTGTGGAAAATAATCTTTTGGCATCGATTTAAATTACTATTAAATTAAATTACTATTTAATTTATTTATTTATTTAAATTTATTTATTTATTTATTTAAATTACTATTTAAATTACTATTAGAACATGAATCGAATTTTAACCATAATATGGTTAAAATATAATGGTTATAATATGGTTATATTAAGTTATAATATGGTTAAATATAAATATTATGGTTATAATATGGTTATATTAAGTTATAATATGGTTAAAGTGGGATATTATCCCACTTTCCCTGCCTGGAAAGTTAGACGTCATTTCTATCATAAATTTCATTAAGCAAAATATTATGCATCCTCAAGTAAGGAATGTATGATAAATGTAAAGTAAACAACCATTTCGGGTTGAATTTTCGTCCAACTGCCATTCCTGGCGTCGCGGTCGTCATCAGCTGTCTTCTACAGGGAAGATCAGAATTGGTTCTGATGATTTGGTTCATGGCTACTTATTGCCTCCCCCCTCTAAAGTAAAGCCGGGGTTCAACTACGGCCCAACCCGAAAAATTATCAAGACCTTATAATTATACCACCCTCGAGCGGTCAACAATCCAGATAATTCCGGACCGACTGGCCTTAGCTTCGGTGATTTCATGGGATCCGGTACATTAAACCACCACTAACTAATGGCCGCAAAAATCCTCATTTCCTAGGGAATTAGAATTGGTTCATGAAACTTTCTTCTCGGACGGAATTAGAGATGGGCGGTATTTAACGTAAGTAACAGTTAAAAATAACCTATTACCGGGTTTCGTTAATTCCGCTTGGAACCTATTACCAAAGTAATCCTGTTATTAAATAACGTTTCAGGGAAGGCTCCAAAATGTGAGGAGCCAGAACAATAGCTTGGTTTTTTTAATCGAAAAATAATGAAAATACACTAACACGTAAATATGTCGGGAATAACTTGATAGAAACCCCAACTTAGGTAGGAAACGATAACTAGAGATCAACGAAATGATACTTTGGAATGGAATAACAATAAAACATGATAAACGAACGAACGTAGGTCGGGAACGAAAAGTAGAAATCAAAGAAACGGTACCTTGGAAAGGTAGGTATGTCGGAATGAGCTTGTCCCTGCAATAACCTATTAATAAAATTTTTTAATTAAAATTAAATAAATTACAATAAATAAAATAAAAATAAAATAAAATAAAATAGAATTATAAAATAAAATAATAAAATAAAATTAAATAAATTAAAATTTATTATCTGGGTGGGTAATAGGTTCCAATAACCTGCTATTTAATAGCAGGTTATTGGAACCTATTACCCACCCAGAGTGGTAACGGTGGAACCTAATATGCAAATGTAACCGTTTCGCCCATCTCTAGACGGAATTCGGAAATGGCGTCTTCCTGCTAGTTTAGAGGTTTGTCTTCATAATAACAGCTGGCGTGCTATAATCTACTGAAGTTGTCACTTAACATTATGTCAAAAGGCGAAGTGGTGCTAATCCCCCCCCCCCCCCCCAGATCAAAGTTACCTTGATTGTAGTGGATCCAGAAACCCCCTCTAAGAGCTTCAAACCTTCCTCTACACATCATGAGGTTATTCCCAACATTTTCGGTTTTCATGTAGAAATTATACGAACTAGGTATAGGTACCCATAGTAAAATGTGGTATTAAATCAATGATTCCGTTTTTCGCAATTTTCTCATTTGACTTTCGGAAGATTTTAATACGGTTTGCTGAAATTTTAGCTTCTTCAACTCTCCAGAAGCATCAGGTTCAATTTAGCAAATTAAAAACGCTGCAAATTATTACGCAATGGTTTATTATTTTTCTACATAGATCACTCGTCTACAAAATCACCAACCATCCAACATGAAGAAAAAAAAGAAGAGAAAAAAAAAAATAAATAAATAAAAATCACCAACCATCGATCGCATTTCGGTCAGCTCTAATTTGAACGGAGATTAGGCCTCTTTTGCGATTCACACTCGTGTTTTGATTTATATATATATATTTCAATATAAACCCTTAAATTTTCGTAGGGAGCGAACGGTTTGTCCTACAGAGCTCCGAGTTGTCTCAAAAAATTCTAAAAATTCTATAGAATCTTAAATTGAAGGAAAAACAATACCTTTATATCGAAATTTTTTGAGTTAGGGCGTTTTCAAAATTTCAAAATTGATTTTGGAACCCTTAGAAGTGACCTAAATCAACCAAAATCTTCGGGGCACAACTAGACCCCAAATGGAGCCTACATACCAAATTTCATCAAAATCGGTCAATGCTAAGTGGGGAAAGTGCCGCGTACGGCGGATGGCGGACGGACGGCCAAATTTTTATTCGATTTTTGGATTCTACGTACCTTGAAACGTAAACCATCAAATTTTGATGGGATGTTAAAATTTTTTTTTTCTTGGTCGATTCCAAAGGTTCATTATTGAAAATAATCAACGAAAAAAAAACCTGCCAAGTGGGTGTGGCGCATAGCTTCCTCGTATCCATAACCCGATTGTTTGTTCCAATGCCTAGTAGTGTTTATCTCAAAACATCAATCTCTAAGTACCTTCCACTATCTCTGAATATTGTTGTAAAATGTAGAAGTTATGGCTGTTACTAGGATTTCACGTTTGCGCACACGCAGCGGCTGGGGATGATTTTCATAGGGGACCATTTACACACCAACCCACACTATTCCTGAAAATTTCATCGAATCGGATGAGAATTGTAGAAGTTATGGCTGTGGCAAGGAATTCATGACAGACACGGAACCAAAATTGTTCAGAAAGGTCTAACGTAAAACGCGAGTGGAAATTTTGATTTTGGAGAACTTTTTTTTCAACCTTGAGAAGTGTAAACAAAGCTTCCGCTACCTTGGTAGACTCGGAAGCAAAATGAAGCTATGTAATGAACTCAAAATTTTCAGCGTGGACTTTTTTAAACACCCTCCCCACTGAAATCAGTCTTGGAACATTCTGAAGTTCTTTTAAAAATCATTTATATTTTTCTTTAAATTATTCCATATACATTCTGAAATTTATAGAATTACCGAATTAGTTTTTCTATTTCGACATTTTCGGTCTAATTTGCCCGGGAAACAATAAGGAACTGTTAGGTAATTTAGAGTGCATCATAAAAACTGCATTGTGAAGAGTTTACGCCGAACCTAATGGCTGCTTAGGGATTTATTTTATTTCTGAGCACGGCTCCGTGAGACCCACTACTATCAGCAATAAAATACCCTCCTATCGTTTCTCTGCTGGTTCCCGTCGTCGCACTTAGGTTTTTCTTTTTATACCAGCAGAATCCTCCTATATCTCGCATCTCTCAGCATAATCCCGACCATAATCAAATTCAACAGCGCTTGGTAACCGAAGAAGGAAAAGGCTCCTTTATATCTTCGGCCCCCAAGGGTAGTGTTTTTCTTTCAGACCTTCCAGGTTTTTTAACTTATCTTTTCCCCAAAGCGCTTTTATCTGCAGTGTTGAACGTGAAGTTGATTGGATAGGCTTTCCATCCGTAATCAATAGCAGAGGGACACTGAAGTTTAGGGACACACAAGTTTAGGGAAGACACACAAATGGTAGGGGGGGGGGGGGTCATACTTGAAAATAATGAAGGTAAAATATAAACAAATAATTTAACTTTGACCGATTACGACCTTAAAAATTGATAAAATTTATGTAAGTTAGTAAGTAAAAGTAAACAACCGTTTCAGGTTGGATTTTCGTCCGACTGCCATTCCTGGAGTCGCGGACGTCAGCAGCTATCTTCCAGAGGAAAGATCAGAATAGGTAATAAAATTTATGTTTGGGGAAGGAAATAAAGACCGGTTAATGAAGAATTGAAGTCGAGTTATTTGACTCTGAAGAAAACCTTGGTAGTATTTCGACGACCAGAATCTATACTATCTGTGATAGGGACACCTGAAAATCAAAATGAAAACGCAATGTGTTCTCTTATGTCATATAAAACGCTGTATAATTTTAAGTTTAACCCTTAAGTTCCCATGAGGAACAAACGGTTGGCCGTACCGAGCTCTGGATGGTCTTATCGAATTCTAAAAATTCAATTCTATTCCGAATTACTGGAAAAACAATTCCTTTATATTGAGAGTTTTCTAGCTAGGGCGATTTGAAATTTACAACCTCTTTTTTCACCTCTTGGAGAAGATGTGCGGCACGACTAGACACCTATGCCGGTTTCATCAAAATCAACAGAAATTTTCTTATTGATTTTAGAATTCTACGTGCTTTGAAACGTAAACCAACAAAGTTTGCGGGTTATAATTTTGTTTTCTTGCTCGATTCCAAAGGTGTATTTTTGAAAATTATAGGTAAGCAAAAGAATGTCAATGTTGTTATAATAAAAACGCTGCAAATCATTGCTCAAAGGTTTATTATTTTCTGTATAGATCACCCTTCTGTATAGATCACTGGTTATCCATCAATAGCACCTACCACCATCTGTATTCTCCCTTGACCTTCCCTCTCAAATTTCAGCTTCCTGCGTTCAATAGGATTGAAAATGGCTTCGGAGCTCACTCAGCTGATCAGTGATCTGAAGAGTGAAAAAGATCTCCTCGAATGCTGGAGACGCCTGGAAGAGCACTTCCATTCAATAGGAGTAAAAATGGCTTTGGAGCTCACTCAGCTGATCAGCGATCTGAAGAGTGAAGAAGATCTTCTCGAATGCTGGAGAAGCCTGGAAGAGCACTTCCATTCAATAGGAGTAAAAATTGGCTTTGGAGCTCACTCAGCTGATCAGTGATCTGAAGAGTGAAGAAGATCTCCTCGAATGCTGGAGACGCCTGGAAGAGCACTTCCATTCAAAAGGATTGAAAATGGCTTCGGAGCTCACTCAGCTGATCAGTGATCTGAAGAGTGAAGAAGATCTCCTCGAATGCTGGAGACGCCTGGAAGAGCACTTCCATTCAATAGGAGTAAAAATTGGCTTTGGAGCTCACTCAGCTGATCAGTGATCTGAAGAGTGAAGAAGATCTCCTCGAATGCTGGAGACGCCTGGAAGAGCACTTCCATTCAAAAGGATTGAAAATGGCTTCGGAGCTCACTCAGCTGATCAGTGATCTGAAGAGCCTTTGAGCAATAATTTGCAGCGGTTTTTACCCACCAACATTTTTTTTACCTACCAACTTTTTTTACCTACCAGCTAGGTACTACCTACCACACCATACTGGCTTCACACCTTCACAATCAAGTTTATTAGAAAGAACTAAACGCTTCACACTCGATTGGAATAATAGAAAGCTTCATATGGAAATCTGATTACTGGTTACGCAGAAGGCAAAACTGTAAACAAATCGAAGAAATGAACAGCGTTCGCATTTTAGTCCGATAAAATTTGAATGGAGATTAGACCTCTTTTGCGATTCACACTCATGATTCTGTTTTATCGAAGGAAAACCTTCAAGTACTCGTAGGGACCGAACGGTTTGTCCTACAGAGCTCCGGGTGGTCTCAAAAATTTTTAAAAATTCAATACTATTTAAAATTGGTGAAAAAACGATACCTTTATTTCGAGAGTTTTCGAGCTAGGGCACTCTTGAAAATTTCAACCCTTAATTTTCACCCCTTAGAAGTGACCTACATCAACCAAAAGCTTCGCGGTACAACTAGACCCCAAATGGAGCCCATATACCAAATTTGAACCAAATCGGTCCAGTGTTGCTAAGAAAAGTGCCGCGTACGGCGTACGGCGTACGGACGGAAATTTTTAACACAGAATGTGTTTTTGCGATGACCTACCGAAAAAAACGCTGCAAATCATTGCTCAAAGGTTTATTATTTTCTGTATAGATCATCCTTCTGTATGGATCACTGGTTCTCCATCAATAGCACCTACCACCATTTGTATTCTCCCTTGACCTTCCCTCTCAAATTTCAGCTCCTGCGTTCAATAGGATTGAAAATGGCTTCGGAGCTCACTCAGCTGATCAGTGATCTGAAGAGTGAAAAAGATCTCCTCGAATGCAGGAGACGCCTGGAAGAGCACTTCCATTCAATAGGATTGAAAATGGCTTTGGAGCTCACTCAGCTGATCAGTGATGTGAGGAGTGAAGAAGATCTCCTCGAATGCTGGAGACGCCTGGAAGAGCACCTCCATTCAATAGGATTGAAAATGGCATCGGAGCTCACTCAGCTGATCAGTGATCTGAAGAGTGAAAAAGATCTCCTCGAATGCAGGAGACGCCTGGAAGAGCACTTCCATTCAATAGCATTGAAAATGGCTTCGGAGCTCACTCAGCTGATCAGTGATCTGATCAGTGAGCAATGATTTGCAGCGTTTTTTACCTACAAACATTGTTTTACCTACCAACTTTTTTTTACCTACCAATTATTGGTAGGTACTACCTACCACACTATAATGGCTTCACACCTTCACAATCAAGTTTATTAGAAAGAACTAAACGCTTCACACTCGATTCGAAAAATAGAAAGCTTGATATGGAAATTTGATTACTGGTTACGCAGAAGGCAAAACTGTATACAAATCGAAGAAATGAACAGCGATCGCATTTTAGTCAGATAAAATTTGAACGGCGATTAGACCTCTTTTGCGATTCACACTCATGATTCTGTTTTATCGAAGGAAAACCTTCAAATACTCGTAGGGACCGAACGGTTTGTCCTATAGAGCTCCGGGTGGTCTCAAAATTTTTTAAAAATTCTGTACTATTTAAAATTGGTGAAAAAACGATACCTTTATTTCGAGAGTTTTCGAGCTAGGGCACTCTTGAAAATTTCAACCCTTAATTTTCACCCCTTAGAAGTGACCTACATCAACCAAAAGCTTCGCGGCACAACTAGACCCCAAATGGAGCCCATATACCAAATTTGAACCAAATCGGTCCAGTGTTGCTAAGAAAAGTGCCGCGTACGGCGGACGGCGGACGGCGGACGGCGTACGGCGTACGGCGTACGGCGTACGGCGGACGGACGGAAATTTTTTTATTCGATTTTCGGATTCTACGTACCTTGAAACGTAAAACATCAAATTTTGAGGGGGGGTTAAAATTTTTTTTTTCTTGCTCGATTCCAAAGGCTTATTATTGAAAATAATAAACCAAAATCGTCACGAAAAAGCGACAGAAAAAACATCTGGTGATATGTTTATTGGTTGTCATGTTAATGTCAACTCCACATTTATTATTGTTGTTTTTTATTTAACGGATGACTAGTATCGCAAAAACACATTCTGTGTTCCTATGATTTCATACAGAGTATGGAAAAAGAAATAAACCGGGGGGTGCAGGGGGGCGGAGCCCCCCGCCGAGGCGCAAAGCGCCGAGTTTTATTCGATTTTCGTATTCTACGTACCTTGAAACGTAAAACATCAAATTTTGAGGGGGGGTTAAAATTTTTTTTTCTTGCTCGATTCCAAAGGCTTATTATTGAAAATAATAAACCAAAATTTGATTTGAATTTGATGAAATATAATGAAAATTAATCGTGTTACTCAACATAAATAGTACAGGTTACCGGTGTCTGAATGTGTCTTTGATTATTGGTAAAAATAACAAGAATTTAGAGCGCACTTACAAGCGTACTTATTATATGAGAAAAGAACGACTTAAACGTGAATTACTTTTGGATTGATTTTGATGAAATATGATTATAAGTTAGGAAAACGTTTTCAAAACGCCCTAGCTCAAACCTTCACATAAATTGTAAAATCTAAAGGTTTTTGTTATTTACATAAGAAGGATTTCCACAAAAATGAAAACGAAACCCTTGTTGGATGATTAAAAAGGTGACGATTTTGAAGAATTTAATGACACCACTTAGAGCTCTGTAAGCCCAACTGTTCGTTAATGACGATAATTAACGGATGTTCTAAGATTTTTTTCATCAATTTAAGTGTTAGATTTTTAGAAACAAATGATTCAGACGATTAACTTTCATCAAAAGTACAATTATTGTGGATTTTATCAGAATCAACCTACTTGTCCTTGAAGGTTAGCTCAAGAGGGCCCACACGCCATCCCTCCACCTACCACTGGTCCTTAGGAATGTACCATCATCCTTAGAGAATGTTCGTGTGAATATATAATATCGTCGCTCCTCTACCAAAACCACGAAATTTTGAAACTATCCTCTGCCAAAACCGCGAAACGGCAAAAATTCGAAAATTCGAAACTTCGAAGAATAGTGACGTTCTCCAGAAATGTCAACTCTCTAACTCCACTAGAATGTGGTTATTTGAGAGGCATCTTTTCCACGAATCTGCTGAAAAATGTTTATCTCCTCTGCATTTTCGCGAATCTGACAGATTCGTGAGTTTGGCGTAGTCCTCATCATCACAAGCACGAGATTCGCGATTGCTGCGTAGTAACCTCGGGAACAATAGGCAGTTTCGTGAAAACTAGAAATGATTTTTCAATAACCATTATATTATTTTAAAACCAATGTGTTGACTCAATTCTTCCTCAGCCCACTCTCTATAGTATGAATAAAATGTATACTTACTGTGAATTCGTGAACTATTGCTATGCTATTGTTTGTTATATTCGTTTCATAGTAGATTACTATCAACCCGGAGGCTGTGAATTTCATAGGGGGCCATCTACACCCCAACCCGAACAATCCCTGAAAATTTCTTCAAATTCGGATGGACATTGTAGAATTTATGGCTGTTAGTAGGATGTCACGTTTGCGCATGCGCAGCGGTTACAATAAATCCGGGGATGATGAAACTCGTTGGGGACCATCTACACCCCAATCCGAATAATCCCTAAAAATATCATCAACTTCGGATAGACATTGTAGAATGAGGAATTTCACCAAATTCTGTTTGCATTTTTCCAGAATAGTTAATGGTGTGGGGTAGATGAAAATCGGGTTGATTTTGGAAAATACGTCTCCTGTTATTTTTGGGAGACATTCAAAATGTATTATTTCAAAAAAAAAAAAAAAAAAAACTGGGAAAACGGAATAAATCTTGCTTTTTATATTTTTTCTCTTCAGTTCTTCGATTTCGATCTTTACTGGTTTTGTGAAATGTTGCCTCCAAGGACTATACTTCACGATCTGAGCGCTTCAAGCGGCCTTACATGAACTATTTCTGGTTGACGTCATCCTCCCAGTTTTTTTAAACGTTTATATTTTCTATACTGCTTTTTTTATTCGTAAATAGGAAGTACGGGCTGAAAGTTTGCCGTAGTAGGGGTTTTTTCGAGGTGATGAATCCGATTTTGGGGTCAAAATTGAAAAATTCCGACATGGTAAAATTCCGCATTTGTGGCTGTTTCAAGGATTTCTCTTTTGCGCATGCGCGGAGGATACTATCAAACGGGGGATGATGAAACTCGTAAGGGATACCTACACCCCAATCCAAACAATCCCTGGATACTTCATCGAATTCGGATGGAAATTGTAGAATTTTTGGCTATTGCAAGGATTTCCGTCCCACTCCACCAAAACCACGAACCTGCGTTTTTTAGGACATTGTGAGGTCATCTAGGTTGTTCATGATGATTTGATGGAGTGAAACCTATTTATACTTATTTTTTCATGTTGTAAAATAAGGAAAACAGTGCAACAATCGAAGTATTGATAATCCGGAACGATATTAAGTTACGGAGCAAGTTTTGAAGCCGCTACTGAAAAACAATAAATTTTCAGTTTCGCAGTTTTGGCTGAGTATAGTTTTTAAGTTTCGTGGTTATGGCAGAGGAGCGACGATATATTACAACAAGCAGTTAACAACACTGTGTTCTACTCTGATGAGTACATGAATTATTACACAAAGCCCCATGAGCCCCAGCAGCTCACACTTAAATTTACGTACGAACACAATATTGCAGGATGAACGGTGCTGAGTTGATATTTCCCTGAACCAAGTTCAGAACACACTTTTCTCGCCTGACATCAATCACAAGTTGTCGACAGAAGTAAATGGATTGAAGAAAGAGTTAAGATAAATACGACCGCAAGGGTTTGAGAAATGAAATCGCGAAGCTGTGTAATAGCTTCGAAAAAAGGAGTTTTCTCGCGCTCGACACGTCTCTCGGCGAACTTTTTTTTTTTTTAGAAAAACGAGAAAACAGGCCCAGTTAAGTGAGGGGAGAGATGGGATGATATGTATTTATTCAGCCGTGGACTGAATATAAATTGAGTTTATTTCTGAGCTGAAGAAGGGAGAGTTTGCGCGATTAATTGACAGTTAGTTACCTCATAGAAATTGCAAATTGGGGATGTGCTAAAAAGAAAGAAAAAACGGTCAGTTAATCTAAAGTTTACTTTAGCTATCCCCGATACAGTTAATTATTACACTAATATTGGCTTGGTGGAGGTGAAAAGACCAACTAAATACATAAATACACTCTAAGTGTACCTAAATAAATATACGTTAATTTGTGTGAACGTTAAGCGGTCAACTTCAAGAATGCGAACGTGTTTGATCGTAACCATAAAACAACATAGTTGACAACGAGGTAAACAAATTTATTTGTTCGGGAATCTTCACGGCAGGTGAATTTTGGTTTATTTTCGATAATCAACCTTTGGAATCGACCAAGAAAAAAGTTAACCCCTCCCCTTCCGCCGTAAAATTTGTTGGTTTGTGTTTCAAGGTACGTAGAATCCAAAAATCTAAAAAAGTAAAAGAGGTCTAACATTGTTGCCGTCAAGCCCGACCAGTCATGCATTATCCTGGATGTCCAAGTTGTCAATGGCAGCTAGGACATGGAGCTGACTTGGCGGGCTTATACGATTATAAGAAAGTATGACAGAGATGATTTACGGCAAGCGGTCTAAACCACACCGGCAGCTTTAGTCCATGTATACTTCGCTAGGGATAGCAATGCGGTTTTTTCGTTTAATTAGATGAGATTAGCTTGGTTACCTATTTTGATAAAGATCGAGATAATGCAAAGCAGTTGATTCAAGGGAAAGACACTTTACTATCGCTAGCGGAGGATAGACGAATTGGTTCTATTGAAGTCGGGGAACTGATAGTTAAAACACTCGATTCGAAAGTAGTCTTTTGAAGACACTCAATTTTAAATGCTTGCATACGAGTCTGCAACACATTGGGACATTTTCATGTCAACCACTGCACAACAAGGTAGTGAAGTAAGGTTGTTAGTTCATGTACCCAAGCATCAAAACAGTTGATTGTTCTCTACGCAACACAGTGAGTGTATTTTATTTATTGGTCGCGTGAGCAAGACTTGCTTAGTTTTCGTGACGATTTTTCAGTTTATGTGCCAAAGCAAAGACATGAAAATGTCAAAATTGGCCGGCCCTACACTTTATTAGTTACCACGGACCAATTTTGATGAAATTTGGTATATCGGCCCTTTTGGGGTCTAGTTGTTGATGCCAATCTCTTCTAAGGGGTGAAAAATGAGGGCTGAAATTTTCAAAACGTCCCACCTCTAGAACTTTCAATATAAAAGTATTGTTTTTTCATCAATATAATGTTGTATTGGATTTTTAGAATGAAATGAGACCATCCAGAGCTCTTTAGGACCAACCATTTGCTCCCTAATAGAACACACCTACTTTGAAATTGATGTTATGATATTAGCTATTTTGCATACAACCGGGTTATGGATATGAGGAAGCTATGTGCCACACCCGCTTGGCAGACTTGTTTTTTACCTTGAAAGTGGAAACAATGCTTCCGCTACCTTGATAGACTCGGAAGCAAAACTAAATATCAACTAGAGCAGCTTTTTGAACTCCACATGTGTCACCCAAGCTGAACAAATGGGTTTTTAAACATTTTTACCGCCTGTTCTGAAAATATAAATAAATAAGGACGAATTCACTTAATTAAATTCAAGATGCCGCCTCGTAATAAAATATCTGCCAGCTCAATTAAAAATAAAAACAAAAATATTCAAACTAGCTATGAAACAGTACCAATTTCATTTTTCCCTTATTTTGGTTAAAAGCGGCTGATATCACACAGATTCTGAGGAGACCGATTTCAAAAAGCGATATTAACTAAAACGTATTACTGTGGGTTCGTGTGCAGAACGTAAAATAGTCTTGCCTCATCAAAGACACGTGAGAAATCCGATTGTCAAGGTAGGTAGAATAAAAAGGAATGAACGTTTGCATAAAATATGAAATTAAACTTCTGAAGGATTATATAATAAAATAGTTTGTGCAAATGAATCTATCTCTGTCAAATATTCTGACACGATGGTTCACAAAATTGGACTATTTCTTGCCTTTCTAGCTGTTATCGATGGAACATTGGTGAGTAGGTATTAATTCCCATAGGTACGCGAATACGTGGATTTTTGTCTACAACTATATAAAGTACATTTGACCAATTCGGTAGATATGGTCTCATAAGGACGACCTTCAGCAAGACCGGTAGTCCTTATGCAATTGATCTGAGGTGGATTGGACGAAATTTGTCAATAATTCGAAATACTTTGTACGAATCCGTTTTTGACCATCCTGCATCCAAATCCGTAGACAAATTCGGGGTGTATCTCTGTGTGTATTTTATTTATCTTTTTTTTTTAAATAGTGTTTTGTGTGTGTTATCTAGCGTGTGGAGTTTTGGAAGAAGTGCAAGTTAATTATGGACAAAATTGACTCAAACAAAAAGCCCCGTCATTCATTTAGAAGGGATTATTCATTTTTTGAAAATCTTGAAAAAACCTAATTGTTTTTCAGGGCGGTGGTGGAGCAGATAAGACTCATGACCCAAAATATAAGCAATTATTGGACCGGGCTCTGGTCAAGGCAAACGCCGTTGTCGTACCAGTTTCCATAACCAAAGTCTTTGAAACTCCGGTAGCAGTAAGTTGAACTGCGTGAAATAGGTCGTATATCGCACTTGGTAGAAAATGAGAGATTTTTGGGTAAAATTACCTTAAAAGGGGTACGGTGTTGCCATGTTCGCTCGGGCCCGCGTTCTTTGGTGGCGAGGCACGAACCAACTACTGCTGGAGTCGTGTGTTCGAATCTCGCCGCCGGAGCGTGTTTTCGTGAGTCTGGGGCTCGCCATCCCCCTAGTCACAACTCAGAACGGTGTGGTAATGGGAAGCCATGAGCGATATCATCAGAACAAATTAATTCTGATCTCCCCTTTGGAATACAGCTGATGACGTCCGCGACGCCAGGAATAGCCAATCAGAAATTATTCTTTACTTAACTTTACTTACTTAAATATCTTTTAAAAAACTACAGAAGAGTAAGAAAATACCACTAGCCAGTTGTTATTGTTGTTCACTGTTCAGAATAACCTCAGAAACCCCTCATTCTCCAATATGACTTTTTGTACACTTAAGAACTTCTGACGTACACGTCGATTTTTTTTCCAGAGCTCAAATTCCGTGAATTTGAGAATCAAATTCATTGGATACGCAAAAGGCCAATATAAATCAGGAGTCAAAGAGTATTGCGAAATCACTTTTGAAGTGGATTCCTCGGAAAATGTGACACAAGTGGAGGCCTCACGATGTGGATCAGAGTAGGTGATGTTTGAAAAACGTTATTTCCAATATCAGGGAACGTCCTGAAATGTTGGCGGAGGAGAGAAACGAGGCGCTCTACACACCGGCAGGGAGAAAACTCCTGAACCGTCAATTTTAGTTCTTTCCAGGACTGAGCCGTTATTGATAGAATACTGCAAACTACTCAAAAATGTTTATGAAGACTTAAGTAGCGCTATTTTATTGAGAAAAATTTTCTCATGTGCATTTAATGCACAATTTTCTGGGCGTGCCCACTTTATATTGAAATTCCTCACTTTTCTTAGTTGGCTAGAAAGCAACTTCGCTTCGTTGCCTAGACCTCAACTCCATCGATGAGCTATAATCCTCTTAACCATAAGAGACCCCAGAGTTATGAGCTAACTTCCCTTAGATGTAGACCTGACTTGAGACTACCCTCGATGGGCTAGACCCTCACTTCTCACTGTCACCTAGACCCCCATTCATTTCACAATACATAATATTATGCATTTTCCTGTGAATTTGTGAGTGATTTTTCTTGCAATTTGCTCTCCAGATTCTGATCTCAGAAGTCACTTTAAAAAAGAACTTCATTGTACATTACAGTTGTGCTAGTGAAATGCATATATAAATTAACGTGGAACATGAACTGTGGGATTAAGTTAACATGCGTATATATAACAGTTAACCTTGGTTCAATAAATAATAACAAAAATATTTATAATTTAACAAAATTTATCATAGAATGTTGACTACTAGCGAAGAGTTTCAGGTTCCGTTTCCAGCGAGGCCAGAGGGCCACTTTCTTTTCAACCTTCTTTCGTTTCTCGGGGCTGGAGGGTTTTCGCTAATTTTCTGAATGGGTTTTGGGAGGGATTGAATTCTTTGATGATGTTTATCGTACGGAAGCATAAGAACGTCTTCTACCTCCGGTATGTCTAGGTCTTTGTGGATGGTTTTGTTGCTGACGAACCATTCTGCATTAGTTATGAGGCGTAGGACTCGATTTCGAACCTGGTATATACTCACGATTTTCCAGACAATAACTCCTTAAAGATAGCTCACTTCGCGAGGTACCAAGTGGAGAGTAAAAGTAAATCCATTCAAGTCTCATCTGGTCAACTTCACCCTCCAAAGAGCCATACCACGAAGCTCCATAATGTTAGACGGCATCTCAATTATTAACGAAACCGGAGAAACAAGCTACCTCGGCTTGAACCTCGACTTTAAGATATCCCATATTTCCTCAGTCGTCCAATAGACACAATCCCGAATGTACATGCTAAAATATATGCTAACTAGCCCCGCAATACCTCTGCATTCAAAGAAACTTATGTACGTTCTGCTCATTAAACCAGTATGGCAATATGGATGTGTCATAATATGACACATAATAATAATGTCATAATATGACCATATTATGGTCTTCAGCAGCAGACACTCACGTTAAAAAAAAGCCACATTTACACTAAATTTAATTTTAATACTAAAAAACTTGATACAATTTGGTAATAACTTCCTATACCTTTCTATAACATAAAAATAAGGGAAATTTTAATTATTTTTGTTAAATGTTGCTAATTGTTCCAGGTGACAAATATGAGTCTGATAAGGAAATCAAAATGCATTGCAAATATAAGGAATTCTTCTCTACTATCAATCAAAGATATGTTTTCTCAACGAAATATTGATAAAACATTCAAAAGAAACAAAACGTTGATTTTATTTTCTGCCTAAGACTGTACTCGGCTTTTCTCTTCTGAAAGGAACCTTGCTAACCAAAATATAACAAGAATGCACAACAAAATACAACAATCAAGTTGAACGAAAAGATAAATTAGGCTTTATTCATCGAAAGAACAAGAGATGATGAATTAGGAATTTTGGATAGTAGCGTTAGGAACGTAGTGTTGGAAATGCAAACATGTGATATATGGCGAATTATAACAGTAGGTACATTCTTACCCATTTTCAGGAATTAGTAATTACCTTTGGACAGGTACCACTGAGTTTTCATATTCCCACCCTTACTTGCGTACACTCTCAGTGAAGTACAGGTTGATCCCGCGCTTTTTCAACCTGTTTAAGATAGTTCGGTTCATTATTTTCAATAACGAAATTTTGGAATCGAGCTAGAAAATAAAGTTAACTCGCTCGAAATTTGCTGGTTTACGTGTCAAGTTACGTAGAATCTGAAAATAAATAATAAAATGAAAAAAAAAATTTTCCGTCCGTCCGCAGTAGGCAGCACTTTCCTAAGTTATCATGGATCGATTTTGATGAAATTTGGTTTATGGGCTCCATTTGGGGTCTGGTTGTGCCCCGCAGCTTTTTGTTATTGTAATTTTCTAAACGCTCCAGCTCAAAAACTCTCGATGTGAAGGTCGTTGTTTCGGTTATTCATTAATAAACCTTCAGAATCGAGCAAGAAAAAAAATTGTTATCTCACCGTTTAGCAGGTTCAAAGATGAGTCATCTTATAGTAAAAATCTCCGTCACGAACTTGTAGTTGAAATCAATATTTATTTTCGACTACTATTTTTTCTACCAACTTAATTTACTACTATTTTTGGTTTTATACCATTCAAATCATTATTTGAATGAAATTTATTGTGGAAAAAATAATACTAAAATATCTAGATTTATATACTGTTGTAGCTCTTATTTTATATACAACACATAGGTAAGTAAAGTCGGTTGAGCGATTAGGGGGGGGGGGGTGTCTATGGAAGTTACGGTTTACGTCGTACTCATCCAATTCAACGGCCCATGATTTTCAGTAGTCTGACGAAATGGCTCATATCGAAAGAGCCCTGCGGGAGAAGTATTTCCTTGGGAAAAGGCGTACCCGAAGCTATTCCATGGCCGTAACTGGTTCGTACGGCTTACAGCTTTTATGATTGAATGGCGTATTTTATGGTCCTCGGATTTTAACGTCTTTAGTGGTTGATGCTTTCTTATTTATGACTTTCCTTCTACGTTCGTAATGAACCTGATCATTCGAAAAGAACGGAAACATGGAATAGTCGTTTGAATCGGCACACGCACTTCCTAAGATGGTTTTTTATGGATCACCTTCAATCTTCCTGTGCAGGAACATAGGTATTCCGTTGGGAAATGAATGAGTCAAAAATTATTATTCTAGTCATTATAGTAATAAACTCTACTGTACGTTCAACACCTTGCAGTTTATAATGAAGTAGTAAGAAGGTCATCAGATATCAGGAAAGGACATCAGAGCAAAAAACTTTGTATTCGAACATCCCTTGTATTGAAAAGTCTCCTTCATGCAGTATTTGTGAATGAGCGAATACTTAAACCAACTCCGAAACCCCCCAAAAAATGCTCGTGGAATAACCCTCTCAAATATAATTATTGAGTTATTACGAATTCGTATAGGACTTATGGTCCAAGAGTTCACCTTTTTTTGAGTACTCGCGTTTCCAAAGGTTTACTTTACCTAATGGATTTTACATACATTAAACATAACTATTGAAACGTTGCAAATTATTACACAATGGTTGGTCCTACAGAGTTTTGTGTGGTCTCATTCGATTCTAAAAATTTAATACTATTTTAATTGATGAACAAATAATTTAATACTATTATAAAAAAAGTCTGCCAAGTGGGTGTGTCACATAGCTTCCTCGTCTCCATAACCCGCTTGTATAGATGATCCCATGCATAGTAGTTAATCTCAAAACATCAATTTTTAAGTACCTTCCACTACCCTCATAGGGGACCACCTACACACTAATCTGAACAATCCTGAGAAATTTCGTCGAAATCGGATAGAAAATGTAGAAGTTATGGCTGTTACAAGGAATTCACGTTTGCGCGTGCGCAACAAGTACTAGTCTGGGGGAGATGATTTTCATAGGGGACCATTTACACTCCAATCTGAACAATCCTGGAAAATTTCATCAAATTCGGATGAAAAATGTAAGTTTTATGGCTGTTACAAGGATTTTACGTTTGCGCATGCGCAGACGCTACTGTTAATTTTTAGGCCTTGATTTTCATAGGGGACATTGGCTACTTGGAAAAGTCACGTTCTAATCGAGGAATATCGTCAAGTGCAAATAAAGCGTGGAATCACGACCTTGGACGAAAGTGGTGGATCAAAGTTGCTCAGAAAGGTTAATAAATTTGGAAGGTACCTAATAAATTTGTTAATAATTTGTTGGCACTTTTCTCAGTTACCACGGACCGATTTTGATAAAATTTGGTATATGGGCTCCATTTGGGGCCTAGTTAAGCCGTGACGCTTGATTTCAGTTCTACGGGTTGAAAAATAAGGGTTGTAGTTTTCAAAAGTGCCCTAGCTCGAAAACTCTCAAAATAAAGGTATCGCTTTTTCACCAATTTAAAATTGTATTGAATTTTGAAAAATTTTTGAGACCACCCGGAGCTCTGTAGGACAAACACTCCCTACGAGGACTTTAGGGCTTTCCATCGATAAATCAGAAACACGAGTGTGAATCGCAAAATAGGCCTAATCTCCGTTGAAATTTTAGCTAACCAAAATGCGATTTCTGTTCGTTTCTTCGAGTTGTATTCAGTAAAGGAGTTTTCTTTCTAACGGGCTTATATCCACTTGGAATGTTTCCTGGGAAATTGAAAAGAACTAATTTCATGGCGAAGGATGTTGTCTAGGGTTCCCAAATTTTCCGAATAATTTATTCATAAAACTTTTGATTGTAAGACCAAATTTCGAAACTTTGGCATGCGTTTTGAGGGAGACACGGCCATTTCTTATTTTGTTATTAGCCCTGATGAAAAACGATGGATATGAGCCACTCAAAATTTGATGGTTTACGTTTCAAGGATTGTAGAATCGGAAAACCAAATACAAACTAAAAAAGTGTTTATTGGAATCAAAAGACGGATATGAGCCGTTTAGTCGACAAACCCAATTTTTAGCAAGCGGGATACAAACCGTTTCGGAAGGAATTCAACTCTTGAGGTGATAGGCCTTATATCAAGGATTCAGAATCCGTAATAAAAACAAAAAGTGTAAAAATGGATATAAGCCCGTTTGAAAGGAAACTCTTCAGTTATGCTTCCTTAGCAACCAGTATTCAAATTTCCAAATTTCCTAATGAATGCAGTCACCACTCCCTGTTTCTTCGAGTCGAGTGTGAAGCGTTTAGTACTTCTAAATAACCTATGTTTGATGGGTAGTGACAACGGCAAAGCAGTGTTCTTTGCTGACTTCTTTGTTTAATTTAATTTAAAAAAATAATTTTTAAAGTTTTTAAAGGCACCCCGTTGTTTTTCTCGGACAACGATATTTTACTGGTAGGTACTTTCTTTCAAAATAAAGTTTATAATGAAGGTTGGATGATGACATGCTAGGTACTGATAATGGAAAAACAAAGTTCTTTGCAAACGGGTGATTTATACAGAAAATAATAAACCGTTGTGTAATAATTTGCAGTGTTTAAAAAAAGCTAAACTAAATACCTACCAATTTTTTTCTTTTTGCTTCACTTTTGAATGCATCTGAAATTGAATCAATGAAATCATGAAATTGATAATCGATAAATAAGTACCTAACTAAAAGTGTACTTATAACTGAAATATTTAAAATATGTAATTATACCAAAATAATATTTGGTTACATATTATGTAAGAATATGTAAAATAAAACTGGTTGATCTGAAACCATGTGAAACGTAGAGTTCTTTGGTCAGATTGGCGGTAAAAGGTCCCAGAAAAGATATGTAATGCAAATCCTAGCTCTAATGATGAGTAATGTTTTTTAAAAATAAAAAAACGAAATTTGGAAGAAGTTAATTGTCAGATTTATCGCAAGTTCTAAACGAACAATGTTTTTTCCAAAAACAACCTGCTTTTTCACAGAATCGCGTTATTTGGTGTGACAGTTGTGTGGAATTTTCCACTTTACCGAGGCTCCGCGGTCTGCACTGCTCTCTCATACTTCACAAAGTTCATAAAGCACCTGTTATCAACTCCTAGAAACTTGTTGAAGGGAAGAATGTTAACTAAATAAGTTTCCCTCGAGCTGCTCCATAGCTACGTCATAATTTACTTGGAGAAGCCGGAATCGAAAGGGCTCACCCGCCGTCTCGAGTTTGAAATGAATTGTCTTTCAAGTGAAGTCGAAAAAGAAGTCGTTTTCGGTCTTTACGTCAAAACCTGCCTCGAAAAGCAATAATCCGGAAAACTCTTTCTGCTTGAATCGCCTATAATAGGATGTCTCTTCTTTTCATGGAGTTGGGTGACAGATGACTTCAAAGGGTCGCGTCGTATCGAAAGTTCGAAAAGGGCCGAAATTGGGACGGATCCTTTTACAGACACTGATTGTGTTGAAAGTGACAAGGGGAGGCCTAGGGCTCGGAACTGAGGATTAGAGAGGGTTATTGGTTCATTGTCCATAAAACGTCTCCTTTGAAAGTCCCAATCTATCTAAAATTGAATACAAATGAGGAATTTTTTATTTTACTAAAGTTGTTTATTTTGAAATGCGTGTTTACTTCCCGTGACGAACGTAAACAAGTCCCATTCGTGCAGTATGAATGAATGAGAGAATGTTCGGAGAACATTGTGGGGGAAGGTTTCAAGTTCGGTTGCTTATAAATTCCTATTTTAGGTTATAATTGAGGCCAGTGTACATTTAACCGATTAATATACATTTTTATTTGATTATGTTTGGCTTCTATGTTGAATGTTCTATCGCTATTATAGTTATTTATTTTAGACTCTGCGGAATGGCTCAATGAGGACTGATTTACGGGACGCGCGTTGCCCACCCATGCCTCTATTAAAATTGCATCGCCGACCCCCCTGGCCTGAATTATTTCGCCAAAATCGGTGGGTCCACTGCACTCGCAGTTTTCCTTATATTTGTCAGCTCAGCTTTGTCAAATTTCTTTCGAATTCTCACACAATAATCTTTATGTATTTATTGATGTTATGACAAGTCAACATTGAAATATAAACAGGCATTGAAGGTTTATAGTTAACAGAAACCAAAAAACAAACACTCCTCCGGTTCTATAAATGCATCACTTTCTTCATCTTCTACATACTCTTCTTCCTCATCACTAAGACCATCCGTAATAATTTTGCGAATCTCATCATCGTCATAAACACGTTTTTCGGACATTGCACAACGATACATCAATCAACTGCGCGTCAACTAAAATCTACAGGTGACACACGTTTGAAAGGGGGCTGAAGAGGTAAGAGGGTAAAGGGAGGGTTGGAAAAGAGGTACAACGGTCACACAAGAATTCAGAATAGTGGTAGTAACAACTAAAATCCAATAGATAGCAGGAGAGGTGAGAAAGAGACACATTATTGTAGAAAAATCAGGCGACGGTTATATACGTCGCTAAGCCTCCTGAGTAGATTGGGGCTGACGGATATATCCGTCGCTGGGCCTACAGAGCAGATTGAGGCAGACGGATATATAGCATTTCCAAATCTAATTCAACATTTTCCAAATCTAATTCAACATTTTCCAAACCAAATTCAACATTTCATAGAACAAATTAAACATTTTATTAAATCAACCAGCATTGAAAAGAAGATGAATTGGGCATTGTCCACAATCTGGAGTGAAAACGTCATAAAGAAGAGATGCTCCACCTGTTCCTTTTTTATGCGTCTCGACGCTCTTCTAATGTCTCCTCAATGGATACGACTGATCATCCGTCCAGGTATGTTGAATCCTGATGTTGAATCCAGCTGAGAGTGCATTTTCTAAAATTAAGACCGTGGTGAGGAATATTCTCAGCGAAGAACGAGACCATGTCTTACCAGGTGAAATTGAACGCGGAGTAGTGGCTGGTCAAATTATGTTATGAACGCTTTGCTTCTTCTACCAACGGCGGCAGCTGGCCAACCTTTACACTAGTACTAAATTTCGTTAAAAATGTAATGAATGTTGAATTTGATTTGTAAAGTGTTTAATTTGGTTTGTAAGATGTTGAATTTGGTTTATAAAATGTTGAATTTGGTTTGTAAAATGGAAGAATTTGTTTTGGAAATTGTTGAATTTGGTTTGGAAAATGTTGAATTAGATTTGGAAATGCTATATACGGCGCTAGTCCCTAAAGGGTTAATATTAATTTTTATTTGATTATGTTTGACTACTACGTTGAATGTTCTACCGCAATTATAGTTATTTATTTTAGACTCTGCGGAATGGCTCAATGAGGACACTTTGCGTTATGATTTTGGGACGCCACCATGGTGGTTGGGCTAGAGCCGGGGTTCCCCTGGCTTGCTGCGGTTCACTCTCTCTCTCTCACTATCGCCGGAGTACCTACAACAGACCTATCAGCTTCTGGACTGATTACAGTACCTACCTACCAGAGTTGGTCATTAGCTAACTAATTTATTAGCTAGTTAGTTTTTCAACTAATAGCTAACGCTGGAAATATTATTTCTCCTCACAAACTGGTAGGTAGTAGCTAATTTAACTATTTCTGTTTTAGCTGACAACAGAATTAGCTTTGGAACATTTTCTCTAATGACTGATATTATCACAAATGGATGGATTTTCAGGGATTGTGAAGGTTGGCGTAGATGGTCCCCTATAAAAATCATCACCCCCGGACTGATAGTAGCCGCTGCGAATGCGCGAACGTGAATTCCTTGTAACAGCCATAACTTCCACAGTTTCTATCCGATTTTGACGAAATTTCTCAGGATTGTTCAGATTACCGTGTAGATGGTCCCCTATGAGGGTAGTGGAAGGTACTTAAAGATTGATGTTTTGATATTAACTACTATGCATCGGATTATCTATACAATTGGGTTATGGATACGAGGAAGCTATGCGCTTCACCCACTTGGCAGACGTTTTATGTTGTTGTTGCCATGTTGACTTGCCTTACTCAAACAATAACGTATGTTCACGTATTTTGTAGGCCCATATATTCATTCATTAAACAGTTGTGTAATAATCTGCAGGAATTCCTATAGGATTTCCTTCCAGAATTGTAAAGGTATCTTCTATATAGCATTACAGGATTTTCCGAGGGTGATCTGAATTGAGTGATGGTGGCAATAGAGGGCGAGAGAGCTCTCATCCCTTTTCCTGCACTTACTTCGGCCTACACCCTCGCAGATATCTTACTACAGTCTCATACCACCTACCGAAATTATATCACCGTCCGATTGATCAATAAATCCGGCACGTACGCTTTCCCAATTCAATCCAGAAGGCAAGCCAGAGGAGAGGAGGAAACTCCATCCAACTTGGCAATATCGACTTCACACAACTCGACTAACCCGTGTAGGTAGCTTAAGCGCCCTTTGCGAGATCCCTCAGAATCATCCTTTCAGTCAAACGACGTGTAATGGAAATCCAACTGGTGGATGTATCTAATGTGCTCGGAGTCGCAAGGCCTTCACAATGGTGGGTGTTGTGGACGCCTTTGCTCGTCGCCAGTTAATATATCGTTCTAAAGATTTATCAAGGATGATGTCGATACCATCAATATATCAAAACATTGATATTTTTCCTGTATTTAAAATATTCTTGTAATTAGAACTAATTACCAGGGCAAAATTCTGAAAGGGCTCATTTTTCATTTTTCTGGGGTGAAAAAAATTCTACTAATAAGGGCGGTAAGCTGCAAACTAAGCATTTGGAGAAGAATAAGGAGATGAATTTAATTCCTTTTCCGGAGCAAAACTGAACGTGTTGTGGAATTTGGACCACCTCAGCAGGAAACTGTGTTCCGAGATGAGCTCCAACAGAAAGTAGTGATGATCAGGCCTGCAGAGTTGAAAACTGGGCTCCCTCAACATCTAAGTCACGATTAAGCTCATAGACCAATAAAGTCTAAATTGATTGACCTCCTAAGCCAATTGTCGAGCGTAAAAAAAAATAAAATGTTGTGAAAGGGGCGGCTCGATTTTGGATTGAATTTGGAGGAAATAAACTCAATCCTTCCATCAACCACCGAGGCCATCTATTACCCTTCATAACCTTAACACTTAGAGCTCCATACGTATCAACCAAACAAACCTAGTTCGTATGGCCTCCTGCATTGTATCAAAGCGATAAAAGATTCCGGGTAGGAATGTAGAGCTCTTTGTAGCATCCTGATGCGAAGTTATTATGATTTCACTGAGTTCTGACCTTGTATGTTTTCACACTCTCAGCACTGAATAACAGACAAATGGGGGTTGCGCCTGATATATGTTTTTCTAATTTTTAATCGAAAATAGACCTCATCCTAAGAATTTTGACACCAGCCGTTCTCTTTTTGGATGAGTAGATCTTTTTCTATGATTTTTCAAAGTTTCGAATGTTTATGACGTCACGCACCACTCCCACCTGGCAGGGACCCCCCAGCCCACTGTGACGTCATAAACCTTTGAAAAATCATAGAAAAACGTCTTCTCACGTAAGAAGTTCGCGGTTGGTGTCAAAATTTTCACAATGAGGTCTAGTTTAGATTAAAAAAAAAAAAATAAACAGTTTTTCAGACCCATGCAGACATCCCATTCCTTATTAACCGCAGTAGACTGGTCATTAAATGGGGAAATTTTCAATCCAGTACTATATGTTACCTGATATTGTTTTGTCGATTATTCAATTTTTGATAATTACATTCAAATTATTCAAAATTATTTTAATTATTCATTTTATAGAAATTATTCGATGTTATGGAATTCGAAAACTTGTAATCACGGCCGGAGGCCACTTGTATCAATTTGATATTATCAGCCGCCATTTTGACTAAATTACAAATTGATCATGGGGGAAAAATTAATAAAAACGTAAGTGGTCATACAAATGTAATCAAATTGACAACGCTGCAAACTATTACGCAAAGGTTTATTATTTTTCTGTATAGATCACCCGTCTGCAAAGAACACAGCTATGCCATTGTCACTACCTATCAACAAGCAAGTAGTGACAAGTAGTCAAGTAGTAGTAGTTTAATTTGAAGAAATAAGGGGTTGTGGATTCCTTAAATAAGGAAATTTGATTACTGGTTGCTAAGGACGCAAAACTGAGTACAACTCGAAGAAACGGACAGCGATTGCATTTTGGTCAGCTAAAAAACACGATTTATCATAAGTTCAACCCTTAATTTCTCATAGGGAGCGAAATGTGGTCCTACATAGCTCTGTATGGTCTCATTCGATTTTAAAAATTCAATACTGTACCTTTCTGTCAAAAGTTTTTGAGCTCGGGCGTTTTGAAAATTTTAGAGTCAGTCTACTATAAACCCCACTCTTATTTGTTCTTGAATCTTACCCAATTCATATCTATAATACATTTTAGTTAATTAATAACTTAAATTAATACTTAATACTTAGTTAATTAATACTTAAATCATTGAGTATACGAGCTGGTTATTCCATCAAAATATTTCCACCTCTGTTTCAAGGTTTAATGAGAAGTGTAAGGAATCACAAGAACTCACCAAAAATGTCTGTATTTCATTTAGTGCCTATCGAATTCCTCAAGAATTATGTTTGACAAATGTAATATATAATTTTAGCTCACATGGTCGTGAGCTATTGATGTGGTACTACGACAAGAATAAACCTTCGAGCATGTAGTCATGGAGGCGTTCGCTGCTAAAACACAGGTTGACTGTGTGTGCACAGATTTTTCGAAGGCTTTTGATAAGGTATCACATAAAGCCTTGTTGAAGAAGCTTGAAGCCTTTGGATTTTTCGGATCGCTGTTGGCATGGTTCGCTAGCTACCTTGAGGGGCGTCAGTTGATGGTGCGTCTAGGAAATACACTTTCGGAGCCGTTCGGCGCCACCTCCGGAGTTCCCCAGGGCTCACATCTTGGACCACTACTGTTTGTAATTTTCATTGATGATGTGCATGGTCTATTTGAGGGGAGAGTGGGTCATTTGCTCTTTGCAGATGATCTAAAGATTTATTCCGTGGTGCGATCGTCGGTAGATGCGTCGGCAATCCAGGAGCATAGAAGAAGAGAGGCCGATGTTATGCTACTACACGGGCTCGTTTCAAATAAAATTGACTGCCCCATACTCCTAGCTAGTTTGAGCCTGAATGTCCCCCCACATGCCACCAGACTGTCGCAGCCGTTTTACCTTTTTCCGTCAGCCACCAACTACTTACGGAATAATCCACTGAGAAGAATACAGGAGGAGTCCAACCGCCTTTCCGGATGTTTGGACTTTTTTACATGCTCTACCACATCAGTGAAATACGTCATTCGCCAGAACTTGAATTAGCATAATTATATACTTATTAATACTGTTTGCGTGTAAGTCATGTGGACCACGTTGTCAGTTCTTTTCGCCAAGGGTTTTTTATTTTCTTTGTCTTTCTTTTGTATTTGTTTCTTGTTTTTCTGGAAAATTCTCAGTGAACTATAATTATTTGGTTTAGATATTGGATAATAATGAAGTACCTACATCATGTTATTATGTTACAATTGGGCTTGTTCCGTATCAATTAAAATAAATAAATAAATAAATAAATACCTACAGTTGAATGTATGCACTTCTGGAGACTTCCTACCCGACCAATTTCGACCCATTTAGTTGCTAGTTGAAGACATTATTTTAGTCACAGTAAAAAGCATCAAGATTCTTAGTTCACTCAAGAATTCACGAAGTCACATCTAGGGACTTTTTCCGTATGGGTCACGTAGCTACCAGATTCAGTCAGGGACCCCCCCTTCACTCATTCCTTCCTCCACCTGAACCCAACTTATTCATGTGTAAGAGGATTCTTTCCCTTCCAAGAACGAATGTACTCCTGAATATAGTCTCGAATCGGCTCCACTTTATCATTGAGAATCGAGATTGGAAGGGAGTCTTCGATTCAGATGTTGAGAAAAGTGACCCTTCTATTGGCCTGTTTTGGCAAGGTCCTAACCTGTTGGACTTCCTCTACATTCGAGATATTGATACTAACGCTTCAGTATTACCTCTACAAGAAACATTGGAAACCGGTTAGAATGTTCAAAAACTGATTTTAATATGAACATTTTGAGTATATAACGCTCTTTACAAGTGTCCTCAGATTCAAACTTACTAAATTAATTAATTGCTACAGTCGTGAAAAATTCGATTCAAAATCTGGAAGTATGTACGTGAGTTCCAGTGATCATCTATCTCTATGAGGATTCATCATCAACTGATTGAGAGGGCTGTTCGTGCTATGCGCAGGCTGGGATGGAATGAAAGCTGCCGTGGTCATTTTAAGGCACTTGGGATCCTGACGCTCCATTCTGTATACATCCTCAATTGCCTGCTGCTGGTCAAGTCTAACTTGAACGACATTCCAACCGGATCATTCAAGCATGACCATTTAACAAGATCGAGAATAAACCTATGCCCCCCTCAGAAAAGGCTCAAATCATCCATGGTCTCAAACCCCCTTCAGATTGGGTGACCTTTTAAAGATTTCAAGAAGGTGCTGAAATGTGGGCTTATAAAACATGAAATTTACCACTTAAATGACTTTTTTTCTATGAACTCACATATTATGTATTGACAGTGGAATATATTATCCTGTTATGTTTTAACTGTTATTTATTCAAAATATTGTTATTATTCTTATCTTTCTTCGAGCAGCAGAGGAATATAGCTAGTACTCTCGCTTGCTAAAATTTTTATTATTTCATGTTCAGTTAGCTAGTTATAATCAACCTGTGATCTTAGACCGACTGTGATTTTTTTACCTCGTCTATGATATTGGGAATGACTGTGATTGTGTTTATATATATGTGTGCGTGTGTGTGTGTGTGTGTGTTGCCGCTGTGATAAATGCTTTTGGGAGTTGGTCCGGGGTTCCTGGCCGGCCTGGGGGCGGCCCCCTTGGTGCTTCAAGGGGATGGGTTGTCTGCCTCTGTGGTAGACCGCGCTTTTCATCAGGGCTGCCTCTCCAGAAATGGATTGGTAGCCCCAGGAGCCACCATGGTGGGTGGGTCCGGGCCGGTCGGGACGCCCCGGCCGCCGCGGTGGCGTTCCACACATCCCTTAGTTCCTTGACAGACATCATATAAGTTCCTAATCCACATATATTCCTGCTTCACGTCTTTTAATTTTTTTCACATTGTTAAATGCGTTTTATTTACTTCATGATATATACCTTAAATTTTACATTATAACCTACTAAATTTTGACGTTCTGTACTTGTCGTATAATAACAATAAAAAAAGATATTGAATATATTGAAGGGAACGAGGAGAAGCGAACAGCCCCGACAAGATGAGCTGCGGTGATAAGAGAGTTATTACTGTGATATTAGGTAGCTGCCTAAAGTTCAACATATAAATTGTTCACCTATATTAATATTTAAAATTTTTTGACGTGAAAAATAATAAACCTTTGTGTAATATTTTGTAGCGTTTTCATGAAAATTCGCTAATAAGGCTGTATGCTAGCATTGCACAGGCTATGTCTTGGAGACGTAAGGAGTCTATATTCATGTTCTACACGTCTCCAAGAGCTAGTAGAATCCGAAAATCGAATGAAACACATTCCTTAGTCATGGACTGATTTTGACGAAATTTGGTATAGGGGCTCCAATAGAGGTCTAGTTGTGCCCCGAAGCTTTTGGTTGATGTCAGTCGCTTCTAAGGGGCGGACATTAAGGGATGAAATTTTGATAACGCCCTAACTCACAAAATTTAATATAAAGTATCGGCTGTAAGCTTCAACGAGCGATACTAAATATTTGAGATCACCAAACAACTTGAGTGCAAACGGAAAATACCAATGTATATCATGCATTTTACATTATGAAACGAACTCACCGTTGAAACGAAGGTCTGGAGATGGGGATCGAAAATATGTAGACGAAACAGTGACTTTAAGATTGATACTAGTTTATAGCATTTCCGAATTGAGTTAAACCTTTTCCATTTAGATTTAAACCTTTTCCATTTAGGTTTAAACCTTTTCCATTTGGATTTAAACCTTTTCCATTTAGATTTAAACCTTTTCCATTTAGATTTAAACCTTTTCCATTTGGATTTAAACCTTTTCCATTTGGATTTAAACCTTTTCCATTTAGATTTAAACCTTTTCCATTTGGAATCTAAATGGAAAAGGTTTAAATCTAAATGGAAAAGGTTTAAATCTAAATGGAAAAGGTTTAAATCAAAATGGAAAAGGTTTAAATCTAAATGAAAACGGTTTAAATCAAAATGGAAAAGGTTTAAATCAAAATGGAAAAGGTTTAAACCTAAATGGAAAAGGTTTAAATCTAAATGGAAAAGGTTTAACTCAATTCGGAAATGCTATATTCAATAAAATATTGAATGACTCGAATTATGATTGGAAATGTAAAAGCAAAGCAAGAGGCTGCTTGTGCTTGCAGTATGAGAACGCAAAACAAGCTATGTCGTAAGAGAGCTGCAGGTCGATTCTCTAACTCGTTATGGGATAATAGCGACAACGAAGTGTCGTTATGATAACAATAACGATTAATAGCGACGATCGCGATTCTGCAGACGCGAAATAGCGACAACTGTCGCTCAGTCGTCGGTATTTCGGCCGAAAAGTGTCGTTACCATCTCGACGGCTCGAAACCCCCCGGTATGGATTACGACAACCGTCTTTATGAAAAAGGAGCTTAAAACGCTCTTTAATTCCTAACCTATTCGAAGACATATTTCAGTTTCTGTGTGCATTTCCGTATTGTAGGTTATTCGTTTTGTTAATCAAATCATTTTGAGAATAAAATTGATACATTCGTACATAATTTATGGTGAATATTTTAAAAATAATATCCGACCGTCATAATGAGCAGTTTATTCGCCGTTTTAATTTGTGTTACTTGATTTTTTCCTACAATTTTATTAAACAAAAATCATAGTATTTATATTATTTCTAGCTGTTAATTCGTATAGAAATTCATGATCATAGTAAAGGGAGTATTTTCAATGGAATTGAGTTTTTGACAAACTATCAACAGCATTTTTTATATCAACATTGAATGATGATAAAAATAATTATACTGTCATTTTCGGAAATTGGTAGGTAAGTACGTAAAATTAAAATAGCTAGCTTATAAAATAGGTAGATCCTAGTTGAATTTTTCACTATTCTATAAAATGTGTGTCAGCATAAAAACTTCCTAAAATGAAGAAAACCCCTAAAATTGATAATTTGTGGCTAAAATAATTGTGCTGATAATGCTCTTTTTTATACCAACTTACTTACCTGCTACCTATCACCTGAGAAAATATTTACCACGAATTTACCATTGTTTATATCCGTAATCGACATCGACGGTAGGAGAAAATATGACGTGGTTGATGATAATTGTAACATAAAATTGACTTCAAGAAATATGAATGTGAAGGTAGACAAATCAATTACGTCATGAATCTTACGTTTTATGAATACAATGATATTATGTTCATTCAGTCTTATAATGTACATGAAACTTTAAAGACTAAAACAGCGATTCATACATTTTGAAGTGATATTAGGTTTTTATACCAGTGAGAGTAAAATAGATGTCTATTTTGTTCTGAAAAGACATCGGGAACTCCGAAATGTTCGTTAGTAGCGGGTAGGTACTTGTTTCCCGGAATCTGTAACAATAATGTATACCGCACACAATTAGGCAGTTAGCTATGGTCTTCTCACTCAAAGTAGTTGAAAGTACCAATAAGTATGGATGTGTGAGTATGTATAAACGATAAATAACAAGACGATTCATTACCTTGTAGTAAGATGGACAGGCAGTTGATCATTCGAAGCATCGTGGACGGACGAAATTCACACCAATGTGACTGATGAATTCGATTTATGAAAAGGAATTCTTTCCATTTATCATTATTCCATGATACGAAAGTACGAATCACGAGAAAAATTCCGTTTTTACGCGTCATTCCTTTGTATATTCAACACGGCAAAAAAAAAATGAATCCGACATTTTGCAAACTGCAGTGATCTTCAACTACCCGTGATAACAATCACCTGATATCACTCCGTCTTCCCATTGGCTAAAAATCACGCGTTGCTACCTTTCGCTCGCTCTAGATCGAAATATTAGAGAGTTCCTAGGAGATAGCGACGTTGAGATACCACACTTTATCGCCTCGTGCGCATGCGCAGTAGACACCACCGAACAGATACCACTGGTGGCAGGAGATGCCACAAATTTATCTGTGGGAAAGATACCACTCCTTATCTCAATAGGGATGAATCGTATCTTTTGGTGGTATCGTGAAGTACCCTTCCAAGATTATAACACTATTGTAACCAGAGGAAACATTTTTCTTTTGTGAGTTGGAGACTAGGTACTTATCAAAATCCACTGGATGTTTAATTGATTCTTCACACTGAAATTAAGTTAAGTTGACTGAAAGTTAAGTTGGATTTATGTAAGTTGTATACATTACTATTTCAGTGACGAAAGTTTGTAAATGCAAATCCTTGATACATTTTTAGACTTGGATTAACGGGGGTGATGAAGTTCTTTTACTGTTTACTCTGAGTCAATGCACACTGTAAACTCGTTAGTTGTGTTAATTTAATATCAAGTAAAATGTTTTATATTTATTCAGCGTTCTTCACTAACCACCAGTTTTCTCCTACATGTCGGTCTGGGGGATAAATTTACCTTTCCGACCCAGACTAGGTAAATCCACCTTGCACTTTTCCAGTTTTTAACTGTAACATCTAAAATGTGATGATTTCAATAGTTTATGCCCAGTATCTATTTAAAGCAGGTTAAATTTGTTACTGGTCTAGACCAACTGGAGCTTTACAGTTTAATTATGGAAATACAGCAATTCAAAAATAGGTAATTTTTCCTTGAAAGTGCAAATTAAGAGTCGCGTTTATTGAAAGTCGTGTTTTTAGAGTTCGACTAGCTAAACTACTAATTTCAACAAAAAAAAATAAGGAGAGGAATTTGGAGGCAATCTCAGCTACAATTTGGAACTTTAATCGTGCCCGTAGCCATAGTTTTCCCAAACATAAAAACCAAAGAAAAAAAATTGAAAAATACCCCAACTCCTAAGTAGTTAGCGTAAGTAAATTAGGAAAAATTCGAAATTTTCCAACGGCATAACCAACGTTATCCTTTAGAGGAAAAAACATCAGATCATGGATATGTCCATTGTGGTCGGTGTAATTTGAAAATTGAAAAACGTACCATCTCTTCTAATAATAAGTACCTACCTATTACGAATATCTGTCAAAGGGTCAGGTAAGAAAACTGCATCTTTGGCGTAGAAATGAAAAAGAAAGCAAATATATTTCAGGTAATATCTTGAGTAGTCTACTAACTAATATTGTAGAGGCGCATATAGGTATACTTTCATACGACTAACTTTCATAAGAAGAGTAACAGTTCTTAAAAACTAAATACTCAAAAACTGTTGTCAAAAGGCCACTGGAGTGTAGTCAGAAAATATTTTCCACTTGAGACATTCTAGAGAAATTATCACAATCAGCACTTCTTTTTCGAGAGTAAACCAAACAGCAGCAGAGAGATTAAACCAGAAATAGCAAATTCTTAAAATTGTCGGAAAAGAACTTTTTTTTCGAGAGTAGGTAAACTAAACAGTTAAAATCACGTTAATGTGACTTGCAGGTGCAGATGAAAAACGAGCTGATAAGAATTTTGATAAGCTAGTCTCTGTATCGCCGCCATTTTTGGTTAGCCTCCACTTTGGTCGCTCTAGACACAGTAGATACCACAATTCGTATCTTTAGGGTCGCTATCTCCTAGGAACTCTCTAATGTCGGATCACATACCGACGTCGTTATTTTGAAATGCAACGACCAAACTTCGCTATGCCCGATTAGAGAATTCCAATGTCGTTATCGACCTGTCGTTGCACGGGAGGGATACCGAATCCGACGCGATAACGTCAACCAAATAGCGAGTTACAGAATCGACCTACTGGTGTCGAAGTGGGAATAGAGAAAGCGTACGTACGCGGAAGGCGTCTGAACGCGTACAATGTTACCAACCACATGATTCGGCTTAAGCTAATCTTCATTGAATTTACACAATTTCAAAGCTTATAAGCAAGAACATGTTATGCGAATGGGTACATCATATTGTAATAATATTTTCGTAATAGAAAATATTCAGAAACAAAATACAATACGCTTTTTGACAGAATGAAATGATAAACCATGTGTTATGGATACTCGGTACATGACTACATGAACCGTATGACGTCACAGGGTAAGAGTCACTCATTGACGACCTCTTATTTCCAGCATAAAGGTGTTGTTTTTTCGTCAATTTAATATAATGTTGAATTTTTAGAATTTTAGAGACCACGCGGAGCCCTGTAGGACAAACCTTTCGCTCCCTACGAGAACTTAAGGGTTGGACTTACGATAAATAAGAAACACGAGTGTGAATCACACTAGAGGCCTAATCTCCGTTCAAATTTTAGCTGACCGAAATGCAATCGACGTTTTTCTTCCTGTTGGTTGGTGGTAAACAATTGCAAAGCCGTGTTCTTTGCAGACGAGTGATCTATATAGACAAATAATAAACCTTCGTGTAATAATTTGCAGCGTTTTTAGAAAAACTTAGATAATCGTTTTAGAATGTTCTAAAACGGACTTCAGAGAAAGACAATTCGGAAAAGTCCGCACTAAAAATTGCAATGGCTTCATTCTTCTTGAAAATTCGCTAATAATAAACCGTTGTGTAACGATTTGCCGAGTTTTGCGCACAGAGCTGTGCAATTGCGGGCGGAGCTCAAAGGGCCGGCTTTGTGAGGGCGATTCTATTTCCGGCGAGGACCTCCGAGTTGCCGCCGCCCGCCGGAGCAAATAGATTGAACGAGGGTGTTTACCGAGTCCGCCAGGTCCTTACGAGTGATTTCTAACTCCGACCGCCCGAGCAGTCCCTGGAATATTGAAGACGCCGCTCCCGACCGAAAACACTTACCGACCGATCTGCCAAGAAAATAAACCCTACGAATTAATAATTCCAACGCTGAGATGATATCGTTGAATAAAAAATGCCCGAAGTTCACCCAAAGTGCCTTATTTTCATAATTTAAACGAACATTATCCAAATTACTTACCCAACATTTCGGAGAGTTCCAAGAGAAGGCCCTCTATGGTGTCGTTTGAGGTACTCAGGAGCTCTTCCTAACACCAGTGTTTTGAGCCGATTTTGACCGACTTCAAAACGGATCGAAGGTGGAGGGATCCCAATTCGGTGTGTATTGAATAACTTTTCGTAAATTATTTTCAACTATCATCTAAAAGCCTGCTAAAAGCAAGCAAAAACACATCGTAGATGAGTGAAAAGAGAACCGGGGAAGAGAAATGGGGGATATTACACGGAATTACACTTCATAAGGGTTAGGATTTTATGTATTAGAGTATTTTTGTACTTGCCGTTTCGTTTCACACGTATCTACTCCCACACGCAAAAAGTTCCTTGACGCCAAAAGCCAACTTTTGGCGTTTGAAAAAATCCGTTGTCTACCCGAAGGTGCGCTACGTGAGGATAACCTCAGAGTAGATGGAGTTGTTTTTCTTCTTCCATGGACTACTCAAGGCAGAAAACAGCAAGTTTAAGTTTGAACAGAAATGACTATTTGTTTGTACTTACCATTAACTATCCACTTTGTCATTAATATTGAAGTTATTTTAATTCAATTCTCATTATTGTTTCATTTTTTATGGGTTCCAATTTTTCTCCAATAGGTTTTACTATCATTCGTTAGGTAGGTACTATCATACTTCTTTATTCATTTTACTGGTATCTATACATGTTACAACCGGGTAGAGAAATTATTGAGAGGGAATTATTGAAACCTATCATCACGGGTTTCCCAGACGATCGGCGACGTTCACGCACTGTTAGGATTTTATGTTATTGACATTTTCATGTCTTTGCTTTGGCACATGAACTGAAAAATCGTCACGAAAACTTTTCTTTACCTTGTTGTGTAGTGGTTGACATGAAAATGTCCCAATGTGTTGCAGACTCGTATGCAACATTTAAAATTGAGTTTATGATTTCGTTTCACCAAACTATGATCTAAATTTATCACAGTTTCGTCACATCACCAATATGAACAACCGATCAATAAGAACGAGTTTTATCTCAGCAATTGCAATTAAAACGGTGTACTTTGTTTTCTCGATATTAATTTTATTTACTAATTTTATTAACTAATTATTTTATTTTAGAGGTAGACTAGCTTAAAAACCTGCTAAATGCAGGCAAAAACAAATCGTAGGGTGGCTCGCGAGTTGTCCCTCCCCCCTCCTGCTAAAATCGTCCAAATAGTGGCACATTTTTTTTTTTTAATCTTCATGATTTTTCCCAAAGATCTTAAATATGACCACGGTGCGCAACGCACACCAACTTTGTTTATCTCTAAAGGGAACCCTTATCTATATTTTATTGCAGATTTGGATTCTACGTATCGATTTTCATAGGAGACCTACACGCTAACTCTCAAAATCCCTGAAAATGCCATCGAAATCGGATTAGAAATGTAGAAGTTGGGGCTGTGGCAAGGATTTCATGACAGACACACAGACAGAAAGACACGGAACCAAAATTGTTCAGGGAGGTCTGATTTTGGTTTTGGAGAAATTTTTTTTCTCAATCTTGAAAAGTGAAAACAAAGCTTCCGCTACCTTGGTAGACTCGGAAGCAAAATGTAAAAAGTTGAAGTGATCTCTCCAAGGTGATTTTAATCAGAGCACTCTATTGGACTCTATTAGCACTCTTACCACCAGTGCGCCTAGCGGGAGTTGCCACCTCCTCTTCCAGTATAGTATTCTAGAGAACCTTGCTTGATAGCTACCGATAAGCAGCTATGATTTTGTTTACTGGCATCGCGTTGCATTTTGGTTTATTATTTTCAATAATAAGCCTTTGGAATCGAGCAAGAAAAAAAATTTTTAACCCCCCTCAAAATTTGATGTTTTAAAATTTCCGTCCGTCCGCCGTACGCCGTCCGCGGCACTTTTCTTAGCAACACTGGACCGATTTGGTTCAAATTTGGTATATGGGCTCCATTTGGGGTCTTGTTGTGCCGCGAAGCTTTTGGTTGATGTCAGTCACTTCTAAGGGGTGAAAATTGATGGGTTGAAATTTTCAAGAGTGCCCTAGCTCGAAAACTCTTGAAATAAAGGTATCGTTTTTTCACCAATTTTAAATAGTATTGAATTTTTAAAAATTTGAGACCACCCGGAGCTCTGTAGGACAAACCGTTCGGTCCCTACGAGTACTTGAAGGTTTTCCTTCGATAAAACAGAATCATGAGTGTGAATCGCAAAAGAGGTATAATCTCCGTTCAAATTTTATCGGACTAAAATGCGATCGCTGTTCATTTCTTCGATTTGTATACAGTTTTGCCTTCTGCGTAACCAGTAATCAAATTTCCATATAAAGCTTTCTATTTTTCGAATCGAGTGTGAAGCGTTTAAGTAGTTCTTTCTAATAATCTTGATTGTGAAGGTGTGAAGCAGTATGGTGTGGTAGGTAGTATACTACCTACCACACCATACTGCTTCACACCTTCACTTGGTAGGTATACCTACCAATAGTTGGTAGGTAAAAAAAGTTGGTGGGTAAAAAAAATGCGTGTTTTCGAGTGAGGGCGATGGTCCTCTCGATGCGCTGAATTGTAAACTAGCCTGATCCCTACTCAATGGAGAGATTGATCCCTAAGCCTACGGCTTTGGCACTACATCCGCAGCGCCTCGCGGCCGACCGTCCAGATAAGTGCTTGAAATATCTATCCGCAAACCTTGGCGTCTGGACCCAGACCTACCTGCTGGAAGTGGAGCATTTACCTTATGAAGCCTAGTGTTCTGAAGAGGGGAGATAGAGGTTCGGCGCCTTTATGGGGCAAACTGTTCCCTCTGAGGAACTGGGCTGTAGGTAAGACAAGAAATGATAAGTCGGATTGACTAGGTACAAATGCATGTAGGAAGACCCCTGAGTGCGGCTTTTATACTCTAGCTATTATGGTGAGGGGAGAGTGGAAAACAGGTGACGTCAGATGACGTGTTCTTTCCCTTCCTCACCTCGTCCTTGTTGGTGATGACTCATGCCACTCTGGGTTTTCCTACACGTCACTTTATTGGAGAACTAACGAACATAAATGTATTACATTACAATATGTATTCAACGGAATCTGGAATGCAAGTCAAAACTCCGTTGTTACTGAGAAACGTGAACATCTTGTGTAACAACGAACATCTTGTCGATAATCAAATTTGTAGATTTGTAGAGGCGAGTGAATTCTAATTACCATCAACTTCCATTGAAGAGGTATAACGATCAACTAGGTTTATTAATGCTTATTCTTAAGAAACAAAATTATACAAGTTTGAACGAAGAGATCTCAAAGGTGCCTTTTGCCACGCAATTTCACCGACGCCACCCCATTAGGTAGGTAACCGTGCTTTACTTTCCAGCACGTATTTTAATTTCGAACCAGACACTCGACGGGGAAAAACTCATTTCTACTAAAAACGTGATTCACGTGGGGCTACAGAGTCTCTTATAAATGTCTTTGTCTTATTGTATCCTTGGAAATATGATCCCGGAGAAACGAGGTAATCTGGTTCGGGCTATACGTGCCCTCCGGACGTTAATGACTTCGCGGATTTATTATATTGAAGAGGGAAGCGGGAAGACCGTGTTGATCAGTAGGTTTAGTTATATTCACTCATTAGGGAACGACAAATATGCCATTTTTGTCTCCATAAAAAGTGGTTGTCCTATCAAAAATATTGTACAGTCAAAAATGTTTTATTGGATTTTTGGATTCTACCTTGAAACGTAACACATTATGATCGATTCCAAAGATTCATATTGAAAATAATCAACCAAAATTTAAGAATCGTCTGCCAAGTGGTTGTGGCTCATAGCTTCCTCGTATCCATAACCGATTGTATAGGGGACCATCTACAACCCGCACAATCTCTGAATATTGTTGGAAAATGGAGAAGTTATGGCTGCAAGATTTCACGTTTGCGCATGGGCAGCGGCAACTATCAGTCCGGGAGTGATGATTTTCATTGGGGACCATCTCCACCCCAATCCGCAAAATTTCTGAAAATGTCATCGAAATCAGATGGAAAATGTAGAAGTTATGGCTGTTACAAGGGGATATACGTTTGCTCATGCGCAGTGGCTGCTATCAGTCTGGAGGCAATGATTCTCATGGGGACCATCTACACGCCAATCCACATACCTAATTCCTGAAAATTTCTGTGAAATAGGATGAGAATTGTAAAAGTTATGGCTGTGGCAAGGATTTCATGACAGACACGCAGACAGACAGACACACACACGGACAGACACAGAACCAAAATTGTTCAGAAAGGTCTGAAACGTAAAACGCGGGTGGAAAATTTGATTTTGGAGAACTTTTTTCTTCAACCTTGAAAAGTGAAAACAAAGCTTCCTCTACCTTGGTAGGTTCAGAAGCAAAAACACTATCCCTGAAAATTTCATCGAAATCAGGTAGAAAATGTGCAAGTTATGGCTGTGGCAAAGATTTCACGTTTGCGCATGCGCAGCGGCTACTATTAGTCCGGCGGTGATGATTTTTACGTATGGGACCATCTGCACACCAACTCAAACAATCCTTGAGAATTTCATCGAAATCAGGTGAGAATTGTAGAAGATATGGCTGTTACAAGGATTTCACGTTTGCTCATGCGCAGTAGCTACTATCAGTCCGGGGGTGATGATTTTCATAGGGGACCATCTCCACCCCAATCCGCAAAATTCCTGAAAATGCCATCGAAATCAGATGGAAAATGTAGAAGTTATGGCTGTTACAAGGGAATATACGTTTGCTCATGCGCAGTGGCCACTATCAGTCTGGAGGCAATGATTCTCATGGGGAACTTTTTTTTTCAATCTTGAAAAGTGAAAACAAAGCTGCCGCTACCTTGGTAGACTCGGAAGCTAAATAATCGGGTACGTAATCCGTAGAATATAATGAGTTGACTCCGAAACTTAGGTATTATAAATATAAATTTAGGTATTATTTTATATGAAAAGCTTCTCAAATTGATGATTTAGATTAATAAACGTCTGGCAAGTAGGTGTGGCACATAGCATAAGTACCTTGTAGTATCCTCATAGGGGGCCATCTACTAAAACTAATATCCTTGTATCGGGCAAAACTAAGTTTTTTTAAAATAATTTCTTTATTTCTTTCATAACAATTACAATGAAATATAATACTGGCAAAATTAATAAATAATTAAATTAAAATGAAAAAATACTAAAACTAAAATTAAAACAATAAAACACTTCTAGATTACAGAAACTAATCCCCTATGTGGGCATAGCCCGTGGCAGGGAGATGAGTCTCACCTCTTAGTCAACAAGAGATAATGTTAATAATTTATTGTTATTCAAGTACAAACATTATTAATTAGTAGCTAGTATTTATTTTATTCAAGTACACGCATGTACCGACCAAAGATAAAGAAAGGTTAAAGCAGAATAAAACAGGTTAAGATGAATTAAAACACAAGTTGCACTAAGTACCTATAATTTAATGAAATGGTTCTTCAGTTTGTTGCCGATTTTTGAGGGCCCAACAAGAAGCTCAGATCTCGCGGAGTCCGGAAGAGCATTAAACCCCCGTACACCCCTTGCCAGGTATGAGTTGTACCCAAAAGTAGTACGAAAGTAAGCGACCGTCATAAATTTGCTAGAATGGAATCTAGTAGAAATCAAATGTGCCGGCGTGGTAAAACTACTCTCTTTTAAGATTTGTTTAATGCAATTCATCTCGACTAGCAGTGAAAATTTTTAAATGTTTAAATCTTTAAATAAGGGTTCTGTATGTTCTAAAAATCCCTTCTTAGCGATGATTCGTATTAATTGCTTTTGTGTGGTGACGATGGGTAGACGATTAGTGGGATACGAGCCACCCCATGCAGGTATACCGTATAAAAGCACAGATTGTACATGGGCAAAGTATAACATTTTTAACAGGGTCAAAGGTAGTATTTTATTAAGTTTTTTCGAGTTAAGTTTCGACTTAGTTATTGTACGATTTCGATGAGATTTTCAGGGACTGAGCGGGTTGGCGTGAAGATGGTCCCCTACGATCCCCTACGGTTAACTACTGTGCGTATTTCCTTGTAACAGCCATAACTTCTACATTTTCCATCGACTTTGATGAAATTTTCAGGATTTGTGTGGGTTACCTGTAGATGGTCCCTTATGAGGGTACTGCAAGGTACTTAAAGATTGTTGTTATGAGGTCATCAATGCAATCGGCTCATGGACACGAGGAAGCTATGTGCCACACCTAATTGGGAGACGTGCTTATTACTTGCACCTATGCGTTAATTATATTAAAAACTTTAAAAAAAATTTAAACGCGTAATATAAATTTTATTGGGTTTTTCTCATTCAAATTCGATTTTTCGATACTAGGAAAAATCACGATAGCCCGCTCTTCTTTTCCAATCTTCTTACAACTTCATCTTTCACTCTGATAATCTGACTTTCTCCTGATCACTTCCGGTGGCCCTTGGAATCCTCAATGGTAAATTATGGCTGCCTTCCACGGCAGTCCGGAGAAACAAAGGCAAAAAGTTGCCGGGTGACCGACGATGATGAGAGAGGAGGTTACGGAAAGGTTAGCGGTCGGGTACCGGTACTGCCTGAACGTGAACAGGTTATTTGATTGGGGATCGGAATACGTGGAATGAAAACCGATTTCCGCCCTCGAACCCTTTCTATATGACAGGTCCCATTAAATCCGCGGTCTGCACCAACTTCTTACGTATTCATGCGGTGAAGTTTTCCCGGTGCATTCAGATTTGAGCCCGTCGGTTCCCTCTAATCCCCGTTGTTCATGGAAATTCCGCGACACAGCTTTCTTGGGAGAGGGAGACCGACTTTTCAATGAGTCGAGGTAACGAAGGGCGGTCCATGCAGAATCCCCTACAGGCACACTCAGATACTGAAACCTTACCAGGCTAATAGGAATTTGTTTTGCCTCTAAATCCTTTCGGGATGTGAAAAAAATTAATTTTCTACTCACATTTTTAACTCTTCAGGGTTATCTAAACGATTTGGGTTCGACTTCTGGCAGTTTTCTTTTATTCATTGTAAAAGCTTTGTGTATAGCACTATTTAGATATCAAACGAAGTAAAATAACAACATGAGGAACTAAATACCAAATGTACTTCAATAACCTTCTAGTTATTGAATTATTAGAAAAAAGTCTGCCAAGTGGGTGTGGCACATAGCTTCCTCCTATCCATAACCCGATTGTATAGATGATCCGATGCATAGTAGTTGATCTCAAAACACCTATCTCTAAGTACCTCTCACTACCCTCATAGGGGACCATCTAGACGCTAATCCGGACAACCCTAGAAAATTTCATCAAATTCGGATGAAAAATTAAGTGAGTAGATGTATGTGATTGGATCAAAAATACCTATTCTTAGCCTCGACTGGGATTCGAACCCGCGATCCTTAGAGCACAAATCAAGACTTAATCCTCTGCGCTATTGAAGCCTCGTCTTTCTCACAGGAGACCGTTCCTCTATGAATGAATCCCTCTATGAAAAACAATTCTCTATGATTTTCATAGTGGACCTCTTAAACACTACTCTGTGACATCCCTGAAAATTTCATTGAAATCGAATGGAAAATGTAGAAGTTATGGCCGTTACATGGAAATTCATGTGTGCGCATGCGCAGTGGCTACTATCAGTCCGAAGGTGGCGATTTTCATAGGGGACCATCTAAATACTAATCTGTAACATCCCTGAAAATTTCATTGAAATCGGATTAAAAATTTAGAAGTTATGGCCGTTACAAGGAATTCGCGTTTGCGCATGCGCAGTCGGTTCTATGAGTCCGGGGATGATGATTTTCATAAGGGACCATCTACAACCTAATCCACATAATCCCTGAAATTTTCATCGAAATCGAGTGGAAAATGTGGAAGTTATGGCCGTTACAATGAATTTCACGTTTGCGCATGCGCAGTAGCTACTATCAATCCGAAGGTGGTGATTTTCATAGGGGACCATCTAAATACTAATCTGTAACATCCCTGAAAATTTCATTGAAATCGGACGGCAAATGTTGAAGTTATGGCTGTTACAAGGAATTCACGTTTGCGCATGCGCAGTCGCTTGTATCAGTCCGAGGATGATGATCTTCATAGGGGACTGTCTACACACCAACCCGCACAGTCCCTGAAAATTTCATCGAAATCGGACAATAACTTCGTATAGTTATGCGCGTTACAAGGAATTGATGACAGACGGACAGACACACAGACAGACAGACACGGAACCAAAATTGTTCAGAAGGGTCTAAAACGCAAAACGCGAGTGAAAATTTCGATTTTGGAGAACTTTTATTTTTCGTCCTTGAAAAGTGAAAACAAAGCTTCCGCTACCTTGGTAGACTCGGTAGCAAAATTACAATAACAACATGAGGAACTAAATACTAAATGTACATCAATAACCTTCTAGTTATTGAATTATTAGAAAAAATTGAAAAGTTCCGCAGACAAGACTTCGACATTAAGAGATGTTAAAAGAAAAATTTCGACAGAAGTAAGGGAGTGAAGGAGCTACAGCCACTCGCAGTGGGCGATAAGGTCTGGGTGCGAGATAAAAGGGCATATGACAAGATCAAGGCCAAAACGGAACACCCTCGCTCATATTTGGTGACTCTAAGTAATGGAAGCGAATTAAGAAGAAATCGGTGGCATTTGATACCTGCCAGGAATGAATCGTGCAGTATCAATAGTAGCTCTACTGAAGAAGGACAACCAGATGGGGAGATCCTTAGAAGATCCACAAGAATTCGAAGATCACCATCAAAATACTAGTCAAATTTTGAATGTGTTTGAAGAAGGGGAGATGTAGTGTTACTTACCTTCTCAGTTATTATTATTATTATTGTTTGGAGTTTCCATGGCAACCCGTTTTTATACCACGTCAGTTCAGTTTAATAAAACACTTACTTTTCTTGACATGTAACTCGCGAGTTCTTTATTAGTTATTACATTATACCTTATTATACCTTTTCCTTAACACCACAGTAATAAAACATTCTTGATACAAAACGCTGCAAATCATTACAAAAAGGTTTATTATTTTTCTGTATAAATATTTTTGATTCACAATCAAGTTCTTTTTGAAGAAATAAACGCTACACTCAATTCGAGTTGTAAGGTGCCTTCATTAGGAAATTATTGATTATTGGTTGCTAAGGACGCAAAACTGAGAACTACACGGAGAAGCAAACAATCGCTTTATGGTCAGCTAAAATTTGAATGGAGATTAGGCCTCTTTCGCGATTCACACTCGTGTTTCTGATTTATCGTAAGTCCAACCCTTAAGTTCTTTTGGGGAGCGAGCGGTTCGTCCTACAGAGCTCTGGGTGGTCTCATTCGATTCTGAAAATTCAGTACTATTTTATATCAATGAAAAAACAATACCTATATATCGACATTTTTTGAGCTAGGGCTTTTTGAAAATTTCAGCCTTTATTTTTCAACCCTTAGAAGTGACTGACATCAGCCAAAAGCTTCGGGGCACAACTAGACCCAAATGGAGCCCATCATCAAAATTTCATCAAATCATCATTTCATCAAAATCGGTCCACGGGAACGAAGGAATGTGCCGCGTACGGCGTACGGACGGAAATTTTTTTATTCGATTTTCGGATTTTACGAACTTTGAAACATAAAACATCAAATTTGTAGGGGGAGTTCAACATTTTTTTTTCTTGCTCGATTCCAATGGTTCATCAATGAAAATAATATGCCAAATCACCGCGAAAATCGTGGGAAGCTGAGGGCTTCACACCTCGCAAAACGATCCGAATACCGACTGGATTCACACTGCTGTGCTCTCTGGCGAAGCATAAAAGAAATGGTATCAAAAGAATGGTATCAAAAACGAGAACGGGTAGAGTTTAGGCGCCCTCGTGACCAAACGAAACGATCCACTCAAATAATGTGATTTCAATATCGAAAATAATTAATATAGGAACTAAATAAGAGAAGATGGAGACTAGGAGTGCTTGATAAAGTAATAGGTAGAATCCTATTGTAATAACGAGTGAGTAAAATTGCTTCTTTTGGTCACTTTTACTTCTGTCTTTTTTCCTACCCCAGTCACGCTCTCTTGTGTTTACCATGTAAGCCAAAGTTTCATTTACACTTCCAGAGGTAAGGAACACAGATCCTTCTATGAAGTCAGATTTATTAGAAAATCGGTTGCGTCGCAACATAATTGCCCTCATGTACACATTCCGGCTTCATTTAAAATTTCCATCTTCCTTAAATTCTCTAAATTTTTTGGATGCTTTTTTGAGGAGCAATGAAAACGTAACGTTTCTTACACATCAGTGAACCCTGTTTCGAAATAACAAATTAATAACATGTGAGGCAAATCATTCACTTCTCTTTTCCTTTAAATTCTTTATCCTTCACAGAAACATCCCTATGAATCTGAAGAATCCCAGGCAATTCTTTCGTGTGAGATATAAAAACTAATACCCGGATTTCTAATTATGAAAGGTCCGGTAGAGGTGGGGTCACTGCTTGTTAGTCAATATCTTACCTAACAATGTAATGTACAGTTTCTTTTACCCGAAACCTTTTTTTCTTCTTTTTTTTCTATAATATAGGTTCATATTAAAGTAGGTAAGTACCTACTTAACCAACATTTTCCTCCATTCCAACAATTTCCTACTTTTCCAACATTTTTTTAAAATTTAGAAGTGAGGAATTTATTTATAATCCCGCCATAGCCGGTCCCCAGCCCGTGTTGCGGAAGAGGGAGGGAAAATAAAGTCCAAAAACATAATTTTTCCTTCTAAATTTGGAAAAATAACGATGAAATCGAAGAAAGAACTTCACCACGTGATTCAGCGACAAAAATAATAAAAAAACATGTGCCACACTTGGGATTTTAAAAAGAAATGCACTTTGCGCACCCTGGTCACTTTGCACGCAAAAAGTACCAGTTGCGCGCAATGAAAACAATCGGTTCGGGTATGAATTTCTCATGAAATTTGACGAAGAATCTGAATCTGCAATAAAAAATAGGGGTTCCTATTTGAAAAAACAAAGTTAGTGTCAATTGCGCGCACTTGCGCGCAATGTTTTTGCGCGAAAGTATTTTTCCAGAATTCTTTACAAAAAAATATGAAAAATGGCGTTGGACCCATTTTTTTACGCAATTAATTACGGAAATACCGGAGGGTGGACCATAACTTCTGGGACACCCTGTATAGGTACCTATATTTTTATGTTTAAAATGATCATTTTTCTCTTCAATTAAGTAAAACGGCAAGAGTAGGAAGTACGTTTCCGTTAATTTAGTACGGTAGAGAGCAAACAGCGACCCCCCTTCCCCCCCCCCCAAACACGGACTACAATCTAGCACTGCGGGTACATTGGCAGCAAATTTATTTTTGTTTTCCTACAATGTAATAATACGTTTTTTTTTTAATTTTCTCTTTCTCTATCGTTTATGTTTTTGAATATTGCTAATAAATAATTTCTCTCTCTCTCTCTCTCTCTCTCTCTCTCTCTCTCTCTCTCTCTCCCTAATGGGAAAAAAATTCTACAATTAAATTGAAAACCAAAGAGTAATCACGAGTTTTGTTGCAGGCTCCGCGGTCGCCATGATTGGCGCCAACCTGCGGTACGGGAGCGGCGCCGCCGGGAACATGTCGCTGAACGGTTCTCGCGTCTTCCAGTGCCACCCGGGCGGCGAGACGGAGGCGCTCGTCATCTTCACGCTCGGCTCCCTCGGCATCGCCGCCAACATCGCCCTCATGGGCCTCATCCTCGCCAACAAGCACCTCAGAAGGTAACGTCATCCCGTACAGTTCCTGGTAGATCCGGCGGGACGTATCGACGATCTTGCGCCGGATCCTCCCTTCATACGATAAGTTGACGTGGATGGTCCTGTGGACTCAGAAATGTTGCCAATGGCTTCCACGTCAAAAATGATGTAGGATTACCCACCAAACACGTGAAGTTTACGTAACACCGTTTGAACTCAATGGTTCCTCTCCCTCCCCTAATTTCAGTTCCTAGATACTATTAGGTAAGTTAATTTAACAGAATTGGAGATTACAGCTAGGTAGGTCATTTTTAGGCTGTTTTAAACATAAATTCATCATTATGGTACGAATTTTGTTTTGGTTTCACCAACTTGAATGAGTTCTCAGGAACTGAATTTCCTTTGAACTCAGATTGAAGAGGTGTGTAAGACAAGGTCATTTGGCGATTTCGAATCCCAAACGGTCACTCATTACAGAGACCAGGTCTTTTGAATCCGTTCACCCGTTCATTACGTTCACACACAAGACAAACGTTTTTGGACCGCGTCTGCACCGGCGATCCGGCGGTTGTGGCAGATTTGCATTTTTGGATTACTCATACTTTCAAGTAACATTGTCTAAAATTTCATGCATCTACCTACAAGTTGATTTTCGACCCCAAAATATGCGTTTTTGGACCGCGTCTGCACCGGCAATCAGGCGGTTGCTGAGTGGCAGATTTGCATTTTTGGATTACTCATACATTCAAGTAGCATTGTCCAAAATTTCACGCATCTACCTGTAAGTCAGATTTTCATGATTTTGAGTTCTGTTTCGTCGGCCGGCATCTTTGAATCCGACGGCTTTGGAATGGCAGACGTGCGTTTCTTGTATAACCACGATGAGTACTTACTATGCAATTCTATAATTGGTACTTTTCTATCGATCAGTTGCCCTTTTTCAGCCGTGCTCCCGGACTATAAGGATTCAGGTCGTGATTCGAAAAAACGCTGAGTCGAAAAATCGAACGAGTCGGAATAGGTTGCAATTCGTAGGTAAGGAGGCGATTTGAATGAGTCGAATGAGTGATCGTATGAATCAGTCTTTGTGTGTTTTTGGTCTTTCAGTTTTGTCTTTTTAGTCCACAGTTCATTCGAACGTAATTCTTCACTTGGATGATGAAAGGTTTTGCTTAGAAAACCACTTCTATCTACTACCTTCTATTGATACTTCCATATCATTTTCAAACATTCATGATCTATGTACAAACACGGATGTATACAAATACATTATACATCCATATTGCGGGCAATTAATTTGTTTTGTTGGCCTTCTGCCGTTGATCTCGGATTTTTTCCGGAAAACTCAATTGGTGGGTTGATGAACGAATGACCGTGTTCATTTTGACAACCCGTTCAGTTCAGACAAGGTCGTTTTGAAGATAAGGTCTTTTCAGTACGTTCACTCCTGACCCACACACCTCTATTGTCAATGTTTTTATCCTACAGTTTTCTCTCTTCATCATATTCGACAAGTATCCTCTTCCAGCGTTACAGTTTGAGTTGTAGACACTGGTGGTCTTTTGGTGTGAATAGCCTTCATTCTAGGCTTGATTTGATGATGAGTAGAGCTCGGAAAATATGCACGAAAATTTCCCGAAAACATGCACCGGAAACTGGAAAAATATGCAAAATATGCATTTGCCCTTAAAACTGCATACGACTTTGGAATTTCAGTATTTTAAGAAAGGGTATACCATATTATTACATTTTTTTAGCCCTTTTTTCTCCTAGAAAAAAGTTATGAAGCATCAGGTAAAGTAAACAAGCAATTCAAAAAATCAGTTATACATTTTTTATTTATTTTTATACATTTATACGAACTAGGTATAAAATGTAAATATGAACTACATATTATATTGGACAACAATTACACGCTCCAAATTATCAGGTGTAAAACAGTGTCTCCTGTCACTTAAAATTTCTTTCAATGCAGAACCTCCCTCCCTCCCTCCCTCTTCCCTTTTCTCTCTACATCGCAAGATACAATAGGCAAAAATTTAAAAGTGGAAATCTCTTTTGGAGAGTAGGGTACCAAGAGCTGTATTCTCCTTTGAGAATTTTCGCGATTTGAGCCACTGAAGACCACCCTGGATTTTTCGATAGGACCCCCTCCAGTTTATCCTTGACGGCTTTTCCAGTTGTTCCATGCCAATGGGAGCTTTTTTCGAGCAGGTCGAAAACAGCACCTGAGGCAGAGCAGAGATCGATCCCCCTGGTTCCCAGTTGGTTTATCAAATGGGGTATGGTACTAAAGTTGGCATTTATAAAGGCCAAACGATGGGCGATCTGCCTGTCCTCCAGAGCGTCCATGGTTTTTCGAATAGCCAGGGCTGGTAAAATACTGGTAAAATATGCTGCAAAATATGCAAAAATCCCCAAAATGACCAAAAAATGCCAAAATCTCCAAAATGACCGAAATATGCAAAAATATCCCATTTCAATTTCAATTTAAACCACCGCATATCCTTCAGAAACCTTCAAAATGTTCAAATACAAAGATATACCGCATAATGAAAGATAAGCAAAATATGCAAATTCCGAGCTCTAATGATGAGTAAGTTTGTTGGTGATGTTGTTTGATGATGGTTCCTTGATTGGTTGCTAATTTTCTGCAGCTCCTCTGTCTTTCACACTTCCTATAGTTAACTGGATGGCTTTCACACAGTTTACTGATTTTGTGGACGTGTCTCATGGTACCTCGCACTTGTTGGATTCGTGTTTTCCTGCACATTTAAATGAAGTTAACCTTGAAATCTTCCGCACTGTGGTATTTGTTTCCCCGTTTTCTGAGAGGTTCTATACGTACAGCTGTTATACTTCTTCCCTTGGGCCCGTACCAACTGTCAAGGGAACTGAACGAAACAATAGGTACACGATTGTATCCTTTAGGTTTGTCTAATGAGTCTAATGAAACCCTTTAAACATTTTTTTAAATGTTGTTTTCACAGTACTTGCAGGTTTAATTGTTAAGTACCTATACAGGGTGTCTAAACTTTGGATGGGCATAACTTCAGGGTTCGATTCTACAAGGTATTTCCAACAAAAAATGTTTCTTAGCAATTTTCTTTTAACCCACTCAAAATTCAATTATTATCTACGTACCGTATTGGAGAATCCGTCGTAACCAGCAAGTCGAGTACAGGAGGCGAGCGCTTTCGATGTAAAGACATCATCTTCAGGCCGTCGAGAGAGTACTCATTATTCGTAGTACGCATTATTCGTAAATGTGGTAGTGAGCATGAAGTAACATCTTTGAACTCAACAAAAACTTCAATCAGCTAGAAATTCGGTGTTTTTGTTGAGTTCAAAGATGTTACTTCATGCTCACTACCACATTTACGAATAATGCGTATTTTATGTACGAAAAACGAAGGTTTTCTTCAAAAAATCCACTTTCTAGCAGTCGGAACCATCCGGAAGTATCACTATTTGATTCAGCGTAAAAAATTACATAGGAAATGATACTAAAATCGTCAAGCCATCTTGAGGTCGAGGGGGACCATAAACCGCATAAAACACTGGATTTGCTTGTAAAACACACGTTTTCAGGCATTCAAACTTGATTTACTCTTCCAATTTGAATGTTAAAAAGAAAAATTGATAGACCGTTGAAAAGCTGACAATTTGAGCATGTTTTTTCCGAAGAGCGCCCGTCGAAATGGGCAGGGATTTAGAGTGAAAACTTTGGTCGAAGAAAGTCAAGTTTCGAAAATTTTGCACTAGGTAGCTTAGGAATTTAACGCTCTTTCTAACGGTGTAGTCAGATTTGAATTTTCAGGAGAAATAAGGGAGTTATGACCATATCAGTGCCGTAAGGTCGAAAACGCGAAGAAAAACTTTAAAGTGAAAAAAAAGGAATTTTGAGTGGGTTAAAAGAAAATTGCTAAGAGACATTTTTTGTTGGAAATACCTTGTAAAATCGAACCCTGAAGTTATGCCTATCCAAAGTGCAGACACCCCGTATAATTACAGACAGTTCAAGCACATTCGGGGAACTTGGGCAGATTTAAATCCTCTAAACCCCTTCGTTAACTGTCTTGATTACGGCAGCGTTGTCCGTCCTCAACACCACCATTAGTGTGGTTTTAATATACTGAGGTCTGATTCAGCATTAAAACACCCGGTCATTGATTGACGATTTATTATTTATTTATGGTAGGCGTTTTTCCCATACACCTACGACGGTGCCTCATACATATGTAACAGTTTTCTCCTACTGCGTCCTACACTCTAACTTATTATCCTCCCACACACGAAGAGCGTACTGTTTTAGGTTCCACATATGAAGCCTCTTCCTACTTAATAGAGTTTGCTTCGAGCTCAACGGGGTATCTCGAGGAAAAGAGCAATGTCGTGTGACGTCGTAAATAAAGGGTTAGTGGGTAGCGGCCATTGGGTGTTGTCGCTGAAAGGATTGGAAGAGTATGGAAGGGAGAGGAGCGTAATCTGAAGCATCACTCAGTGGCCCAAAATGGCGTTTTTTCTCTTCATAACTTCGTTTTTCCTCTTTAATATAGGAGATCCTTCGCTGATTCCAAATATATCTCCTCTGCTCCTGTTATATATCTGTAATTGATGATTCGAGGATCATTTAGCAAAGAAAGAAAAAACTAAAAACACATTTTATCGTACAGGTCAATGCGGTATTGCTTCATGCTCTTGTGCTACTTCCGAATAAAAACATTTCATTCTTCTGAATCATTTAAGGTTTACGGAAATAACAAACTCACACAAAGAAAACCTTTTGTTCGCTGACTGGACAAACCAAAAAATCCACAAACACTATGGAAGGATTGTGCTTGATTTGGTCACTTCGAACATAGTAAAAGGAATCCTGTATTACTATTTCGGTTTCATCTGTATTGACTTAGTTCTGGGGGTCATTCCAAAATTTTCGACACACAAAACAATGCAACGTTTTTTTTCTGATGCTGTTGAACGCAGGAAGCTGAAATTTGAGAGGCAGGGTCAATCGATACATACTTCCATACATCAAAGTTGATGATCACTGATCAGCTGAGTGAGCTCCAAGGCTATTTCCTCTCCTGTTGAACGCAGGAACCTGAAATTTGAGAGGGCGGGTCAATGGAGAATGCTGAAGGAACCTGAGTGGTCATTGATCAGCTGAGTGAGCTCATAATTTAAATTGCCATCATAAGTCATATCCATGTACAGATGTATCTGCATGCAGTGCAGATACTTTTTTATTATTTTTTAAGCCATTTGAGATCACTGGCTTGTTTCTCATTGTGGGAAACCACCCAGTTTTTACCAATTATAATTGTAAGATCATAAACAAAAGACCAAATGATGGACCTTCCACCACTGCCGTGAGAAGGAAAAACAGCTTATCTATGAAATTCTGGGCGCCCGAAAAATGCCTCATGGATTTTGAGCTTACCACTCCATTATTCGTCTCCAGTTTATAGTTATAAGTCCACATTTTCGATCGTCTGTTAGTTTACATCCTATCGATCGTGCTGATATCGATTAAATACAAGAAACATCGATTTTACTTCGATTATTCATAGTTAAGCTCTTTCTCCCAGTTAATAACCAAAACTGTGGCAGCGATTTGGAGGAAAAACCACTTGAGCTGTTTTTCCTCCACATCTTATACAAATCAAACGAACATTATATTTGAGAAAACCACTTATAATGTTAGAGAAAACCAGCTCAGCTGTTCAAACAACTTCTCCAATTCACGGAAAATATCTGATGTTACCAATGGAGTGAGGGGATTAGGAGGAAAAACCACTTGGCTGAAGCGGAAAATGGCTCAGCATGAAAGATCTAGTCGAACGATTTGGAGGAAAAACAGCTTATGTATAGTTGAGTGGTTTTTCCTCCACATTAAATGACGAAAGACCAGGCCAAGGCGTGCTAACCGTCAAAGATAAGCCTTTTTTGCTCCGAACGATCAAAGGTAAGCTGTTTTTCCTCCACATTAAAATACAGAATTTTTAGTTGAGCCTTTTCTGACCAAATTTTTCAATTTCGCGATTTTTTTATTTAAGCTGTTTTTCCTTAAATATTTATTAACTTATTAAATATTTATTTAAGCTGTTTTTCCTCCAGAGGGGAAACCCCAACCCTTGAGAGTTATTCCCAAATCTCGGGGAATCCCCAAGCACAGGAGTGAGGAACTCTTATAAGTATTCCGCTTCCCAAGGCCCTTCATGCAGTCTGGTGGAAAGTCTTGGACATAGTACACTTATGAAACGAAGCTCTTGCTTTCTCACTAAACACCCTAAAACCTTGCCAAATCTAAATACTTTTTAAAGTTCAAAATGGTCAGTTTTAGCGCATCCCACAACTTCCTATATACACTGTTCCTTCAACTCAATGGGCTGTCTTTCCCGTATGGGACAGCTACTGAATGGATCATTTTACTGTATAGCAGTAAAATCAAAACTCCCATAATTCTTATTCTATATTGATGAGCAGTCCATGGGCAGATACCTACTGAGTAGAATTTATATTATCCTAACCTGAGGCGAACCGAAGCAAGAATATCCTGGTAACGCTAGCTGAACTCCTTACCACACCATTTCTTTGCTATAACTGGTCAAAATGTAGTGATAAACCATTACCTATATTATCTCGTATAGGGAACGTTAAATAGAAAAACGAGATCCATCAGGTCCTGCTCTTACACTCATCATGAGGTCGACGTGGCAAAACACCAGTGGAGGAACAGCAGTCGGCCTGTTGCATCACCATCTCCATCAAACCACTTCCCTAGAAACCCAGGATTATGGATGGGTGGTTGCTGCACATAAGCCCGTGTGATGAAGGAGTCACACCCAGTACGAAACGCTGCATGTCCAGGAGTGTAGCCCATATGATTCCCCGTTCTAAACTCTTATCCCTCTTAGTACCGACCAGACATTGCCCTCAAATCCAACATCATCAGCGAATCAAACGATCGTATTATAAAAGTTAATAATATTGTTCTAACAAGTAACTCGAGAGCTTTATTAGTCCCTTTTTGAGTCATAATAGTCAGTAAAAATATGGTGTAATTTATATTCAGTGATTTTTAGGTGATATGCCTGTATTACGGTACCGAATTGGTGCTCACCAACGAGGTTATTTTGCATGTTCAGGAGACCAGAAGCAAACTATTGTGATGTGAAATGTTGAGAGTAGATAATCTGTGTATAGCACCAAGCGCGACAACACTTGATTACACAATTTACACGAACAAATAATATAAAAATGAAAAGAAAATTGCGTATATAATTTTGCGAAAAATTCCTTAAACAGTTTCGTGGCTGAAACCCCATGATAAAGCCAATTTTATTTTTGTATTTTATAATAATATAATATGTTATTCGTGTAAATTTTACTTTTGTATTTTATAATATATTATTCGTGTAAATTGTTTAATAAGTGATATTGTTGCTCCTGATACTATAATTATCTAGCCTTAACATTTCACATCACAATAGTTTCTTCTGGCCTTCTGATCATGCAAAATAACCTCGTTGGTGAGCACCACCTGGTACTTTCCTCTCGTTCCTAACAGCCCTGAAGGAAATATATTTTACGAAATCTCGGCAGTGGTGGCGTTTTAGTTACTAAGATAATACAAACTTCTTGTTTATGACTTGTGTGGTTCATACAGATGTAGTAATTCATACAGTTTAGAATTTGTGATTGAGAATAAATTACCATGATTCCTCACTGAATCAAGTGGTAGAGTCCTCGTTCCAATGGAGATTCATCCTAGTTATAAACCTCGCTTCATACAGATGTAGTATCTTCTACGATGATCTAAAATACCTCGGAGTCATGAAACAATTCGAGTGCTGTGCTCGATGATGTACCGAATAATAACACAAAAATAATCTAAAAAACGCTGCAAATTATTACACAATGGTTTATTATTTTTCTATATAGATCACTCGTCTACAAAATCACCAACCATCCAATATGAAGAGGGGGAAAAAAATCAAAATAAAAAAAATCAAAATCACCAACCATCGATCGCATTTCGGTCAGCTCTAATTTGAACGGAGATTAGGCCTCTTTTGCGATTCACACACGTTTTTTGATTTATATATATATATATTTCAATATAAACCCTTAAATTTTCGTAGGGAGCGAACGGTTAGTCCTACTGTAGGACCTCTGTAACAGAGCTCCGCGTGGTCTCAAAAATTCTAAAAATTCTATAGAATCTTACATTGAAGGAAAAACAATACCTTTATATCAACATTTTTTGAGTTTTTCAAAATTTCAAAATTGATTTTGGAACCCTTAGAAGTGACCTACATCAACCAAAAGCTTCGGGGCACAACTAGACCCCAAATGGAGCCTACATACCAAATTTCATCAAAATCGGTCAATGCTAAGTGGCAAAAGTGCCGCGTACGGCGGACGGCGGACGGACGGCCAAATTTTTATTCGATTTTCGGATACCTTGAAACGTAAACCATCAAATTTTGAGGGGGTGTTAAAATTTTTTTTTCCTTGGTCGATTCCAAAGGTTCATTATTGAAAATAATAAACCAAAATGGGTGAAATTGTCGTTTATGTTTCTCTCCATCAGTGTGACATCTCTCCATCACGAGGATAATAATTAGTAAAGAATAAACAAAACAATATATCACTCATTTTGTTATTTAAAACCTGTTTTTGTTTAGGCACTTGTTTTCGTTGCACTTGTTTGGGTTAACATTTTGGTGGTCCTTCCTCGATTATGGAGAGGTTATCATAGAGAGCTGGAGGTGGTGAAGTTTGTTGAAGTTGTTGAAGTTTGTTGGTCTCCCAACAATCTACTTAGAGATAGAGGTACTGCCAAGTAGGTACCTTCATGTCGTAGGTGTTGAACTGATAAAATGTAAGATATAAAAAAGTATCGCTTCCGATACCGGAAAAAAAGTATCGATACTACGATATGTATCAGGAAAAAAAAGTATCGATATGTATCGATACTTTTTTCAAGAAGTATCGATATGTATCGATACTTTTGGGACATCCCTAACCACTACACAACAAGGTAGTGAAGTAAGGTTGTTAGTTCATGTACCCAAGCATCAAAGTTTTCGTGACGAATGCTCAGTTCATGTGCCAAAGGAAAATGTAAGGTTGTTGATTGTTCTCTACGCAACACAGTGAGTCTATTTTATTTATTGGTCGCGTGAGCAAGTTTTGCTTAGTTTTCGTGACGATTTTTCAGTTCATGTGCCAAAGCAAAGACATGAAAATGTCAATAACCAAAAACTAGTACTTAATAGTTTGGAGCGGTTTTATATCCATGGTATTGCTCCTGATACTATAATATAAACTATCTAGCCTCAACATTTCACATCACAATAGTTTGCTTCTGGTCTACTGATCATGCAAAATAATCTCGTTGGTGTGCACCAATACTAACTTGATGCACTGGTCTCGTTCCTAACAGCCCTGAAGCAAATATATTTTACGAAAGCTCGGGAGTAGTGGCGTTTTTCTCCTCATGGCCCCGTTCCAGATATTCGACAATATTACAAGATAGCGGGTCGATAATACAAACTTCTTGTTAATGACTTGTGTGGTTCTTACAGTTGTAGTAATTCATTCACTTTAGAATTTGTGAGGTACATCCTTTCCCACTGAATCACGTGGTAGATACCTCGTTCCAATGAAGATTCATCCTAGTTAGAAACTACGCTTCAAGGTATCTTCTGCGATGGAATGAAATACCTCGGAATCATAAAACAATACGAGCGCTGAAATAGAAATTGTGGTTGTGACCTTTCCGAAGAAATCGGAGGGAGAGAGACAATATAATAATTTCTATCTCGGGAGGATTTTTCTCGCTATTTACCTGTTAGAACCCTGACAGCCCTCCATTCTTTGAGCCCATTATTCGTCTATCATTGTGCTCGGCTTCGCATTGTGCTGCGCGTATTCTTGCGTAGATCGACTCCTCCCGACTTCCCTCTGAGGAACTCTCCCCAAACTCTGTTCAACTTTCCTAATGACGGGCTGCACATCTCGCGTTTCTGAGCTCGAAAGCCCGACTAAATCATTCTGTCTCTCACAATCGACTCTTAAGAATTGGGTTCAACATCGTTTCAGCGCTAGCGGATGGTTTCTATCAGAGTAGACATTCCATCTATTTCATTGTCCCTCAACCCTTATTTTCAATTCTTGAGATATTTATTGGTGCGAGCGAGTTTCAAAGGTACAAAGTCGTGAAATAATTACACGATAAAAATCAATTATTGATGTTTTTATTGAGTAGAAAGGTGTTACTTAGAATTAGAGTAGAATTGGAATTATTTTTCACAAATAATTCTACATTTAACAATATACATCCACATTATACATGGTGGAAACTTCCCCCCTCATAGATCGTCGATCTGTCCTAAGAGGGGGGGGGGGGGAGTTGCAAGTTAGTTCAATACGTTTAACAATGTGGGAACAATATGATACATAATTTTATGAAACGGATGATATTATATATATTAAATTATATAAATGCTCGACGTCAATAGCGTCGCAATCCGACTGATTAGTTGTAATAAGGTATGAAAAACGCTGCAAATTATTACACAAAGGTTTATTATTTTTCTATATAGATCACTCGTCTGAAAACAACACGGCTTTGCCATTGTTACCACCAACCAACATGAAGAATAACATCGATCGCATTTCGGTCAGCTAACATTTGAACGGAGATTAAGCATCTTTTGCGATTCACGCTCGTGTTTCTGATTTATCGTAAGTCCAACCCTTAAGTTCTCGTAGGGAGCGAAAGGTTTGTACTACAGGGCTCCGCGTGGTCTCTAAAAATGCTATACTATCTTAAATTCATGGAAAAACAATACCTTTATTCTCGACGATCAGACCCAATTATCGTTATTCTGAGCCATACTCTTTTGAAAACAAAATTTAAAAAAATTGACTGAAGCACCCCTTTGCCGAGTGGGTACTCTAAGGGTCCGTGGAGATAAGTAGAACATGAATATTGACTCTTGACAATATCAAAACGTACCTACCCAGTGCTTACAGTATGTTCGAAAGGTAAGTATAATGTAATAGAAAAAAAAACCATTTACTGTGGTTTCTTTGGGAATGACGAGGAATGTAGGTAATTGTTTGAGTTTTCCAAAATCTTATTACTGCTTGTACTTCTCAATTATGAATTAACATAAATAAGCCTACAACTGTACTATCTACTTATAAATTACAACTCCTCCCAACCGCACAAAGATTGCTCTATGGTGGTGGAGTATATTCCAAAAATTAAATGTACATACATAAGATTGCCTTTATTTTCAAGAAATGAAATACTTCTCTATTCATTCGTTCATTGTATAGTTTTAACGATTTCGTACTGTGTGCCTTGTTCACCAGGCTGAATACCGTCTCTTATAGCTTACTTTTCAATTCTCTTAATTAATTCTTCAAAGATTTTATTAAAAATCTGCTCATTAACTCATACTGCATGAATGTATTTTTATTAATTGATTTATCTCCGTAATTATTCAACATAGAGAGCTCCAGTTGGTCTCCAAATGTAGCATATTTAACCAACTTTAAATAGTTACTGCTCATAAATTATTGAAATTATCATAGTTTCGAAATTACGCCCAGTAAAAAACCCCGAATAAAGTGCAAAAATTAACGGTTCTTAGCGCATTACGTTAGTAGCGCAGGGTTTTCAGGGTTGTACATTTGAGGTTAAACTCCCCCTATGGATCCAGAATTGTATTCTTCTCGATGAACGTAAACAATTTAAGAATGAACCGTATCTCTACTCCAATTTCTCTCACATCAAATGGTATGCCCGGAAAAGCGAGAAAAATTGAGCCCTCAACACTTCGAAATAAAGTATTTCGGTTCATGAAATCCGGGAACCTTCTTTGGTCAGCGGAGAGCGAGTTGAGTCGGAATAAGAAGGGACTTTGCAGGGACAAAAGAAAAGAGTAAAGAAAAGAGAGAAGAAATGGGATTCCGAGGGCATGGAAACAGAGGGTGGGGGTAAAGGTCGGAAGAAACATTATAATGCCATTATAGGGACCTCAAGTTTAGGGCACAAAATGGGAGATATCTGGGAACGGCTCCTGAGGGCACTAGCGATCCTAATGTGGGTTTGACGAAGGGCTGACCGAGAAAAAGGGCCTCTGAATCCCCTTTCGGTGTTCCACGTCCCGCTGGGTTCCCGGTCCAGGTCCCGTCTCGGTCCGAGGTCATCCTTCACCCTCTGATCCCCCACCTGACTCCAATAACAGTCCGTTTATCCTTGGATAACACCGGTTTCGGAAGAGAAGTTTCAGAGCGGGCAATGGACATTTTCTAGCCAAGTAGAAAACATCCTGACAATGTCACTACTTTCCTCTCTCGTTGGAATCCTCTTCCCATACCAACCCTTCTAGAACTAAAACTACCTCAACATAATGACACAAAAGTAGTAAAACATGCAGAAAATCGATCGAGATTGAGTAAGAAAAAAATTTGCTCCTGACTGTTTAAGACCGATTGAAACAAATCATGTTGAAGACTCGGACAGTTTAAACAACTAAAAACAATTTAAATAAACTAAACAACAATTTAAACAACTAAATTAAAAACCCAAACAACAATTTAAAAGAACTCGATAAGGAAACGCTTGCATACGAGTAAGCAACACATTGGGACATTTTGGTTCCCAAGTGACAACAAAACAAGTGGCATTGTTTACTACATCTATCAATAACATTAATAAATATAAAATGTAGACATAAATAACAAGAACAAGTACGAAAGAAATGCGTGATAAATCAAGAGCTTTCCAACGAATGGTCAACCATTTCTGTCCGTTTAAATCTAAAGAAGTTTCATTTCCCCAGCAACGACTCGTTTGTGAGCTGGAATCTATAGAAAAAAAGGAAAAACATAAAATGTCAAAATTCGCGTCTTCCCCAGGGGGGCAAGCCCCCCTGGACCCCCCAGATGCTATTTACTTAAAGCCTACGGCGTAAATTATAAAAACATGGAACATGTTTTAGCCAAATTTAGTGCAGAACCTTTAGTCGTAGGTAGGTATAATACAAAAGTTACATATCTCTAGTAACATCTAAAATGCATTGAAAAACGCTGCAAATTATTACACAAAGGTTTATGATTTTTCTGACAGATCACTCGTCTGCAGAGAACACAACTTTGCCATTGTCACAATAAGTCAAAAACTTACATTGAAATGGTCTTCACAACAATAAAGCGGTGTTCTTGAATGTGGACGTCTAGCAGCCTCCAACCATTTTCGCCTTCTCTCTCCCTGATGAACGCTTGGCACAGTGACGAATATTTTTTCTGTACTGTCATCATTGACGCACCCCTTCATGAAACACTGTATTTTCTTCTTTACCATAACGATTTTTCACTTGAAATAAAGACAAATCAGGACTAATGCACGAACTCACGTTGATAATCAACGGTTGATTCTTTGTTTACATAACCTTTCCCGCGGATAACCCCAGTGAGAAGGGCTCTCATGGAGCAACGGAATCCTGATTGGTTCAAGTATTCGTGACGTTTCAACGTGGCTGCCCCATAAACAGATTGCCGCTACATTTAACATTTTCATCTTCCTTAAATTCTCTAAATTTTTTGGATGCTTTTTCGAGCAGCACACTACGGTTTTTTTCCATATCAATAAACCCTCTTTCGAAAAAAAAAATTAAAAAGAGGCAAATTCCCCAATGGGGAATTTTGCTACTCATTCAAGTTTGATTTAATGAAATCGACGCTTCATACTTATAAAGTAGTATTCACATTTAGTCGAAGACTGAATAGGTATATTTGATAATCATAAGATCATTCAAGAGTATGATTGACAACGCAATAACTATTAAAACTGTACCTAGTGACTCTACAATACTCAATTAAAAACATATTGTTTAGTAATGCATGCATTCCAGGGGACGTCCCATTGGATAAGCATTAGATCAGTTTAACCAGTTGGTAAGCTATAAAACTGTTTCACTCGATGTAATTTACTTATTACTTTAGGCAAGAAATAGTGACCCCCCCCCCCTCACCCTCATTCACCATAAAATTTCTAGCGGCATGATAGCCTCGAATCTGAAGAGCATTTTAAAATCCGTGATCTAAGATACCCAACATGCGATTTCAAGTTCACCCCCTCCCCCCCAACTCCCCAACGCCAACAATGGTGCCAGTCTGGCACCAAAGCGGAAAGACGTCGTAACATTGAACTTTCATCTGTTAGTTTTAGTAGGCAGTCCGTCGAAGTTCACATCCGTATTCAAGGTGAAACACGATAAAAACCCACGAAATGTGTGGTTTATGGTGTCCTGGCGCCATGGTGGCACCACTATAAATTCCATGGTGGCACAGAGAATAATTCATGAAAATAATGAGAATTTTTCCTCAATTTCAAAGGTTGGATAAAATTAGTAAGCAGTAACGGAACCAAAATATTGAAAAACCGGATATTTCGTGAATATAATCCCCCCACTCGTCCCCTCCCCTTGCAAATTTCGGTATTCTGGTGAAATCATGTACAACTCGGAAGTTATTTGAGTCAAACAAAAAAAGAAACACGCAAATCGGTTGGAAATTGAGGCCTGAGCAGAGTTTACAAGATTATGCCCGCAAACGCACGTTTTTTAAGCATTAACCCCCCCTTTCCCCCTCTCAAAAAGCAAAATTCGAAATTCCGACGCCGTAGTGCACAACTAGATAGTTTTCCGCGTCGAACAAAAAAATAACCACGAAAATCGATTGAGAACTAAGGCCTGGGTAGACGACACAAGATTATGCCTAAAAACGCACGTTTTTTGAGCATTAACCCCCCTTTCCCCCCCTTAAAAGGCAAAATTCGAAATTCCGGCGACGTAGTGCACAACAAGATAGTTTTCCGCGTCGAACAAAAAAAGAACCACGAAAATCGGTTGAGAACTAAGGGCTGTGCAGACGACACAAGATTTTGTTACACACACACACACACACACACACACACACACACATACACACACACATACACACACACACACACACACATACACACACACACACACACACACAGACATACACCTATGGTTTTTTTCGCGGATTTGGATACAGAATGGTCTAAAACGGATTACTGTGTGGTTATTTTTTTTTTCTGTTGAGTGTTGTCCAACTTCACCCCAGATCGATCGCATAAGGACGCCCAAGTCTTACTGTGGGACGTCCTAAAAAATGGTTGCTAAGGACGCAAACCTGAATACAACTCGAAGAAACGAACACCGATCGTATTTTTGTCAGCTAAAATTTGAACGGAGATTAGACCTCTTCTGCGATTCACACTCGTGTTTCTGATTTATCATAAGCCCAATCCTTAAGTTTTCATAGGGAGCGAACTCTTCCCTCTCAGTCTTAAAGTCACTAGTTGCCTCCTCTCATGTGTCCTATAATTAGACTGTAAATCTTTCCTTGTGCTACTTTCCAATATTTTAACTAACTGCAGATAGTTCAAATGTTGAATTATAAAATTGTATCAAATTGGGCTTGCCCGTACTCAATTAAATAAATAAATAAGAAAATGTCTCTTAGCAATTTTGTTTTAACCCCTTGTTTTTCCAAGTTTTTTTTCAATTTTATCATTTTTTTTGTGTTTTTGACCTTATGTCACTAAAATTACCATAACTACCTACCTTAATTTACCGTAAAAATGTACAACGAAACACGTGTAAGTAAAATTGATTCTGATTTCCAATAGATGAGGGCAATGAGCAATACATCGGAGTTGAATACAATTACACACAGATTCGCACTGCGCACAATGTTCTAAAATGGCCAATTCCGAAGTCGTCTGCTACGTAACTATCTATTCATTTGCCACCGTGCCGTCCTCCAGTGCGCTTGGCGGCTGAAATATTAAATTAGTGTATTAACAGGAGTTGAGGGTGCGACTCGAATGGTTCCCCGTAATGGAAACCGTATGATGAATAATTATTTTTGCGGTGCCCTCTGTCATCCAGTACTATACACAATTCAGTACACTCGCTGCGGTTTTGTGAGGCGCATGTCATCATGTGCCTGTCCAGTAAATAATTACCATAATGTGCTATTTCGAGGGTAAATTCCAGGGAGGATAGTTAGAGGTGGTCCCCGTGTATTCCAACGATGTCAGAACCAATCAACTACAGCTACTCCACATTCTCCAAACCAAGATTTGATGATTCCTTCTTCTGTTCGCACTGCGAGAACACAAGCGACGCAACACATCTGTTTTCCGGAAAACGCATTCAAAGTTTTCAACCTTTGGAATCGTCCAGGAAAAAATGTTACCCCTCCTCAAAATTTCATGGTTCACGTTTGAAGGTGTTTTTTTTTAAATTTATTTTATTACAAATGCCTGCTCCCATTGCTGATTACAGGCAATTTACACATACTATTTTATGATATTTACAGCTTATACCTATATCAAAATAACTTTACTGGTTCAAGTAAATAAAGTATTGAGTAAAGTTAATAAATAAATGATAAAACATTGAATAATATGCAATTTCTAAAATAAATCAAAATTAATTTCGTTTATGAAGTCTGTAAATTCATTCATATATTTAGTGACTAACACAGGAAAGTCCACTGGCCAACCAGAACCGCCCAGCACTGATCTCCTAATTAAACGTGACCGCTGCGGCTCGAACAAGATACAGTCGAAGATTAAATGTTCCCATGTCTGTGGGACCCCCTCGCTGCAGGGACAGGTGTCGTCGGCCACGATTCCTATTCTTCTGAGGTAGGCCCTATTCTTGCCATGCGCCGACAGTGCTTGTGTAAGCTTATGGTTCACCTTGAGTTGTGCCTTCAATCTGGCATAAACTGAAGGGAAGAAGCGCTTAGTATGTTGTGCCGTGTCATCATTCAGGATCCACAACTCTTTCCATGAAGGCAACGTGCCCTCATGTAGTGCTCGCCGGACAAATGTCCGTGGCACAGAGGAAAATGATTCGGGAAGGTCCATCTCGCCTGCTGCTTCCTTCGCGAGAATATCAGCTGCCTCATTACCCAGCACGCCCACATGTGCTTTCACCCACAACAACCCAATCACCCAACCACCACGGAGGTTGAATAAGAGGCGTCTTACACGTTCCACAGTGGGCAAATGGATCCGGTGATTCCTCAGTAGAGCCAATGAAACTTCACTGTCGGTATAAATGAAGGCAGACCTCTGAGTGTCCACAACAGACTGGTGCATCAACCACTCCAGTGCCTCCACCACTGCAAACAACTCTGCCTGGTTATTGGAGCAACCAGCACCCAACCGGAACTTCGCCACATGACTAGGCCCATCCGATCCCCCAAAGTAAACCACAAAGGCACAGCCCACTCCTCCGTCAATGAGACTGCCATCCGTGTAAATCTTGAAGCAGGGAGCAACATCTTCTTGAGGTGAAATGTTCACTACATTAGAGGGATGGGGCCATCTGTGAGGTTCAACCGGCAAATCCACGGACCGGCCACCAAACTGTCCATGACTCCTCACCGCCAGAAAATACCGAGCCTCCTCCACTATTCTCAAATCGATTGGATCGTTCCCAGCTATCATCCAACACGCCTGGTGGGAGATAGTTTTGTAGCCCCTAATTACCCTCAAGAGCATTAGGCGCTGAACACTCCTTAAGCACTTCACATTTCTTTTCACTTTTAGTGCATCCCACCAAACTGGAGCTCCGTACAATAACATTGGTACGTTTGAAGGTGTGTAAAATACAAAAATCGAATACAATTTGTCCGTCCGCCTCTGTTCGCTTAGCCCAGTCCCGATTTTGACCGATATGGGCCGATTTTGATGAAATTTGGTGTATCGGTTTCATTTGTCTAGTCATGCCCCGAAGCTTTTGGTTATTGTCAGCCTCTCCCAAGTGGTAATAAGTGAGTGAAAACATTTTCAAAACCCCTAGCTCGGAAACTTTGATATACTGGTCTTGTTGACAACCAGAAGTTTTGTGATTTTCTGGCTACCTACCTACATGCTGCAAATGACTCCCAAAACACACTTGAGTTTGGGGGAATGAATATATTAAAGTGTTTACCACCACGGAAAATTGGGTACTGGATGTATAGACTCCACAGGGAACTCTATAATACTTGGTATGACAAGAGATAGATACCTTGTTACTGGCTGCACTAAGTGTAGGGTGTCCTGGAGCTCCCAGTTATGTAAGAAGCTGGGATCTGTTGTCAGGTCCTTTATTTTGGTTGTAGGTAGATGTTCCTTCTTTGGCAGAGTCTTCCCTATTTGCTGATGCGGCACTCATACAAGGATGGTTTTGGATATGTTCTCAACATGAGGTAGTAAAAGCATCACGAAAAAAAAAATGGAGTAGTTGACTCTGATAGAGTTGGAGTAGAACTGGTCTGAACCTGGCAGCAGGCAGTGGTCTCCATGGAGCTCACAAACTTCCTCCATGCTGACCCAAAGTTGCCAGTTCCAACAAAACTAGAGACACCCGAGCAGCACATCCACCTCCAAAATAGATATTAATTTATTTCGCAATTTGCCAAAATTTAAGAGAGGAATAATCGTTTTGAAAATCAAAAGTGAATTTAGCTGGAGTTTGAATTTAGGGTGGCACACCACTCACAAAGTGCGCATGTGCAAGGGGACATGCGCCAGAGCTGTTCAAATGTGTAATGGTCGAATAGGAAGTTGATGTTAAGTGAAAATAATGAAGTTTTACTGTTACAGTGATGGATTTTATAGTTGAAGTCTCAATGAATACCTATTATTAGAAAAAAGGTTATCAATTGAATTAAATAGGATGGTTAGCAATAGTGGTCTGATGAGGAAATAGCAACAAAATGGGAACGTCAGTTGAACAGATTAGTAGGAGGTAAACAAACATGATTGGAGAATTAGATTGAAACTAGAATGTTATATTATATTGAAACGCAAATTTGATGAGCTCAAACAGGTATTGTTTTCCATTAATTCAAAATAGTGTCGATTATTAAGGCGTGAATTTATTCACGATGTCACTCACAAAGACGTGAATTTATTTATTCAGGAAGACGTGAATTTAAAGACACCAAGGATCTGTGGTACCAACCGTTCGCCTAAGGAGGTTAGTCCTAATTACGGAATGTTCATGACGATTTTTCGTCAATTTAAGAAGTCCTATGATGGCGAATTCCAAAACAATATTCGCAAGATAAATTATATTTTGAAAAGTGGAAATTAATAATGTGCTTTCGTGGCAAGGAAAGTTGAAATTCTGGATTTTCGCTCGGGAAAGGGAAAGGTGCCTACAATTCGATGTTTTCAGTGGAATATCACTATCTAGGCCAATTGATAACACCAATGAACCTACCTATTGTGCTGCTGTGAAATGAAATCTGAGGAGACTAGGAATGATTAAGAACTCGATCTACCCAGTCATAGTGACGTCATCATCGTGCAGTCCAACTCTAGGCCTGATTCTGTTAACCCTTAATTTCCCACTTGTTCACAAAATTTGTTTTTTCGGATTTGTTTAATCATATTTCTTGATGTATTTTGATATTCGAGCAGAAGGTACCTCAAAGGCCCTATTACAGTCTGTCGGCTCAAGAACCTAATAATTAAAAAGAACTTGATAATTTCCTAGGGCCACACTAGCGCTATCTGAGTCAGCAGACTCTGTCTATAAACCCAATTGTATTGGAGATGAAGGAAACTTGGCAAAATCCTTGGTGGGATGTAGAGGTCTGTTATTTCTTATAAAGTAAATAGAACCAAGGAATAAGGTGGAGGAGGTTCACTTCATAGAGGGATCTGTGCTGCTTTAGACAGTGGCGACATCTCTGACGAGGAAACCCAACTAATAGCCTACCAGGCGAGAAGAAGTCTGTTAACTTGAGAATTGTTTCGTTTTTTCGTCGAGTCATTATGTTTCTACATAACGTTTTCTTACACAATCGATAGATGGATTACCTGGATAGCCAACGGCTATCAGTTTTGGCTAAAAGAGGACAAACTGAAGCAGGTAAAAATCGGATTTCCAAAAAGATACCTCAGGATATTAAGGGTTAAGATTGCGATTTCACAGAAAAATAATGGACATTATGTTGGAGAATTACTGACAATTTCATAATTTTTAAATAAAAATTTGGCTATAAAAGGGGAATTTATCTCGGGGATACCCCTCGTAAGTTTTGGATAGCTTTTATCCTGCTCAGGCACTTACTGAGTTTTCTTACATCAATGATACAGGGATAGACCGAAATCTTCTGCAAATTGAATAATATGCGACAAGAAGGTTATAGAATTCATAGGGTACACCATGAAGTAAACTTAGTACCTATTAGATTCAAAACGCTGCAAGTTATTACACAATGGTTTATTATTTTTCTACAGATCACTCGTCTGCAAAGCCACCAACCATCCAACATGAAGAAAAACATCGATCGTATTTCGGTCAGCTATAATTTGAACGGAGATTAGGCCTCTTTAGCGATTCACACTCGTGTTTCTGATTTATCGTACGTCCAAATCTTAAATTCTCGTAGAGAGCGAACGATTTGTCCTACAGAGCTCCGGGTGGTCTCAAAAAATACTAAAAATTCTATAGAATCCTAAATTGAAGGAAAAACAATACCTTTATATCAAAATTTTTTGAGTTAAGGCGTTTTCAAAATTTCAAAATTCATTTTGGAACCCTTAGACGTAACCTACATTAACCAAAATCTTCGGGGCACGACTAGACCCCAAATGGAGCCTACATACCAAATTCCATCGAAATCGGTCAATTCGAAGTGGCCGATTCAGCTTTTTTGGCCGGTTATTTGCCCATAACTTCTATACGAATTAAGCGATCGGAATAGTTCAACGTTAGGACCAACTAGACCCCAAATGGAGTCTATGTGCAAAAGAACGGGTTTTTTAGACCGATTCTAAGGCCTTTTATGGCCCGGACGGGGGACGGCGGACGGACATTGCAAATTTGGATTCTACGCACCTTGAAACGTAAAGTGACAAAGTTTGAGGGGGGGTTATAAAAATTTTTTGCGATACGATCACATAGGCTTATTATTAGAAATAATAAACCAAAATGCATCAGATTAGATTAGGATTTGTATATAAAACTATTATTGAGCGAAAAAGGTGACCACTCAAAATTGGGACGTAACTTACTGAGGAGGTTGTCACCTGCTCGAAACTAAAATAAAATAAGTCCAATACTACTCGAACCAACTTAGAAGGAACTTTCCGTTCTCGAACAAGCCGTCTCATTATAAGCTCTTGGTTTTAATAATCAAAAACTTCAGGTCGTTAACGGGAAAGTTTCGTGGGGGACTACCCTAATTAAGTCGTCCAGGTCGGAAGCCGATTTCGCGGTTGCGGTTATGAAACAAACTCAAGTGCAAAAACTGTACCCAAGGAGAGACTTTTTCCGGAGAAAAGTTGAGATCAGGTGCATACCGTGCGTACTTAGTAAGGGCGAGCCCGAGGTGCTGCAGTTCACAGGTCTGAAGAATCGATTTTCTTCGAAAGTGAGCAGAAATTCAGCAAATTATTACACAATGCATTATTATTTCACTGTACAGATGAATGTCTGCATAGAACTCGGGTTTTTCATTTAGGCCATGGGGGACGACAAGTGTGCGAGTGAGAGGGAAGATGCTTAGTCCAATTAGGGTTAACACTAGTGTATGACAACTTTCGAAAACTCGTACCTATTAGAACTTTTTCCCCCAAAACAAAATACTTCAAAATGCCTATTTTTTTAAAGAGATTTTCTGTTACTTGTTTTATACTAAAAATTCTATGAAAGGAGAACACAGTTTTCTCTTGCACTTGCAAAATTCAACTCTTTTTATTTTATCGAAATTGACAATCGAGAAAAAGACCAAATGATGAAATTGAACCATTATGTTAAGAGTTGATAAGAGTGGAGTAGATTTTCCGCATCCTCCGGCGCGCAGATGAGGAGGACGAAGACCTTAGGTTTGCTGATCGTCGAAGCACACCTCAAGAGGATAAACACGCTGCAGTGTTAAACCGGTGATTCTTCCTAAGGAACAATCCATCCTCTTCTTGTCTTCGCTGCCAAACGGCCCTCTTCCACGATCTTCAACTTTCTCGTTACCACCTTAGCAGTCCGTGCCAACTTGCCCAGATACTTAATTCGGGTACTCATTTCGATTCCCAGTTTCTTTTGCGACGCATTCGCTTAAATTATACCAATAAGCCGTTTCCACCAGCACTCCGAAGATTGTAGTTTCGTGTCCTGTCACGTTCGCCACTACTTCGAAAACTCGTACCTATTGGAAGTTTTCCCCTAATACAGAATACTTCAAAATGCCTATTTTTTAAAAGAGATTTTCTGTTACTTGTTTTATACTAAAAATTCTATGAAAAGAGAACACAGTTTTCTCTTGCACTTGCAAAATTCAACTCGTTTAAAATTAAACTTATAAGATTTCAATAACATTAAACGAGTTGAATTTTGCAAGTGCAAGAGAAAACTGTATTCTCCTTTCATTGAATTTATAGTATCAAACATGTAACAGAAAATCTTTGAAAATACGCATTTTGAAGCCTAATTACAACATTTTAAAGGAATTTTAAGCCTAACTTAACATATTATGTTAAGAGCTGGTAAGATTGGAGTAGATTTTCCACAACACACAACGAAAGGTCATATCCTGATAAGTTGTTGTCACCTCTTAGGAGTAACTGTCAATAATCTAAAGCTTCGCGGTACAACTAGTTCCCAAATTGAGTCGATATAACAAATTTCATCAAAATTGGTCCATGGAAACAGGGTAGAGTACGGCGGACGGACGGACCGAAAATCGTTATATGCTATATGTTAGCTGTTATATGTTATATTTTCGCGCAACAGCGGGCAGAACTTCTACGACGTGTTTAGAAACGTTGGCAGAACCTACCCTTGGTAAATTGAAATTTTCTGAAAATTCACCATTTTCCACGTTTTATTTAGGCTGAAACTGGAAAATACTGACAGCTCGAAGGAATTATTGGAAAGCGGAATTGAGAAGAGCCAAACTCGAAATTACTGATGAAGGAACTCGAGATAGAGTTCTAATCAAGACCGTGGGCGCTTAATTATTATTTTTTTCATTCATAACGCTCATTTTATTGGTTTTCCAATTAAAAATTAGCCGATTAGGGCGGACTGAGAGCTGTGCTGTTATCTCTACAGTACCAGCCCTCGTTCCCATTCTCCTACTTCACAGCTCTCTTCATTATGTGGAGTGAAAAAGTACCTCCGGGGCTCTGTCTATTATTTTCACTTCATCATTGCATTTCACCATCGATCATCTTCCCGTTTTTCTCTCAGCCCTCACAATTTGTAGGGTAGTGCCATCTCTCTCTACTCTTACTTTATCTCGCTTTCTCTTTACCCCCTCACTGTTTTTTTTTTCCTCTTCTAAAACCAACTAAAAAAAGGGGTCTTATTCCCAGTTGGCATTCAGATTTTCCCCCCCTATTTTTCACATTTTCTACTCACGTTTAGAACGCATCCCATATTACTACGAAACCCCCTTACGGTTTAATCAACCCTTTGGAGAAAAAAACAATACACTGGAGAAAAAACCAGTAAGGTAAGAGGAGTGGCGTAGTGTTTTTTGGTTTATTATTTCCAACAATGAACCTTTAAAAATGAAAATAAAATTATCCCCGCTCAAAATTTGTTGGTTACGCCGTCCGCGGCACTTTCCTTAGTTCCCACGGACTTATTTTGATGAAATTTGGTATATGGGCTCCATTTGGGGTCTAGTTGTGCTCCGAAGCTTTTGGTTGATGTCAGTCACTTCTAAGGATTGAAAACTAAGCAGAGGTTGAATGGGGTATTTCGGTGGGTCGGAAATTCAGGTTTTTGACCTCAAATTTGGATTCAGCACCCTTGAAAACCTATATACTACAACTTTAAGCCCAATGATACTATAACATGTGGTAGAAAAATTAATTAAAGAGATCACACGTTTGAAAAAGGCGGGCCGCTATAAATGCACACACACTAGGCAAGGACTACGCCGCGCGCGTGTGAGAGTGGTGTTTTGTAGTATCCAAGAGGTCTTTCAAGGGTTTCCGTGCATGGATACTTTTTTCAAAGACAGTTGGCTAGCTACGTCACAATTGGCTAGCTACGTCACACCGTTCAAATCTTCAACTTTCCTTAGCTTCTCTGATTTTTTAAAAACATTTTCTCGACGAACAGACCCGATTACCGTTATTCCTGAGTCATACTCTTTTGAAAACAAAAATAAAAAAAAATTGATCGAAATACCCCATTCAACGATGATTTTTCATTTCCCATTCGCCCAAATAGATCACTAATGATTATATAAATCGAATCACACATACAAATTTTTACCCGAGCGATATAATTTTCACTCAGGGAATTACGATTACTGTTGAGCGATCTAATTTTTGCTCAGTGGGTAACGATTATTCTTTAGTGATATATTTTTTCACTCAATATATCGCTCAGAATGATATTAAATCACTAGCATCATATCTATCGAGCTGCGGTTGGTCTCATTCGATTCAGCGAAGAAAATACTAAAAGATAGACACCTTACGGTCCCTCAACATTCTGTACAAGCAAGTCCCGCTCATCAAAAAGAAAAACAAAACCCACATTAGGAGTTGAATCGTTTCCTGGCGACAATAAAACTCAACATCAGGTATTTATTCTAAGCATTTTGAATATAGTGATATAGTTACTCATGTTGAATAAGGACTATAATCAGGATACGGTAGGTACGACCACAGGTCGAGACCGACCGCAAACCACTTCGAACAAATAATGTTACTGAAACTTATTAATAATAATTGATTTGACATTTCTTCTCGTCTCATCATATCTAATTCATGTCACCTTTCTTCTTCTGTAATATAATATATTATAGAAGAAGATAGGTGACATGAATTAGATATGATTATTAGATATTAGATATGATAGATATGATATTAGATATGATTATATTATAATGTGATGAAAAGTGCAGGTTGAGTTCTATTGTCGCCAGGAAACGATTAAACTCCTATTGTGGGTTGTGTTTTTCTTTTTGGTGGGCGGGACTTGCTGGTACAGAATGTTGAGGGACTGTGAGGTGTCTATCTTTTAGTATTTTCTTCGCTGAATCGAATGAGACTAACCGTAGCTCGATAGATATTATGCTAGAGATTTAAGATCATTTTGAGCGATATATTGAGTTAAAAAATATATCGCTGAAGAATAATCGTTATCCTCTGAGCAAAAATTTTATATCGTTCAAGAGTAATCGTTATTCCCTTAGTGAAAATTATTAATAAATTGATTAAATAAAATTGATAATAATTATGTATGATTCGATTTATATAATCATTAATGATCGATTTGAGCGGAAGGTGAAATAACAAATAATCGTTAAATTCAACCCCTGAAAATAAGAGCTGAAATTTCGAAAAGGCTTCTTCAACAACGTTCAACTCTGAAGACGAACATTAACGAGGAAGTGGCCAACATGTACCGGTTGGCGTGTTAAAAAAACTTTTTAACAAAAAAACGGACCGACCTCAAAACTGATGATATCATCCCAGTAAAAAGGAAAAAATAATAACGACAATTTATTTAGATAGGTTGGTAGGTAGGTACGCATTGAAGTCGCCGCCGTGCCCATCTGCAGAGACAAACATACACAAGTAGATTCCACTTCCATCTGGTTAGTACTACAACATGGGTCGATAGTGCAATACAAAACATGAATGAGAGTGGGTAGCTATCATTGAGGTAGGTAATGCATGTGTTCCAAAACTATTAGGTAGTACGTCACTGCTGTCGTATGAAGGAGGATGAGAGAGTGGCAATAAGTGTGAATCCCCGTACGAAATGTTGGGATTCGAACAAACCATCTCTTGATTAGATAGTATCTAATAGTTATTTATCTAATTATACGTGATCAATCTTTGATTACATAATATCTAATTAATCTTATATTCCATGTATGGCATATTGAATGTAGAATTGTCTAGGTCATGTGGGTTTGTGATATGAGTTCATACTCAAATGAACCAGTTAGTGTTACAACATGCGTCGATAGTGCAATACAAAACAGGAGTAGGGGTAGGTAAGTAAGTAAACAACCTTCTCATGTTGAATTTTTATCCAACTGCCATTTTTGGTGACACAGACGTCTTCAGCTGTTATCAAAGGAAATATTCTTACTGAGATTCACACTTATTGTCACTCTCTCATCCTCCTTCATACGACAGCAGTGACGTACTACCTAATAGTTTTGGAACACATGCATTACCTACCTCAATGATAGGTACCCACTCTCATTCATGTTTTGTATTGCACTATCGACCCATGTTGTAGTACTAACCAGATGGAAGTGGAATCTACTTGTGTATGTTTGTCTCTGCAGATGGGCACGGCGGCGACTTCAATGCGTACCTACCTACCAACCTATCTAAATAAATTGTCGTTATTATTTTTTCCTTTTTAGTGGGATGATATCATCAGTTTTGAGGTCGGTCCGTTTTTTTGTTAAAAAGTTTTTTATTTTACTATTTTTGTATTTTCATAATTTTTTTATTTTTTACTTTTTAGTGATTTTTTAAATTTATTTTTAAGATTTAATTTTATAAGTCATTTGTTTTAATTTTTAATTTATTAATTTTTTCGACTTTAATTATTTTAATTTAACATAACTTACCTACTACCAAGTACTTTTGTTTAAATTTTTAAATCATTCGTTTTAATTTTTAACTTATTAATTTTTTCGACTTTTATTATTTAATTTTTTTTTTAATTTTACATAATTTACCTACTACCAAGTACTTTTGTTGAAAGTCGGTATTCTTTGAGTTACCGACTGTTAACCTTTTTTCTACATTTTTCGCTATTTTTCTTATTTAAATCTTTTACTTGTATTTTTTAATTACTAATGGTTTTTAACACAGAATGTGTTTTTGCGATGACCTACCGAAAAAAAATCGTCACCAAAAAGCGACAGAAAAAACCGTTACGCGCCTTTTATAATGATTTTCACGTGCAACCAAGCCGTTGGTAAGGAAATAGAACTCCCGCAGTGTTCATTGCACAGAAATTGTTCACCATTCGTTGGAAAGCTCTCAATTTATATAGTATTTTTCTTGTAGTTACATATTTATTTATATAACATTTATAGGGTTTTAGACCAAATTAAATGTCTAACAATTATTTATTTTATTATTGCCAAAGACTCCACATTTATTATTGTTGTTTTTTATTTAACGGATGACTAGCATCGCAAAAACACATTCTGTGTTCCTATGATTTCATACAGAGTATGGAAAAAGAAATAAACCGGGGGGTGCAGGGGGGCGGAGCCCCCCGCCGAGGCGCAAAGCGCCGAGTTTTATTGTGGAATTAATTATTACTTTTTGAGGTTTTTTATATAGCAGGTAACTTTATTGTTTTTATTGTGGAATTATGGAATTATGGAATTATGGAATTATTATTATTGTGGAATTGTGGAATTTGTGGAGTTTTATTGTGGAATTAATTATTACTTCTTGAGGTTTTTTATATAGCAGGTAACTTTATTGTTTAATTTTTACATTTTATTTTAGTACCTATACCTACAGTATTATTGTTTTAAGTAGTTATTAGTGAGTCCAAAAAATTATTAAACATATTGTTTAGTAATGCATGCATTCCAGGGGACGTCCCATTGGATAAGCATTAAGTCAATTAGAACCTGTTGGTGAGCGAAAAAACACGCATTGTTATTTCGCTTCCTCCTGCACCAAACTGTTTCACTCAACGTAAGTGACACGGGGGCGATGATATCCGTAGAGGAGTATCTACACTCAAATCCGCGCAATCCCAAAAATACCATCAAAATCGGATGGAAAATGTAGAAAGTATAGCTCCTACAGGGAATTCACGTTTGCGCATGCGCAGTGGCTATTATCAGTTCCTTGGCAATGCTTTTCATCGGGGACCATCTATATGCCAATTTGCATGATCTCTGAGAATTTTCTTGAAGTCGGATGGAAATTGTGGAAATGATGGCTGCTAAAAGGAAATTATCGTTTGCACATGCGCAGCGGCTATCAGTCCGGGGGCAATGATTTTCATAGAGGACCATCTACACGCCAACTCGTACAATCTCTGAAAATTTCATCGGAATCGGACTAGAATTTCATATTTTAGCCAGCTGCGACATGTTTTGGATGATGAGAAGGCTATGTGCTAGACCCACTTGGTAGTCTACTGGAATTTGATGGTTATCGGAAACCCCCTCATAAAGCATCTCATTTTTTGTGAAGCTTAGAATCGGACCTTAAATTTGAATGTACACAAACATGTACACAAAGTCGGGAAACTCGTCTTTCAGTGAAATGTTAAAGTTAATTTCAAAATAATTATTGAGTTCAATATCATTTTTTTTTTAATTAAAATTTTGCTTCACAATCCACTTTATCTTGAAGAAATAAGCGTTTCACTCTAAATAGGGAGGATGGTCCCCAATGAATGAGAGGGTGGTCCCCCTTGAATTTGTTGAGGGGCGGCAGGCGTCCGAGAATATGCCGGAGGGGACGGGCGGGTGGGTGGTGGTGGTGGGGGGGGGGGCGGACGAGCGGGTGGGTGGCTTCGAAGAGTCGGGCGGGGGGAGAGGATGCGGAATCTCGCAATCTTCCCGAAAACCACGTTTTTTGAACTATTTTCACAAAATTTCGATACTTTTAACAAAGCAAAATGAAATCTGATTGAAACGGGACCACTATGGATACTTGTAGAACACTTTTCAAGAAGAATCAGGCAGATTGGTGCCCGAATAAGAAAATGCTAGTGGTACAAACATACAGAAAAAAAAAAAAAAAAAAAAAAAAATCGTCGTCCCATGACACACCGAACTGTATACCTCCTTCCTTCGGCGCGGCTTCGCCGCGCATGAAGTCGGTCAAAAACGGAAAGCGTCACTTGGCCTTTCAAAACAAGCCAGACAAAAAACTTTAAGATATGTCCAACATTACAACAAATAAACATAAATAAAAAAAGCTGTAGCATTTTGGTTTATTATTTCAAAAAATTGAAAAATAATATGCTCAAAAACCTCTCTGTAGGACCAACCGTTCGCTCCCCATGAGAACTTAAGTGTTGAACTTACGATAACTCAGGAACTCGAGTGTGAATCGCAAAACAGGTCTAATCTCCTTTCGAGTTGTACTCACTTTTGTGTTCAAATTTCCTGATGAAAACACCCACAACTTGATTGTGAAGCAAAAATATGATTGGTAGGTAGTGACAATGGTACAGCTCTGTTCCTCGCAGGCAAGTGATCTATACAGAAAAAAATAGTACCTACCTAAATAATCTATATACATAAAACGTCAACCGTACGTACGTACATCAATTTTTGACATTTTCATGTCTGCTTTGGCACATAAACTGAAAAATCGTCACGAAAACTAAGCAAGTCTTGCTCACGCGACCAATAAATAAATAAAATAGACTCACTGTGTTGCGTAGAGAACAATCAACTGTTTTCTTATTTTGGTGCTTGGGTACATGAACTAACAACCTTACTTTACTACCTTGTTGTGTAGTGGTTGACATGAAAATGTCCCAATGTGTTGCAGACTCGTATGCAAGCATTTAAAATGGAGTTTCTTCAAAAGTTTTTAATTCCGATTTAAAATCGATTACAATTTTTATGATCAGTAATTCACTCTGGAGAGGGGTCGAAGAGCACGAAGACGACTTTAGTCAGAAAACAGACCAAATCGCCGTTCAAATACCAGCTAATCACGCGATTCTCCTAAAGATGGAATCTGTCAAGTAGGGTATTATCTAGACTTGCCCGAAACTATCGTTCAAATCTGAGCAAAATCTAATCAATCAGCGGGTGAATAGGAAAGTTGATGTTTCAGGAAAATAACTTTACACTTGCATGTAAAAATTACTGCATTACTTGAATTTTTTTTACATATCTACAATTTTTTGCCTGCTTTTAGCAGGCTTTTCAGCTAGTATAAAATAAAAATATACAAACCATTTTGTAATATTTGCTTCGTTTTTCATCCATAAGATGGTTATGGAGATCCGTTACTATGATGCAGTGATATTATTTACTGGAATAAAAACACATATTCTGTTTTGAAGATAACATTTCGTGCGGCATGACAGGAACTTAAGGACTTGAAACTTTCGTTTGGCAATATTCCCTGAAGCGATCATCACGTAATAGTGGCAATCAGGTAAGTGATCCTGAATATAATACCTAGAGAGCTCGTTTTATAATCATGGAAAACGCTCCAGTTCCAACAGAAAACCATTTCGTGGCTACGAGGGCATTTCATCCTCCCCGATATCGACTTCGTTGGGTATTTTGCTGATGAAACTGAGACCATCACCGGTACCTACCTAATTTACTCGTGTCAACACGTCGGATGTGAAATGTTCTTCCCCCCGAACTCTTCTGGGTCTTATCGGGGGGGTTCAGCTAAGTATGTGAGTCTGTTTAACACCTCATCCCCTCACCCGCCCTCCCATCGGCTAAACTCCACCACAAGTCGGCCTCTCCAAAGTTTATCCCCCTCAACCAGGGGTTAGTGAGAAGTTGCCTTCCATCATCATCTTGAGAATTTCCACTCACGCCTTCGCCCTCCGTCGACAGTTTTTATCGCTCGGATCGGAGGAATCTTCCAGAAATAATATCTCTCCCCCTCGACCCTTCGCTCTTTGGGAGGATTTATAACCGAAACCTTGGTAGGTCAGCCTCCTACCCAAACCTTTCTTCAGACGGAGCGAATCGTTGGAAACTTCAGCATCTCCTATAATACGTGGAAGGAACGATGCTCTATATTTTATAGGTCCCATCTTTGAACACTCTAAATTCGTAAATCGTCTTATATCTTATCAGAGAATTCACTCAGTTTTTATACGGTTGTGGAACTTATAAAGGTGGTGACAACACAATACTACTTTCTGGAAAATGTTACCATGAGTCTGAACCAAGAAACTTTATGACGACCCTGAACGATCAACTTAGGACCAGCTCCAAATCACTTCCCAAATTTGAGCAAAATTGAGATGTAAGATCGTGAAAATAGAAGATATTAGTGGAGATATTATTACACAAAGGTTTATAATTTTTCTGTATAGATCACCCGCCTGCAAAGAACACAGCTTTGCCATTGTCACTACCTACCAACAATATTTTCGCTTCACAATCAAGTTTAATTTGAATAAATAAACGCTTTACATTCCATTCGAAGAAATAAAGAATTGTGGGTGCCTTCATTAGGAAATTTGATTACTGCTTGCTATGGATGCAGCACTGAGTACAACTCGAAGAAACGAACAGCGAATTTTGTCAGCTAAAATTTGAACGAAGAATCTCTTTTGCGATTTCCAATTGTGTTTCTGATTTCTCAAAAGTCTAACCCTTAGGAGGTCTCAGTCGGTCGCCGTTCGTTCCTCGGTCTGGGTTAGTATTTCTCTCAAGAACCGGTGCTCAAAGTTTAATAGTTGTACCTAAATTTGAAATTTTCAAGGAATTTTTGAAATTCATTAGTGCATCTACCTGGAGAATAGAAAAAACTAAAAGATTACCGCTGGAATCATCAAAATCGAACAATATTTTCCGGCGAAAAGTGAGAAACCCCGTTTATTCACTAACTGAATTCCCATTTTTTGCCGGCTATTATTGTTTGAATTTGATGATTTCAGCGGTAATCTTTTAGTTTGTCAATTCCCTAGGTAGATTCACTTATGAATTTCAAAAATCCTTGAAAATTTAAAATTCAAACAATAATATAGTTGCCGGCGATAAGTGGGAAAACCCTTTTATTAACTAACTGAATTCCCATTTTTGCCGGCTGTTATTGTTTGAATTTGATGATTTCAGTGGTAATCTTTTAGTTTGTCAATTCCCTAGGTAGATTCACTAATGAATTTTAAAAGTCCTTGCAAATTTCAAATTCAAGTACAACTTTTAAACTTTGAGCGCCGGTTCTTGGGAGAAATACTAACCCGGAACGAGGAACGAAAGGCGACTGACTGAGACCCCCTGATGTGGTCATGGGGAGCGAACGATTGGTCCTACAGAGCTCTGGGTGGTCTCATTCGATTCTAAATATTCAATACGATTAAAAATTGATGATAAATCAATACCTTTATATCGAACGAATTTGAACGAGGGAGTTTTGAAAATATCTTCCATTATTTTCAACCCTTAGAAGTTGAGAGCTTTGGGCCACATTAAACCCCAAAAGGAGCCCATGTACCAAATAATTTGGTGTGAAATTATTTCATTTATTTAATGAAATTATTTCATCGAAATCAGACCATGGTGAAAACGCTGCAAATTATCACACAGAGGTTCATTATTCCTATATAGATCACTCGCTTGCAAAGAACACGGCTTTGCCATTGTCACCATCTACCAACCATAGGCACTACCTATCTACGATGTACCTACTTCACAATCAAGTTTATTTGGAAGAAATGAACGCATCACACTTGATTCGAAGAAATGAAGAGTTCTGGTGCCTTCATATGGAAATTTGATTTCACAGATCGGCATGTTTGTGGGCCACAACTTGTGGCCAGGACAGATAACTGGGAAGTAGAACAACAAGATACGAACAACGTCGTATTTTGTTAACTGAAATTTCAACGTAGATTAGTCCTCTTTTGCGATTCACACTCGTGTTTCTGATTTATCGTAAGCCAAAACCTTAAGTTCTCGTAGGGAACGAACGGTTTGTACTACAGAGCTCCGCGTGGTCCCAAAAAATTCTAAAAATTCAATGTTATTTCAAATTGATGAGAAATTAATACTTTTAAATCAAAAGTTTTTGAGTTAGGGCGTTTTCGAAATTTCAAGCCTTAGAAGTGACTGACATCAACCAAAAGCTTTGGGGCACAACTTGGACCTCTAATGGAGCACGCATACCAAATTTCATCAAAATCGGTCCATGGGAACTATGGGAAAGGCCGATTATTGTAAACTAGCTGAAAAGCCTACTAAAAGCAGGCAAAGACTATTCCTCCGACTCTCCTCCCGCCACCAACTCCCTCCGACTCCTCCCGCCCCCAACCCCTCCGACTCCTCTCGCCTCCGACTCCTCCCGCCCCCAACCCCTCCAGCCTACAACTCTCCCTCTGCCACGACCCCTCCGTGCATACGTACGTACGTACGTACGTACGTACGGTTGGCGTTTTATATAATTAGATAGTTGAAAAATATTATTGAAAATAATAATTCAAAATCCGCGGACGGTAGTATTTTTATTAGATTTTCGGATTCTAGGTCCATGAAACGTATACCAACAAATTTTGATGGTGGGGGGTTACATTTTGTTTTTGGTCGATTCCAAAGCTTCATTATTGAAAAAGATAAACCAAAATGGGTATTCAGGCTGGAAACGTAGAAAGAGATAAGGAGGCACCACAGAGGTTTCGGTGAGGGGGGGGGGTGGGGGTGATGACAGATAGCTAGTTGGGGTCTATAGTATTTTTGCCAGATTGCTCATTTGGATCTATTATTTTCAATTTGTGGATATTTAGTACTTTAAGTAGGTACTTTAAGCTGCTACAAGTAATGATGGAGTTACCGTTGAGAAGCGAGGACCTGGGAGACGTAGAACGTCCTGGCTGCGTAATCTTCGGTATTGGCTCACATTGAGGTCCGCATCTTTATTTAGAGCATCCGATAAGTTGCAATAATAGTCGCTGACATTCTAGAAACATGAGGGTTGTGAAGAAGAAGATTTCGTATAGACGTGTCCGGGACTAGGAAATGGTTTCTGACAGACATACAAGGAACTAAAGACGTTTGAAAAGCTCTGAACCGCAAAATGCCACTGGGAAATTTGATTTCCGAAGATCCTGCTACTTCAGTGGAATACAAAGGTTTCTCATCTTCGACAGACGGGAGGCAAAATGGAATGTTTACCTTCTCGATCTCTCTACTTCCTTCGTCTTTATGGTGTTTTTAACTCCTGCTTCAGTTTATTTTCCTCTAGCCATCTCAGATTTTCATTAGATCAGCTCTTCGAGAGGCTCATCTCCACTTTTTCCCCTCCTTCCGTGTTCTTCTCAGTTTCTCTGAGATGCCGCGCTAAGACGTCTCTGATGAGGCTATCAGGAGTCCTGAAGTAATGCTATCAAAGTTCGCACTTTATTCGGTTAGGGAACATCAAAGCTCTGAGCTTACGGTGTCCTGCTACACCTTTGATGAACCCGCTTCGAGCTCCTTCCATCAGATACCTCTGACCTCATCTCGTATAACCATTGAAGACAAGACATTTTGTTGTTGTCAAACCGAGCTGGAGTAATTGAGAGTATTCTGGAGAGGATTTCATCCATCCCCAAACGGACTCTTAAACCTTTCTCAACGTGCTTCCATAACGACCACATGAGCTGAAAATGATATTGGTTCATTATCCATGATATGTGTTAAGAGGATCTCTTCCTCGTTGCGGGTCAGTATGTCGCGAAATTGAAGGGACAAAACTTAAAAAGTTAAACCTAAATTTGAAATTTTTAAGGATTTTAGAAATTTATTAGTGCATAGGCATTGGGAATTGAAAAACTGAAATATTGCCGCCGGAATCATCAAAATTGAACCATAATTGCCAGAGAAAAATAGGGAAAAACTATTGAATGAACGGTTTTTCCAAAGCAGTTCTTGCTTCAGTACATCTGGGAATATCAACAAAAAACAACAAAAAAAAAAAAAAAAAAAAAAATGTGAGGCAAATTCCCCATTGGGGAATTTGCCTCACATTTTTTTTTTTTTTTTTTTTTCGAATGAGGGTTTATTTTTATGGAATAAAACCATAGTGAGCTGCTCGAAAACGTATCCAAAAAATTTAGAGAATTTAAAGAGAATTTAAGAAAGATGGAAATTTTAAATGTGGTGGCAATGTGTAAGAGGCTGCCATGTTTGAAACGTAACGGATATTCTACCAATCTGACTTCAAAGGAGGTTCTGTGGCGCTTACCACAGAAGCGGAACATACACGAACTTTTTGCTTACAAGGATTAACACAAGAGTGTGTGAACTAGGAAGGAGGGCAGAACGCAGAACTCAAGACACAAAAGTGACCAAAAGAAACAATATTACTCACTTTTTTACAATACGATTTTACCTACTAGTTTGTCATGCATTATTAGTCTTCATCTTCTCTTATTTAGTTTCAAGATTTGAATCACATTATTCGAGTAGCCATTTCACTGGATCGTTTTGTGTGGCGGTGCTAGAACTCTGTCTGTTGTCGGAGTTGTTTTCGCGTCGTTTTGGTTTATTATTTTCAATATGAACCTTTGGAATCGACCAAGAAAAAAAAATTTTAACACCCCCTCAAAATTTGATGGTTTACGTTTCAAGGTACGTAGAATCCAAAAATCGAATAAAAATTTGGCCGTCCGTCCGCCGTACGCCGTCCGCCGTACGCGACACTTTTGCCACTTAGCATTGACCGATTTTGATGAAATTTGGTATGTAGGCTCCATTTGGGGTCTAGTTGTGCCCCGAAGTTTTGGTTGATGTAGGTCACTTCTAAGGGTTCCAAAATCAATTTTGAAATTTTGAAAACGCCCTAACTCAAAAAATTTTGATATAAAGGTATTGTTTTTCCTTCAATTTAAGATTCTATAGAATTTTTAGAATTTTTTGAGACCACGCGGAGCTCTGTAGGACAAACCGTTCGCTCCCTACGAAAATTTAAGGGTTTATATTGAAATATATATATATATATGTCGGCGGCATCGCCAGTATTCAAATTAGGCGCCACCAGAATATAATAAGATATCTGAATCAGCTTCTCGATGGATCGAATGAACGAGAATCCTATTGACTCAGCTATCGATACTGGACGAGTGTATCGATGTATCGAGAGGGGGACAGGCAGTTCGAGAGAACCCCGCGAAGGGATGTCGGTCTAGTATTGTTTGATGAGCTAAATTCAATCGTAATGCTATTGTAGAGCAATGCAAGTGGTGTGATAATGTCGAGTTATGATTAGTGAATACGCCCTTTCCGTCATCAGAAGTGGTCGAACCAGGTGTGAGTTTTTATTTAGTATAAGAAGATTGAAGACAACAAAAACCATGGAGTCTCCAAAGGCCATTCGAAATCAACAGGTGAAACAATCCAATTTTAAGCTCTGAATCCTGACAAATCTAATTGAAATTCGAACGAGTTTTGCTTTGCCTTACACATGATTACATTTTATTGGAAATTATCATCCATCATTGATAAAATTGTCGTATAAGAGGCAAAACATAGGTACCTAACCTCTCTACTTGAAATCTGTTATGAGATTCATTCCCTTCCCATTTTGGAAATTAATCTCACATTCTCTTTTAATGCAACACATTATTGTATCCACTTAACGAACTTTCAATCAATAACTTTGAGATATGTCTCCTGCCGCGGAGAGCCTAGTTATGAGGTTGTGGGAAGGCCGGGAAGGTAGGTAGCTTCCCAACGTTCCAGCAACCAACTTGCTTTCTGGAACACACCTTTGTCACGTGACGTTTTGCAACCAATAGCCTTGCGTTTTGGCAGGACACACCTTCGTCACGTGCTTAGTAGGTCCAATCAAAACCTCTCTTCCTCGCAATAGTTTCGTGAATCGGGTGACACTAAAAAGAGGACCAGAGTAACTGGGGAACTGAGGAACCAGACTTTTTCTTCGACTTCACGCGACATTTGTGGATCTTGTGTCTCGCCCAGAGCCCTTTTTAGGCCTTTTTTTTATGCCCTTGTATAAACCATCTGCTATTCGGTTGAAATAAACCAACTGCTCATAGGTGAGTTGAGGGACCAGCTTGAATAACAATATTTCCTCGCTCGTGAATCTCCGATTCTCTCATTACGATTCTGAAATATCACGATACGTTTTTTTTTTTTGTTGGCAGCTGAGATTTTACCGATTTGAATTACAGAAAATTACTCCCTTCTCCTTGTAGCTATCATATTGTGTTGAACCTGAATTAGGTATGCTGAAAATTGTCTGTTCATGTTCATGTAACTGCTGAATCGTACTTGCATTTTGTTTGGTGGTTTTTCGGCGATCCCGTCATAATGGCCAACCATGCACTGCGACAAGAGTCGTGTTAGTCTGCTCCGCATTGTTCCTAACGTTCGAATTCGTCCGGAAAACTCAATTATTGGCCACAACAAATGTGATAATTTTTCTTCTGCTCACATTCCTTTGAAAGTTTTTTTTTCTTTTTCAAAAATGGATTATTCTGCGTGCGTTGACCTTGGATTTAGCCAAGCCATTTACAATCATATTGATTCAGAACTGTATAATTATGCGTTTACCCACCTTGAGTGAGTAGATCCGACTTACACCAGCTAATTATTTATCTGTGTGAATTAGGTGTCGTGTGCAGGCACAGTACCTACTAAACTGTTATAAATCTGTAAACTGCATCTTCATGTAAGATCGCTTGAAGCAGATGTTCCAGCCATGAAAAATTGCTTCCACTTCCGTGATCAATTCTCCACTTTGAAAATGCATTTTATTTTTTATTTTGCGCTTTCGTATCCCGTGTGTAAAATTGTTGGCTACTTAGTGTGAACGTACGATTTTGATACAGATTTTAATGGTAATGATGATTTTTATCTTTAGGAGCCTAAAGGCATCACTAAGGTCAAATTGATTATAGGAAGATGTATGGCAGAAAATAGTAACGAGAAGATAGTACAGTCCTATTGCTGGTAGGGTACTTTCGATAAGCATGGATTTTAAGATATTACCTATCCGGTGGTAAATTTGTTGTACCTTGTAGTTGTTAAATTCCTCCTAAATTTGTCTCAGCGATCAATTCATTTCCGACATTGCATAGATTGATCCTTTACTCCTGTTGTAAAAGTAATGAATTGGCAGTGTTCTGTGAGTCTTTTTGGTAATTGGTACTGATAGCACGTACCAAAAACAGTAATTACGAGTGTTCGGCAATCAGCATGAATGTTCTGCTTAGATTTCGAGTCAACTCGAAATTTATTCAATTCTCTGTGTGAGATAAATATCATTCTTTGTGTGAGATTTATAACATTCTCTGTGTGAGTTTTATGCAATTCTCTGTGTGAGGAAAATAACATTTTCTGTGTGAGATAAATATCATTCTCTGTGTGAGGTTTATGCAATTCTCTGTGAGATTTTTTTTACGATTTTCTGTGTGAAATTTATGAAAATTTTCTGTGTGAAATTTATAACATTCTCTATGTGTGATTTATAAAATTCTCTATGTGAGATTTATAAAAATTTCTGAGTGAAATTCTGTGTGAGATTTACAAAAAAAATTCTGCGTGAACTTCTGTGTGAGATTTATAAAATTCTCTGTGTGAGATTCCCTAATTTTCTGTGAGAAATTCCCAAATTCTCTGTGTGAGATTTCCAGTTTCCTCTGTATGAGATTCCAAATTTTTCTGTGTGAAATTCCCAAATTATCTGTGTGAGATTTATAAGATTTATCTGTGTGAGATTTACAGGAATTCTCTGTGTGAGATTCCCAAATTTTCTGTGTGAAGTTCCAGAATTCGCTGTGTGAGTTTTGTAAAATGCTCTGTGTACAGTTTTCTCTAAGTGAGATTCAGTAACTCTCCGTTAGGAACAATTTTCTTTGTCTGAGATCCGTAAATTCTTCATGACACTCGTTATTGCGACTGAAACAAAATTTTACATTTCATAGCAACATTTGTTTGCATAATGATTCCAGTCACAGTATAAGGTCGTTCAGCAACCACTAGCCCATGTTTTTGCAGGAACAATATCACTAATTGCCACTGTTTGCACTAAGTAACACTAGCTACACAGCACTATCAAATCATGTGGCTTGTTTCGTTTGAGGCGTCTAATTTGTCATTTGTTGTCTGGTATGTACAGCATTTCTCAGTTCTCGATGAGTATCGTCATTCCTCATACATGTATATGGTGTTCTAGCCGTAAGTCGTAGTGTTTTATTTTGGTTGGAGACTCGTTTTGTATTCAATTTTTTTTGCATAAACTCAGAGTTGTAATATGTAGATGAGCATTTTTGCTGGTTTTTTTCTTTCTTCTTTTGGGGAGAGAAATTGGAAGTCGTCCATTTTTTTTTTGTGCTGTATCTTCAATTATTCTATTTTTTTTTCTTCAATGTGATTTTCCCAATTAGTTTGGAAACAAGCGTGTGGTATCTTGATTGGTTTAATTGTGGATTGTATTGTAGGAAATTTCTTATTGGTAAAGTACTATTATTGGTAAATGTACTGGTTTTGATTCGTGTAGTTTAATCTAAACTTCTTTGACCAAATAGCTACCTGGTTGGTGGAGGTTTGTAGTTTTTGAGTTGAGTTGTATCTTCTACATCGTCTATAACGGATCGAATAGCAGAATTTTCAGTAAATTTAGCCATCACTGTTTCTTCAGGTTGAGGTGGGTCTCGAGTGTACTTGAGATACAGTACAAGCCCTTGCTCGCTTTCTTGCCTTCATTGGCGTTAATCCTGAGTGCTCATTTTCTTAAATTGTGTTTGGTATTAGTGTTTCTGTCTGAACTCGAATTGGTTATGCAGAGTCAATTTTCTATGCACTGTTATCAGTGTAAGCCACCGGAGTAGTAATTTTGAGAAAGAATTTTTGACAGGAACTGGGAGAGAGAATATTGATCGATATCTAGTCTTCTCGTTAAGCGATTTTCCAGGACTGAGTATCATGACTTCCGCAAATTTCTACTGGGATATTACGTACATGATGCAGCCTTAGCGCAGCTTTGATAGTATGAAGTAATTTGAAGGTCTCTTTGTCTAGAGGCACCTTTGCGATTCCAACTGTTATGAGGTGATAGCCAGGAGTCTTGGATTGATGCTACGCTTGATTTCATCTTGTGTTCTCTCAACGTAAAAGAAAGAATTTCATATTCGTCAATTTTTTTTTTGTTTTTTAAAACTAGTGTTGTATTTTTATTTGAAGAAATAGGTACTCCTATTCAGAAGAGGTTAGAATGTTTCACACAGATGGTCTGGGAACAATGAATTGGTTTTTTTTCTTGGTTACTCCCGGTCAATGTTTCGCTTTCATTTGGGATTCACCAGTTTTCAGTTTTTTTTTTCTTCCTGTGGACATGTTTCAAATGCATTACTGCCAGTTGTATTGCTGTTAGAAGTGCTTTGCGAGGCATCTTGCTGGATGTTATATATTAGCAAATATATATGCATTCTTCTAGCTGTTGAGTTGATTTTAAAGAAACTTTCTGATTAATTAATTCTCATTTTCTGCATCACTCGCTCGCTGATTGTAAGGATAACAGGCGAGTGTTCCGAGGCTGGGTCATCACTATCATCTACTTGTAAATATCCTGTAATAATACCCCCTACTTATAAAGAAGTATAACACATCTGGAATTTTATTAGCATTCGTAGGCCAATACGTAGACTTTCCGGTTGAATGAAGATCGCACGAGTTGCTCCCTCGTGTGGTTAGTTTTTTTTTATGTTTGGTTGTAGTTAGGAGTCCCAGTAAGTGTTCCTAGCGTTGATCTACGGTACCAATTATGGAACTGTCTCCTAATGAGTTAAGGAGGCTTCTTATCGATATTGGGGCACTCAAGATTTTGAAACCTTGACTTTTTAGGTACTCGATGATGTGGGTTTTGTACACATGGGATCTTGGGACCTTGGTTGCCAACAATCAGCTATAACTTGGTACGTGTACCGTTGTTTTTGACCGACTTCAACGCGCCGAAGGCGCGCGAAAGAGGAGGTACTCAATTCGGGTTGTCGTGGGACGACGATTTTTTTTTTTTTTTTTTGTATGTCCGAGTCGCTTGCATTTCTTTATTCTGGTACCAATCTGTCTGGTTCTTTTTGAAATTTGTTCTACAAGTATCCGTGGTGGTCCCGTTTCAAACAGATTTCATTTTGCTTTGTTAGAAGTATCGAAAATTTTTTCTGTGAAAGTTTGTCCCTGATCAGTTTCCTCTAAATTGGAAGTTCGTTTTCCAGACGTTGTTGCCGAAAGCAGTTCTTAATTAATAGTTGGACGTCGGAATAATTCTTCATTCCAACAAATTAATCTGTGTGCACTCTGTGTGGGTATTTCAGTATTCTTTACTTGTGATTTCTGCAATACTCTGAGCAAACTTTCAGCAATGCCATATTTGAGTTTTTTTCTTATAATACGCTCTATTTGATATAACGAAATACTCTGTGTGAGACTTCAACAACATCCTATTTGAGCTTTGTGAGATATCAACTACAATCTGTGTGGGAATTTCTGTTTCTAATTGAGATTTCTAATCTTACGTGTAATTTGCAGTTTTGTCTATGTGAGCTATACTTACGATCCTCTGTAAGGGATTTTCAGCACATTCTGTGAAATTTCTGAAATTCTGTATAAGAAGTTCCCAATTTTTTTTTCTACATTTAATATTGTTCATGGATTTCAACTTTTCTTTGTGAAATTTATACTTGAAGTTGCTCTACGTGAGAATTCTGGTAGCTCTATGTGAGACTTACTTATAGTTGCTCTACGTGAGACTTCTAGTTGCTCTATGTGATACTTATAGTTGCTCTACGTGATACTTACAGTTGCTCTATGTGAGACTTACTTATAGTTGCTCTATGTGAGACATGAAGTTACTCTGTGTGAGACTTGAAGTTACTCTGTGTGAGACATGAAGTTACTCTGTGTGAGACATGAAGTTACTCTGTGTGAGACTTGAAGTTACTCTGTGTAAGACTTGAAGTTACTCTGTGTGAGACTTGAAGTTACTCTGTGTGAGACATGAAGTTACTCTGTGTGAGACATGAAGTTACTCTGTGTGAGACTTGAAGTTACTCTGTGTGAGACTTGAAGTTACTCTGTGTGAGACTTGAAGTTACTCTGTGTGAGACATGAAATTACTCTGTATGAGACTCAGCGTTGCTCCTTGTGATATTAACAAATCGTCTGTGTGGCTAATACTGTGTGCTCAATATGAGATTTCTACTTTGCTTCTTGTGAGGTTTTCAGCATCTCAGTGAGATTTCTGGTCTTCTCTATGTGAGTTTTTCATTTTTTTTTTATTAGAAATATCCAGTTTCTGTGATTGAGGCGACCCGTTTCCTTTGCAAGGGATTTTGGTTTGCACCTTCCAAATCCTTGCCAAGTTTTGCTTGCACTTGTTGTAATTTGATGCCCGTAAACTCGGATTCTGTGTGATTATACGAATATTTTTGTTTGTCAGGACAGCCGAGTGCTAATTGGATGGTGGTGTCATGATAGCCAGTGTCGGCGGACGTAACTGTTGCTAGATTTCACTAATGATGTTGGTTGCAATATTCTATTTTATGTTCCCCAAGTTTTGAGGAACCTGCTACTACTCATCCATTACTCTTGCTTTCCCAACCGCAGTCGAGGCGCCTGCATTGTCAGGGCTGGCCGTGTCGGCGGCATCGCCAGTATTCAAATTAGGCGCCACCAGAATATAATAAGATATCTGAATCAGCTTCTCGATGGATCGAATGAACGAGAATCCTATTGACTCAGCTATCGATACTGGACGAGTGTATCGATGTATCGAGAGGGGGACAGGCAGTTCGAGAGAACCCCGCGAAGGGATGTCGGTCTAGTATTGTTTGATGAGCTAAATTCAATCGTAATGCTATTGTAGAGCAATGCAAGTGGTGTGATAATGTCGAGTTATGATTAGTGAATACGCCCTTTCCGTCATATATATAAATCAAAACACGAGTGTGAATTGCAAAAGAGGCCTAATCTCCGTTCAAATTAGAGCTGACCAAAATGCAATCAATGGTTGGTGATTTTGATTTTTTTTTCTTCATATTGGATGGTTGGTGATTTTGTAGACGAGTGATCTATATAGAAAAAATATAAACCATTGTGTAATAATTTGCAGCGTTTTTTTTTTCGTATGACGTCAACAATATTCCTCGATTTTCGCGGTGTTTTGTAACAGAGGCTTCACTTGTTTAGGCATTTTCTCCTACGGTAATTTTTTCCCCTTGGTTATTCCTAGTGTTAAACGTTATTCTAGGGCCCTATTATAGGATTTGACTTGAAATTCCAGAATCTAAAATTGAGGCAAATTCCCCATTGTACCGAAACTGTAAGGGTGAGACCTTAAAGAGGAAGGAAGCTCCCAAGTGAATAATTTTTTAATACCAATGAACATTGGCCTTTAGGTACAATTACATGGTTTACTAGTTGAAGAGTTTTGGAGTTTTCCCTAACTTTTCAATATACTTTCTTATTAACGTGGAAAGAATTTTCAGCCGATTGATAGGCGATTACATGCACAGGTCGCTTGGCTCCGTTTTTCACCAGGAAACCTCAGTTTCTGTTGATTCAAGTATTTCTTCGGCCCGCTCTCTTCATCCAATTGAGTTCACTTTTTTACCAGAGCTTCATCAGACCTTCTCAACAACGTGTAAAAAGTTGGACTCAATCGGAGAAGAACGAGATGCAGGAAAAATGTTGGCGTTTTCGTAATAAGCTGGAGCTTATCAACTTAGGTGTAGATGCGGCAAGTGTCAGCGTTGTCCGAGGTGACCAATTTTTTTGTGGGGTACTTAGGTACCCAATGGAACAAAATGAGGGGGTAAGACCTTCAAATAATAAAAATCGTAAAATAAGGGACACCCTAACGTGGATATGTCATGTGGAATATTTCAAAATAACAGCTTCATTATCAAACACTTGTTTTATTCTTTTACCTTCCCAGCACGCGTGTTCCTACATGTCGGACGGTGCAACGCACGGGCAACCAGATAGTGTCAGATGATAGCTTGGAATCTATATTGAATGTTGCTGCTCATGTCCGACACGATTCAGTCATTCATGACTTGACGACCCATCCCCCACATGCATAACCATGGCGTGAAATTACTCTCCAGTGGTTGCATGAATATACAATGAACGACGAAATGACTGCTCTCACCGCCCATCGCTTCCTCGCTCTCTCGAAATTTGATGATTCCTTGAATGTTGACTACACTGTATAACCACTCACCAGTTTCATGACGAAAATAGCGAAACAGCGAACAGTGTCGCGTTGAGTCTGGCTGTGAGTGCCACTTATCAATGATTAAATTGTCATCACCCTTCTGCATCACGTACAATTCTACTGCTAATCACTTACTGTCGGAGGTAAGGTAATGAGGTCACGCTATTTACAGAACGTTACAAATTAATGCACAATAGTTTATTGTTTTCCAAATAAATAACCATTCTGCGTGGATCGTGGTTCCTGAGTACCTAACTACTATTATTTATTTTACCCCAATTGTTTGACCACTATTAGGAAAGTGTAAACAGTTTTTTCTTAAATAAATAGAAGTTATAAACGCTTCACACTCCGTTCGAATTTAAACCCTTAAAAGTGACTGACATCAACCAAAAGCTTCGAAGCACAACTAGACCCCAAATGGAGCCTACATACCAAATTTCATCAAAATCGGTCAATGCTAAGTGGGGAAAGTGGCCAAATTTTTATTCGATTTTCGGATTCTACGTAAACCAACCTTGAAACGTAAACCAACAAATTTAGAACGGAATTTAAAAAATGTTCTTGGTCAATTCCAAAGGTTTCCGAGTATTACCTATTTAAAAAAATAACTAAAATTGCCTATTAGCCGATATTTAAAAATTGACCTATAATTATAACGTCATTAAAAAACCAAGATATTTTAAAATTCATGTAAATTGAAAATAAAATTGAAGTAAGTGTCTCTCCTTGCATTACTCCTCAGTCTCTTGGCATTGAATCTTCGGAGCAAATTCATTTAATGGCCCGATCTATTGATATCATGATAATGTAGCTTTAAAGCTACATCTGTAAAACTTGCAAAGGTCATTATGTTTTTTTACAGCATTTTCGCCTTGTTGGCGTTACTCATAAAAAAATATTGGAGCGATTTCTGCATTTTTCTTGCAAAGTTGAGGGTTGAAAAAGTTTTGCTTCCGAGTCTACAAAGGTAGCGGAAGCTTTGTTTTCACTTTCCAAAGTTGATAAAAAAAAAGTTCTCCAAAATCAAAATTTTCACTCGCGTTTTACGTTTCAGACCTTCTTGGACAATTTTGGTTCCGTCTTTCTGTCATGAAATCCTTGCCACAGGCATAGCTTCAACAACTCTCGTCCGATTCCGATGAAATTTCCAGGGATCTGCGGGTTGGCGTGTAGATGGTCCCCTATGAAAATCATTGCCCCCAGACTGGTAGTGGCCATAGCGAAAGCGCAAACGTGTATTTCCTTGTTACAGCCATAACTTCTACTTCTCTATTTACTACTTTCTATTTCTCAACTGATTTCGATAAAACTTTCAGGAATAATGCGAGTTGGGGTGGAGATGGTCCTCTATGAAAATTATTGCCCGAAATTGAAAGTATTTTGTGGGCATGCGAAAACGTGAATTCCTTGAAACAACCATAACTTCTACATTTCCCAACAATATTCAGAGATTGTGAGGTTTAACGTGTAGATGGTCCCCTATGAGGGTAGTGCAAGAGAGAGTGCACTTGATGTTTTGAGATCAACTACTATGCATCGGATCATCAATACAATCTGGTTATGGATACGAGGAAGCTATGTGCCACACCCACTTGGTAGACATTTTCTCTTCAGTTTTATTAAAAATTACCTTTTTTGGTATATAATATATAAAATATTATTTTCCTAGTAAGGACATTCCCCCTCCTTCCGACATGTAGGTCCTGTATCCGCCCCTGATCCAGCATCAGATATTTTCTCTTTAATTTTATTAAAATTTATCTACTTATATAGTATATAAAATATTATTTTCCTAGTAAGGACATTCCCCCTCATTCCGACATGTAGGTCCTGTATCCGCCCCTGATCCAGCATCAGATATTTTCTCTTTAATTTTATTAAAATTTATCTACTTATATAGTATATAAAATATTATTTTCCTAGTAAGGACATTCCCCCTCCTTCCGACATGTAGGTCCTGTATCCGCCCCTGATCCAGCATCAGATATTTTCTCTTTAATTTTATTAAAATTTACCTACTTATATAATATAAAAAATATTATTTTCCCAGTAAGGACATTCCCCCTCCTTCCGACATGTAGGTCCTGTATCCGCCCCTGATCCAGCATCAGGTAAACGCTCTCTGGACACCTTCCGACAAGGGTTTAATAAACTGGGGGGAGAGAGAGACCCGCTTGACATGAGGTTAATAAAGGAGATATGCAACTCCCAGGTGGCTCAGACGTTTTGAGAGGAGCAGGCAATTCACACGGAGTGGGGTCAAAGGCCATCCCACCTGGTAGAGTTGCTCCATGGATCCCACTTGCCAACAGCTAAACTTCGTCCAACATTAGTACTGTCCTTGGATCTTAGGATGGGCAGAGGTACATTACCTGTTACCTCTCGTCCCTCTTCGCATCAGTCACTCTAACGTTGGCAAAACGAGGTGGAGAGCAGCCTACTTTGCCGTGAGTTATCAACATCCCAGCATCGCTACCCAGCGAAACTTGCTAGTGAACTACTCCCTCCGCGAACCCACAACTTGAGAGTTGCCGCGGTTTTCGTAATTATGTTCTAGATAGGTACGCCCACCATCCGGGATATAATAACCCTCTTCAAAGTTACAATCTGCCCAATGAATTCATAGCGAACTTTCACTCAAGCAATTTGCATCTGCAAGGCCTTTGGACTATCGGTTCTACCACTTAACGAAGCGTATGATAGTACCCCAGCTCATTAAGCAAGCAAAGTTGGTATCTATTGGTTTATTACTTTCAATAAAGAACCTTTGGAATCGAGCAGGATGAAATTCAATCTCCCTCAACATTTCCAAGTATGAAAATCTTCAAGTCTAATGAAAAACGCTGCAAATTATTACACAATGGTTTATTATATTTTATTTTTCTATATAGTCTGCAAAGCCATCAACCATCCAACATGAAGAAAAACATCGATCGCATTTCGGTCAGCTTTAATTTGAACGGAGATTAGGCCTCTTTTGCGATTCACACTCGTGTTTCTGATTTATCGTACGTCCAAACTTTAAATTCTCGTAGTGAGCGAACGGTTTGTCCTACAGAGCTCCGGGTGGTCTCAAAAAATTCTAAAAATTCTATAGAATCTTAAATTGAAGGAAAAACAATACCTTTATATGAAAATTTTTTGAGTTAGGGCGTTTTCAAAATTTCAAAATTGATTTTGGAACCCTTAGAAGTGACCTACCTCAACCAAAATCTTCGAGGCACAACTAGACCCTAAATGGAGCCTACATACCAAATTTCATCAAAATCGGTCAATGCTAAGTGGCAAAAGTGCCGCGTACGGCGGACGGTCGGCCAAATTTTTATTCGATTTTTGGATTCTACGTACCTTGAAACGTAAACCATCAAAGTTTGAGGGGGTGTTAAAATTTTTTTTTCTTGGTCGATTCCAAAGGTTCATTATTGAAAATAATAAACCAAAACGCAGGAAATTAATCTGCCACATCCTAAAATAACCGACTTACCTATTTCATCTAAAGTTTCCAATGTACAAAGAATAGCCTTCAGTAAGCATGGATAAACAATTTATATTTGGAAAAAAAGTACTTCTCCACTACAATTGCGTAACATCAATTGTATATTCAGCACTTTCAGCAGTCATGTCCATCTGGCTGCTTTGTTTCAGGGTCCGAGATCCGACCCCTCACATACAAGGGGGCGAGGGAGAAGATTACATCACCTTGTCCCTGAGATGTTGGAGGCAGAATTGAGTAGAGATGGGTCGCTCATTAAAGATCCGGATCTTTGAGCCGGGTCTTTCTGAAGAGCGAGTGAACCACGGGTCAGTAAAAAAGAACCGCGGCTCTTCGGATCTTTTGAGCTCAGTGCTGGTAGTGTTAGGTGAAGATCGGTTATTCAAAAGAGCGAGTGAACTGCGGATCAGTAAAAATGACAAATGAATCGCGGTTCTTCGATCTTTGGATCTCTTGAGATCCAGTAAAATAAATGAATGGCGGCTCTTCGATCTTCGGTTTTTTTTAGAACGGCCGCTCTTCGTTCTTCTTTTGAGATCGGCAGTGTTCGGGAAAATTAGGACCTCCTTTTCGTCAGCTCACTGTTGCCAACCCGTACGATAATTCCGAGGGAAAATACGATATTAGTCGATCAAACAATACAATTTTGCGGAATTGTATCGTACCACCACATGCACTATTGTATTTTTGGTCGTAAACTTTACCGTATTTTTCCAGTGTTTTCTGTGACCCACTTTCTGATTCTTTCCGTTGTTTTTTCTCCCTGTTTGATTTTTACATCATGATTTTTTGTGAGGAGCTTTCTGATACAAGTTCAGAAGGCAAGCAAAAGCACATCCTTATCTTACCATTATTATCAATATTGAAGCTTACGTACTTATTGCTTCGTTTATTCTCTTTCAACTTGGTTACCTTAATGTTCTTTGTTGAATAACATGATATAACATCAAAATGTTATATTATGAAAATGTTTTACCTACTAAGAAATTTTTTTTAAATTGTGGTTTGTCATTAGAGGCATAAAAAAATGCAGATTTCATATAAATAAATATTTTTACCAAAAAACTGTATTTTTAAGTTTTACTTATTCATTGCTTTAATCGTGTTCATTTATTATTTTTCGTTGATTTTTTGAAGGATTTGTTGAGCATCTTTATTGAACAACAGCGCTTTTTAGGTTATTATTTTCAATAATGAACCATTGGAATCGAGCAACAGAGAAATTATTCCCTATCGCCCTCAAAATTTCGTGGTTTAGGATTCAAGGTAGTGTAGAATCCAAAAATCGAATAAACATTTTCAGGCAGAACTAAAATAAACCGTTGTGTAACAATTTGTAGCGTTTTTCATCGTATTTTCATCTCTACAATAAATACGAGCTCAAAAGAGCCAAAAAGAGCCACTGATCCGTCAAAAAGATCCGGATCTTTTGAATGAGCGGAGCGCTCAGAGCCGTTCTTCTTGGTGAACCGTTTTGCCCATCTCTAGAATTGAGCCTATTTTGGCTATGCCATCACTTGACGATTCTCCTTCTCATAGGGTTTGAGTTCAGCTCCAATTCCCACGGGGCCCACTTGCTCGTGCGGCGGTAGGCCGTTTAGTAGCCGTAGCCCTGAATACAGACCATAAACGTTCCTCCTGTTAGGACTCGGGTGGTCATCCAGTCTAGGATGAACAGTGGGAAACCAGCCCGAATCAGATCCTTGGCTGCAGTGGCGTCTCCTCCAGGCAAACATAGCAAACACTGTTTGCCTTACAAAAAATATGCAAAATGAATAAATTAATTTTTATTGAGATTCTCATATATTTCAATTTTTTGCAAGTAATATTTAGCCGATTTTGGAAAACGTTTATAATATTTGGGGACTATTCCATTATTACCAAGAAAGTTAGATGAAATAGGAGAATGGAATAAGTACATATTTTTTCTTGGATACTAGCCCGCAACACACCTGCGAGTTGAAAATGTCGGTAACTACGATGGATTACGGATGATACGCTAACTAGCGCGAGGCCCGGCGATGCAAGGCAGTCAGTTCAAAAAATGTATTTTGCGGGACTGTTTTGGATGAGAAAAGACGATCGCCGGTAGGCTGGGGGTCATCGCTGGGTCAAGTATTGCTATACCCCCACTACCACATCATCAGCCATGGCAAACAATCGAGTAGCTGTTTCGTGACCTTGAAAGAAGAGAAAATTGGAAGATGAGCCATGGGGTACGCTTCCTTAGCAACCAGTAATCAAGTTTCTTAACGAAGGAGTTTTCTTCTTTATTTTTTTGAATGGAGTGTGAAGCATTTCATCTAAATAAGCTCGATTATGAAGCGAAAACAAGGTTGGTAGGTAGTGACAATGGGAAAGCTGTCCTCTTGGCTGGCGCTTGATCTATACAGAAAAATAATAAACCATTGTGTAATTAGTTGCTGCGTTTTTCTCTATTGTTATTCCTCTAAGTCTAGTCAAGGTGTGCGCCTGACGAATATTGTCGCCTGACGCCACTGCTTGGCTGACCTGCCATGACATATCCCACGCCAGGTAACAGCTGCCCCAATCACCGTTTTTCGATTTTGCTGTATGTTGGCAAATGCTACTGGAGCGACTAATAGTACGTCAACTTCATATTTCTGAATTCTGGTAGCATTGATCTCCACTAGTGATTTCTGGTCAGAGACCACCGAGACATCAATAATGAAGGCTCCTCTTTGGTGTCACCACCAAGAGATCAGGACGATAACCTCGTTGCGCTAGGTAGAGGAGCTTCATACTAGACTTGCTAAGAAGACTTACTTACGGATGGGGAAAAGGGTCCATACGCCAATACACAAAAGTTGAGAAAGTAGTCCATTGTCTCCAAGTGAGCTCGCACAATCTAACAAGAGATGGGTACAGTTACAAAATTATTGATATTTTGTATTGGTACTGTATCTTTTGAGTGTCGAAGTCTCAAGTATGTTTTGTCAAGAGTATCGATATTTCAAAATATCGAGTATCGATACTTTAGTGTCACAAAATACCAAAATATCCAATACTCTCAAGGGAAATATTCGTCTGAGCACTTTTTACAAAATATAAATTAATTAGCTCCAGTTATGATCGTTATATAGTTATGTTTCCTTAGAACCCAGATTTATCTTATCCTTGTTCTTTTAATTCAATAATTAACTATTCAACTATGTGACGTGATTTGCTCAGGTTTGAGTTGAATCATTTCAGTATAAATTATATGACGAAATCCGGGCTTATTTCTTTGTGGGTCGAGCTGCATCTCAAGAGTAATGACCCAACAGCCTCCCTACCTTCTTCATCTTTTCATCTTACAGCCATTCAATTAAATTTTCCACGAGAATTGTATCGATATTCGATATTTACAACTGTCAAATCCGAAGTAATCGATATCAAAAAATAACGGATAGTGCAGTATTGATATAAAAATATCGAGTATTATAGGGTATCAATACAATACTCCCCTAAATCTAACCAAGAGTTTTCAAGATATCTTTCTGGTTTTGGACAAATGATTTTGGGTATTCTCACCTATAATTGGAGTTTGATCCAATAGGTTTATTATATTCCGAATAATAGAGTTTATAAAAATATCGATTATTATTGGGTGTTAGGGCAACTCAAGAAGGATCTGCAGTTGATCTTGTATTCTTCTGTTTGTGTTTGTTATTCTTGACTTTGCTACCTTTCTTATCGTCGTCGTCCTTGAGGGACAGAAATAGTCGCCTATCGAATCCGAGCCTGCGCAATTCACTATTCTGATTCCCCAATCTCCAGAGCATCAGTCCGTCTTCTCGTCTCGTCTCGTCAATAGCTGGCCATACACGGACGTTCTTTCCTCTCGAAAATCATGGCTCGTAATCATTTCATCTTGAAAATCACGTGTGTGAGTGGGCGCTGAGACGCGCCATGAAAAAACGGGGAGTTATTTTGCACACGATTCGTGGAATGATCTTTTTGAGAATCATCTGCGTTAGTGGTTGTTGTTCGTGAGAGGAATTGGGAGGGGATTTGATGATGAAATGGAAGTGTTGTGCAGACGATTCGTGGAATGATCATTCCAAGAATCATCTGTGTTAGTGGATGTTCGTACTGGAGGGGAAATGAGAGGGGATTTACCCCGAGCCCGCGCCAGTAGTTCACTGCTTCGATAGTTGCTCACGTTGCTTCGATCATCTTGTGTGTCTTGTGTCATACTACTTCGTTATGACGGACATTCGCCATACAACGAAAGAATTCATGACCGAATTCATTTCAATATACCGGGAGCATCCATGTGACCATACTTTTCGCGGTCAGCCAACCACTTTTTCTGCCAAACTTCTCTCTTTATCCGGGTCTTCTTTCCCAAAACTACCGTACTTTGACATAAGAGGGCGCACGCCAGTATGAATTCCTTCTTTTTTCGGCCTTGAATACTCATTTTATCCGCAGCTTACGCTCTCAACACCAGCAAGAAAGAACTCCAACATCAGACTGAAAATCCTCTCGATTTTCCTTCGATCCTGTACGAATTTCAAACATGACAACGCTCCAGGATAAACGCCACGCTAAATGAGGGGGTTTCCCCACTAACTAACGCTTTTTCCTCTCAAATGATAACGCGCCAGTCGATCATTTGCCAAATCCTTTCGTCTCAAAATTTTTCAAGAGTTCGGCCCAGTTTTCCCTTCCCGCTCTTTCCTACCACGAATCCCTTCCCGAACCCTCTGCCGTATCCACGCGCCACGATTTACCAAGGGAACAAACTTTTCGCATTTTGTTCACCACACTTTCCCTTCCCGTTCTTTCCTTCCCCGTTTTCCTTCGGCGTTTCCACACTCCGCGATTTTCGAGAGGAAAGAACGTCCGTGTATGGCCAGCTATTGTCAGCCAAGCGCCACGATTTTTCTATACCTCTTCGAAGGTCCCTGAATCCTCCGAAATCTCTTCCAATCCACTGGAAAGTCTGTTCTGGGCCCCTGTATCCCGGTCTTCTGTTCCTGGAGAGCTGTCACCATCTTCACTACTCTTCATACAATTGGCTCTGTCTGTAAGTACGAACTACCTACCCGTAATACCAGAATGCAACCCCACGTGTCCTCCACTTACAGTGTCCTGATGGAAGTGAATTTTCTTTTGTTCAGCTTCCACTGCAACGCTCTCGCTGCTATCGCCGCTCTCATCGTTTCGTCCCCCAGGTTTTCTGATGGGTGTCCGTTTCCGAAGTAATTGGAGTATCCTCAAGACTACCAAACGATACGAGTCCCCCCTCAGAGCGCCATTGCGTTGACCGTGAGAGACATCGTCCTGGTCAGTCAACCTATTTCGATTTTGTATAATATTGTAACTGACAGTCATAGAAGTAGGAGGAGCTCCTTTAGGAACAACCTGTTTGTCTATTTAAACTATTCTTTCTTTCTTGTGGTTTTACCACGTTTTTTCAATAGGTAGGCACCTACTTAGCCCCAAATAGGTAGGTTACAATTTGCCGAGAAAATTTTTATTTTATATCGAATTTTACTCTGGATATAATTGAACATGATCACCCTATTAAATTGATTGACTTTGAAAGTTTGTTTCTCTTATTGAACCTTTTCTTTGTTCAATAATTGGGTATCGATACACTTCCCTAAATCTAACCAGGAGTTTTCAAGATATCTTTCTGGTTTTGGATAAAAGATTTTGGATATTCTCACCTATTGGAGTTTGATCCATTAGGTTAAAAATTATTCCGAATAATAAAAAACTTCTGATTTCTCCCTAGAAGCGAAAAATAATACCTAGGTCGTGGATATGCGTAGGATAATATCCTACATTACATATCATATTTTACATATTATGTAAAATTTGAAGCTTCACCATTTTGGGTTATTGATTCAGCGTGAAATTTCCGACGAATCCACCATCCGAATGATTTTATTCTTCTCAGTCTTCATTTCGTCCCGCTGCGGTAGAGATATCTATCTGTTTGTAGAACGAGCTGAGCCCTTTAAAAATGCAAGTCAGTTCGCGTTGAAAGTTTCTGATTGAATTAATAAAGAACTGATCCCATCGGCTCTCGGCTGAAAAGCAAGTTCACAACCCTCAGAATCGGAACTACCAACTCATTTCCGGGATTATTATGCGCGCGAACCAACGCAACGCAAATCAACCGAAACGAGTTCCGCACAATTCCACTTCAGACGTTCGATAGGGACCGCCGGCCAACTTTTACTTCGAGAAAGCTGGAAAACCATTTGGATGCGATTCGGAACCTACCACTTTGAGGGTAAGGTTTCGCCTTGGGTATTTTTTTCGTAAGGCGATCACGTTCACCAGATACACAGCGCCCCTTCGCTCCCAAAGTTTCTTTATTACGTGGAAGCTTCCATTGGGGGTAAAGCGAGCGAAGTAAAGTTGGAAGAGTGGCGAGAAAAAAACTCGTTTTTCCTTCTCTTTTGAGAAATGAAAAACTCTCTTAGCGCTAAAATTCCGCTCTTGAGTCAGGAATGAGCAAACTTGGCGACCTTGATGTTGTCGAGCAATAAAAGCCGAGTCGAGTTTCATGTGTTGCCTCCCAGGAAAAGACGAGGTCATGTTGGTATAAATATATCGTAGAGCCAATGTGTTTTTTTTTTTCGTACTCGTGTTTCGCTTTTTCAGACCTTTTCCTTCCTTGTCTTTTGAATGAGTCGTTTCCTTTTATAATGATGTTGTTGACTTGTAATGGTCTTAGTGATGCTGCACGGAGCGACGACGGAGATGAAAATATTCTCGGAGCCGTGTAAAGAAATTGCGCAGTTTTTTCTCAATGATGTACTTCAGTTTTTACTAGTCAATTTCAGTTACAAGAGCCATCATCCGTCTATCACATTTGTGCTGCATTGAGTAAATGAGCTAATTTCCCAATATTTTAATACAAAAACTTCAAAAAAGTCTACCAAGTAGGTAGGTGTGGCTCATAGCTTTTTATTATTATTATTATTATTATTTTATTTATTGGCATCAGGCATAGCCTATACAGCCGACATATTACATTAAACTAAAACTAAACTTCAATCTTCACACATAAAATTAAACATCACTTTTATAGATTAATATCACATTCACTTAGAAAATGTACCAAGGCCTCGTACACGTCTATCTTTCCCGATGACAGCAGTACTTCCAAATTGAAGGGACTCGTCACATGTTATGTAACTTTCTGGAAGAGTATGTTTCGCTGACTGATGAAACGGCTACATGTCATTATCAAATGGTGTGCGTCCTCTCTCTCCAGGCACTGCTGACAGAGGTCCGTTGACTCCCTGCCAATCCGCATCAAGTAGGACTTGGTGACGCAGTGACCGGTCCAGACCCTTGAAATAGATCTATAAAAAGACTTGGAACGGGATGGCATGTTGGCGGTCCAAGATCTAGTCTTTGGATTTGGAAAAACCCTTATATGTGATTTACCTGCATGGTAATTTATATGCATTTGGCGCCAATCCTCTCTCAATTGCAATTTGATAGATCCATTTAGGTCCGATAGTGGAAATACGCTGAGTTGACGGAGTGGGAGTAGTGTGGCCTCCTTAGCCAATGAGTCAGCCGTAGTGCTTCCTGGGATGCCGTGATGACCTCTGATCCAGATGAATCTGGATTGTACGCCAGTTGCTCGTAAGAGGCTCATAGCTTCCTCGTATCCATTGCCAAATAACCCGACTGTATAGATGATCTGATGTATAGTTGATCTCAAAACATCAATCACTAAGTACCTTCCTCTACCCTCATAGGGGACCATCTACACATCAACCCGCACAATCTCTGAATATTGTTGGAAAATGTAGAAGTTACGCCTGTTACAAGGATTTTGCGTTTGCGCAAGCGCACAAAATACTTTCAATTTGGGGGCAATGATTTTCATTGCCACTTCACTATCTACACACCAACCCGCACAATCTCTGGAAATCTCATCGAAATTGAATGAGAATTGTAGAAGTTATGGCTGTGGCAAGGATTTCATGACAGACAGAAAGACGGACATGGAAACAAAATCGTTCAGGAAGGCCTAAAACGTAAAACGCGAGTGAAAATTTCGATTTTGTAGAACTTTTTTTTCAACTTTGAAAAGTGAACAGAAAGCTTCCGCTACCTTGGTAGACTCGGAAGCAAAAATGTTCTCTAAAATCAAAATTTTCACTCGCGTTTTACGTTTCACACCTTCTTGAACGATTTTGGTTCCATGTCTGTCTGTCTGTCATGAAATCCTTGCAGTTATGGCTGACTTTACATTTCTTATTCGATTTCGATGAAATTTCCAGGGACTGTGCGCGTTACCGTGTAAATGGTCCCCTATGAAAATCATCACTCTCGGACTGATAGTAGCCGCTTCATGCGCAAACGTGAAATCCTTGTAACAGCCATAACTTCCACATTTTCCATCCGATTTCGATGAAATTTTCGGGGATTGTGAGTTTGACGTGTAGATGGTCCACTATGAGGGTAATGCAAGGTACTTTGGAGAATAATGTTTCGAGATCAACCACTATGCATCGGATCATCTATACAAACGGGTTATGTCTACGAGGAAGCTACTTATGTGCCACACCCACTTGGCAGACTTTTTCTGGTTACCCCAAGTTGAATAAATCATTTTGAAATTTTAAAAAGTTGATGGTATTCCTCAGAGTGTAAAATCTCCCTAGAATACATTTTCAATATTTTCAATGAATCATGTGGGTCATTCTAAACTTATGGGTGATTTCATGTCCCAAGCCCTTGCCTGCCATACTATTTGTGCCATAAATTCGGAATTTTTTCGAGTGTGTAGAATAGCTTGGCCCCTACATATATCCACGGATTTTGAGTTAAATAGCTAATTAGGTATTAAATTATATTTGATTAACTACCAAATTTCTCACAACCTGCAACTGTCACAAGTTGTTGGTTATTTAATGCTCATCAATTTAAAAAAGTCTGCCAAGTGGGTGAGGCACATAGCTTCCTCGTCACCGTGACCACTGTATAGTATACGTCATTAAAAATATTTATTCTATCAATTTTCTCAATCATAAATTCAATTATCAGTTCGGAGTTGTAAATTAGGATAGAATGTGGAATATAGTTTGGTTATTTACTTCCAGGTAAACACGGCTGATGAGGTATATTAGGTTATATTAGGTATAGAATCCCTGGTATTAAACCCTTCTTTTGATGTCAACAATTATCTGAGAATTCGTAGGTACTTTCGTAAAGGCTAAAAAAAATATATATTTTTTTTTCAACTTTCGTCCAACCCTTATCGCTCTGTGCCTCAGTCAGTCAGACCACGTGTTTATTTGGAAATACAAGAACTTACGTATTTGGGTTCACAAGTGTTAGTTACTAGTAGTAGGTATTTTATCAGCCCCCCTCAGGATGACAACCAGAGGTGATCAAACGCAAAGTCTGCGAGGCTCGTGTTTTATTCTGCAAGCTTCCTGTTAAGGTTTTATAGCCTCCCGAGACTGGGAGATCCGGATGGGAAGAACAAGGGATCGGAAGCGCACATCGGATTACATACCCTCTATTTCCCTTTGCTATTCGGAACCCAATTCGAGTATTGCAGAGTCTCAGGTACCTTCCTACCCTCGAATCGGATGAGATTTTTCACGAGGGTTCAACAGAGAGGAAATACAATACGACGAGGAGCAGCGGAAAAAACCTGAACCCATTACGACCTTTTGTTCTGAGCTACTCTACCAACCAAAGCAACTTAGGGAAGTACAATGACCGATATATTTATGGGTTTCATTTGATCGTCGGCCAATTAAGCTCCAAAACCTTGAGATCAGCCCCAGCAGTAGATCATAGCAGGACAGGGGGCTGATGACAAAGTAACACATTAACATTAAAATTAATTTATTTGTTTAAATTTACAAAGATAGATAAATTAATACAAAAACCGCATTTATTTATTTTTCAAATCAACTCCCTATTTCCCATATTAATTGGTTATATTATATATACCTTTAATATAATTTATTATCTCTCAGTAGTTAACATAAATGTAACTATCCTTCTCGAGAATAATGTGATCAATGATACCTAGGTATTACGTCAGTGCATAGTTTTTATCCTATTGTACGGTGTACTCTCCATCAGAAACTCAGCAAGAAAATCATACCGCATAGTAAAAATCATAATAATTGAAAAGTTGAAAATTAGTGATGAAATTGTAATTAAAACATATTGTTAAGTAATGCATGCATATCAGGGGACGTCCCTTTGGATAAACGGTAGTTCAATGTAAACCAGTTGGTAAGCGATAAAACTGTTTCACTCGATGTAATTTATTTAGTATTTCAGGCAAGAAATAGTGGTCCCCCCCCGTCACCCTTATCCACCATAACACTTCTAGCGGCATGGGAGCATCAAATTCGAAGAGCTTTTGAAACAATCCAACATACAAATTCGAGTTCCCCCCCCCCTCCACCACCACCACCAATGGTGCCAGTCTGGCACCAAAGTGGTCAACGTCATAACGTTGAACTTTCATCTATTAGTTTTGGTAGTCAGTCGATCGAAGATCACATCCGTATTCAAGGTAAAACATGAAAAAACAAAAAAACAAAAAAAAAAAAAAAACACGAAATATGCAGTTTAAGGTGCCCTGGTACCATGGTGGCACCACTACTAGTTCCATGGTGGTACATGAATGATTCATGAATAATTCATGAAAATCCGAAGGTATTGTAATAACTCAAGTCCAATATTAGGTTTTGGAAAGTGTATTTTTCGACCACGTCCAGTTAACAACTAACTTTTTAACATACAATGTAAACAAACATTATAACAATGATGCAGTGTAGTAACCACCACACTACTCCCCTGTCTCTTGTGGTCGTACATCGGCGTGAGCCAGACGGTTGACATGAAGAAGACGCCTTTTCCGCCCCATTTTCACCTCCACGACCACTTCGTTCTTCTTTCTGGATACAACCCAGGGACCTGTCCATTGTGGTTCAAGTTTCGGGCAGCGTCCTCGAACCCGTTTTGGATCATGGACCCACACCCAATCTCCAACATTGAACACTCTATGTTTCGAGCTTCTGTCAAACCATTCTTTCTGCCTACGCATGCTGATTTTCATGGCATTTCTGGCAAAATCTCGGGTATTCTCTAAATCTGCTCTAAGCTGGAAGCCGTAAGGTGTCATCAGTGGCTCACAATCAGTGGTGGCTCTGGGTCGAATCAAGTCTTCAGGTAGGTGAAGGTCTCTTCCATATACCAACTGAGCAGGAGAGAAACCTGTAGTGCTGTGAGGTGTCGACCTGTATGCGAGAAGAAACAAGGGGATTTTCTCGTCCCAATCATCTTGTTGCTGTCCAATGTATGCAGCCAAGTATTTCGTGAGGGTACGATTCAACCTTTCAACTAATCCTCCTGATTGTGGGTGTAAAGGTGTTGCCCTTGTGCGCCTTGACCCCATCAATTGCGACATCTCTTGAAACAGTTCAGCCTCAAAGTTGGTTCCCTGGTCCGTATGAATTTCGTGAGGTACACCAACTCTACTGAAGACATTTTCTACTAGAGCCTTGGCCACAGTTTCAGCCTCTTGGTTTGGGATAGCGATTGCCTCTGGCCATTTGGTGAAATAGTCGGAAATGACCAACACATACTTGTTCCCACGCTTTGTTTCTGGGAAACGCCCAAGAATGTCAATCCCGATTCGATCAAAAGGTCCACTGACAGGACATTGGTGAAGTGGTGCAGGCAGGCTTCTTTGGGTTTTGATCTTTTGGCAAGATTGGCAACTATGCCACCAAGCCTTCACATCACCGGCCATTCCGGGCCAAAAATATAGCTGTCTCACCTTTGCAAGTGTCTTCCAATAACCGAAGTGGCCGCCAGTAGGTTGGTCATGACACTGTTGAAGGACTTTGGGAATCATGGATGTAGGGACCACCATTTGCCATCGAACGCGATTTCCTGATTCCCATTTGTGAAACAGCTTACCTGCTCTGACTTCTAAAGAATCCCAATGGACAATCAATCGATGCAATTTGGGGTCTTCTGCAGAGATTTCAGTTAGGTCAGGGCGGACATTAGAACTTTTCCACTTGAGAATTCTTTGAATGGAGGCATCCTCCAATTGACAGTTCTCATCTTCAGCAGATAGTGTTATTGCAGAAACGAAGACATTTCTCTCACGACGAGTGCAATAGGAACAGTTATTATAACAGATTCGACGGGATAATCCATCCGCATTGTTGTGATTTTTCCCTGCACGATGAACGATTTCAAAGGAATACATTTGCAGAGTTTCAAGCCACCTTGCCATTTGTCCCTCGGGTTTTTGAACAGAGACAAGCCATTTTAACGCTGCGTGATCCGTCCTGAGAGTAAATTGCTGCCCATATAAATAGTAGTGAAAATGCTGAATGCTTTTCACAGCTGCTAACAGTTCACGGCGTGTAGCACAATAGTTCTGCTCCTGCTTGCTCAAGGCTTGACTGTAATAAGCTATAACTTTTTCAATGCCCTCAGTGACTTGAGACAAAACTGCTCCAATGGCATGCCCGCTTGCATCACAGTCCAAAATAAAGGGCTGTTGAAGGTCTGGAAAGGCTAAGACTGGCGCCGTCACCATAAGATCTTTCAATCTCTCAAAACTGAACTCACAAGCTTGGTTCCAGTCAAATACTGCTCTTTCTTCTGTCAATGCATGCAGTGGCCTGGCAACCTCTGAAAATTTAGGCACAAACCTCCTGTAGTAAGAGCAAAATCCGAGAAAAGAGCGTACGTCCCTTTTACTCTTTGGTACAGGCCAATCTTTAACCGCATCTGTTTTTTTGGGGTCAGTGTGAATTCCGTTTGCTGATATAACATGACCCAAATACTGAACCTTTTGCGTAAAGAAACTGCACTTCTTCGGATTTACTTGGAGGTTAGCTTGCTGGAATCGTTCTAGGACCTTGGAGAGGTTATTCAGCACTGTTTCAATGTCTGGACCATGGATGATCACATCATCCAGATAGACAAGTGCTAGATCAGGCGGTATAATTGTTTCCATCAGGCGCTGGAATGTCGCTGGTGCATTAGAAAGTCCGAACGGCATAACTTTAAACTGCCAGAGTCCTTGACGGTCTACTGCAAAAGCCGTTTTCTCCTTATCTTCTTCTTTCATTCCTATCTGCCAGTAACCGCTTTTCAGATCCAGAGTGCAGAACCCACTAGGGCGTCTAGGAGAGATTGTACTGTAGGAAGGGCGTACGAGTCTTTTTTTGTAACATTGTTAAGCTTCCTGTAGTCGATACAAAATCTGGTTGAGCCATCTTTCTTGGGAACTAAGACCACTGGAGAAGCCCAAGGACTCGTAGAAGGCTCAATCACGCCTTCATCCAGCATTTCCCCTAAGAGCTTGTTTACGTGTTCTCTAGAGGTGAAGGGTAGCCGTCTGGGAGGTTGCTTGATCGGTTGTGCGTCCCCAGTGTTAATTATGTGTTCAACAACATGCGTTTCGCCTAATTTAGTCCCTTTAACTGCAAATACATCTCTGAATTTATTGAATACCTTAATCACTGCCGCGAATTCGTTTGAGCAAGGCTTCAGATTTGAAGTTTTCAGCAAATCCGTTGCCCAATTGCTTTCTTTCATCATGAAATTTACTTGCAGGGCTCGAACAACACACTGAAACCTTCTAAGAAGGGGAATGGTCCTTCCTTCCATTTGAAGTTCCTCTCGGGACAAGTCTAAAGTAGCATCAAGCTGCTGAAGTGTATCCAAACCCAGTATGCCTTTGTCTCTCACATCTGAAACCAAAAATGTTTGTCTAATTTTTCTACCTGCTACTTCCAGGTTGAGTACACACTCACCCTGCACTTTCAATGTGTCCTCTCCTGCTGTTGTTAAATGGTTGAAAATGGAAGGGTTGACTTTCAATTTGAGGCATTTCACTACATCTGGACGTAGGATGGATGTAGAAGCTCCCGTATCAACCAGCATGTCCATTCGTTTGTCGTTAATAGTCACTTCTGCGAATAAAGCGTCAGTTCCCGTTCGAAACGTTCTCACAAACCCATGGGGCCTCTCACCTATAGCCAGTGCATGGCCCTTGGCACTGACTTCAACTAGTTTCCCTGGTTGTTTTCCGTTCTTTAGGGCATTGTGACCTCATATGCCCCACTTCCCTACAACCCCAACAGCGGGTTTCATTTGGTGCATTTTTTGACAGTGTTACAGCTTGCAACTGGAATGCAGTAGTGAGAGCATCTTGAACGGTATTGGGTTTCGTTACAGTTATCAATTTTGCAAGATAACCAACGCCCATCCACAACGCTTTTATAAAGGCTTTAACAGCTTTCTTGAATTTGTTACTTCTAGTATCCTCTGGGTAAGCACCTCTGACTAACCTTTCAATGTCGTTTGCCAAGTCTGATAGCGATTCATTGGATTTTTGAAATCGTGTCTCTAGTTGAAGTTGGCAGTTAGGGGTCAATCTCGTTTGTCCAAACTGTTCAGCCAGAGCTTCTGAAATAGCATTGTAATTTACTCTGTCTGAAGGTGGTAAATCAGCCAGTACAGCTAGAGCTGCCCCTCGTAGACTTTGAGCCAATCTACATCCTTTCGTCACAACTGACCAATTATTAGTTAGTGATGTAACTTCTAGATGCACTTTATACTCCTCCCAGGTAACTTTCCCGTCATACGGCATCAACACAACTTCTTTTTTATCACTTTTAAATTGTTGTGTCACTGGTACCTGGCTGAGAACTTGTGAACTTGGAGGCTGCTCATGAATGTGGCTCGTTATTCGTTCAGATTGTTGGGACGATACACGATCTTCGAGCTGTTGCCTGTACTCTCGATTCTCTTCCATTAGCTGAGTCAGCTGCTGCAACATCTGTTGCTGCATTTGCTGCATTGTACCCATCATTCCTTGCAAAGAGGACGTAACAGCCATAAGCTCCGTTGACTGGTGGCTTTCTGGAAGAGATACTGGGGACCTAGGTTGTGATGTAGATGGCTGTACTTGATGCATGGATGATGGGAGAACTGATTCAAGTGGTACTGAAGACCCAGAAGCTCCAACCACTTCGAGTGAATGACTTCTTGTTGACATTGTCCGACTTCGTGTTGACACAGTCCTCTGAACCGGTGGCGCTTTCCTTTTGGGAGGCATCCTTCAGATATTCCTTCCTTCTCACGGAGATCGTTGAAACGGACGGGCCCCCAATGTAATAACTCAAGTCCAATATTAGGTTTTGGAAAGTGTATTTTTCGACCACGTCCAGTTAACAACTAACTTTTTAACATACAATGTAAACAAACATTATAACAATGATGCAGTGTAGTAACCACCACAGTATAATGAGAATTTTCCCTCAATTCCAAAGCTTGGTGTTATGTCGTCGGGTGAAAGCGATGGTCTTCACGTCGCCTTGTCGATTTTTATTGGTCCCTACTCAACGAAGGTGAAGGATGGGACAGCACTTTCTGCCCTGCGCGTTTCTGCCTACCGCATGCAGGAGTGCTTAGAACTTCAGCTCAGTCGCGTTTCCTCGGCGCGACTGCTCGCCGACCGGAGAGAGGCGGTACATTTACCTAGTTCCTAGTTGGGGCAGACAACTCCTAGGTGAAATGGGAGCGGAGGCCGGCGCGATGAGTTTACCGAGACCTACGAGGAACTTCCAAGGGGCTTCCCAGAGGTGACGAAGGAGATCAAGAAATAACCAAGTCGATTGTTAGAAGACGAATGCATGAAGGTGAAGCCTTGAGTCCTCCTTTTATACTACTTTAACAAGGTAAAGAGAGAGTGGAGGAAGGTGACGTCAAGTGACGTGTTTGTCCCCCGTACCACACTACCTACCTGGCATGATCAGTCACTCAGGGTTTCCCTTGTGTCCTTTATTGGAGAACTAACATATTTGAGTATATGAGTCATCACACTTGGGTACAATTAGTAAGCTATATAAAGGAACCGAAATATTGGAAAATCGGACATTTTTGAATGTTACCACCCCCCCCCCCCCCAAACTCGCCCCCTCCCCATGCTAATTTTGATAGTCTAGTGAAATAGTGTGCAATTTGGAAGATTTTTGAGTCGAACAAAAAAGAAACACGAAAATTGGTTGAAAACTAAGGCCTGGGCAGACGACACAAGATTTTGTGACACAAACATACACACACACACACACCTACACACACACACACACACACACACACCTACACACACACACACACACACAGACATACACCTATGGTTTTTTTCGCGGATTTGGATTCAGAATGGTCTAAAACGGATTAGTGTGTGGTTATTTTTTTTTTTTCTGTTGAGTGTAGTCCAACTTTACCCCAGATCGATCTCATAAGGACGCCCAAATCTTACTGTGGGACGTCCTAAAAAGCATGCCTCTCTTGTGAAACCCGCCAGCTGCTCAATGTTTACCGTTTCCAGACGTTCTACGCATTGCAGCCTGTTTAACTGCGCGTGGCCGAACTATTTTTTCAAGCCCATCAAGTGAAATAGGTCCTCTTCTCCCCCACAGTTACTCATGACACTTCTCAGTGCTGGTCCCTGTCGCTGTAGTAGATTGTTGAGAAACTATATATATATGTCACTCTACATTACTTATATAAAAGATACCCATCCTGCCGAATTAGGGGGAAAATAGTTCACTGTTCTTGTTTGTTTCGTGTATAAATATAATTTACTCAATAACGAATATCTGCCGAAATCTATTCAACATTCAAATTCAATCATGGCCAACTTGATTTCCTTCGTTTAAATCGGAGGTTTCCCCATTCAACTACCAACTCCCTAATGATCTACCGGATCCAACTCCTCCTAAACCATCGTTCTCCCGCCTCCCCACTCGCCCATATTTAATTACCTCTGTAAACATCATTAACCCAAAACAATTAACCTCTGAATGCGGTCGACGTTTCCGGGTGTTCTCCCGCCTGAAGCAACGGCAAATCAGTGGTCGGCGGTCTTCGCCATTAGTTCCAGCTGAAACCGCGCAATTCATTCACTTGAGTATCATGTACTGAGTACTTCGAGACTCAGCGTCTTCACAGGTCAGCTGGACGTTGGAGACGTCGTCGGCTAAGAGGGCAGTTTTATTCTCAATTAATATTTTAAAAAAATTTTATTGCACCAAGTAATTCAACTTATTAGCAACATTTCAACAAGAGTAAAACGTGAGCGTGTTACATAGTGCATCTCCATATTTAAGGCTAATTAGTGCCTTTGGACACAGAAGATTCACAGGAGGCAAAGCACAACTCGTACTGAAGAACTTCATGAAAATACTCTCTACTGCCATAGATCGTGAGGTTTTCGTCATTTCAGCCGCCTGAGCAGATCATCAACATCCAGCAGCGTCACAGCCTCCTCGTTGATGTCACTTTGTTGCCTCTGATGTTGAGCTATTGCATGAGTTTTGGTGATCTTATTTATTTTTACTTCATTCATCGTCCACCAACCAACCAATAAATTTTTAGGAATATGGTGTACAAATCTGTTCTTTTGGTTTATTATTTTCAATAATAAGCCATAATAGGAATCGAGCAAGAAAAAAATTTTAACCCCCCCCCCCCCCCCCCTCAAAATTTGATGTTTTAGGTTTCAAGATACGTAGAATCCCAAAATCGAATAAAAAATTTCCCGTCCGTCCGCCGTACGCGGTACTTTTTTTTAGCAGCACTGGACCGATTTGGTTCAAATTTGGTATATGGGCTCCATTTGGGGTCTAGTTGTGCCGCGAAGCTTTTGGTTTGATATCACTTCTGAGGGGTGAAAATTGAGGGTTGAAATTTTCAAGAGTGCCCTAACTCAAAAACTCTCGAAATAAAATTATCGTTTTTTTACCAATTTTAAATAGTATTGAATTTTTACAAATTTTTGAGACCACCCGGAGCTCTGCAGGTCAAACCGTTCGTTTCCTACGAGCACTTAAGGGTTTTCCTTCGATAAAACAGAATCACAAGTGAAGGGTCACGGGGAAAAAGGATCAAACTCCTCTTTTCCTAATTCCGAGGAAATCGAAAAACAAAGTTTGAAGTCGTCCCAGACAGACACTATGCACAAAAAAAGTGAACTGTATGGACCACCTGACCAGAAATTTAATTATGTTCAAGTGACAAGAAAGAAGATAATTTCTGAAGTAGATCGAAGATAATATCTAGAAATAATAAGAAATTTCAAACAAGGTAAGGACTTTGATCTTTTTTCCCCACAAATATCCGCGTTCTCGGTCACCATGATACCTAATATTATAACCCCATGTTACCTATTGTTTATTCAAATCTCGTAATTCACTTCAGTAAATTTACTAGGGTTTGTAGGTACCTTACTGTCACCTCCAGAAAAATGTTAGGCAAAAAGTGGCTTTATTTTCCAAATTAGGTATAGTTTTGTACAAAACATTAATTGCAAAAAGGCAAAAAAATCAATAAAATTTATTCATTTATAAAATTTACTGCGACGATCCTTTAGATGATTGATTTATTTAATAAATCATTCATCTAAAGGATCGTCGCAGTATGAAATGGCGTCATCATCTCCTACATACCCAACTTGTTGGACAGTGACTCTGAAAATGTTAGCATCGGGGTTGACGAGAAACTGACACGAGTGTTTTAAATCCTTTGATTTTGCTGGTTTGATGGGTATGGGGCCGTTGTGAAGGTTCCCTAATGTTACAGCTGCTTGGTAGGTAAAAAAAAGTTGGTACCTAGGTAAAAAAATTGGTAAAAAAAAAAATGCTTCAAATCATTGCCCAGAGGTTTACTATTTTATGTATAGATCACCCTTCTGTATAGATCCCTCCCTACCAACCGTTGGTACCTACTAGGGCATTTTTGAAAATTTCAACCCTTCATTTCCATTTGGTTGGTGGTTGGGGTTGAAATTTTCAAAAATGCTCTAGTAGGTAGTAGTAGGTATCTACGGTTGGTAGGGAGGGTTCTATACAGAAGTGTGATCTATGCAGAAAATAATAAACCTTTGGGCAATGATTTGCAGCGTTTTTATGAATCACTGCACATTTTTTATTTAAAAAAGGACCTTATAATGTGAGTTAAAACTAACGGTCACCTAGTGTTTGCAGACCCGGATTGACGGCGGAATGCTAAATCCTATTTATGTTTTGCCAAACTATTTTGTATTAGAGTAATCTTTTATTTCCAATAAACTTTTTTTTCTTCCACATTCATAAGCAGCATTTGATTGCAGATGATTTTCTGAACATTTAACCCGCCTAAAAATTTGATGGTTTACGTATCACGTGGTACGTGGAATGCGAAAATCGAATTTAGAAGCAATTTTAAGATAATTATTTATTTTTAATTTAATAGCGACCATGAGCCGATTTTGATGAGATTTGGTGTATCAGTTCCAATTTAGGTATAGTTTTTGAGCGAAGGTTTTGGTTAGTAGTCGAGCGAACCGGGACTTAGGACTTGTGAATAAATGGCTGACTGAAAATGACATGATAGTAAATGTCATTAAAACTAAATATATGCTAATATCCAAAACAAGAGACAAAGAGAATGTGGAACATAAACTAAAGATGCATGCATGTAGCTATACTGGTCCGTGTAATTGTCCAATTTTGAATAGAGTATTGTCTTATAGATATTTGGGGATAGTAATAGATGAGGATCTCAGGTGGGAAGAACATATAAAGTATATAATTACGAAATTGAGGAGATTCCCATAAATTTTTTACAATCTTCGAAACGCGCTGCACCAGGATACTCTACTAAATATTTACAAAGCTTTGGTACAATCAATCTTGTCGTTTGGGATATTGGCTTGGGGTGGTGCGTGCAGGTCTGTGCTCGACCCTCTGTTTGTCAGGCAAAAAGCATACTGAAAATTATTGCCAGAAAGAATAGAAGATATAGTACATTAGCATTGTTCTCCATACTCCTGGTCTTCTCTCTTGACCAGTTATATATAAAATGCATACTGATGTTTTATCATATACATGAAGCGTGGTTTAACTGTGCTAGAGATATCCCGTACTCGGTGAGACTGAACACACAAGCTGTAATTCCTGCTCCTCGAATAAATTTAGAATCCTCGAAGAGAACGATTTCATAAAAATCCCAATAGTATTGAGAAATGTCCCAATAGTACTTAGATGCCCTTCTAACTATACGAGAGAAAAATACAAGAAGTGTATATTTACTTGGCTGATAGAGACTGGTCATGTCCAATGTTCCTCTTATCTGACTAGTATTTATCATGTACCATAGTGAGTGTCAAGTAGCGCAATATATCGATAACAAACGTATACCATAAATATAAGTGTAAAATCTTTAAAACTTTAATTAACTATTAATCTTTCAAAGCATAACAGTCCTATAACGATTAATTATACCGAATTTGTACAAATTATTATTAATTTATGAAACATGTAGATATGTATAATTACTCAATATTGTGAATTTCTAGTATACTATGATGAATTGTAGGTGCGATCGAAATGACACTCCCCATCCGCAACACAAAGCAGTTTGCTTTACAGTGGATGGGTAATTTCCTAAATTTTACATGTTTACTTATTATTGTGTGTGTATTGGAAATAAATTATTATTGAATTGAATTGAATTTTCTAAAGGGTGTAAATTGGGGGTTGGAATTTCCAAAGCGCCCTAGCTTCAAAACTCTCTATATAAAGTTATTGTTTTTTCTTCAATTTACTATAGAATTGAATTTTTAGAATCGTATGAGACCACCTGGAGCTCTGAAGGACAAGCCGTTCACTCCCCACAAAGACTTACTACTTATGAATAAAAACTCGCACGATTTTCAAGCTTTATCCCCTTCACGGCCTTCATGGACGCAGTCTACTGTAGGATGTCCTAAAAAGCGAATCAGTACGAGTACCTTGGTACAATTCTGAAGGTCGTAGAACTCGATGTTCGGCAATTATTTCTCAAAGTCACTCTATCTCTTTTATTTCTTCGTAAAGATATTGCCTCGGGGCAGTATCCAGCCGCAATCTTCCATCCTATTCTATTGAAGAGAAGCCAACGATTTTCAGATAGTCCGTTTTGTGACTTTATTGTATATTATATCACCGACTGCGATCAGAGCCGCAGATGGCCAGGGCTCTTCGGAATTTCCCCCGCAGTTTCATTTCTCAAGTTGATTGATTCAGTAACAAATATCATAGTCTCCACAATTCTCTGCCGGCTCCTTCGGATCCTCACAATTCATTTCCTGGGTAATGTAGCTCTGCATTGTGACCGATTTCATCTAATTCAGCTGGTTTACTATTTTTCAAATTGAACACCCATTCGCAAACACATCAATCAATCGGGTAATATAACGCTTCACAAAAATTTAGATCCGCATCGCTCAGCAGATCTCCTGTACCGCAATACCAGTTTTCTCTATTCATGTCAGACATGCGATTCGTTATCCTCCAGCAATGAAGATAATAAAATAAAATACAAAATAGAGATAATAAATTAATAAAATAATAATATACACTCCTGCTTAAAATTATAGCACCACCATCCATTTTTTCGTTTATCTCTTTCCTTCTTCCCTTATAAATTTTGTAACCTGGACTGGCCACCAAGGAGCCAGACATGAATCCGATAGAGCATGTTTGGGACATCCTGAAAAGAAGAATTCGAGCCAGAAATCCACCATCAGACAATCTTCAGCAGCTGGAAACAGCAGCGAAAGAGGAATGGGACAATATCCCCAGGAAGGTATCCAAAACTTGATTAGAGGCATCTGTCGATAGCTCCGAGCCCTCATCCTAGCTAGAGGAGGTAATACCAAGTATTGAAAAGGTAAACTGGCATAATTCAAACCTTTTTTTTCACATTTTCAATTTTTATAATTTTACCATAAGGAGTAAATTTTTCTATAATTCATTAAAAACATTTTTTTTTTAATCGAATTTGTGCCTTTTTTGGTTACCTTTTTCCTTCTGTGTTTGCAAACAATGTGTACAAATAGATAAAAACTTGATAAAGGAAAAAAGAAGGGGGCAAACGGATAAATAGATGGTGGTGCTCTAATTTTGAGCAGGAGTATACTTTCTAATTTCCATTGAATATTTAATGTGATGAACCATCAACTGAACTATAGCTGTTATGATTGTGCTCAGATCTCACAACTCAAAACCTGTTTGGGAAAATTAACCATTCTAATGTTCTCTCCTCACTACGAACTCGGATTTTGCTAAATCTCTTTAGTTTGCAAAAATCAATGCATAACTCATTAACTTCATGTTAATGATAACCTGTTCATTATTTCAAAGCCTTTTTTAAAATTAATAACTCAACGTTTAACTTAAAAAAACTGCCTAATTTTTATGAATTTGCCTATACTTACTAGAGATATGAATGAAAATTTTAGTATTTACTAAGTAATTTACTATGTCTATCTGACTGACTGAAGTTAAAAGGTTGTATTATTACTGAACTGTTAGAAAAGATTAGTTAACTTGTGAGAGATGAGGTCGATATTTTGATAGGAATTTGGTTGCTGGTCTATTAAAATTAGGTTTCAGGGTGGGGTGAAAACTTTTCTCGACGTTTGAAATAAGTTTCTTGAAAGAAGGTGTAGCTCGAGGGTTCAGATTCGTAATAGATATAAATCCTGGGCTCAAGTTTGGCTGGTATGTCACCTAATCTCGTAGCCGAATATCTTGTTGTTTCCAATACTCGGCAGGTATAAGCGCCTTTGAATGACTGTTAAACCAGTTCCCCGTCGTCGAGGTAGCAGTGACCACATGTTCATTCAGAAATCGATGGCTAGGGGATAACATATGCATTATGAAAATTTGGTTCATTTTCAGGGGAAGTAAACAACTTTAGATACACATTTTACCCACTGGAACTTCATATCGCATGTTGTTCAACAGATAAATAACTTATTTCCATTGCTACCAACCAAATAACCGAGATCGCCACGATATTCCGCTTGAAATTGTGGATCGAGCGTATTCAAAACCTCATAACCCCATTTTGGTCTATTATTTTCAATAATGAACCTTTGGAATTTAGCAAGGATGATTTACGTTTTAAGTTACGTAGAATCCGAAAATCGAATAAGAATTTTTCTTTATAAACTTTCTATATAAGGGTGTTTGGATTTTTAGAATCGAATGAGACCACCCAGAGCCCTGAAGGATCAACCGTTTGCTCCCTTTGAGGGTTGGAGTTACTATAAATCGGAAACACGAGTGTGAATCGGAAAATAGGCCGAATCTCCATTTAAATTTTAGCTGATCAAAATGTGATCGCTGTTCGTTTCTTTGAGTCGTACTCAGTTTTGGGTCCTTAGCAACCAGTAATCAAAATTCTTAATGATGGCACCCACAGTTCTTCATTTCTTCAAAATAAACTTGATTTTGAAGCACGAATGTTTTTGGTAGGAAGCGACAATGGCAAAGCTGTGTTCTTTGCAAGCGAGTGATCTATAGGGGAAAATGATAAATCTGCAACTTTTTCGTTTATTGGCATCTGTTTATCCAGGATGAGACTCAGCAGTTCATACATTGATTTCTGATCGAAAGGTTTATCCTTCCTAAAAATCGACACGAAAGGCTAGTCTGTCACCATATGTATGTGATTTGCATTTTTTCATCAAAGCAGTACATATTCCTCCCTGTTTCATTGTCCTTGAGATTTATTTGATTCAAAGAAGGCTCGTAATTGTAATTTATTGTATTATCTTGCTACTTCGAACATGAACAAATACCTGTCTTCGACCTCTGTTCTCTTAATCGGCAGTCCGATAAGCCACTCGCCGGCCAACCGTTCCCCACTTCCTTCTCCCATCTCGCTACATCTCTTCCTGGTAATCGTCTAATAATTAGTCGAAGTGTAGGCTCCTTGAGAGGCCAATCCACGGCACTGCACTGCAGGTTTTCTTCTCGTGGTATACGATTTTTGAGATATTCTGCAAACCGGATTTGAAATTCTCATGTATTATTCGGCCTCTGGACTCATTGAAAAACGTTTTTTTCTCTCTCTACGTATTATTGGAAGAGGTTTCCTTCTTGATATTGACGCAGCTGGAATTTTATGAAAGATCCTATGAATGGGATTTTTTTTTCTTTTCCTATTCTACTCTTCTATACTTCTGGGTAGACCTACGAAATTGCCATTTTTGCCTGACGATTAAAACAATCTGGGCACTGAATCATCATCTGTTTGTCTTCTCTCCTGCGGCCACGTAGTTTTAATTAGTTGATAGATTAATAGGTAATTTTAGGAAATTAGGGCTAGTTGGTAAGTTTAGGCTAGGGCCAAGGAGTAGTAGAGTGACGATTACCAGGTTCCCCCTTCCTCATGTACCTTTTTACCGAATATAGATTCCGTACCCATACTTACCTTGTTTTCTTCAAAATCTTCTTGCAGCACGATCCTAGATATTGAGATTACTTACTACATTTAAATTTTTGAAAATCCTGCAATAATGGAACTACTCAAGTTTTTTGCAATAATATTCAGGTACCGAACTACCAAAGCCTCAATATCCTAATTAATTCGTTCGGACTCGAGTTATTTCAGCATTTAAAATTATCCTCGAGGGTTCTAGTGACTTTTGAAAAAGTCTCAGAACTGACTCGCAACACTTTCATCACCGTTAAAATTCAATAAACCAACGACGAGGCGTTTCATCATTCCTTTTTAATTTGGAAATATCAGTTCGCAGCGCTCCCAGATTAATTTTTTTCCGCCATTAACTCGGATTGTTCTGCGTTATTACCCTGGAAGATGGGGCTCATGTTTATCCCCTTCTTGACAAGAAAGGAGAGAAATCTTGGGACTTGAACTGCAGGAGTTGGACGACTTTTCCGGACAAATTAGGCAGAAGAGTTGACATTAATCATGGTGAACATTTTTCCTTCACCTCTGACTGGGGAGCGACGCGATTATTTCCGCGAGGCTGAGATTTGTGACTCTCCGGAGGAACGGGAATTCATCTACGATGAATTGGGAAGAGCTGAATCGTAAATCCAGTCCAGGTACATAATGCGGACTAAAATCTCTTCAACATTCCTAATCTCTTTTTCAGCATCGTATTATAAAATTTAATATATTATATTAAATTTTATAATATATTATATTATATAATATATAATATATTATATTAAATATAATATATATTTAATATATATATAATATATAATAAGTATATTATATATAAATATATAAATATATTATATATAAATATAATTTATATAATATATATAAATATAATATATATATAATAAATATTATATAATATATTATTATATAATATATAATATATTATATAATAATATATTAAATTTTATAATATATTATATTATATAATATATAATATACTATATTATATTTACTTCTATGCTGTGTGAGGAAGCTACGACTATATACCGTCCACCCAAATAAAGACCTTTTGTCAATGTTTTAATGTTTAAAAATGTATTTTTATTTAGAGGTTGTGGCGATAGTTTCATTTCTTTAGAAAATTATATAAAATGCCATAATAACAAAAGAAAGAACTTGGCCAGCATTCTTGATTAAAAGGTCAAATTTTCCTTAAATCTTTTTTGTGTGTGAAAATGACACTGTCAATACCAGTTTTATTTTCATTTTTTTTCTTCAAATGTCTGTTTATTCATAGAAAAAGGAGTATTGAAATTAAATTTTGTTGACTTTTCTTGTCGGAAAAAATTCAGTTTTATTAATTGGCTTATTCAGAATCAGCGTGAAGTTACCTACTAGAAAATCTCAAATTATGCCTAAAATTGGTTAAAATACATCGTAAATTAGTTTTATTCACTCGTGCTGCAGCTCAAAATGCGAACTTTTTTGAGAGGTTACTACAAGTTTAATTTTCTACGAAAATTCCCCAAAATAATGACGAAAGGAAGATCGAATTCGTTATGTAGCATTCTTGGCTTACGTGTCTAATTTTCCAAAAAATGTGTTTTGTATGAAAATTACCGTGTTAAAATATTATTATTAGGTAAATTCGGAATGGGTTAAATTATCAGAATATCTTATACAAAAGTTGCCTAGAATAGGTTGAAAAAAATACTCTTTGTAAACTTTCAAATTTCAGGTACCTAAGTAATAATGCTTTTTCATCAATTTAAAATAGAATTCAATTTTAAGAATCGAATGCGACCACCCAGAGCTCTGTAGGGCAAACTATTCTCTATTTGTAGGACTTGAAGCTTGACGAAGTCATTCACAGTTAAAGTTATTCACAAAACCTTACTTATTAATTTATTTACAATATTTTCAACCTATAATACCTGCAGGTAATAAAAAATTTTTAAATAAAAAATAAAATATAAATAAAAATTCTATAATAAAAAATAAGAATCTGTAATACAATTTGTAATACCTACTTATAATGTAAAGAAAAATGTATAAAATTACTAAAACGTATTTTTTCCTATAAATTTAGCCATATACGTTCGAATTTACTTTGTTTGACAATAAATAATGATGTTCAATAACTTTTCTCTATATCCAACTTAAAAAGTAGGTGCCTACCTATTTCCTTCGAAGTGCACCATAAGTATATCATAGTTTTACTATAAGAAAAAAAAAGGCTGAACGTGATACTTCTGTGATTTATTATTGTTGTATAATTAATTATGTACATTAAACGTTCCTCTCAATGTTTTTTTTTTTTCATTTTTTACTCACCTTTATAGTCAACGTAGAGGGAAAACCCACCTGGACTACAGAACATTGAAGAAAACACGGTGAACATGTAGTTTTCGGAGATGACCGCCTAAAAAATATCGTCCGATCCCAGGGTTAAGTAACGGATCAAAGTTGAGAAGTGGAGTGAACTAAATATCAATTGAATGCTACCTAGAAAAAACAAAAGCCAAGTTTGAAAAAAAAAAAATTAAAAACTTAAAAAAATAAAAATAAAAAAGAAGTTATGGCTGTGGCAAGGATTTTGAAAGACAGACAAACGAGGATCCAAAATTGTTCAGGAAGGTCTGAAACGTAAAACGCGAGTAGAAATTTTGACTTTGGAGAACTTTTTTTTCAACCGTCAAGCTTCCGCTACCTTGGTAGACTCGGCAGCAAAATTAAGTTTTGAAATAGAAAAAGTAGAAATTACAAAGTAAAATATGTAAAATATATGTACACAAACATACGTATACAACCTTTATTATACAATATTATGTACAAACCCTTACACCTTTTTCTCTGATTTCCCGAAATTTATTTGGTTAGTTGGTAGTTCTGATGACCACCAAGCTGATTATTCATCCTATCATGAGATCGATACGAGGAAACTACGTGCCGCACCTTAAAAGTGGACTTTTATTATTTTTCATTTATATTAATTTTCAACGGAGAAAGTTCCCTCAAAAGGCCATCAGTAAATACGTAGGAGACGAAAATATTTCTCCGAGTGGGTTTTTAGGAGCGGTGGCCTCCGACTAGACCTATCCGTCTCTCCGATGACTAACGAGCTCCGGACCGACAATTTAGTTCTCTCGCCATTTGCCGTTTACGTGTGTTTCGCCACTGACGACGTGTTACACGGAAATATTTTCTGAAAAAAAAAAGAAAAAAAAAATCCACACCTTGAAGCTCATGGTTTTTTTCCCCCTCTCCGAGTCGACGGACATATATCACTCGCTTAATCTGGATTTGTTCCGGGGAGAAAATCGTCGCCCTTCCTCGCTTCACACTCAAACGACTCTGCGTCTCGATACGGCACCCACACGTTAGCAGAACCGCAAACCAGCGTGGCTGGCTGGAGACGGATCGACCCGAGTTATGGTTCTATGGCGGGAAGAGACTTGAGGCACAAAGCTCGTATCAGAACAAATTTTCATTTTTTTCTCTCCTCAGTACACCGTCGTCGTTCCCGGGTAATAGGTGGGGGCAGGAGTTATGTTAGTCCCCACTGAAGACAGGTAATTTCATCGCAATTTATAATGGAAGATATGATATGATATTCGATTATTTTATTCTTCATACTGTAGGTACATATATGTACATAGTATAAGTCAATACAAATTATTAAAGCTTGTCACTTAACTTACTATCTAATTCTAACATGTAGGGCAAGGTATCAACAACAATTATAATTAGGCAAAAAAGTCAACAATGAAGAGCTCGAACTATATGAAAAACTATGAAGAACCCCTAGAAGAAAAGCGCGAGTCCTCCAACACACCTGAGTGATCTCTGAGTGAAGATTTGCCTCTACAAGTCCTCAAATTGCTTGAATTTCTAACAAATTCAGCATAAATATAATAATAAAAAGTACGAAAATTCTCTCATACGATCGTGATGCATGACTGGAACTTTTTTACTTAGTTGTTTTAATAAAATCTAAATACATTTTTCTGTATAATTTTTTATATAAATTTTCAAATGACCAGTTTCATGTCCAATTAACTTTTTAGAGTACTATTCTGATTAAAAAAAAAAACAAAAACAAAAAAACAACGTAACGATGAAAAAGCGTTGAAACCCAGAAATGGATCCAGAATGCCTCAAAACGGATTTACATGAAGAAACTTTAAACAAATTCGTATTTAATATTTTTTAGAACCATTTCTATAGTTACATTTTCTACGAATATTCTAAATTCACTAATTACAAGAATCATTAAATTAATTCTCCTGATTTGCGTAGTTGATCTTTGCATACATCTCACACGAATAATCCATCAAGACGTCTACAAATGGTACATGTCGCTCATTTAATGCAATAGTGACATTTCTAAAATTGTAAATTCTCGGGTTTCTGAAGGAAAAAACTCTCTTGGAGGGCTACAAACTAGTGCATGAAGGTCACTTCTATGCTTGAAAAACTAGTCGCGAGATGGTGTGCGTTGTCGTATACCATTCCACTACCTGTAAAATGTTGGAGGAAACAGTGATCACCAAATACAACTGACTTTGAGGATTACTGTTGATTCTGGAGCACTGGCGCTTATTGGCTAGTGGATCAATCGCTACAATTAGTTTTCGCGATAGCGAAGTGAAGGGGATAATAATAATAATAATAATAATAATAATAATAATAATAATAATAAAATAATAATATTTATTGCCAAAGACACTCTTATAAACATAATATCACAGAGTAGAGCAACAAGTCATGAATAAGTCATAAGTAAAGTAGGCAGAAGTAAGGCTATGGTTTATAAGAAAGGAATTCGTTAACTGTTAAAATTCATGGTTAATAGGATAAGCTATTAGTTGTCTTTTGAACATCGGAAGAGTAGAATTGCTGATAATTTTTTGGAGAAATTGTGTATAATGTTTGTAGAGTCTAACTGCACTGTATTCAAAACCACGCTTAAAAAATTCAAGGTGGTGCTCGTGAACTCGCAGCATGTGGTCGTGCTTGTGGTCAATTTTGCAATGGCTAAATAGCCCTTGACGTCTAGTTATGAAACATAATGCTTCGTAGATGTATAGCGAAGGGAGAGATAGAAGCCCTTCTCTACGAAATAGTCCACGACACGAAGAATTTGGTGGATGGCCCAGCAGTATTCGGAGGGCGCGCTTCTGAATTTTGAAAATTCTTTCTAAATTGCTGGGGCTCATCCAAAAAAGAATTCCATAGCGTGCCCTTGAGAGGAAAATCCCATGGTATACAGTGAGCAAAGTTTTCCTCGATACGACAGGTCGAAGATTCCGAAGGCAAAAACACACGCTGCTCAACTTAGATTGGAGGTCGGTGACATGGGTGTGAAAGTTGAGGTGTTCGTCAACTCGAACACCCAGGAAGCTAGCTGAGGATAAGAAGAGGCGATCAATTACATCGCCAGTCAACGTAATTGTGGGAGTGGGGGCTCCAAGGTTCCACGGTCGAAACCAGACACATTTTGTTTTCTGCATATTCAGAAGAAGGTCATTTTGGCTTATCCACTTCTCGAGATCAGTGAATTTTTCCTGTAGGGTGCAGATGCAGTGAGATGGACTCTTGCCACTAACTGGATATCTCGGTGTTCTCACTTTTTGCTCCTAGGACTCGACGGGAGCACTGGAGCCGTCGCCCCCTACTTCAGGATATATTAAGGGTTAACTGGGTGAGACAATAAGTAGCTATGAGCGAAATCATCAGAACTGGAAGACAGCTGATGACGTCCGCGACGTCAGGGGTGACAATCGGACGAAAATTCAACCTGAAATGGTTGTTTACTTACTGAAATGCATGGATAGCACACTATAGGTACTCCATGAAGGAAATGTGACCGGTTCATGAACAGTCAGGTCATCGATAATTCCTATGGATTAGGTGGTATAACTCTCTCTATCCATTTAGCATCACAAAGCAAAGACGCAGTCGTCTGATCTGTCGGAAGTCTGTCCATTCCATCAGACAACGGACGTTGGCTCTCGTGTTTCATTTCTCGTTGTATGTCATCGCTGACGACTCGAACATGGACGAATACGACTCCTCAAACACCCAATACAATGTAGTCTACATAATTGTACTGCATCCGGTCTATTAACCTCGATGAAGTGACGCAACACTGTTCAGAGTGCAGCAGTTGGAATGGGTTCATAGAAAGACGCATATCAAACCAATTAGGAGGGTTCAAAAGGGGTGGGTTTATCAATCGTTAATAATCTTTTGTTGGTTTTTCATCGTCATTACAGAAACACGACTGATGTACGACAACCTCGTATCGCTACAGGGTATTATGATGGGGGGGGGGGGGGGTTGAAGTCAGGGGCTTTCGAAGTGATTTAAAGCGATGGCTATTTCCGAGGATGAACGAGGACGGTAGGGCTAGCATGAGCCCGTGTGCGTCCCCTGTATGGACGTGTGTATGAGTACACCCACGCAAGTATACGTGTAGGTATGTGTCGACAATGAGTCCCCATCCATCCTGCGCTGGTTTTCTAACCCGAGGGGAGATTCAGGCCGGAAGTGGGCTAAAAAAAGTCGTTCTCCGAGAACCACCAGCTAAAATCGGAGTGACAACCCTTTCATTCATTCTATCGGTAGAGTTGAATGCTTCTGTTACTCTCCAAGATAGGCCGTAGGTACACGTAACGTTTAAGGGAGACGACAAGTGTGCGAGTGAGAGGACAGATGCCAATAGTTTTCAACATTTATCTCAGCTGTTGGTTGACCAATTTCAAAATTTCAAAGTGAACTGAATTCATCAGCCACGAACGCCATCTATTTTTTGAGAATCACACTAAGTGGCCGTCCACCATAGCCTTAAGAAGAGACAACTCTATAGTTTGGAAAATGTTATTGATATTTGAAATATTTTATTTACCTACCTATTTACTTCTTTGATTTGCCGTATCCAAAATGAATTTAAAAAAATAGACAAATTTCGGAGGGGGCTTTTTTGAGACTGATGATTCTGGATAACAAACTGAGCTCCTCTCTGATCAGCTGGGTGAGCTACTTTTGCATCTGGTGGCCCCAAGAAGATGAATTTTCGCACGGATATATGTATATTTTACTTGTTTTATTGCACCAAGTTACAACTTATAAGTAGCTGGTTTACGTTAAGAAAACTAAGATACTTCACTCAGTTCTCATTGTCCTGAAATTTGCACTTCATGATGGTCACTCTAAGTGGATTAGATCGTGGTTCTCTTAAGTCTAAGCAGATCATCTGTGTTGAGAAGCTGGACGACACCCTCATTTACATGAACTTGGAGCCTCAAAAGGTGATTCATGGCTTGGATTTTAATGACCTCATCGACAGATTCACTCTTCAGCTCGTAGTGAAGTCTGTCATTTCTAAAGTATCTGTATGCATCAACGCAGCATCGCAGTACATTATTCTGGAAGCGCTGAATTATGTCTCGATTGCTCTGGGCGGTGCACCCCCACAGTTGTGCACCGTAGGTCCAGACAGGCTTTACGACTTGCTTGTACAGTATGAGCTTATTGTGGACTGAAAATTTTGACCGTTGGCCCATCAGCCAGTACATTTCCCTGAATTTAATCAAAAGGTCAGGTTTTTCTTCTTGACGTGGAATATCCACCTTAGTTTGGCTCCAGCGTAGTTCCAAGATATTTCGCTTCATTGGCATACGGCATCACCATGTCATTGAGAGAGGCTGGCACATAGTTGATTCTTTTATTCGTGAAATCAACAAGCACTGACTTTGTTTTCCGGGCTTGGGAATCATGATTATCTCTGCGATTTTCCATAGCTGGGGCACATGGCATAGCTTGAACGCACTATTTATGATCTTTGTTATTTTGACAATCACTTTTCTGGGTAGGTGCTTCAGGATTTGACCTGTAATCAAGTCGTAACCTGGCGCTTTAAAAAAAATAATCTCTCTCTGAATTGTTCTTTGCACTTCTTTGACTTTTTTTTGATACTGATGATTCTGGCCAACAAACTGAGCTCCTCCCTGATCAGCTGGGTGAGCTACATTTTACAAGACAGGAGGGACTGAAATGCTTGGGGAAAGAGATTTTGATTTTCTTCATAATTGCTGTAGGTTCATTATTTTACTTATGATTTTTTATTTGATTACAGTTGAAAATGTAAATTTAATATTTCAAAAGTGAATTTGCAAGTTGTTTTGTGCTCTAGAACTTATCATATAATATATTACATTCAGTATTTACTTCTAGTTGATTCAAATGAATCAACATCATGGAAGACAGAGACTTTTCCTCCATTGGCTTTGAAAATATAGGGATGAGGCCGCGTTTGTTATTCGAGTGGTGAATGAATCAACGCTCAACCTACCCCAAGTTTCCTACCCCGCCGTACAAAAAGAGCGGAGGAAGTTTCCAACGTCTTTCTAACTTTGACAGCCGCTACGTAAGTTTCGCTGAGTCGTCGCATTGAATCCGAAATCCGCAGCAGAGCGCTCTTTCGAGTTTTGTGGAGAGAAAAAAAAGCTCTAAATGACAATTTTTGTGGGGTTTCGGCACCGCCTGGTTGTCGATTAGTATTATTACGACGTTTTTGATGTACCCTGAAGAGTGGAACCTGAAATGCTACAGTCAGGAATCTATCAGATATCGTTGGAATAGTCACGCTGTTACCATTTTGGTTTATTATTTTCAATAATGAACCTTTGGAATCGACCAAGAAAAAAATTTTAACACCCCCTCAAAATTTGATGGTTTACGTTTCAAGGTACGTAGAATCCAAAAATCGAATAAAAATTTGGCCGTCCGTCCGCCGTACGCCGTACGCGACACTTTTGCCACTTAGCATTGACCGATTTTGATGAAATTTGGTATGTAGTATCCATTTGGGGTCTAGTTGTGCCCCGAAGCTTTTGGTTGATGTAGGTCACTTCTAAGGGTTCCAAAATCAATTTTGAAATTTTGAAAACGCCCTAACTCAAAAAATTTAATATAAAGGTATTGTTTTTCCTTCAATTTAAGATTCTATAGAATTTCTGGAATTTTTTGAGACCACCAGGAGCTCTGTAGGACAAACCGTTCGCTCCCTACAAAAATTTAAGTGTTTATATTGAAATGTTTATATGTATAAATCAAAACACGAGTGTGAATCGCAAAAGAGGCCTAATCTCCGTTCAAATTAGAGCTGACCAAAATGCGATCGATGGTTGGTGATTTTGATTTTTTTTTTTTTCATATTGGATGGTTGGTGATTTTGTAGACGAGTGATCTATATAGAAAAATAATAAACCATTGTGTAATAATTTGCAGCGTTTTCGTTTTGTGAAACCTTCTCTATTTTCAATCAACTATCGTTGCTTAGGAAAGGCTCGTTCACCATGGAAAAATACGTCTAATTCATGAGAATCTAGCCCCCAACAATCCTAGTCGGGTTTCAGCGCTACCTCCCGCCACTTCTACGAACTACCATTCCTCATTACCATAACTACCATTCTAAAGATTGTTTTCTCGTAATCGTTTTCGTTTCTCATATCTCTATAACATGAACCAGTGACGATTTTGGAGATCAGCTTTGAAATTGAATGACTGGGCACGTTTCGCAACATCAAACGACACTTGGCAACATTGTCACGTCCATAACTGTTCAGAGAGAAAACAATTTATTAGAGAAACGAAAACGAATATGGAAAACGAAAACGGTTGCGAGACAACAATCTTCAGAATGGTAGTTCGTTGAAGTGGCGGGAGGTAGCGCTGAAACCCGACAAAGATTGTTGGGGGCTAGACTCTCATCTCCAATTCGCAACTTGCCTGGAAAATAGTACGTGAAATAAGTTTTGACAGCTAAAAAAGGTCCCGGCAGCCTGCGCTCTGACGGTTCAACAAAATAGCGACCCCACCCACTGAATACAAAGATGATGGGAAAATGAATGTTCAATAATCGCTATGCTAAATGAGGTTGATTCGAAAAGTCAAGTAAATATTACCATGGAGATGGTCAGCTGGTTAGTCCTCATAAACAACAAACTAACAAAAATAGACAAAATTCGAGTTTTTTGACTTGGATATATTGCTGGCGCGGGGGGGGGGGAAGTACAAAAAATAGAACGTTACAGAAGAGCATTTTAAAGTTTCAAATTTCATTCCTAATTCAGGAATCCACAATAATTGATATTTAACCCAGCCATTTTTTCACGAAAGTATCCTGAAACCGAAATGGTAGCTCGAACTGCCCCTCAAATTACGTCTTAATGGTAAATTCAATGGTTTTTCAAAAATTGTCGAGTTAGCTGGTTACGTGCAGTCTAATTTCCATACTTACTTGGTTACGAGCAACCACATTTTCAGACTTTCCTGCTCACCCACCATAAGAAAACCTACTTGCCCTGTTAAGCACAATTTAGTACACTGGGAAAAAGCAGGTAAACTCAATTACCGGTCTGTGCTCGAAATAGAAATTTCGGGAATGAAAGTCAACCGAATAATCACTAACCCCCAGCCAATAGGAAGCATGGTAGACTTACGCTGGTACTCGCAAGCGAAATCTGACACAAAATCACGCCTACAGTGAAGATATCTCGATTTTCACCAAAAAACGACTTACCTGGTTTTTTCCCCCGCCAGTAGGGATGGAATATCGAATGAAATACATCGATATATCGATCAAACGATATATCATCAATGAGATATCGATACCTTCGATATATCGGAGGAAATATATGGATATTTCGATATATCGGAAGATTTACTTTCAAAAACCCGTGAAGTAGGTAGGTGAATTTAATCGTTTTAAAACAATATAAAATTCATTTAGGATGACATTTATGGACATATCGGAGTATCTAATTGGAAAAACTTGAAGAAGTAAGTAGGTAGGTGAATTGAAAAGTTACGAACATCATTTTGGAAGGAATATTATCGATATACTCAACCTATCGGAAGATATATTTGAAAAACCCTGGTGAAATAAATATTAACCTACTTTCAAAAGTTACTGGGTATGATGAATGATCTGAAATGAATGATCAAAATTCATTGTTTAAAAGCTGGAAAAAAGTGCGAAAATGTCATTGCAATGTTAAATTAATTTATAAATTGACAGAGGTGTATACTGTAGGCAATCATGATCCTTCAAAATTGAAAATAATTTATGTGAAAACTTGCTTCACTTCCTATGGTGGGTAGTTTTAATCTAGACTAGCCTACATTACTTTTGAGCCTTGAGAGCTACAGTAGCTGTAGGTGTAAACTAGAGTAAAAAAAAAGTAAAGTAAACAACCATTTCAGGTTGGATTTTCGTCCGACTGTCATTCCTGGCGTCGCGGACGTCATCAGCTGTCTTCCTAAGGGAAGATCACCTGTAGGTGTAAACTATGTACACAATCATGCCTGAGCTGAAGTCAACAGTCTGTAAACAATTCATCACTAGGTACCTACAAACTGGAAACAAATTTGGAATACAATTACTTGATGTTTTACAGCGTCTCTTCTCGTCCATTCATTTCAATATTTAATTTTTACTAAAAAAAAATAAAAATTTTAAAACTTGAAAATAGGTTGCGATATATCGGTAAATATAAAATAATATGAAAATATATAATATAATAAAATAATAAAAATATAATAATAAAAAATAGTAAAAAATAATAATAAAACATAATAATATAATATAATAAAATAATATAAAACAATATAAAAATATTGACCGATAATATCGGTACTCTATATCGATATAAATATATCGATATATCAAACGTAATATATCGATATATTTCATATATCGATAAATCGTTGCCATCCCTACCCGCCAGCCATTTATGTCTTTTGGCTGGGGGTTTATGGAATTTTTCGCGACACTTTTTTTGGCACAAGCGACAAATGCAACGCGATACCAGTAAACAAAATCATAGCTACATCTCGGTAGCTATGTCTGTGTGTATTTTATTTCATCATTTTGATTTTCAAATTACATTTACAACGATGGACAATATCCATGATCTATTGTTTTTCCCCCTTATGGAGAAATTGATAGTTATCCGTATAAGATGAATATAAGACAAGTATACAGCTGGAAAAACACTGCCCTCATGTCACGTGCCCTCACGTGACCTCACGCGGCGTGAGCTCCGTTCTCCCATTATAGTAAGAGTAGTAATAGAATTTTGTAAGTATTGTGTTTTATAAGTATAGAGTTTTATAAGTGGTTTAATATAGTAAGATTTTAAAGTTAGAGAATATTAAAGTAAGTTAGCATATGTTAGAGATTATCAAAATGTGTCCTTTTTTCTGTCCAATCATGTATTGTTTAGTAATTTACTTATTAGTGTAATGTGTAGTAGATATAAATTTATTTACCGATATGGAGCGATTTTGCAAAGATCCTACCCTACAACACGGGCCAAGCCTAACGTCGGGTAGGAAATCTGAGCAAATCGCATCCCTTCATGCATTTATATTATTGTAAAGTGTACAAAATGGCTCCAAATAAATATCTATCTATCTATCTATATTCTATAGTAATAGAGTTTTATAAGTATTGTCATCCAATGCCATCAGTTCGAAGGTAAAAATTGGCTCACTCTGAAACCAGTCCGTCCGTACCATTCAACCTCGTGGGTCTCAGCACTTTTTGGTATAAGGGCTTCCTTTACAACGGATGAGATTTTTAAACACTGAAGCAGAAAATTGGAGTTCCCATTCTTCTACTGGCTTGATATACGAGCTCTCCCGCACACAGTTTACCGTTTTTTTTCTCCAATTTTTCGATTGATAAACTCGGTAGATATGTATCTATCGTCAGAACACCGTATTTTACCTTTACGTAGCTATCCTGATCAGACAGCTATAATACTGTGACTGTAATGAGTTGTCGCAGATAGATTGAAACCATGATTTGAGAACTTAGAAATAAAACAAAATTCCTCGTATCCATAACCCGATTATATAGATGATCCGATGCATAGTAGTTAATCTCAAAGCATTAATCTCTAAGTACCTTTCACTACCCTCATAGGGGACCATCTACACGCTAATCTTGACAATCCTAGAAAATTTCATCAAATTCGGATGAAAAATGTAAATGTTATGGCTGTTACAAGGATTTTACGTATGCGCATGCGCAGTGGCTACTATCAGTCCGAAGGTGGTGATTTTCATAGGGGACCATCTAAATACCAATCTGTAACAGTAGTGTTTGACAATCGACCCGAAGTAAATTATGTCAGCTTTATTGGGATTTTGGTCCAACAACAAAATCCTCCTCTTTCACCAAATTTTCGAAAAATTTATTTTCTTCATCAGGGCTCAGAGGATGAGTTTAGGTTTGAACATCAAACCACGGTCGGGAACGAAGAAGTATAAACCAGGAACACTAATCATTAAATTGGTGTTAAAAAACTTGACTATTATAAATGAATCGATGAAAATAAAAACAGTACAAGTCCATTTTTGACGATTGTTGAAAAATGGCTTTTTGTAGGTTGTAACTAGTAGAACTACGCATTGAGCACAAGAGCAGTATACTAACCACACTCGCTAAGCTTGAACAGATCCTATATGAAAATGATTGAGGGAAAAAACAGTAGGAGTCCATGGACTTATACCACCTGACACCTGATATCTCGATAAGCTGATTGGGGACATGTACTGTTGTCATTCTCACTGATTCAAATAAAATTTGGAAAAACACAATAACATCAGGCATTGATATAATAATATTGGTAAAAATAAAACAAGATAGTCAGAAAGACACAACAACAAATCAATCTGTAACATCCCTGAAAATTTCATTGAAATCGGATAGAAAATGTAGAATTTATGGCCGTAACAAGGAATTCAAGTTTGCGCATGCGCAGCGGCTACTATCAGTCCGGGGGTGATGATCTTCATTGGGGACCATCTACAAGCTAATCCGCATAATTCCTGAAAATTTCATCGAAATCGGGTTGAAAATGTGGGAGTTATGGCCGTTACAAGGAAATTCACGTTTGCGCGTGCGCAGTCGCTTCCATCAGTCCGAGGATGATGATTTTCATAGGGGACCGTCTACACACCAACCCGCACAATCCCTGCAAATTTCATCGAAATCGGACAATAACTTCGTATAGTTATGCGCGTTACAAGGAATTCATGACAGACGGACAGACGGACAGACAGACAGACACGGAACCAAAATTGTTCAGAAAGCTCTAAAACGCAAAATGCGAGTGAAAATTTTGATTTTGGAGAACTTTTTTTTTCGTCCTTGAAAAGTGAAAACAAAGCTTCCGCTACCTTGGTAGACTCGGAAGCAAAACGCTGTAAATTGTTACACAACGGGTTATAATGTTTCCGTCAAGATCACCCGTCTGTGAAGAACACGGTTTTCCCATTGATATACTTATCTCCCAATCGCATTACTGCCGTGCTAAGCCGGAAAGTCGTATCTTGACTTCATCCAACTTTCGGGAAAACGACCTAATAAGTTTTGTGGCGAAATAACTCTTTCGCGGGATTATTTTTCTTCCTTTTACCACAAGTAAAGGTTTTTCTTAAAGGAAATTAGTAGCCAAATCGATTTCTGGAGTCAAAATTAAACATTTTTGAGTGTAAATTGTCAAAAAACGATGTACGAGTTTACGCTGTCTTAAACCCGAAGTTACGACTATTCTGTTCTGAATACGCAACCATGAGACTTTGGAATGCTATGCAAATTTTAATTCCTGAAATTTTATAATTATATTTAAATCATGAAACCATTTCACCTTAATTATTTTGTCATCCTTCTTGGCTCAAAGTCAATCGCATTTCACATCTGTGTTCAGAGTGTAAGAAAAAACAGCTGAATCAATAAAAATAAACGTTCAATCACGTAAAGTATAAACGTAAATTCACCACTAAATTCCGAGTTTTCAGAGACAAAAAGTCGTATCGTGCCGTTTCAGAATGCAAGAAGTCGTATCATCGAAATACTAAGGCCGGTTCCCGTATCAGTGTCAAGATACGAGTTTTCTTCTTCTGAATCGCTCTGATACGACTATTTCTTAGCAGAATCAAGTTGACACGTCTTAACGCGAAAATCGTGAGGTTTGTATGTTTGTATGGTTGTATGATCTTTCTTGTAGAGACACGACTCTAAAACTCCGAAAATTGATAGAAATCGACCCCCAAACCCCCGGGTACCAATAACTCAATTTGGTCAAATTTTCACGTTACGACTTTCTGGCTTAGCCCGGCAGATTATTGCGCAGGGTTAACAATCAAGTTAATTTTGACAGATATTTCCTACCAGCTAGACATGGTACAATATTATCGTTCTAGTATTGTATTATGTATAATACAATGCACATGTGTAGTATGTATAATAATGTATAATGGTGGTAGGTGCTATTGATGGAGAACCAGTGATCTATACAGAAGGGTGATCTGTACAGAAAATAATAAACCTTTGAGCAATGATTTGCAGCGTTTTTTGTTTGTTGTCGAAGCCGAAAATCTCGTTGATAACTCGGAATTGTGGCGCACTCCAAAAAATGTGAATGTTAAAGACGTCTGTTTTATAACGAGCTCTTCCGTACATCAGTTCAGCTGGGGTAGCTGTAACAGAGCATTTCTTTAGTGAGCAAAAGTGAACTAGAGCATCGACTCGAGTATTCAATTCCACACCAACAAAATCTGTATTCTGTGAGTGTCATTCCAACGTATATAATCTTGAAATGTGAAACATTAAATTTTGATGGAGTTATTACAATTTTGTGCTCAATTCCAACGGTTCTTTTGGTACCTATTGGAAATAATAAACCAACATGTTTCAAACGATGACTAGCTAAACATGTTGGATTTCATTCATCAGAACTAGGCTATTCGTCCCCTGACAATTTCATCAAAATCGGACCTTGATTTCCAGTTGCAATGCTCGGGTCAAGGGTTGACCTCAGACAGAAAGACATTAATGATAAATAAGCCAATAAACTTTAAAATAAAATTCTATATAAATTTTGGAGGATCCAAAGTTTTTTTTAACGAATACAAAGCTTTCCTATCTTGGATTGCTAGGAAACGAAAATAAAGTCTTGAAACGAACATTTTGAGACCTCTGCTTGAAGGGGTTTCGGGGGTACCGCATCGCTTGATAATACCAACGAGTTCAATCGATCTAGCTAGAGAGCCAACTTCAGGCTTGTGAATCAAAAACTTAGTTCCAACTCCTTTGCGAATTAATCAAACGGCACCGGCGGTTTCGCTCCTTCGTAACTTCTCTAGATTTCCATACTAACACGATAAATTTCTTAGCAACCTCGATCAATCTTCACGAAGATTGAATCGTTTGAGGGATCAAATCAAGTTGAATCTCCCGGAGGAATTTTAGGTGCTAAAAACTGCAAAAAGTTAAACGATATTTTCTTTACCCTTCCTTCCTTTATTGTAACCTCCCTCTCTTGTACACATTCCATAAATAAAAATATTTATATAAATAGAAATATGAATTTAAATTCTATTCTATTGTTATTCTTCATGAGAAAGGTATACTGCCCACCCAACTTGGCAGACGATTTTATTCCGATTTAAAAAAGATGAATTTTGATCATCGAAAAGGCCATGCAGAGTTGTATAACCAGCCATTCGCTTCCCAGACTCAAAAAAAAAAAAAAAAAAAAATTGCTGAATTACGGCCAAGGAATTGCTTCTCTTCTTTATTAAGCTCGTAACCTTCGTGTCAAGGGCGCGGTAAGATCATAAATGACATCACTGCAACATGTAAAACAAGTATAAGTTTCAACAGTGTTGTCAACAGTGTTGTTGGTAAGGAGGGTAAAGTCGTTTCAAAGAAGGTGTTTTTTCTTAGAGGTCGTTTCAGGAGGTAAATCGACAAAGGTTATGCTTTCTAGACGACGAATCCGCAGTTATTGCAGTTCGGTGGATACTGTCTTTCCATGAGATGACCCGGCATGGGTCTTTTCTGGCCAATAATCTGGGGAGTAAGAACTACTTTTTCTTTCCGTCAGTTATACTACCAGCAGCCCTTGCATTTTTGTGAACAACTCCGTTACCATTGATGGTATCCCTTGGTACTAGGGATGGGCGATAGTCGATAGTTACTATCGAAATATCGAGAGTTAATGACTATCAATAGTATTATCGATAGTCATCCCCTATCGATAGATTTTTACTTTTTCGTATTTTTGAAAATCTCAGCATTTAGAGAGCTGTGATAATACTGAGACGAGCGGTGCAGCCTCAACTCCTGGAATTCCAAGTGAAAGAACTCCTCAATTCACTGGTATTCTCGAAGTTGAGGTGTCAGAATGTATGCTGTGTGTGTGGATGTATGTGTGCTGCTGTATGTTGTGAGTACCTCATTTCGAGAAATTAGGTATTCACCACTTGTGCAAAGACTCAAAATTCGTGGTATCAACTTTACCTCTCAATCGTCTAACTGTCTCCCTATCTAGCAATGCTAAACTGGAAATTATTTTTATACATTTTAAATCAATTCGATTTTTGTTTGAAATCTCTGTATAATCTTATGAACATACCGAATCCTGCAAGTAATAGATAATTAAATTCTATTATATTAAGATCTCCATCGGGCATTGCTTTTATCCGTGTGACGCCACACAGAATGGATGTATCGATTCTTCGACTAATCGAACGGTTATTCGAATCTCGCTGAAAGGTGGCCATTTTGACTCCGTTATACACATAGATTGTATGGACGGTTTTTCATTATGCCAATTTATGCGGTTATTAGCTGCTCTTCTCGTCCCGGAAGCGGTATTTAATTTTTTGGTTTGCCAAAAGTGATTAGAAACAGTGTGGAAAGACAAGAGAACTTTCCGAAAAAATAAGAATATCAGCCTTTTGGCGTCACTGATTCCCAGCGTTCCTGACAACCATGTTCGATGTACTGACTGAATAGGATCAGTGACTACACGGTATGATCCAGGTCAAATAGGAGAAGAGAAGACAGACAGAACCAGAACTTGTTAAACACCAAGTGTTACGTGGTTTAAACGCCAGGGGATGCTATCATAACATTATTTTCATCAAACGACCGTTGTTGAATCTACTACCTGTCCAAAACATGGCATACATCGTTATTATTTCAATTAACCTAATAATAATTGGATAACATTTGAATTACTTACCTTTCCAAACACCACCACCTTGTCACCTGGGAGTACCTTGCATGAGACAGATTTCACATGCCCTGAAGTAACGAAGTTGTGCGCATCCAAAGATTTGCAGCACTTCAGTTGCTTCACGGATATGAAATCCGTCTTCAATACAAGATACTCCACGAGATCTTCGCGAGTTATGTCAGGAAAATCGTCACACTCAACAACACTCTGCTCAAAGGGGTCTAAACCACCGCAGAGACGTATTTTATGTTCATACCTTCTCAGGTCGTCACCTGAGGGTGAACACACATACTGAGTATGAAATTTCTTGTCAGACCTCTAACCCACAAGAGAGACATAATAATAACGATTACATAATTGCTTTTAAAGAATATTATCACAATCGTTCTGTTTACATACCAAGAAACTTGGTATGTAAACAGAATAACCTTACTGGATAGGAGCGCAAATGGCGCCCCTTTGCGATCAGCTGATCGGGCCAGAGAAGGTTATGTTGAGCAGGTTATGTTTGATATCGAAAATAATCGATTATTGAGTCTCGAGGATAAAACGAATAGGGAATAGGGAAAGCAACAATCGAAAAACTATCGATAGTATCGACCCATCGATAGTGCTGAACTATCGACTACTTATCGCCCATCCCTACAAGGTACTCATGGGAGAGCAGCTGTAGTCCCTAGAATCACGAGACAGCTGATGCTTGAGAGTTTATAATATCTCACTAGGTGATGAGCGATATGAATGCCATAACCGTAAAATAATTAAATAGGATAAAACGCTGCAAATCATTGCCCAAAGGTTTATTATTTTATGTAGAGATCACCCTTCTGTATAGATCCCTCCCTATAAACCGTAGGTACCTACTAGGGCATTTTTGGAAATTTCAACCCTTCATTTTCATTAGGTTGGTGGTTGGGTTGAAATTTTCTAAAATGCCCGAGTAGGTAGTAGGTACCTATGGTACCTAGGGAGGGATCTATTCTGGAGGGTGATCTATACAGGAAATAACAAACCTTTGGGACTACAATGGATGTCTCGACCTGACCCAGGCCAGATGGGTGTTCAAGGCGAGAGGAGGCCTGATATACCTGAATCTCCAGCCGTGGCGTTCACCGCTTGCCCAACGCTGCTCACTCTGCAATTTGAACGAGGTGGAAGACATCTTCCACTTTCTGGCAAAATGCCCAATTTTAAATGCAATCCGGAAAAAATGGAGTGGGGTGGGCCAGATGTCGCGAGAAGAGTTCACGAGGAGACTTGCGCAGCCAAACTTCGTCCAGATAGCCGGTTTTTGTCGTGAGGCGTGGAGTTTTCGATTCCAACTAGTGCAGCAGTTCAACTATTAATATAAGCTCTCCCTACAGTAAACGAATTAGAAATTTGTAAAAATATCCATAAACCTAAATGAAATAATTAATTTAAACAAAAAATAATAAAAAACTAAATGTCAGCATAGCTATTTGTTGTAGCAACGCCTGCCAACCCGGATGACGGCCGATTGAGCCATTCCGTGTTTGGATTTTGTGAATATAAATTGTATTATGTATTATTTGCATCTAGAGAAGTATCTGATATTATTTTTTTGTAAGAAATAAAAGTCCATTTTCATTCATTCATTCATTCATTCAACAAACCTTTGGGCAATGATTTGCAGCTCTGCAGTCCCGTCGTTCGGTCCCTACGAGTAATTAAGGGTTTTCCTTCGATAAAACAGAATCATGAGTGTGAATCACAAAAGAGGTCTAATCTCCGTTCAAATTTTATCTGACTAAAATGCGATCGCTGTTCATTTCTTCGATTTGTATACAGTTTTGCCTTCTGCGTAACCAGTAATCAAATTTCCATATGAAGCTTTCTATTTTTCCAATCGAGTGTGAAGCGTTTAGTTCTTTCTAATAAACTTGATTGTGAAGGTGTGAAGCAGTATGGTGTGGTAGGGAGTACCAACCAATGGTTGGTAGGTAAAAAAAAGTTGGTAAGTAGGTAAAAAAAACGCTGAAAATCATTGCTCAAAGGTTTATTATTTTCTGTATAGATCACCCTTCTGTATAGATCACTGGTTCTCCATCAATAGCACCTACCACCATCTGTGTTCTCCCTTGGCCCTTCCTCTCAAATTTCAGCTTCCTGCGTTCAATAGGATTGAAAATGGCTTTGGAGCTCACTCAGCCGATCAGTGCTCTTCCAGGCGTCTCCAGCATTCGAGAAGATCTTCACTCTTCAGATCACTGATCAGCTGAGTGAGCTCCGAAGCCATTTTCAATCCTATTGAACGCAGGAAGCTGAAATTTGAGAGGGAAGGTCAAGGGAGAATACAGATGGTGGTAGGTGCTATTGATGGAGAACCAGTGATCTATACAGAAGGGTGATCTTTACAGAAAATAATAAACCTTTGGGCAATGATTTGCAGCGTTTTTCCTCCACCGGACAAATCTCACAAACATGAAATTAATGATACTTACACCTTCCACACGCAAATTAGGTTCCACAAAATACTTAAGTGAGTCTACAAAATATTTTATGTGAGATGGAGGGGTAAGGTTGAATGACGAGGTTTCCGAAGGAGATTAAACCGAGGGGTGCGACCCCAACAACTCGCTCTCACTTTGAGCCATCAAAGAGCAAGTCTGATGATTTAGTCGTTGCGTTACCGGATTACCTATTCATCGAACCTCAAAGCGCGAGAATGAAGCTCCCTTTGGTAAACACGGAAACCCTGTTTTTAAAGAGTGTTTCATCAATTTATTCTTCAAAAATTCGGTGTAGGGGAAATTCAAGCTTCATACCTGTAACGAGATCAAATCAGATTATGGAAGAGAAATTATAGGTATTTAACGAGCAAAGTTGTCGTGGAATCTACATGTCGCATCAAACAAGTTAACCTGGATGAGTGTGCGAAGCGAGCGGCCTTGCTAGCGACGAATTATAATTAATTCTTGAACCAAGGTCCTTTCGCTGCTAGAAGTCTTTGCGAATGTACCAGATGTCATGAAAGTGTCTTCTCAACTGATGCTATTTAAATCTATCTCTCTAACGAACTAATTAGAAGCATTCCAGCACGCGCTGTTTGCACGCCTGTCATTGATGATAATTTGTGCGGATCCACGTTTTGCGAACAACACGTGTGGGTGGCTTTGAATGTTTTGAAATTTCGGTTCGTTTTAAAAACCTCAGGATTTCCCTCTCGTCAATCATTTACAATATGGGCGTCACACAAGTATCAGTGGCGCTTTTCGCGGCCGTTTCTTTATCAATGGTGGTAAGTAATGCTCTTTAGAAAACTATTTTCAATCATCCATTTATTCAATTTGGCGCTTCAACTTTGAAGCGTTTCACGCACAGTTTATTAACTCACTTCTTATTTAAGTATTGCTAATATTGTTATTATTTTTGGCTTCCAAGTCACGAAGGTAGCAAAATCATGGTAGAACCTGAGGGAGGGGAAAAGAATATCCTTAAAATCAAAATTTCCAATTACATTTTGCGTTTCAGAACTTTTTCAATAACTTTTGTTCCGTGTCTGTCTGTGACAAATGAAAAATGCAGTAAATTATTACACAAAGGTTGATTGATTATTTTTCTGTATAGATCACTCGCCTGCAGAGAACGCAGCTTTGCCAGTGTCACTTCCTACCAACCATAATATGGTTATTACAAGCGAATATATTATATTCGCTTCTCAATCAAGTTAATTTTGAAGAAATAAACGCTTCACAATCAATTCGAGTTCTGAGTGCCTTCATTAGGAAATTTGATTGCCGGCTGCTAAGGATGGAAAAAAGGGTATAGGAAAGTTGATTGCCGGCTGCTAAGGATGGAAAACGGTATAATTTTGATTTTAAGGATATTCTTTCCCCTCCCTCAGGTTCTACCATAATTTTGCCGGGTATAGGCCTAACTCGAAAAAGCTAAAAACAATCGCATTTTGATCAACTAAAATTTGAACGAAAATCAGACTGTTTTTGCGATTCACACTCGTTCAACTCTCAAGTTCTTATACGGAACGAACTATTTTGTTTTACAAAGCTCTGGGTGGTCTCATTCGATTCTAAAAATTCAATACTATTTTAAAGTGATAAAAAACAATACTTCTATATTGAAAGTTTTTGAGCTAGGGACATTTTAGCCCTTAGAAGTGATTAACTAGACTTAAACTAGACCCCAAATGGAGCTCATTAACCAAATTTCATCAAAATCGGTCTATGGGAATTTGTTACGTAAGAACTAAATTTTTATTCGATTTTCGGATTCTAAGTACCTTGAAATGTAAACCAACAAATTTTGAGGGGGTTACAATTTTTTTCTTGGTCGATTCCAAACTTTCATTTTTGAAAATAATAAACCAAAATCGTCAATATAATCTCGAACGATTTCACAATCGTGTTGCCGTTTTACAACTTTTGAAAACCAGCACCACTATCGCTAAAATCAAGTTTTATGTTCAGCAATAATAGGCAAGCATTAAATGAACAAATTTTGTTCATCAACTAGTCCATTACGTCCTTGTTATTCTATGGGAGAAGCTATACTGCCCATCCAACTTGGCACGTATGTTATTTTGCTTTTTCACGTAAACCATAGCTTCCGGCTATCGTAACGTGATGACATCTATCAGAAATCATATCCTTTGGACCAGTCACACACTACCCTTCAAATTTCAGAAAATCCTACTATTTGATAGCAAGAAAATTTTTTTTTAATCACATTTGCGCTCATTATTCAATTTTTCAAAAAATCAAGTTTCCATGAAATTTTTATGATTTTATTTATTCAAGCCGAGGCAATGAGTTGGCAACAATCACCCAGACAGATATGGAACCAAAATAGTTCAAAAAGATGTGAATCGCAAAATGCTTGTAAAATTCGCGTCTATGGGAAACAGCAGACGTTATGTTGCAAGGATTTCACGTTTGCAATGACTATAATAAATTATGTAATCACTATCAAATTCACAAAGAAAAATGCATCGTTCTACCTCACAATTACCGACAATTTCGTTGACATTGGAAGAAAGCTGTAAATGTTGCTAAGGATTTCACTGCGCATGCACAGAGGCTGATGTCAATTCAGAGTTCATGAAATTAATACCATCTCGTAGGGGACCATCTCGATCTTAACCCACAACGGAGAGATTGGCGAACCCCTCCTCCCATCTAACCTCTAACTAGCCCCCCCCCCCCACACAAAAACTGATCCGTAACCTCACCCAACATCTTAGATTAGTTAGACAGGTTCAGAGGCCTTAAAAAATATTCTAGGATGTAGGCGCCAATCTGTCTGCCATGTCCTACCAGTTGCCATGTCCCACGGGTTGATTTGGGAACATTATCATAATAAATGGGTTGAAGTTTATTGAAATCATCCCTATTCATCACAATTATTTGAGACGATTTTCAATTTCATATGTCTCCTGACACCTATATTGAACAACAAGTACCTACCTATATAAATTTCTTTCGATTTTCACGGATTTGAGTACATAGATAGCAAGATAGCGAAAAATACCATAATAAGTAGGTATAACTAAGTAGAAGGAAAGGATTTCCTACTTCTAATTAAGAGATAAGTTAAAATATTGAGATTATTCTCAGTTTTTGGAGTTTATTTTGAAGTAATTGAGTTCCTGTAGCAATTAAAGTGTCTTTGAATCCTCGAACAAAGTAAACAAGTACGGGGATGCAGTAAAGTTCAAAAACAATTGTGGGAATCGCGAAAACTCTGAAAATTCATTAGATAAAAAGTGTTGAACTAATGCATTTTAAAAGGCTTTACTTTTGAGCGAGAGGGGAAGCTGCAATCAATCCAGGGGTTATTATAAATTGATAGAGTTTAAATTGGCCATTTAAACCCTGGACCTCACAAACCCTGAATAGTTAGCGAGTTCGTCTAAAATGGAAAGTTCGAATGAAAATTTTGGTTTTGAAGGAATTTTGTTTCTTTGCAAGTTATCACTATGGTTACAACTGTGGAAGACTCATAATGTCATTGGGAAATATCTAAAAAGCTTCTCTTATTCAACAGGATGCCTTTTTTCTTCAAGGAAGTCGAGCGGGATTTGCCACAATTGATTCTCTCTCCGGAAGTGCTGGTATTAATGTTGGTGCTCAACTGGGAGCCCTGTCCGGCAGTGCTGCTGTCGAAACTGCTGGTTCGTCTAGTGTGAGTGGAAATGCTCATCGAGAAGTCGAAGGTGCAGCACATTCCATGGCGGGCGTTGCTAAAAATGTCCAAGAAGGTGCCGTCGAAATGGCCAATCATGTTGCCGCAACTACCAATAATGCAGCCCACAAAGCCCACGACGACAGTATGATTGTTGCCAATAAAATTCAAGCAAATATTAATGATGCTGCCGGAGGTGTACAATCCCACCTTGTTGGCTCAGCTGGTACAATTGCTCGAGGTAATTGGGGTGAAGTCGAAGGTGCAACACAAGTTGGTGGCTCTGCTAGTGTTCATGCTGATGGTGCTGGAGTCGGAAGTGCGCATCATTCGGGTTTTGGTGGTTCTCTTGCCGAAAAATTGCACGCTGGTGGAGTCAAAATTGACGATCATGTCAAGGAAGGTCTTCAGGTTGCGGGAAAAAGTGCGGCAAATCATGCTGACTCAGGTAAATCTCTTGGAAATTCAGGGTATAATGCCGGAATTGAAGCCCAACAACATGTTGATGCCAAATTGCAAGCTGATGTCAAGGGAGGTCTTCAGGCTGCGGGCTATCTTGTTGGCTCAGCTAAATCTCTTCGAAATTCTGGGTATAATGCCGGAATCGAAGCCCAACAACACGCTGATGCCAAATTGCAAGCTGATGTCAAGGGAGGTCTTCAGGCTGCGGGCTATCTTGTTGGCTCAGCTAAATCTCTTCGAAATTCTGGGTATAATGCCGGAATCGAAGCCCAACAACACGCTGATGCCAAATTGCAAGCTGATGTCAAGGGAAGTCTTCAGGCTGCGGGCAATCTTGCTGACTCAGGTAAATCTCTTGGAAATTCAGGGTATAATGCCGCAGTTGAAGCCCATCAACATGCTGATGCCAAATTGCAAGCTGATGTCAAGGGAGGTCTTCAGGCTGCGGGCAATCTAGTTGGCTCAGCCAAATCTCTCGGAAATTCAGGGTATAATGCCGGAATTGAAGCCCATCAACATGTTGATGCTAAATTGCAAGCTGATGTCAAGGGAGGTCTTCAGGCTGCGGGCAATCTTGCTGACTCAGGTAAATCTCTTGGAAATTCAGGGTATAATGCCGCAGTTGAAGCCCATCAACATGCTGATGCCAAATTGCAAGCTGATGTCAAGGGAGGTCTTCAGGCTGCGGGCAGTCTAGTTGGCTCAGCTAAATCCATTGGAAAATCTGGCCTTGATGCCAAAATCGAAGGCCAACATCATGAAAAAGGTAGTTCAGATGGTAGCCACGGCATTATGGGCGCTAAACTCTGTCTTTCCTGAAGCTTCAATCGCGCGTCAAACATCCTTCATTCGATCTTTCTGACCTTGCTAACCTGCTTTCCAGCTGCTGACCATGAATAAGTACTACGTATTTATCCAATAATGGTTACTGTAAATAATTTATAATAACTACAGTTATGTATTAACCTGTATGAGAGATTGTGGTATGGCGATCATAGCAACATACCCACCAATATTTTTAGCTATGTCACGGTCTGTTATCGAATCTATAATGAATGTATATTGAGAAATGTATAGTACAAATGTGATGCAATGCTCTCGCCGATGATTTCATCCCAAAAAACCAACACAATATAACTTAATTAATTTACTTCTAATTTCAACGTTGATAAGCGAAATGTGAGTATGTTGATACATGTGGGACCGCTGTTTTTCACTTAGTTTCCTTCAAACGTAACCCCAAAAATTACTTTTTTTTTCAATTTTGAATTTTTACACTGATATAGGTCTTTAGAGTGTTATTAAGAAGACGGAGATTGAAAATGTTTTATACAGATTGAGAATAGAGTGAATCTAACAGGATTCGTTGGTGAATTTGAGAGAAAGAAAGCTCTAAAAAGTGCCCACTTTCTATCACATGTTTTGCTTATAGTTTCCTATGATGTGTGGTTTATAGAGCCAGAAAAACAGTCTCAAAATTTGAATTTGCATGTACGCTCGCAAGAGCGAGTTGGCCAAGGATGGCCATTGGCTGGAGGCACACCCTTTAGATGACTACTCTCATGGTGGTTCTGGAAAAATGTTATTTCGAGTGATTTCTCAATAAACAGCGCAGATATCACTATGTACTTCAAATCAACCCAAAACAAACGCTGCGAATTAGTACACAACGGTTAATTATTTTTCCGTAAAGAACTCGGTTTTGCAATGAATAATAGACGACCTACCTTTTGACAGAAAACATTTACCAGCATACCACGTTGATCATTAAGTTGTGGGTGCCATTCATGATATTATGAAATTTGGTTTTTGGTTTCTAAGGAAACCCAACAGAGAATTCCAATCGGAGAATCGAAAAATATCTCATTTTCGGACCAGTTATTGGTATTTAAGCGATTTGAGGCCAGCAAAGGACCAAAGGATAGTTGGAGTCGGTGGTGGTGGTGGTGGGGGGGATCCTCAGGAGGTTCCAAGACAATCCCGATTAATTTCACAGTCAACTCCCACTTAACTGTTCATTTTCAGAACTCTGGATGGTATCATTCGTTTCTGAAATTGGAACACTATTCTGAGTAATGAAAAATCATCATAAGTATTTATTCAATAATTAAATAATTTATTTATTTTTTGAGTGATTGAAAAACATATATTGAACATTTATGGGAGTGAAATTAAATAATTAATGATCCTCATCACGAACAGTTAGTCCTACACAGCTCGGGGTGGTGTCAAAAAATTCCTCAAAATCGTTTTTCTTAATAATGTTTGAAGTAACTGATAACAACCAAAAGCTTCGGAGCTCAACTGGACTCCAAATGGAGCCCTCATACCAAATTTCATCAAAATTGGTCCATTGGAGCTAGGCAAATACTCGGAAAAATTTGTATTCGATTTTCGGATCCATCAAAATTTGATCTGAGGTTAACAATTTCTCGCCTCGCTCAATTCCCAAGGTTCATTATTGAAATAAATAAACTAAACTGCAGTCCGTGGTGTTGAATCCTCGTTGCGAGGTTCTGAATGAGGAAGGTACACTGATGCCCACCCAACTCGGTTTTTGTTTCTAATACATCAACTTATTAACGCCCAGTGTTTCCATATGGCAATATAGAGAGCCTTTCTGTTTGGAGGCTGCTGGGCACCTTCCTGAGTCATTGAGAAGTCCTTTATCCTGGGAATCCTTTTCTTCAGATCTGTCTGATCATATTGATGTATAATTCAATTAATTTTCCATCTCCAGCCACGAGGGTGAGGCACATAGCACGTAGCTTCATCTACAAATTCAATGGGTAGATGTCATATGATTGGATGTCATCAGAATTGCCGATTTTCCTGCCAAATACGCGGTAGCAAACAGAAGTCTGCCAAGTCGCTGTTGCACATAGCTCACTGGGCGCTCACATAGCACGATGCGTCACCAACAGATTGATTGATTCTTGGCCTGGCTGGAGGTTGTGAAACTAACAAGTACCCTACCAAATACCCATGTTTTCATCACCTGGGCTATGATACTCTATATAATCCTTTAGTGGTATTTTTTGACTGTTTATGAATTTTACAATGAGTTGATGAATTACACTCAACGTTGGATGTATTCCGCATCCAATATTCTAAAAGAGTTCCTAGTAGATCCGGTGAGATCACGATACAATATACTAAAAGTTTTTGAAAAATAAAGATCAGTTCTTGTAAACGTAAACCCATCAAATTCGACCAGAAGATTTTTCAAGTTATTTTTCTCGTATTCTAAAGACTGGAGTTCCGACTTCTGGAGTCGGAATATCAGATCTATTTTCAATATATAGAAAAAAAAGTGTCGTGCGTTAATGGGTTAATACGATGAAACTATGTGACTTTTATTTACTTTTCTCGATAAAAAATCCCGATTTTCGATTGTTTCTGGACACCCTGAGTAAGTAAATCTGTTTCTGCTCTCCGACTCGTCGCTTAGCGAAGGATTGACTTCAGAATCATGCTCAGGACCTCAGGCACTTCTCCAACTTCCAAATCGCTCAGTTTCTCCGGTCATCTTCAACCCTAAACAAGCACGATTTTGAGCTCTTGTGAATATACTAGGGGACCTCTTCAGACTCAGAAGGGTCAATGGGATTCAAATCCGGCAATCAACGGACTGCACCTCGCTCCAGCTCTCTCCTCTTGAAACGCACATTTGAAATGAAAATGATTCCCCTTTCGTCGACCACTTTCCTCGTCTCATCTTTCTGGGTCCCTTTCGAGAGAGTTTTCTGAATTTCTTTGACCCAGGATTGAATTACTTACCCTCCGTCATAACTGAATACATTAAAGAGGATCAAAAATATACTTAAAAGTACATTATTTGATCATTTTATGAGTAAGGGCTAGAAATCTCTCAAGTATTACCTACGTTGAAAATAATAAGTATTGAAAATAATAAAGTATTACGTCGTTGAAAATGCTTCGGTACTCGAAATGTTTGGACGAAACTTATACGGCAAAAAGTTCAGTCTTGGATCTTTGAAATCACAATGTCTGAAATCTACCGTATTGTATTTACACCACAATGGCATTCATTCAAGAATACACAGTAATATTCATGAGTTTTTGACATTTTATGTCTTTACTTTGGCACATGAACGAAAAAACGTTACGAAAAGCGTTAAAAAATTGGTCACAAAATCGGTCATGAAAAGTTTTTTAATGATTTCAACTAACAACTTTATCTTCGTCAGTCGTGTTCGTAAAAAAATCGAACACCATTCGTTGGAAAACCCTAAAATTCTGCATAAATTATATAAAAGACATAACATGTCCCAATGTGTTACAGACTCGTATGAAAGCGTTTTTACTTTTACAAGGCTAAAAGGTTTTCTCCTACATCCTAAATTTCACTCTCAATTCTCGTTTAAGGCGCTTCAGATACGTTTTATCCAAGAGTTGTGCTTCATCGAGAATTTAATTTAATTTTATCAGTCGACGCTTCAATGGAGATTCGGCCCACTTTCGACACTAAAACGCCGCAAATTATTACACAATGGTATCGCTCGCCTGCAAATAACACAGGTTTGCCAATGTCACTGCTTACCCACCATATTTTTGCAATAATAATAATAATTTAAATTAATGAAAAAACAATACTTCAGCTTGTTTTGAGCTTGAGCATTTTGAAAATTTCAACCCCTGTCTTTCTCCCTTCAGAAGTGACTGACAGTAACCACTACCTTCAGGGCCTAATTAGACCTCAAATAGCGCCCTTTTACCATATTGCATCAAAGTTGGTTCCTGGTATAACTAAACAATGTGACACATACGGATGGACGTAAAATTTTTGGAATTCGATTCTAGGATTTTACGTTAGGATTCTAAATTTTGTGGGGTGGGGAGGAGTTACTGTTGGTTTATTATTAACAATAATTTTTTCTTGCTCGATTTTAATACTTAGTTCATAAGTAATTTAAAATAATAAACCAAATTTGATTTGCGATTCGTACTCGTGTTTCCGATTAATTTTTGTTTTCTGTTGGTGGTCTCATCAGACTCTAAAACTTGAATGCCTGTTATTGAATCGTCGAAAAGACAGTTGGTACCTACTTTATTTGTTGAAAGTTTTCGATCTCGGGTAATTTTAAATTTAAATCCCTATTATTCACCCCTTGGAGTTGATTAATGTAACCAAAGGTTTTCAACAAATTCTACCTTCCTTTAAAAAACGTCAAATTATGAGAGTGGGTTTAACATTCTTCTTCTTGCTCAATTCCAGAGGTTCATTATTGGGAAAAATTAAATAAATACTAAATGATGAGTGTTTTATCAAGCGTGAATTCCAATCATGCACCGAAAAAAATATTTAAAATGGCGGAAAGTTCACGGGTGGAAGGCTATTATTTGTTTCTGTCCGTTCGACGACACCCGCCTGTTTGTTTATCCCCGCTGCCGTCCATCAGCTGAAAGGGACGAGAGGCATATATGACTGGACTTGTTATTTATATGCGGAGAAAACAATGGGACCCCCTCGGCTCTATGAAGTACATAAGTCGACAGAATTTTCAATTCAGGTTGAGATGGGTAAATAACGAAGTTCGGACTATTATTGTATGTTGGTATCTACATTGTATTGAAAACACAACGTTGTCTTATTTATCTATTACCTCCCTGAATCCACTCAATTGTGTAATTTGTAGTTTATCGAGGGATAATAATAATAAACTACGAACAAGCTCGTGTCAATACACTAAAGTGAAAAAACACAGCAAATCATTACACAATGGTTTGTTTTTTTACTGTACAGGTATCCTCTACTAGTAGGTAGCTGGATGATTCTCCCGTAGTGTCTGTAGAAAACACTGAGTACTAAGGGCTACAAAAGGGGTCCGGTACAGCCGCGGTCGCTCGGGCATGCGTTTCTAGGTGTGAGACACGAACCGACTACTGCGGGAGGTCGAACGTTCAAATCTTGGTCCTGGGGCGTGTTTTTGTGCGAAAAACAAGGGGTTAAAAAATAGCTAGGTGTAAGAAAATCTGTCTTACTACCTAGTTATTATAATTTAATACAGGTACTTATTACTCAAATATTGGACAGTACAAAAATGTGAGGGTAAACAAGGGTTTTCGGCTATCGGTATCAGGAAGTCCTAGCCCAAGGAGAGGAAATAAAACTTGGGCTTAGTGCCTGCCGCATACGCTTATGACAGCCCGTCAAGGCCAAGTTATATTGGAGTGATTAGAATTAAATGCTGATGCAAATTCCGCTTGGTGCCTGCTGACTTTGTACCATACTTACGACTATGACAGTTCGTCAAGTTTAGGAATAATGCACGTGGGGAATTTTGAGGTAGCAAAACTGACCAATTTTATGTTTTTAAAAAATAAGGCAAGTTTTTCAGGTGTGATAGAAAAAGAGTTCGTTTTAGGTAGGTATTAGCAACTTAGCATCTTTCAAGCCACACATTGCTATACAGGGTGTCTACTAAATAGATCTCATTCCTTCAAGAGGATCGATTCTACAACTAATTTGCAACAAAAAATGTCTCTTAACAATTTTTTTCTCGTAATTATGATCTTACGTCATTAAATTGGTAATAACTCCTTCAATTTGCAGCGATAATTATAATTTGAGGATACCGTTAGAACGAGCATTAAATTTCATATCTTCCCAGTACCAAACAAAAATTTTTCATTTGAATTTTACGGGAAATAAAGTAAATTTAAAGAGTGAAATTAGTAACTTTTTGAGAACGAGTTTCGACGCCCAGTGACCAAATAATTCGAGATAATGAACTATTGCCGGTAAGCCTTAAAACTGCGCCAGAATCCCAGCTTTCCACCGGTGAAATCAAAAAATATTTTACAGTCGAATTTAAGGGAGAAATTTCTATTTGAATCCGGAAAAACGTGCATTTTTGTCAACGAAATCGACTCTGTGCTTCGAAGGAGCCGCGGCGGTGAAGACCCGCGATCAAACCGTCGATTTCGTTGAAAAAACGCTTCGAATTATTACACAATGGTTTATTATTTTTTATTTTCTATATAGATCTCGTCTGCAAAGCCACCAACCAACCAACATGAAGAAAAACATCGATCGCATTTCGGTCAGCTAAAATTTAAACGGAGATTAGGCCTCTCTTGCGATTCACACTCGTGTTTCTGGTTACCGTAAGTCCAATCCTTAAATTCTCGTAGGGAGCGAATGGTTTGTCCTACAGGGCTCCGCGTGGTCTCAAAAAATTCTATACTATATTAAATTAACGGAAAACAATACCTTTATATCAAAACTTTTTGAGTTAGGGCGTTTTCAAAATTTCAAACCTTATTTTTCAACCCTTAGAAGTGACCTACATCAACCAAAATCTTCGTGGCACAACTGAACCCCAAATGAAGCCTACATACCAAATTTCATAAAAAATGGTCAGTGCTAAGTGGGAAAAGTGCCGCGTACGGCGTACGGACGGCCAAATTTGTATTCGATTTTTGGATTTTACGTACCTTGAAACGTAAACCAACACATTTTGAGGGGGGGGGGGGGGGGGGGGGGTTGTCACAAATTTTTTTTCTTGGTCGATTCCATAGGTTCATTATTGAAAATAATAAACAAAAATGCACGTTTTTTCGGATTCAAACAGAAATTTCTCCCTTAAATTCGAGTGTAAATTGATTTTTGATTACACTGGTGGAAAGCTGAGATTCTAGTGCAGTTTTCAGGCTTACCTAAAAGTAAGCAGTAGTTCATTATCTCGAATTATTTGGTCACTGTGGGCATCGAAAATCGTTTTCGAAAAGTCACTAATTTCACTTTTTAATTTGCTTTATTCCTACGGTATCCTCAAATTGTAATGACGTAAGGTCAAAATTACGGAAAAAACTTTAAAATCGAAATAACTCGGAAAATAAGCCTCCAAAAAATTGCTAAGAGAGATTTTTTGAGCTCATTAGTTGTAGAATCGACCCCTTGAAGGAATGAGATCTGTTTTGGGGACACCCTGTATAGGGCCTAGGGCTGCAGCCCTTTCATACTGCTTCCCCACTACTGTCTTGGGGGAAAACTCCAGGTCTTGGAGATTGCCAAAGGGTTGAAAGACCTAAGACTTCGTTATCAGAGTAAACTCTTAATAGTTCAACAGGAGATCCCCACACTAGGTGACATTTTTTTTTGGAATATCATGTAGAATCGATCCCTTGAAAGTTGGACACATTGAGTGTTAAATCAAATATTTTAACCTTTTCTCTACTAAAACGCCCTCGCGCTCAGCGACCCCGTGACACTAAATGCCTGTGGGCCAGCTCGTCCCGCCACACTGAATACATGATACTGTCGCTAGACTCTGCGCGTCATTATGCTTTCTACTGCCTTTTCGCCTATGGAAAATGAGAAAAATGTTAGTTTGGTATTTCTTCTCATTTTTTTACCCAACTGACTCTTCTGAATCTGATTCTTTTGATTGAGTAGGTACCTACTTTTTTTTTGTTGCACCACACCTCTCATAGAATGGAAAACCCATTGGAAAAACAGAAGGCTAGTCTGATATTTATTAACCAAGTAAATTAAAAGAATAAGTTTACATTAATCGAAATAACATAAATATGATATCGAAAACTAATATAAGTAGAGAAAATAATTATTCTGAAACGGTACGACAAAAAAAATCAGCGTAAAAATCGCCCAAAAAGGACACAGTCAAAACCTCTTCGAAAAATACTTTTTTTTAACGAAAAAAAAAATTAAAAATTTGTTGATCAAAAAAAAAAAAAAAACAAAAAAAAAAAAAAAAAAAAAAAAAAACGGAAAAAAAAAAAAAAAAAATTAACAATTGCCAGTAGATGAAGTTCTGCCCCTATTGTGCTATGATGAAACCATCATATTTATATTACCTAGTTATTAAATGCTCCGATAGATGGCAGAAGAGAAAACGAGGATACTCGTGAGTAGTATATCAGTCACGTATTACGAGCCCGAGTATACTCGGGTGTAGTATGTCAGCCACAATTTCCTCGCCCGAGTATACTCAGGCGTAGTAGAGAAAGGGTTAAACTTCTATTATAGACTCATGGATCTCTATGGTGAAAATTCTCAAAAATTTGGTATTTCCTATTTAAGGTTCTATATAGATCGCACTCACGCGGCTTCAATATGGATTTGTAAAAAAAAAAAAAGTTTTCCCAGAGGTCGGCGTATTTTATGACGTTCCAAGCCTGTGTTGAAAAATCCGTGAAGGATGTACTTCGAGCTGCTCAACTCGAAGATTTCTCGGAACCAATTAGAGACGAAGGAATTAAAATTATTGCCTCGAAAATGGCCTTTAGGGGTTCCCGACTGTGAAAGGCGTTGGAGTCGAGCCAAAAGTGGGGTGAAAGGGAATTGGAATTGAAAAAGAAACATAGGGTGAACTCGGACAACTGCGGAGATTGATCGGTCGTTTCACACATTTTCTACCTATTTCTTGATTGCAATTACAGGAGCAACGTTTTCTTATTTCTTTTTTCATTCATTACACTAGCTGGGTAGCTCTGTATGAGTTTAGTTCCCCGTTTGAATCAATACGTGGAAACAAGAATTGTTCGATCATTCATCCCCTTTCCGTTCTGCAGTTGTTAAAGTTCCGAGGCTCTTCGACAGTCTGATTATACAAACTGTACGGTTTGCTTTAGTAATTTAACTCGTATTTATGCAGATAGCCGTGCCCCGCTTCAGTAAAGAACCTTTTATATCTTCGAAAGTATCCAGTGAAATGTCAATGTCTTCGATAAGTTAGAGGAAGCACATTATAATGTCACTGTGTTGGTCGAGGAACTTGGCTTGGAGTTTTATGATAGTTCTTCAGATCAGGTCGTCGAAACAGTCCACCAAGTGGGGTTCGAAAAGACCCCACACGTGTTTGGCACTGGAGGTCTGCTAGTGCATGGGAATATTGCCAAACCATCATGGAACTGATTGAGAGAGTGTCTACGAGGATACCCCCCGAACAAGCTTTGCAATTACTAGGATAGTCGAGAAGGAGAATCAATTGCCCCATCTCGGAAAAGCCATAGAAGAAGTGGCAACTCCCGCTAGGTGGTAAAAGTAGTTTCTTGTACGTCCAATAGAGTGCTCTGATTGAAATTACCTTGGAGAGATCACATCAACTTTTTTGGAGGGCCATTGATAATTTTTGACATTAATTAATTATGTTGTTGAGTTGGATTATATATTGTGTCTTCTGTCTGATATGAGATATCTAATATCAAAAAAACCCCTTTTTCCACTACAAAAGGACCAAAAAAACCCAGAGTCGTTTCGCTCACCAACAGAAAAAAAGTAAAAACTTGGCACTCGTAAAAAGTTGATGTGATCTCTCCAGAGGTAATTTTAATCAGAGCACTCTATTGGACGTACGAGAAACTACTTTTGCCACCTAGCGGGAGTTGCCACTTCTTCTACGGAAAACGCCTAGTCAGGGAAATGGACTGAAGGTTTAAACAGTATTATGTCAAATTGAAAAACGCAAAATCGGTTGTATTTTATTAATACTGGTATGAAATATCATAAACTCCACGAAAAATAGTTATTTTGGTTGAAAATAGAAGAAATATATTCGAGGTATTAACAGTCTACGGACAAAAAAGGACTGATTCACATTCTCACTATCATACCAGAACTATTGAAAATGTTACTACAAACTACTATAAATTTGTGTTTTTTAAACGTTATTTATAAAATTTAATTTATATAAAATAGAATCCATATCCAGCAATATTACATATCATTTGTACACTTCTTGAGAGCCCGTTTACAGTAAAACCGACATAATATGGTACATATTATGTGCCAGATGAGGACCAAGTTCTGCAAGCTAGAGGGGGCCCATGGGTTCTTTTATGAAGGAAGGGTGGAAAGTCGTCCTGCAATGAATCCCCTTACATTGTGGAGTTCGGGGCAACGAGGCTGCCGACGCCCTAGCAAAGAGAGGAGCTGAGATGCCACCAACTTAGCAACCAACAACTCATAACCAGGCAATGAATGAGGCGAGGAAGAAGGCGAGATGCTATGGTGGAGAGATCCCGTGATGCAGCCTCTGGAAAGTAGTGGAAACCCATCTTGCAACCTATCCCAGTGAATTTGCAGCGCCGTGATTTCGTTGCCACATTACAAAGCCATCTGCATAGGATTGGTGTTTCCCCGTCCCCAATCTGCCCCCTTTGCAGCACCATCTCTATAATGGACGCCAGGCACATCGACCAGTGCCCAAGACTTTTACTACCAAGACGAAATGACGACTCCATAATATGGAGTCTTCCATATTATGGAAGAATAGAAGTAAAAAGTATTGGGCTGTCAGGGAGGTGATAGCTCTGATGCCTTCATCCGGCGAAGGATAAAAAAAGTAAAACCCAGTCCCTTCTCATTACAGCATCTACAACATTGAGTTGTAATTGCACCTTAACAGCACTAAGTCCAGTGGTTTGTGGGGGCGTTGTTCGTGCCTCCTTGAGTACCTTGCGATAATTTCGTGGACTGTTTCCATCCTCAAGTCTCGATGAATATCATCGTTCCTCATGTACCAAGGTGCACGCACTATATTTCTCAGTATTTTATTTTGGGGGTTTCGGATTTTGTTGATGTTCATTTTTTTAAACAGCCCCAAAATTGAATTCCATAGGCCCAGATAGGGCGAAGTTTCTGCTTATGAATAAGCAGTTTATTAGGGAGAGAGAGAGACCTTTCCTTCCCATCAACCAATACCTTCTGGTTTCTGAATTTAATTTTAATTTCTTCTTTTTTTTCTATGTGTTTTTTTCTTGTTTAATTTAGAGTCGAGGGTACCCAAGTATTTAACTGCCTTTGTGTGTACGTGCCAAAAGAAATTTCGTAGGGGTCTGCCCTAACACCCTTTTTTACGAGAATGGGTCAGTTCAAGAGGCGGGTGTATCTGAAGGATCGGTGCGACGTTGCTGACCTCTGGAGCTCTCCTGAGTAGGAAGGTACTCGAAGATCTGGTTTGTGGCGCGAGGAGTCATCAGGGAGGAGAGAAACAGCGCGATTGAGGACCGCCTGGACCCCACATAGTCGACGATGGGTTAAAACACATATAAAACATAGAAAATCATCAGAGAATGTGGCGTAGCTTGGCACTTGAGGTGGCTTTTTTAAAATGTTTGTCAATTTCTTACGTTGATGTTGAAAAGTCTATTTGTGTGTAAATCCGAAACAACCGACCCTCTACACAAATTCCAAAGGGTTCTGCACTATATGATGGCAATGATCTTGTTAAGGTTACAGGCGGTAGTTTAGATCTCAAAACCTCCTTCGTCGTAAAACCTGCCTTTCATAAAAGTAACTTTCTTCGAGTAAGCACATTCTCAAACTACAGTGATGGTTCCAGTAATACTTTTCACAGCCGAATGATGGTTTCACGGAGGAACAAAGGCTCTCACAAAAGAAAAGGCTCTTTCTTCTCGAAGATTCCAACTCAAAATGTCGATTTCGACTATTTTTTCCAGCTTTTTGGACTCGATTATCTTGTTTATAGAAAGATACAAAGTTGTTCAACGCACTGAACCCACACCTTTCTACTGTTCCCTGTCTGTTCCTTATACACATCAACCATATTTTTCCTACTCCACAATCGTGCGAGCTCGGAATGATAATCGTCGTCCGAACATTTGTTTCGTTTTTCACTAGACATTTTTTGGCACTTGTAATTTCGCGATCCGGAGTGATTATCTCGCGGTCTACCTTCCTGCCAAAAGAACGGAAGAAGTATCTATCGCCAGCCGGCCGGTTGCCACGAGAGGTCTCGAGCACACAGGTGAACCCCTCATCAAATATATTCCTATACTTCATACTCATATTTCCTTTCCAGCTTGGTACCTTATCTCTTTCTTATATTTCGAATCAACAATATTAAAGTAATCTTTCTCTCTCTTTTAATAAACTTAGATTAAAATCACAGTCCACTGAAAAATTATCATTCTCCGGACCAAACACCAGCATTTTGATTGAATTCGACAAAAACCGATCCAGCTCGCGCTAGGTATTTCTTTGCGGATTTGCCAAAACGTCCGTCACAAGGATTTGAACAAAGTTGTTCAGAAAGGTCTAAAACGTAAAATGCGAATGGGACTTGAATTTAGGAGGATATTTTTAGAAAAACATTTATTGAACATTTTAGGATTTATTGAATATATTTTTTTAATTATTCTTTAGAGGTGAAAACAATGCTTCCGTTACCTGGCAGACTCGGTTGCAAAATAGGCTTGGAGACAGACGAGAAACCCTACTCAGAACGTCCATTTCAATGGCATTTCTCAAGTCTGATTCAATTCAACGAAGAAACAAGGGTTAGAATGAGACCTCCCTCTCGAGAAAATCAAGTCGAAACGTCATTTTGAACTGTCTACTCCAGCTATTTGAGCCAATCTTTAGTCCTTTGGGACAAGGCTTCTACTGGGTCTGCTAAGTAGCGATCTGGAAGGCGCTAGGTGGCTGATCCATGGAGAGGTGAAAAGCTGGTGTGTTGTTGTTGACAGCTGAAAATGTACAATATTCTGGAAAATAAAGATGCAATAGAGATATTACCTGCAGGGCAATTAACCGTAGCATTCGGTCGAAACGGGGAGTTGAATTGAAATCAACGAAGCGTGTTTCCCAATTAGGATGGTCCCGTGATCAACGTGGTGCTTTCATCTTCAAAGTGCTCCTCATCGCCGTATCATCACGCTATATTCCGCTCGGGGAGTCCACGATAAAGGAAAGATCGAAAAGGGAGTAGGAATGTATCAGATAGGGAATCTGGATGGAAACAGGAAACCCTTGTTTAGCCAACCCTCATACTAAGCAGGGCAGAAAGTATTTCCTTTCACAACCGTACACCGACCCATTATTTTGGGCGAAGCGCCTGTTCACCCTTTGAGAGAAGCGGGGGAATCTGGGATATTACATCCTTGTTTCTGACACTCCAGAGGTCGGGAATATTCTGAGCGATTCAAGTTTGAGGTTGGTGTTCCTTTCACCACCTACTATCACCTCGACCGTACAGCTTAAAAATATAAAGGGGAAGCCAGGAGTCTTTTACCAGCGAGGTTTTACCCGTATAAATCACAGGTAAGTGAACTGAGCGGCCCTCCCTATCCTGGTGTCGGAACAGGTCATCTTAGCAGGACTCGACATGTCGACACGTATGATTTACGTGTGGTGAATTTCAGAAGGGCGATTTAAATTATTACCTAATCAGTAAGAGATTTTGTATACTTAATGATCTATTCAGATGAATAAAATTTAAAACTATCAACTTATGAATGTATAAAAAATTTTGAAAAATGAATTTTGAAATTTTGAGAACGCTCTAACTCAAAAAATGTTAATATAAAGGTATTATTTTTCTATCAATTTAAGAGAGTATTGAATTTTTAGAGACCACGCAAAGTCCTGTAGGACAAATCGTTCGCTCCCTACGAGAATTTAAGGGTTGGACTTCGGATAAATCAGAAACACGAGTGTGAATCGCGAAATTTTAGCTGACCGAAATTCGATCGATGTTTTCCTTCAATTTGGTTGGTGGTAACAATGGAAAAGCCGTGTTCTTTGCTGACGAGTTATCGAATACCAACTGATCTCGCATCCGTTCCTTGAGTGTAACTTTGAATGAACATTTCGCTGCCTGTGACCTCAATCGTACAATGAAATCACATACTCGTTCGCATAGCGAGTTATCCTGTCTTCCATACTGCTTGGAAAGGACTTGTACTAGTTCGTCAGTTTTGACATCCTCCACTTCTCGTGGATAAAAATAATCAATCAGGAATTTAAAAGGATCTGCACTTACTTTTGCCAAGAGGTAGTTCCGTTTCACTCGATTATCTTTTATTCTGCAGGCTCCTACCGTCAAGCTGAACCTTTTGATCCAATACTCCCATTCTTCTGTTGACGGTGTAGGTAACTACCTACAGATTCCCTCCAGTTGCTGTGGACACCCTAGCTCAACATCTGATCAGTCGAACTCAATTGTCTTTGATTCAAATTCGCGATTCGAATTCTTAATTTTGACATTCTTGTAATTTCGCTTTCAAAGTTGTAATTTGCTGAATTATAATCAGTCCAAGTGATTAAGGTCGTCCGTGTTGATCCTTCTTTCGTAGTAGCAATATTTGTCGTATCCATCAACACGACAATCTGGTGACCTCGTAACTTCTGCTGTAAGTTGGATCAAAGTTCCTAACTATCGGATCCCGGATTTTGGTAAGTTTTCATAAACAATTTTCTATATCGCCATGGCTGAGGGTGGACATGTTCCTGCCGCCCAACAGGCAGAGAATCAAGAGGCAAGTGCAATCGCCATAAAATTACCTCCTTTTTGGCCAGAAAAACCAGAAATTTGGTTTGCTCAGGCTGAAGCCCAATTTCAACTTCGTGGCGTAACAAACGAAACTACCAAATTCAATTATATTCTCGCGCAGTTAGATTTGAAGATCGTAGAGAATATTTGGGATCTAGTCGATGCAGAAACCCTGACCAAATACTCGGATGCTAAACAACGTTTAATCACTATTTTTAAGGAAAGCGACGAACGAAAAATAAGGAAACTCGTTAGTGAACTCGAACTCGGTGATCTCAAACCTAGTCAGTTGCTTCGAAAAATGAAAAGTCTATCGGGTAAGGACGTTTCCGATAAACTTTTGCAAACTTTATGGCCCGATAAACTCCCTCAACAAATAAGCAGTATTTTGACCATTTCGGACGGGGACATTGACAAACTCGCGGAAATCGGAGATAGAATTTGGAACATGCGGTCTTCCCGTTCGGGGGTTGATGCGGTAACTTCATCGTCTTCACGAAATCCGTTGTTAGAAGCAAATCCTAGCCAACATTCTTACGTCGAACAACTGTCAGCCAGAATCGCGGAGCTAGAAGGCCAACTTCGAAATTTGAAGACCCAAACCCGATCACGCTCTCGTAGTCGATCCCGACCTCGTTTCAATCCTAAAGGAAGATTTTGTTATTCACATTTTAGATTTGGAGCTAAGTGTCGACCGGAAAAATGCGAACAACCGTGCAAATGGAACAATGCGGAAAACTCCAACAGGCAGTAGAATACACGGCCGATTGCGCTGCCTCCGATCTCAGTACAGGCCAATAATATCGTTTATTTGTTCATGATCGCAATTCTGGTAAACGTTTCCTGGTGGATAGCGGAGCTGATGTTTCCGTTATACCAGAGACAAATAATCGAAGTGATACTTGTTCAGATTTTAAACTATATGCGGCTAACGGTACTGAAATTCCTGTTTATGGTACAGTTCTGCTGAATATTGATCTTGGACTCAAAAGACAGTTCGAATGGCCTTTCATTCAAGCCAAAGTCACAAAAGGTATAATTGGTGCAGATTTCCTTCACCAGTTTGGTCTGTTAATTGACATTAAGAATAAGAGATTAACTGATAGTACTACAAAAATGTGTAGTTATGGTCAAATCAACTCAATTTCACATATTGACGTTTAAAGTACAATAAATTCAAGATCAAAATATTCAGAACTCCTTAAACAATTTCCAAATATTTCGAAACCTCTAGTCGCACCTGTCGAAGTCAAACATGACGTTCGCCATTTCATAACAACCACTGAAGGACCTCCAGTTTATTCTAGAGCCAGACGTTTGGACCCAAAAAAGCTCAAAATTGCTCAACAAGAATTCCAGTTTATGCTCAATCATAATATCATTCGTCCATCCAAGTCCCAGTGGGCTAGTCCCATTCACATGGTACTAAAAAAGAACAATACTTGGCGTACGTGTGGAGACTATCGCCGTCTCAATGCTAGAACAGTTCCGGACCGATACCCTATACCTAGGATTGAGGATGTTCAACAAATTCTTCCTGGTACTAGTATATATTCCAAAATTGACCTCCTCCAAGCTTTTTACCAAATTCCCATGTCAGAAGAAGATAAACCCAAAACTGCAGTGATTACCCCATTTGGTTTGTTTGAATTCAACTTCATGCCATTTGGTCTTCGAAATTCCCCCAGTTCTTGGCAGAGATTCATCAATGAAGTAATTCGTGGATTGGACTTTGTATTTGCATACATAGATGACATCTGTGTTGCTTCATCAACTGAAGAAGAACACCTAAAACATCTCAAAATTCTCTTTGAGAGATTGGAAAAGTTTGGTCTACGTTTAAATTTAGCAAAATCATCTTTTGGACAACAAGAAATTCAATTTTTGGGACATTTCATAACTGCTGATGGAATTCAACCAGATCCTACTCGTACAGAAGCCATAGCTAATCATCCTTTGCCAGTTACAGTTCGTGAACTTCGTGCATTTTTAGGAACTGTTAACTTTTATCGAAAACACATCAAAAACGCTGCAGATCATCAAACCCTTTTGAACGATTTTACAAAAAATTCCTGCAAAAATGACCAACGACCCATAGATTGGACTGAAAAAGCTAAGCAACAATTTGAACAATGCAAAAATGATTTAGTCAATGCTGCTCTACTCACTGTTCCGAAACAAGATCACGAATTAGCTTTATTCGTTGATGCTTCAAATTTTGCAGCTGGTGCTGGTCTCATGCAACTTGAACATGGTAGTTGGAAACCCATTGGTTACTTTTCCAAGAAGTTCTCAGATACCGAAAAACGCTACACTACCTATGACAGAGAGTTGTATGCAATATACTTGTCAGTAAAACATTTCAAATTCATGTTAGAAGGTAGACAATTTACAATTTATACGGACCATAAACCTCTGATTTTTGTGTTTAACCAAAATAACGAAAAAGCCACTCCTAGACAGCTACGTCATTTGCAATTTATTTCTGAATTCAGTACAGATATACGCCATATCTCTGGAAGTGCAAATATCGTTGCTGATCACCTCTCTAGGATTGAAGAAGTTGTTCAAATTGACTATGAAGCAATTGCAGATGCACAAAGTTTGGATCAAGAGCTGAAACAACTCCTTGAGAATTCTACTTCCTTGAGATGCAAGAAATGTACAACTCCAGCAGGTAAAACATTATGGTGTGACATTTCGAACAATAATATTCGCCCATATATCCCTGAACTCTTCAGAATGACAGTTTTCCAACACTATCATGGAATCTCTCATCCTGGAATAAAAAGTACAGTGAAGCTGTTATCCTCTAAATTTGTGTGGACAGCTCTGAAAAAAGATGTGCAACAATGGTCAAAATCATGTCTAGCTTGCCAGAAGAACAAAATAAATCGTCATACAAAAACTCCATTGGCAACATTCAAAGCTGTGGATACAAGATTCAGCGTTGTACACATTGATCTTGTAGGACCATTAGCGCCTTCAAATGGTTTTTCATATTGCTTGACATGTATCGACAGATTTTCTTCTTGGCCAGAAGCTATTCCTCTTGACAATATCCGTGCAGAGACTGTTGCCAGAGCATTTTACTCATCATGGATCTGTCGTTTCGGTTCACCTACTCAAATCGTTACAGACCAAGGATCACAATTTCAGTCAGAGTTGTTCCGCTCACTAGCCAAAATCTGTGGTACCAATCTCACACGTACAACGTCGTACCACCCACAAGCCAATGGTAAAATTGAGAGGCTTCATAGGACCCTCAAAGTTGCCATACGTGCTAGAGATGACCCAAAATGGACAGAGTCACTGCCAACCGTTCTTTTTGGACTTCGTTGTGCGATGAGGACTGACACCGACAGCACCATAGCTGAGTTGGTTTATGGAACTCCTCTAAGAATCCCCGGTGATTTCTTCGAAGAACCATTCTCCAAACCAGACCCTGACTTACCATCATTCACATCAGAACTCAGACACTTCATGAACAATTTAAAGCCAAACGTACCTCAGAACAAGTCAAGAGAAACTCCTTTCATCATGAAAGATCTCAGGAACTCCAACCATGTTTTTGTAAGAGTGGACAAGATCAGATCATCTCTACAAAAGCCTTATGATGGACCTTTCGAAGTGATAGGACGTGGTGACAAATACTTCACACTCAAAATCAAGGGAAAAGATGTGAACGTCTCATTGGACCGACTCAAACCGGCCTATATTCTAGAAGAGGACACTGGAACTTCTCCAAGACCCGCTCAAGCCTCTAACGTTGCTGAACCATCCACTGTTGCGATTCAGCCACCGTCTACACCGGATTCACCTTCTGAGAAGACAACAAGATCTGGAAGAAGAGTACGGTTTCCTGTTCGATTCCAAGATCTTGGATAACTCCGTTACTGGGAGGGGAGTACTGTAGGTAACTACCTACAGATTCCCTCCAGTTGCTGTGGACACCCTAGCTCAACATCTGATCAGTCGAACTCAATTGTCTTTGATTCAAATTCGCGATTCGAATTCTTAATTTTGACATTCTTGTAATTTCGCTTTCAAAGTTGTAATTTGCTGAATTATAATCAGTCCAAGTGATTAAGGTCGTCCGTGTTGATCCTTCTTTCGTAGTAGCAATATTTGTCGTATCCATCAACGCGACAACGGATTGAATGCTTCAATCTTGAAATCCTCCAAGTTCATGGCTATCCCGCTGGATTGCACATCTTGATCACCGCCATCGCTTCCCTTTCCTCATCACTTTCAACTGCTCTTCTGTTTGTCCGTTTGTTTCTCCTCGTCGCCATATTTATTATTACAATAAGTAGGAATACTCTGGCTTTACGAGAACGAATGAATATTATATTTTTGGTACAAGTCACAATAACAACTCCTTGACAACTGTTGGTATAAACAGCGATACCATAATAGAAAAATAAAAAACCTTTGTGTAAACATTTGCAGCGTTTTTGAATAACGAACCAAATCGTATTTAATCTTAATATTAAACGAAAGAATTGTGATTGTCCAAACCTAAATCTTCATCCGTCATAATCGTGAGCAATTATCGATACTCAGGAGACATCAGCAAGGAGGTAGCTCACAGGCTTCCCATCATCGCCAGGGGCGAACCGTAAAAATTGTAACGTCATTGACATCCTCAGCCACCTACTCATACTTCACCACGTAGCGCATCTTCATCAGTCACTTATGCAGGTCATGGTCCTGTAAATATTGCTCAACGATCCTTTAAATTCGATTTCTGCCTTTTTTTTTCATGGGACGGGGTAAGCCATAAGTTTGAGCTATTGTGACAATATTCCCTTTTCATTTAAGTAGTACCCGTTTGAAAACCTCTTCTCTCACTAAGTTAAGAAGTTTTTCGAGCGTTTCCCGAGAAATTTCGGCCGGGACAAGAGTACTCTTACCGAAATGCCGGAATCTGGTAGATGCACTCACAGAGGACTTCTGTCTCGGCTCCTTCGCAGCAGAGTCGGCATTCAGCTGTCCTGGCCTCGCCGAACTTGTTGAGAAGGTATCTCAAGGGGCAGTGGTCTCCTGGCCTACTAAGGTGCGAAGGTTTTTCCTCCTTAGTGACAGCAGAGCTTTTGCTCTATTTTTGGATATGGTAATCAGCTGGTTGGCTTTCCTCTGCTTTGGAGTGTTGCTCCAATATGCAGCTCTTTTACTGTCCTCCCATTTCTGGACCTGTTGAGTATTAAAGCTCTTGGTAACCCCAAGCAGGGGTTCAGGACCAAAACATTAGGACACCAATCCCTGCTTGGCGAGGCTATTGTCTGCCTTAACCTACTTTGTCACGCCTTCCACATTAATTCTATCCTGGAGGTTAAAAGAGGGATATGCTCCATCTATCGCTATTTCTTCACTCAGCCTGAAGTCACTCTTCAGGACAAGTATAAGGTAATTCAAGCGGCTGTGCGTTCAATCCTTACATACGCCGCCCAAGTTTGGGGACACAACAAGTATTTGGCTGCGGAGCAACTGCAGGTCTATTTTGTGAAGCTCGTTCTCAAGCTGCCTCGTAACTCCCCCAACTACATTTTGCATTTGGAGGCAAATCTGGAGCCGATTTTCATTTATACTTTGACGCTGCATTATAAATACCTCCTGAAAGTCCTCTCCACCATGTCCGCAACCCGCCTGCCTCAGATCGTGGCGAAAGAGGTTATACGCCATGAGATATCTTGGTACAAAGACCTGGAAGAACTGGCCAACAAGCATGGTTGTGCACTCGATGGGGACCCGAGCAACATGGATACGTGGAGGCAGCAGATGGGGGGTGATAGTTGAGGCGTGTCGGGCGGCTCATAAAAGAGAAATTCTGGCACGAGCCCAATCCTCCAGTAGCTTTTTGTATCGGCAATTGAACCACGAAGTGAGATGTGTGGACATGACAGGTGCTTTGCTGAATCACCCGCCTCGGATTCTTTACTGGATCTTGAAATTGAGAGGCGCTTTGATTGGCTTGAATCACAAGCCTTTCCTCCCCAGCAACCCCAGATGCGAACTGTGCTCACTGTGCAACCTCGGAGAACTCGAAGATGTGCTGCATTTCGTTGGAGTCTGCCCGATCCTTCGAGAGTTTCGGGTCCTGTTCCTTGGACGAAGATCACTCGCAAGGGAGGAGCTTGTGGAGTTTTTGGACGACCAGAACAAATGGGTCTCCTTGGCAAAATTCTGTAGAGCTGCATGGAGGTACAGACTTGACTTGTTCGTGAATTCAATTGGTAGCCATTTAATTCAATTGGGTCTCTCATGAATGTAACATTCAAATACTGTAGGTACTAATTTATTTATTTAATTAACCCTAGTGTCGCTTGAGGGTGATTCTCCAACAGACAGACAAATGTCTCCGTCGTAATTTATGCTTTTATCAAGCACTTTAAAGCAATATATATTTTACTTGTTATCATGTATATAATCGATTTATAAAATTGTTATCTAAATCTGTATAAATAAAGCATGTTTTCTCTCTCTCTCTCTCTCTCTCTCTCTCTCTCTCTCTCTCTCTCTCTCTCTCTCTCTCTCTCTCTCTCTCTCTCTCTATCCTGGAGGTACGAAACTCACTTTCGGCTGCTGATAAGATTTTGTTTTGGGAGCCCAATCGTGGGACAAGCTGTTTAATTTTTGCTGTTCCCGCTTTCAATAGTGTTATTGCTCTAGTGTTTGGATAAGGAGCTGGACACTAGCCAAGTGTCGACAAACACAAATTTCGAAATAATTTAATTTCGAAATAAACCGATGAAAAGCTGATGAAATTTAGATGATTTTGATGTGGAGCTCATCAATTTTTCTGTAGGCGATATAGAAGCAAAACACCATTGAAAATTGTTAAAAGCAGCAGGAAGTCATCAAAAATTATGCTAACATGCTAAGAAAAAGCATGTTTGAGTGACACCAAGCTAGCGCAGAGGTGAGTAGGTGCGATTTTTGTTTTAGAAAAAGGAATATAGCTGGCAGAGTGAAAAGCAATAGGAGGAAGGAAGGGAGGATATTGTGTGGAGAGAGCGGTCAATCCAACAAACCATTGTGGGGTCCCCCAGGCTGGGTTGATTCGCTCAAACCATCTCTCCAGGCTCTATCACCACTCGCGGCCGTATTGTCTCCTCCATGTCTCCACTTAGCGAAGGGGTTTCCTGTTTTTCCTCTATTTTCCTGTTCAAATCCACTTCTGAGCCTTTCCAGCCGTCAGCTGGAGTTCACGATCCATCCGAACTCGACCTATAAAAGCGAGAGAATAGAACATTATTATATTGAACAGAACGTACATTTATTTTAATATAAGAATTACAGTAATATAATAAATATTCTAATAACATCAAAATAATATTCGTAATATTATATTTAAAACGCTGCAAATCATTGCTCAAAGGTTTATTATTTTATGTATAGATCATCCTTCTGTATAGATCACTGGTTCTCCATCAATAGCACCTACCACCATCTGTATTCTCCCTTGACCTTCCCTCTCAAATTTCAGCTCCTGCGTTCAATAGGATTGAAAATGGCTTCGGAGCTCACTCAGCTGATCAGTGATCAGAAGAGTGAAGAAGATCTCCTCGAATGCTGGAGACGCCTGGAAGAGCACTTCCATTCAATAGCATTGAAAATGGCTTCGGAGCTCACTCAGCTGATCAGTGATCTGATCAGTGAGCAATGATTTGCAGCGTTTTTTACCTACAATCATTGTTTTACCTACCAATTTTTTTTTACCTACCAACTATTGGTAGGTACTACCTACCACACTATAATGGCTTCACACCTTCACAATCAAGTTTATTAGAAAGAACTAAACGCTTCACACTCGATTCGAAAAATAGAAAGCTTGATATGGAAATTTGATTACTGGTTACGCAGAAGGCAAAACTGAATACAACTCGAAGAAATGAACTGCGATCGCATTTTAGTCAGATAAAATTTGAACGGCGATTAGACCTCTTTCGCGATTCACACTCATGATTCTGTTTTATCGAAGGAAAACCTTCAAATACTCGTAGGGACCGAACGGTTTGTCCTACAGAGCTCCGGGTGGTCTCAAAAATTTTTAAAAATTCTGTACTATTTAAAATTGGTGAAAAAACGATACCTTTATTTCGAGAGTTTTCGAGCTAGGGCACTCTTGAAAATTTCAACCCTTAATTTTCACCCCTTAGAAGTGACCTACATCAACCAAAAGCTTCGCGGCACAACTAGACCCCAAATGGAGCCCATATACCAAATTTGAACCAAATCGGTCCAGTGTTGCTAAGAAAAGTGCCGCGTACGGCGGAAGGCGGACGGCGTACGGCGGACGGACGGAAATTTTTTTATTCGATTTTCGTATTCTACGTACCTTGAAACGTAAAACATCAAATTTTGAGGGGGGGTTAAAATTTTTTTTTTCTTGCTCGATTCCAAAGGCTTATTATTGAAAATAATAAACCAAAAATTGAACAATGTGGAGTGGAAGTCATCTAAAAGCTGTACAAGAATACCCCAAATGAATGTATTCCAAGCTGATTTGTAAATATTCATCAATTTTACCTCTTGAGATACCAAACTCTGATATGTTAGAAAAAACTATGCAAATTATTACACCAAGGTTTATTATTTCAATATTGATCACTGGTCTACAAAGAACTCGGCTTTGCCATTACCACTGTAGGTACGAACCATAGGTACTTCCTACCCACTTCACAATAAAGTTTTTTGGAAGAAATAAACGCTCCGCACTCAGTTCGAAGAAATAAAGAGTTGTGGGTTCCTTCATTAGGAAATTTGATTACTGATTGCTAAGAACGCAAAAATGAAGACAACTTGAAGAAACGAACAACGATCGTATTTTGATCGGCTGAAATATAAACGGAGATTAAGCGTCTTTTGCGATTCACACTCGTGTTTCTGATTTATCATAAGCCTAACCATTAAGGGGGTCTCAGCCGGTCGACGTTCGTTCCTCGTTCCGGGTCAGTATTTCGCCAAATCAAAGGCGCAAAAACTTTAAAAGTTGTACCTAAACTTGAAATTTCAAAGGATTTTAGAAATTCATTAGTGCACGGCCCTAGGGAATTGAAAACCTGAAAGATTGCCGCTGGAATCATCAAAATCGAACAATAAATGCCATAGAAATATGGGAAAAACCGTTTATTCAGTAGTTTTTCCCATTTTTCTCTGGCAATTATTGTTCGATTTTGATGATCCCGGCGGCAATATTTTAGTTTTCCAATTCCCTAGGGCCGTGCACTAATGAATTTCTAAAATCCTTTAAAATTTAAAATTTAGATACAACTTTTAAAGTTTTTGCGCCTTCAATTTCAAGAAATACTAAGAACGAACGGCGGCCGACTGAGACCCCCTCAAGTTCTCATAGGGACCGAACTGCTGGTCCTACAGAGCTCTGGGTGGTCTCATTCGATTCTAAAAATTCAATACTACCTATTTAAATTGATTAAAAAACAAAACCTTTGTATCTAACGTTTTTGAGCTAGGGTGTTTTCGAAATGTCAACCACTATATTTCTTCCCTTATAAGTGACTGACATCAACCAAAAGCTTCGGAGCACAACTAGACACCAAATGGAGCCTACATACCAAATTTCATCAAAAACGGTCCATGGTTGCTAAGTGCCGCGGACGGCGGACGGACGGCAAAATTTTTATTCGATTTTCGGATTCTACGTACCTTGAAACGTAAACCAACAAATTTTTAGGGCTGGTTAACATTTTTTTTCTTGGTCGATTCCAAAGGTTCATTATTGAAAATAATAAACCAAAAGACGCTGAAAATCTTCAATCAATCGGTCGATCAAATGAATTTTTTATTGTAGAATCCAACTTGTGGTATCACAATCATCGGTTGGTTTCTAATCTTAATCTAGGAGCAATAGTAGATACTTAGCTACAAAAAACTGTTTAAAATCTTAATAGTAGAACAGAACAGAAAGATAAGAACTAGACTAGCTTAAATGACTTATCACTTTCCAAAACTCATCAAATTTTGATTTCGATTTATTCAATTTCAAGATGTTTGTCAGATCAGCAAATTATGTGGATCGACCCAACAAAACAGACTATGTGAATTGATCGGGATTGACGTCAACTGGAAATATAACACCTTCTTCGCCGAGCTTTCGGTAAATTTACTATACCTACTTGTTTCTTTGTAGTGGCGTCTCCACCTTCTCTTTACATATCGACGTTTGGTATTTTCACTCAATAAACAACCTTCGAGTAAGTAAAATCTATTATTATATTTATTATTAGTTTTTTAATTGTTGTTGATTCGTAATTTTGTTGTTTTTATACTCAACGGATTGTTAGAGTTCATGCTATTAAGGTTGAATATTGTTTTGTTTTATAGACACTGAAGAAGGTAATAAATTTACCGAAAGCTCAGCGAAGATGATGTTATGTTTCCAGTTGACCCCAATCCCGATCAATTGACATAGTTTGTCAGATCTCGATTGTTTCTCAAGTCGTGACTATGCTCATTTGCTCTTGTTTCATAATTACTTAAATTAGTATGCACATTCCAGACTCGCTGAAGTATAATTCTTATCAGAATCTGGTTGTGAGAGAGTTATTTTCAATGACGCAATATCCCTAGTTTTTGGGCCCCTAAAATATGTCTGACGGCCCTCTTAATTCCGCTTCTGTGTCTGTACTCAATATCTCAGGAAAGTTCGTCTGCCTCCCACGACTGCCTTTGAAAGGGAAAAAATCATGAAATGCGACATTCAGAACGCGGCAGAGAGGAAGTCGCTTCCAGATTTATAATACTCCGTGCTGAACCTGGCGTTGTATCTATCAGCTTTTCTCGAGTCATTTTTTCCCCTCTTCGCCTGCCTGACAATTCGTCCCAATCTCGTCTCTCGATTTATTACTCCTTTTTTCGGGCCTTCAAGAAAACATATTGCTTAGACACAACTCACGTATCACGTTGTGGAGGGGGTGTGAAGAATGTGCACCTCTGCTACGTTCACACTCAGAAATATTGGAGTTGGATTCGGGCGACGCGTAAATTCCGTATACTTTTCTGGAAGAACCTGAGATGCCGTATATCTTCGAAATCACCAAGGTGGAATGATAACAAGGCTCCATAGAAACGTAATATGCAGGAAGCTGGCGAGGTTATTGTGCAAAAGTCGCTAGAAAAATACTCATGCTAACACAAAAGGTACTAACTACAGGTGTTTTTCGTGGATACGACCATCATAATCATAGTAATATTATGGTATTTAGGTATATACGGATTCAGCACAAAATATGTTATGTAAACAAAATTTATGAAATTAAAAGTACTTGAAATAAAATATTTCAGAAATATGAAAAAAACATATTGTTAAGTAGGTAATGCATGCATGCCAGGGGACGTCCCATTGAATAAGAATTAAGTAAATTTTAACCAGTTAGTAAGCGATACAACTTTTCACTCGATGTAAATTATTAAGTATTTTAGGCAAAAAATAGTGTCCTCCCCTTACCTTTATCCACTATAACATTTCTAGCGGCAAGGAAGCCTCGAATTTGAAGAGCATTGTAAAATCCATGATCTACGATACCCAACATTCGAATTCGAGTTCACCCCCCCCCCCCCATGGTACCAGTCTGGCACCAAAGCGGTAATTCTTCGTAACGTTGAACTTTCATCTGTCAGTTTTGATAGGCATTCCGTCGAGTTTCACATCCGTATTCAAGGTGAAAAAAACACACAAAAAACGAAATATGCAGTTTATGGTGTCCTGGCTCCATGATGGCACGGCTATTAATTCCATGGTGGTGTAGAGGATAATTCATGAAAATCCGGAGGTATAATGAGAATTTTTCCTCAATTTCAATGGGTACAATTAGTAAGCAATATACACACAGACATACACCTAGGTATGGTTTTTTTCGCGGATTTGGATTCGGAATGATCTAAAACGGATTAAGGTGTGGTTATTTTTTTTCTATTGGGTGTTGTCCAACTTTACCCCAGATTAATCGCATAAGGACGCCCAAGTCTTACTGTGGGACGTCCTAATGAAATACTAGAATAAACAATTTATATAAATAATGAAAATCTGCTTATATTTGTTTTACCCAATAATGCAATAGCCGAGTTCGTGGATTCGAGTAGAACATGAATTCATATGGATTCCCCAACATCTTTAAAACATACCCAGTGCTTACAGTATGTTGGTGTGGTATGCTGAAAATTGAGAAGAAAACAAAAAGAGAAAACAATAGCCGTGTGAGTGCTCTAATATTTGGACGAGGAGAGCATGAATACAAACTAATATTTTTTTAAATCATACCCTGAGCACTCAGTATGTGGTTAGGTATGGTGTACAGAAAATAAGAAAAAAAAGTCTGCCAAGTGGGTGTGGAACATAGCTTCATCGTATCAACAACCCGATTATATAGATGATCTGATGCATAGTAGTTAATCTCAAAACATCAATCTCTAAGTACCTTTCACTAAACTCATAGGGGACCATCTACACGCTAATCTCGACAATCCTAGAAAATTTCATCAAATTCGAATGAAAAATGTAAGTGAGTAGATGTATGTGAATTTTTCAAAAGAATGCTTAGCCCCGGCTGGGATTCGAACCCGGGACTCCTGAGGGATAATTCTATGTGCTACCTCTGAGCTGTTGAGGCCTAGTGATGCAATGAATAGGATTTGAGATTCTCACAGGGGACCATCCCTCTATGAATGAATCCCTCTATGAAATCCATTCTCTATCATTTTCATAGGGGACCATCTAAACACTACTCAGTAACATCCCTGGAAATTTCATTGAAATCGGATGGAAAATGTAGAAGTTATGGCTGTTACAAGGAATTCAAGTTTGCTCATGCGCAGTCGCTTCTATCAGTCCGGGGATGATGATTTTCATAGGGGACCGTCTACACACCAACCCGCACAATACCTGAAAATTTCATAGAAATCGGACAATAACTTCGTATAGTTATGCGGCCGACTACTCCGTCACATATTTCAATTTTCTTAGCCATAGCTTTAATATTTCTTTGTAAATTCGCTCATTAACTCATGCTGCATGGACTCTCATGGACTCACTCTCTCATCTTTCTTCTATCTCACGAAAATCGGATCAAATTGATTCCGAGTCTGCAAAACTACCAGACTTTTTTAAACACTTTTCAAGGTTAAACAAAATTTTTTTCTAAAACCGAAATTTCCACACGCGTTTTACGTTTTAGACCCTTCTGATTAAATTTGGTTTCTTGTCTGTCTGTCCGTGCGACAGTCGGTCTGTGTGTCCGCAAATCCTTGAAACGGACAAGACTATACGGAGTTGCTATCCGATTTTGGTGAAATCTTCAGGAACTGTTGAGTTGACGTGTAGATGGTCCCCTAATGAGGATTGTACAAGGTACTTAGAGATTAGCTACGAGCATTGGATCGTGTGTACAATCGAATAGTGGACACGAGGGAGCTATGTGCCACACCCTCTTGGGAGGCTTTTAGTTTATTATTTTCAATAATGAACATTTTCAAATCGCTGTGTAATACTTTGCAGCGATTAATGTGTAAATTAGCTGCCGATGTTTTATGCTAAGGTTTGCATAGATTATTTATTAAAATATTTAAAAAATCAGGTTAGGATAGCAGATAGGTGGATCTTAGGAGTCTCTTCTCAGTGTTTTCCATTCTACACTCCTCACCGTTTGCTGGGAAATGCAGATGAGGCGTCGGAACACCCCCGTGAGTGTTCCGATAAAACTGCCGAAGGGCACTTTGAGTGAGGAAGCCAAGATGTTTGGAGAACCAACAGCCTTCCATCCGGACAAAGGACGAGAGCGGGTATGACGAACAGCAAAATATTTGCCTAAGCTTGACGGGCGAAGGACGCATGTAAAACGACCTTCTCAGCCCCCACGATGACAGCCACGTCTTCTCTAGTTGTCTCGGTCTGAGACAGCTCGAGGCGAAGGAGATAAACAGTGATTTCCTGGCCTCGCTGAGAGGAATCTACGTGGTGTATCAACCGTGTGGAATTAGTTCCTCTTGTACATTCTAATTTTTGCCCAAATTCTTTATTGCACCGAGTTACAACTTATAGCAACATATTTTTGACCTAGGGGTTAGAGGTAAGAGTACCAAGTCACAGAAAGCAAAGTTGTGAGAAGATTGAATTCAAATTTTAAATTCTTGTGATAAATCAAATTCATTTTCGAAAAAAATTGGAAGCAGTAAATTTTTGTTGGTTGTAAACTGGATTTGAAATTGATGTGGTTTTCACTGCCAAAATATGCAAACGCAAATATATTCTTGCAAAGTAAATATGCAAACTTACATTTTATAAGAAAGTAAGCAAGAGGATTTTGAGGTAAATGTAATCTACTTCAATTTAATAAAGAACTTCTATATTATCGGACGAAATTTGATGAATTTTGCAGTGATTTTGGTGGTCAGGGGTAGAAGTGGTGGGGGGGGGGTAGATTGGATTAGATTTGACCAGTTATTTACCAAGTAAATTCAAATTTCATGACATCGTTCGAAAGAGCGTTAAATTTCCAAGCTGCCTAGTGTAAAACCAAAATGGTTTATTTATAAAACATTAGGCACTAAAAATTAAATCAAAAAGCAAATTTTAAATTTTTTCTCGAAATTTGACATTTTTGATCGAAGTTTTCACTTTGAATCCCTGCCCATTTTGGTGAGCGCTCTTCGAAAAAAAACGCTGCAAATTATTACACAATGGTTTGTTATTTTTCTATATTGTGATGAACTGTAATATTATTCAAAGCCGTAGATTTCACAATGAACTCGAAAAATAATGCGGGAGAAAAAAAAATTGACGTCACCAAGCCACAAGAATACAAACTGTTGACAAAAATTCAGGTTATAAATACCGGTGATAACAGTGATTAGAGATTAGGCAACGAACGTTGATCTAGGAACAATTCAGTCGAAGGCTAACTTCTTTCCCGCTCATCTGGCAGAGATTAACAATGAATACAATGATTGATTACAACCGACAACACAAAGTTCATTCCAACTCAGAATTACAAAGAGTTGAGGACAAGATAAGTGTGATTGTGACTAAAGTACAACAGATTACAGTTACAGCTAGCAGAATCGTGGAAATGAACAATCCTGAACACTAAATTGACATTCTTGCTGCAATTTGACCCTTTTGAGCTCCTTTTTCGAGCCCCACGTAGCATGCGCCAAAATGCGATATTAATCTACCTATTTAAATGAATTACTCAGAGAAAGGGGGCGTACTCGCCTTTAGGAGCTCAAGGGTTGTGAATGACAACAATAGGATTGCAGCAAAATTTTGAGATATTTTATAATAGGCTCAAACAAGTTCCCTAAGGGCCTCGAAATTTTGGAAATTGAAATTAGATTGAGAATGTTCGTGACTCGAGAGAGGAAGAAGGAAAGTGCCACTCACCGCGGATGCCCACCAAGTTGGTAATGGCATCAAGGAATCAGTTGGAGCTTTTGGTTTCCCTGTAGGTAGGTACTAGGGTGGAAGACCAGGTAGGGAAGTTCTCTGCTGATCCGGATCCTCTAGTGGTTGATGTCTTCGTACGGTGATCCACTTTTTCGATGAGGAGCAAATAAGTTAATGGTGATAAATTAATGATGATAAATAATGAAAAGGCGCCAAAATTAGAAACTTGCGGGTCGTTCAGTTGGCTCTCACCTGCAGACTGCCCGAGGAAGTAGAGAGCGGGGGCACCCTCCCTACCCAGCGTCCACGATCAGCTGACCGCACTGTGATTATTGTAATTCCCGAACATCACAAAATAGATCACTCGTCTGCAAAGCCACCAACCATCCAACATGAAGAAAAACATCGATCGCATTTCGGTCAGCTAAAATTTGAACGGAGATTAGGCCTCTTTTGCGATTCACACTCGTGTTTTTGATTAATCGTACGTCCAAACTTTAAATTCTCGTTGTGAGCGAAAGGTTTGTCCTACAGAGCTCCGCGTGGTCTCTAAAAATTCTATAGAATCTTAAATTGGAGAAAAAGCAATACCTTTATATCGAAATTTTTTGAGTTAGGGCGTTTTCAAAATTTCAAAATCTATTTTTGAACCCTTGAAGTGACCTACATCAATCAAAATCTTCGGGGCACAACTAGACCCCAGATGGAGCCTACATACCAAATTTCATCAAAATCGGTCAATGCTAAGTGGCAAAAGTGCCGCGTACGGCGGACGGACGGCCAAATTTTTATTCGATTTTTGGATTCTACGTACCTTGAAACGTAAACCATCAAATTTTGAGGGGGTGTTAGAAAATTTTCTTTCTTGGTCGATTCCAAAGGTTCATTACTGAAAATAATGAACCAACATGCATTTTTAAAAAAATTCAAATTTGAAGAGTAAATTAAGTTTGAAGGCTCAAATTTAACGCTCTTTCCATTTATATCCTCAAATTTTAATTTAATTGGTAAATTAGAGGAGTTATGACAGTTTTGAAGACGTAAGGTCGAAAACATGAAAAAAACTTTAAATTTAAAAAACTTGAAAAGCAGTACCTTGTAGAAACGAACCCCGAAGATATACCCAACTTAAGTGTGTGTAGACACCCTGTAGATATTATCTATCTTTTTTTTTAAATCATTTATTTTAATTATTATTGATATTACGGAAGTTTTTCGTCTTAAATCTCAAATTTCTAGAGATGCGGTGAAACGGAAATTTTCAATTCGGCTCTCCCCTAGGAATAATTTCTGGATCCAACTCTACTATCAAATACTCAACGGATAGAGTTCATGCAGTTGAATGTCTCTAACACTATCCTATTCACTCATAACTTGGGACTAAGCAGATAGTCGAGATAGTCGTTATTTGTTCCCCTGTAAACCCCCCTCGAAGGCATTTCCAACTTCGTGAGCCCCAAAGGTATTGTCAGAGTCTGCTACCAGCTTTGGGGCTCCTAATAAGATTCCACTGAGCTGTTGATCTTCTCACGGTGTCTTCAACAACCCGAGAGGGCCGGAAGGGGAAGTGGGAGGGGGATTGACAGGTAATACGCCATTTTCGAATTTCCACAATACTCCGCGTATGTACTGCTTCCGAGTGGAAGCTTTTTCACTTTTCAAGGTAGAATGAAAGATGTTCTTGAAAATTTCCACTTTTCAAGATCTTTCTGGAACAACATTTTCGTAGAAGGTCCCCGATGAAAATTATCGCGTAACTGCGCATGCGCAAACATGAAATCCTTGTTACAAGCATAAATTCTACATTTTTTGATTTATTCGAATTCTATGACATTTTCTGGGTTCGTGTGTGTTGACGTCCCCTATGAAAATCATGTGACTACTAGCTATCCTTAATAATAAGAATAACTTCTTCAATCTCTATCAAAGATTCGATCAAATTATCTACTGCTGTTTGTCTAATTTCGACGAAATTCATAGAGGAACGCCACCTGACTAACCCGAATTAACGGAATTCATTAATTCGAATTCGGAATCCGAATTAACGGAATTTATTAATACGAATTAACGGAATTCGTATCTGCGCATGCGCAAACATGAAATCCTTGTTACAAGCATAAATTCTACATTTTTTGAATTCTATGATATTGATATTCTATTAATTCGAATTCTATGACATTTTCAGGGTTTGTGTGTGTTGACGTCCCCTATGAAAATCCTGTGACTACCAGCTATCCTTAATAATAAGAATAACTTCTTCAATCTCCATCAAAGATTCGATCAAATATTCTACTGCTGTTTGTCTAATTTTGACGAAATTCATAGAGGAACGCCACCTGACTAACCCGAATTAACGGAATTCGGACCACGATTCCGTGTGGATATGCCCGAGTCGTGGGTTAACCAAAGACAGATGAGAAACCGAAGTAAGCCGAGAGCATGAAGTCATCGCAATAGTGACCAACGAGGATCAAAGTTATATGAAGTACGCTGGTTATCTATAACTCCACCCAATTGAACCATTTGTAAATATTTTTAGTGATCTATACAGTGGTTACAGTGACGAGAAAGCTATGTACCACACCCACACTGCAGATGTTTTTTCATTAATTTGAAATAGCGGTTTTATGAACTTTTGTATGAATGAACTCCACCCAGAGCTACGTGGGACCAACCGTTCGCTTAGTCTTACTTTGCTAACATGACTCAACTAGGCATTCAATGCTAACTTGCAGCAATTTTTACTCCAAACTGACAAAATGATTTTTTCCCCTGGTAAATTCAATGAAAACCAATTAATAAATTTCCATATGAATAATTTATTTCTAAATCACATTATTTTTACCAGACAAATGGTTTTTTACTTTTGATAAATTCAATAAAACACAATCAATGAATTTCCATATAATTTATTTGTTGTTAAATCACGTGTTCAATTGAACTTTATAAATTCACCTCAGGCGAATAATCAATGGTTCAAAAACGCTGCAAATTATTACACAATGGTTTATTATTTTTCTATAGATCACTCGTCTACAAAGCCACCAACCATCCAACGTGAAGAAAAACATCGATCGTATTTCGGTCAGCTATAATTTGAACGGAGATTACGCCTCATTTGCGATTCACACTCGTTTCTGATTTATCGTACGTCCAAACCTTAAATTCTCGTAGTGAGCGAACGGTTCGTTCTACAGAGCTCCTGGTGGTCTCAAAAAATTCTAAAAATTCTATGGAATCTCAAATTGAAGGAAATCAATATCTTTATATCGAAATTTTTTGAGTTATGGCGTTTTCAAAATTTCTAAACTCATTTTTGAACCCTTAGAAGTGACCTACATCAATCAAAATCTTCGGGGCACAACTAGACCCCAGATGGAGCCTACATACCAAATTTCATCAAAATCGGTCAATGCTAAGTGGCAAAAGTGCCGCGTACGGCGGACGGACGGCCAAATTTTTATTCGATTTTTGGATTCTACGTACCTTGAAACGTAAACCATCAAATTTTGAGGGGGTGTTAAACAATTTTTTTTCTTGGTCGATTCCAAAGGTTCATTATTGAACATAATAAACCAAAATTCACCTCAGGCGAATAATCAATAGTTCAAAAATTCACCTCAGGCGAATAATCAGTTGTTCAAAAATTCAAAAATAAGGCTCTTAGTGCTAAAGGTGATGACATGCTTCTCATAAATATTATAAGTAACTAAAATATGCTTCTGGTCGTATTTCTCACTGCCTGTATCAGTTTATCGATGTAAGCATCGGCTTACATTTCTTATGGTTTCTTATGGTGGAAAAGGTATACATGAATCACATCGGTATGTACCTCTTCGAGACTATACTTCTTTGGCTTGTTGGGTATACGAGTATATTGGTGAAATGAGCGTCTTCCTCAAAATTTCACTAGGTGCTCATCGTTTGTCAAATATGATCCCAGTTTGTAGTGAGCAAGACTAACTTTCTGTCACAATAGTTCAGATATGGTCTAAGTGACAAAGGGTTTCCATTCCAAAAACAAACGAAAAAGTGAGCACGGAAATTTTTCTAGAAAGGAATTTCACAGATCGAAACTTTCAGACGTTCTTAGCGCGTTGTTTCTCTTAGTATGCAGTCTTGTTTTCTAGTGTTAACCTTGATTTTTTTTGAGCTTCTTATTGAAGAGCTCGAAGATGTTGAAGTCTCATTCTATTCAATGATGGTGTGAATTCAACTCCGAGTCGTGGGCCTTTAGAAACGACCAAGGAGTAAATTCTACTCTATTCTGTGGAACTCATTGCTAACATGGAGTAATTTTTACTCCCTTACCTTTCGAAGATGAAATAAACTGAGCGCACCAAATGAGTAAACGCATCGGCAGCTGGGACACAACTCATCAATTTATCTCTCATGAGGAGGAAAATTTACTTCAAATCAGAATTCTAGAGTTAATTGGGATAATTAATTACCTAATTGATTTACTTTCCATGACTTTTTTCTCCAATTTAAGATAGTTTTCGATTCTAAGAAATTAATGATACGATCCAGACAATCAACAATATGCGCGTTTATTGTGAAATTTATCAGAACATCCAGTCGTTTTGTTTACAGTTTTTATTGGCATCGTACAAAAATACATTCTGTCGTAGTAATCGTAGGAATAGTTCAGAATAAATCAACCCTTCATATACATTTACAAATTAATACTAGCTTCTAAAATAAAATCAAAAATGTGTTTATAAATAAACATGTCTGTGGTAGTCAGGAGTGAATTCAAGTTTAAAGGATATTCACTATAATTCTGATCAATTGCTTTCGAGGTTCTGTGTATGCTTGGCAAACCAAGATGATTTGCACTAAGTTTTTGGCTTCGGAGCTTTTCTTCATGAATACACTATATTAATAATTGGGGTAAATTGAGAGAAATCATTTGAACACAAGGCGTTCTCGTTTTTACTCAGACTGAACAACAAGTGAGCAGATAAGGCCACCATATCAAGAGATGCACCTGATGCTACTTACACAAATCCTGGAATCAGATATGAAAATGAGTCCACGTTTGAGTCTCGATGTCGAAAGGACCCAACTCCACCCTTCCTACTACTCCCCACCCCTGATCCTTTGAAGGTGTACGTTACAAGAAATAAATAAACTGTTGCGTAATATTTTGCAAAGTTTTGATGTTGCTTCTTCATCTTTGTTCTTGATGAAGCTACATTGTGGGGCAATTGCAACAGCTTTAACAATTCGCTACGATACTCTCCTCTATCTTCATTCACCAACCCGCTCAGTATAATAGTAGCTCTGGAATTCTACAACGAGGAGGGAAGATCGAAATCCACATTAACTCCTTCGAGCCAACGCGATGAAACTGAAACGCAAGGGGTGGTGGAAAACTCCGGAAAATGCGATGGAATTTATCGGGAAGCGTCAGACTGATAGAAGAAATGCGAGGTGAAGGTGGAGCAGATGGTAGAAAGAGGCCAAATGAATTGTGGCGAGAGGTGTAACGGAACCTAATTGCTTTCCACCTCGGAGGAAATGTGGAGGTTTTCCGTTCCATCGACCATCTCAACCTGTTCCGAGTGGCGCTGAATCGTTTAATTTTCTGAAAGAGGGGCCTACAGGGGAATTTCGCGAGGGAAGAATATTTAGATAGTTCGAATATCACGGCAGGCAGCGAGTACTCGGAAAGTCCCGAAAATCCATCGATTTGTTCCCTCATTGTTGAAGATAGTGTTTCCCAATCACGTTTTGTGTTGCTGAGCGTTCTGAACAACTTTCTGAACCGGTGATTATCTTGACATCCCAGCGTCAATTCTCCATTACAGTTGAGGAGTTTGATTCCAAGTACTAAAGTTTCCAGGTACTAAAGACCATTTTTATCGAAATTGATTTAACTCTTTCCCAGGGTTTTAGGGGGGTAGTTCTTCACCAAACTGCGATCGTTTTGGAGCAAAAGATAATCTATTCCCTTGAAAAACGAGGGTGAATATACGAGTATATTCCGTTTCATTTCAAAAGGGTATCTATATATCCAGCTATCCATATCCAGATATCTATATATCCAGCACAATGGCGGTCTCTTATCCGATTTGTTTCAAAAAGTATTATATCCACTTAGTTTGATTCGAAAAAGTACCAAACGCCACGTTTTGTTTAAAAAAGTACTACATCCATAAAACTGATATTTCAAATCTCGTTCAAATTTATTTTAAACTTTGAACTAAGTAATTTACCTTTTTTCCAATAACATTTATTATAATTTAGAAATATGTATTTAAAAAAGTCTGCCAAGTGAGAGTAGCACATAGTTTCCTCGTATCCATAACCCGATTGTATAGATGATCCGATGCATAGTAGCTAATCTCAAGTACCTTCCACCCTTATAGGGGACCATCTACACGCTAATCGGAACAATCCTGAGAAATTTCGTCGAAATCGGATGGAAAATGTAGACGTTATGGCTGTTACATGTAATTCACGTTTGCGTATCTACTATTAGACTAGGGGAGCTGGTTTTCATAGGGGACCATCCACACAATCCCTGAAAACTTCATCAAAATCGGATGGGAAATGTAGAAGTTATGGCTGTGGCAAGGATTTCATGACAGACAGACAGACACGGAACCAAAATTGTTCAGAAAGGTCTGAAACGTAAAACTCGAATGGAAATTTCGATTTTGGTGAACGTTTTTATTTCAACCTTCAGTTCTTTCAATGAAAACATCATGTCAGCTATAACAATACCAGGAAGCAACAGCCTTTGTAACATTGACAAAGCCGTGTTCTTTGCAGACGGGTAATCTACAGGGTGTTTCACGAAAGGTAACACCCCCCTTCATTTGGCAAAATACAGTGTAAAAAACGCTGCAAATTATTACACAATTGTTCATTATTTTTTATTTCTTTATATAGATCACTCGTCTGCAAAGCCACCAACCATCCAACATGAAGAAAAACATCGATCGCATTTCGGTCAGCTTTTGAACGGAGATTAGGCCTCTTTTGCGATTCACACTCGTGTTTCTGATTTATCGTACGTCCAACCCTTAAACTCTCGTAGGGAGCGAACGGTTTGTCCTACAGGGCTCCGCGTGGTCTCAAAAAATTCTAAAAATTCTATAGAATCTTAAATTGAAGGAAAAACAATACCTTTATATCAAAATTTTTTGAGTTAGAGCGTTTTCAAAATTTCAAAATTGATTTTTGAACCCTTAGAAGTGACCTACATCAACCAATTTCAATTCAATTTGATTTATCAATTTCAGGGTTGACGAAGGTTAGCCTCGAATTTCGTGTGATTTTTCAAATGACCATGATCTTATAGTTCGAAATGGTCAAATTTGGAGGGAGGTTGGAGGCTGGCCCATACAGAAATCCAAATCGATGAACATGATCCGAACAGCAGGAGCCCCATGTGGAAGAGACAAAAATCATCATCTTAACTCGAACAATTCCACAATCGTGTTGATGTTTCACAATGGGAAATCTATTAGAAGTAACTACTGCTCAATACTAAGATTTTTCACACCAATTTATACCATTTTCAGGGAAGAAGCAACTCTGCCAACCCAACTTGACCTTTCTGATAGTCGAAGGTTGAGTAAACATTCCACGTTTTCCTTGAGAATGACCCGCCCTTTTGATGATTAAACACGACGTAAGTTTATTCTGCAAATTAAATCAACTGCTACAAACTGGGCGGCGCTCCCTCGAGCATCGTCATCTCGTGTAACTGGCTGCTGCAGTGGTGAGACCGCTGAATTGAATTATTTATGAATAAGATACCTAACGAGGTTATCCGCCCGTGTAATCCCCCGCCGAGAAAACAACGTAAGAGCGCTAACTGGTTCGCGTCGACTTGGTAACTTTGAATAGGCAGGTAATTGAATAGATTATTGAGTCGAGGCATTTGAACAGCGCGGTTCTCGTGACCTGACATTACCATTTATACTAGTTTACCATTATTACACTCATTCACGAGTAAAAATTTTGACATGGATATGTCTTTTGGCTGGGGGTCAAGGAATTTTAACACGGATATGTCTTTTTGCGCGGGTTTTTTGCCACGAAAAATGCAACGCGGATAGGTACCAGTAAACAAAATCATAGCTACATATCGGTAGCTATGAAACAAGTTGTTTACGCCTGAATCGTATTTTCGACTCACTTCAGAAAAAGGGGAGGAAATATCCTCAAAATGCACTAAATTCACAAACACCACACTAACTAGGCACAAAACCATTATTATTGTCTTTATCACTGTCTTCTTATCACAGTTACTCCTGATTAGGAATGGGCGAATAAGGATACCTGTATTTTCGAGCCTATGTCTGATGTGCTACCAACACTTGCATTCTATTGCTTCTCTGTGCATGGTTGTTTTGTCTTGCATCTTTCTTTTAATGATCTTATGCATAAATATAAATGCATGTATATTTTCTTTATATTATTATGCAATGCTGGGCAATATATCAATAAAATCAGTGATCAGTGCGTGATTGTGCCTCAGTTGGGTTTGGGCTGAAGCGTGACGTCACCGCAGCCATCTTGGTCTGTCGTCACACCAACTGCTCTCCTGCTCGTTTTTGCCTCTTACCTTTCAACTTTAAAAAATGTGTAATTCTCCATGTACCTGCCTTTTTTCAATTGTCCGCGACGTCGCGATCTGTTGTCGCGATCACCTATATCGCACAACCTTGTAACAAACAGTGCTAGCGCTAGCTTTCCGTATTTATCGTTCGTTTCGCATCTCACCGCTCACTGCATGCTCTACACCGGCTTTGGCCCCCGGTTTTTCCCACATCATATTCAATCTCCGTCCTGGTATGCAAACTGCCATCAGGTACTCACGCCCTTCTGAGATCATTTGTAAGTTGGGTAATTAAATACCTGTAATTTTGCATGACCCGCACCCCCCTCTTCATCACTGCAACCTGTTGCTATCTTTGGATCTGGAACACACACCTACGCACGTATCTACACGTCCAGGAACTTCTTCTGTAAACCTTTCATCTTATAAACTTTCATCTTTTCCAGTATAAATAAGAACAGTAACTTTCAGTGTAATAACAACGTTTGGACACCCAAGTGGGTGAGACATGCATGCATAACAACAACCTTGCAATTTCTCTTCATCTTTCTACAGTGGCCACTTTTAAGAGTAGGTAGATAGGTATAGGTAGCACCAATCTCTTATCAATTTCTACCTGTTATCTGCACCTTCTTCAGCACGTAGTATTTCTGAATATATATTACCTATTTTTCTAAGTCTACCTCTTTTTCTGGCTCTTATCACCTTATCACCCCTTCACATCTAATCTCTCTTATCACTTTTCACATATCTGTTCTCCCTGGATTCAAAAGGGGGTGGTCCTTCGAACTATCTATCAATATCATCAAATTCAGATCACCTAGGATAACCAGTAATAGGTACATGTAGGTAGGGCTTTCTGGGTACCTACTTACGATCAGTTACCCCACTGGCTCCAACAAAGTATAATTCAACTGATTGGGAATGAGGTCCTCAGAAACAAACTCCACTTTTGCCGAGCTTTCGGTGAATTTATCGCCTTCCTCAGGGCTCAAAGGATGTATTACTGCGTGAGCATCACATCAGCGTCAATCAACGAACCAGTTAGAGATGCCACCATAGTTGATGGGAAATAAACTTCGGAACTATTGCAGGTAAAAATGAAAAGAGGGGGGAATTTAAAACATCATGTCAGCCATAATTTAAAACATCATGACTATCCACGATAGTGGAATTGTTCAAGTTATGATGATGATTTTTGTCTTTTCCACATGGGGCTCGTGCTGTTCGGATCATGTTCATCGATTTGGATTTCTGTATGGGCCAGCCTCCAACCTCCCTCCAAATTTGACCATTTCGAACTATAAGATCATGGTCATTTGAAAAATCACACGAAATTCAAGGCTAACCTTCGTCAACCCTGAAATTGTCAAAAGCGGATTATCATGAAACACATGACCTCCAAAGCAACCTCCAACATCTCCAAAGCATACCCAGTGCATACAGTATGCTGGTATGCACCAACATACCAGCATGGGTTTTGTCGAGAAAAAAAACCAACAATAGCCCATTGGGCACTCTATGGGATTGTGGAGACGAGTAGATTGTCAATATGGACTCCTAACATCTTCAAAGCACACCAGGTGCACACAGTATGTTGGTATGGTATACTGAAAATAAAAAGAACCGAGAATCGTGTAAAAAAAAAAAACTTCCTAAAAGAAAGCAACACCATTGTTCGTTTTCTTAACCATACCTTCAAATGAAAGATTTCTCTGAAAATTCGCTCATTAATTCATGCTGCACGAATGGAATTTTTCCTGTATAGATCACCCGTCTGCAAAGAACACGGCTTTGTCAATTTTACTTTATTATGTTTGGTTGATGTAGGTCACTTCTAAGTGTTCAAAAATGAATTTTGAAATATTGAAAACGCCCTAACTCAAAAAATTTTGATATAAAGGTATTGTTTTTCCGTCAATTTAAGATAGTGTAGAATTTTTAGAATTTTTTGAGACCATGCGGAGCCCTGTAGGACAAACCGTTCGCTCCCTACGAGAACTTAAGGGTTGGACGTGCGATAAATCAGAAACACGAGTGTGAATCGCAAAAGAGGCCTAATCTCCGTTCAAATTTTAGCTGACCGAAATGCGATCGATGTTTTTCTTCATGTTGGATGGTTGGTGGCTTTGCAGACGAGTGATCTATATAGAAAAATAATAAACCATTGTGTAATAATTTGCAGCGTTTTGGTACATGATGATTATGTTCCTGGACTTTGATTCGATCTGCACAGTACACCCTATTGAACCTTCTTTTCTCGAACTCGGACTGGAGTGACCAGAAAACTCGAACTTCGGAAATTTCGAGTTCAAAGGTTCAAATGCATCCCTTCCGGTGCCTCAATTCCTCGCAGACTCCCGCCGATCTTCTCATTCTCTGCACTTCAAGGTCCCTTTCTTGGGCGAGACCTAATGATTAGACTAGTTCTGATAAGACTAAGTTGTCGTATGAAGTGGCTGTTACAAGTCAGAGATGACACCACCCACCCCTTCACCACCGACACATATGTTTCCAGAGGGTGAAGCCAGCACTGGAAGCGCTTAATGCTGAGCCTTTGATCCCGCTGATGAAACCGACCCCGAGTCTTGTCGAATGAGCGCTCCTCCCGCCCTATGAGGGTTAATCCGATATCAACCCTTTATATAATCAGCGATCGCGACATGTGGAAACCGAGTTTGTGAAGAGCCCTGTCGTGAAAAGCAACACAGACCTCGACTCATTCGCGCTGGCTCTACATTGTTTGGTTGAAAGGGTAATTTACCAGCCAACCTTTCAAATAAAGCCACGTCGTAGTCAAAGGTAATTTCATCAGTTAATTAATTTCTTTCAAGTTTGAATTATTGATGTACCAAAATAGTAAATGTACCCACATCACTTAATTTCAAGGTTGGTGGGAGTTCTCTCGCAAGGGAGCCACTCTTTTTCCGAGGGTTGAGCGAATGGTGAGTCAAAAACGCGAATCGAACCGCACATGAAAGCACGTTGTTGGAAGTAAACCAAATTTCAGATCAAATGCGATATTTTCTCATTTCTTCGGATAAAATTTAAAGTCAACAAGTTGTGCTTTCCTGACTACGAAAAATCAGGATCAATAAAATAGTTCACTCCAGAGACTTCAAAAGCTTGTTTCTCCATCCATCGAGTGAAAAAGTCGAGCAAGAAGGTCGAATCCATCAAAACTAGTTAGTTCACTTGAGAGACAAGACATTTTCAAAGGCTTGTTTTCACCTAAAATTCCCAGAAAAAGTCGAAAAAGCAAGTTGAAAACACCGAAGCTCATTGGTTCACTCGAGAGTCAAAAGGATTATTTTCAAACTGCGTTTTTCGACTTTTTCCAAGGATCTGAGGTGAAAACAAGCATTTGAAGTGGTCATTTCTCTCGAGTAAACAACAAGTTTCGACAAGTTTCAACAAACAAGTTTCGGTGTTTTCAACCTCTCGACTTTTTCAAGATTTGGAGGTAGAAAGAGCCTTTGAAGTGGTTGTTTCTCTCGAATAAACCAACAAGTTTCGGTGTTTTCAACCTTCTATCACGAAATTCGAAATTTGGAGGTGGAAATGAGCCTTTGAAGAGGTTGTTTCTCTCGAGTAAACCAACAAGTTTTGGTGTTTTCAACCTTCTATCACGACTATCTTCGAAATTTGGAGGTGGAAATGAGCCTTCGAAGAGGTTGTTTCTCTCGAGTAAACCAACAAGTTTTGGTGTTTTCAACCTTCTATCACGACTTTTTTCAAGATTTGGAGGTAGAAAGAGCCTTTGAAGTGGTTGTTTCTCTCGAGTAAACCAACAAGTTTGGGTGTTTTCAACCTTCTATCACGACTATCTTCGAAATTTGGAGGTGGAAATGAGCCTTTGAAGAGGTTGTTTCTCTCGAGTAAACCAACAAGTTTCGGTGTTTTCAACCTTCTATCACGACTTTTTTCAAGATTTGGAGGTAGAAAGAGCCTTTGAAGTGGTTGTTTCTCTCGAGTAAACCAACAAGTTTCGGTGTTTTCAACCTTCTATCACGACTATCTTCGAAATTTGGAGGTAGAAATGAGCCTTTGAAGTGGTTGTTTCTCTCGAGTTAACCAACAAGTTTTGGTGTTTTCAACCTTCTATCACGACTTTTTCAAGATTTGGAGGTAGAAAGCGCCTTTGAAGTGGTTGTTTCTCTCGAGTAAACCAACAAGTTTCGGTGTTTTCAACCTTCTATCATGACAATCTTCGAAATTTGGAGGTGGAAATGAGCCTTTGAAGAGGTTGTTTCTCTCGAGTAAACCAAAAAGTGTTGGTGTTTTCAACCTTCTATCACGACTTTTTTCAAGATTTGGAGGTAGAAAGAGCCTTTGAAGTGGTTGTTTCTCTCGAGTAAACCAACAAGTTTCGGTGTGTTCAACCTTCTATCACGACTATTTTCTAGATTTGGAGGTAGAAATGAGCCTTTGAAGTGGTTGTTTCTCTCGAGTAAACCAACAAGTTTCGGTGTTTTCAACCTTCTATCACGACTATTTTCAAGATTCGGAGTTAGAAATGAGCCTCTGAAGTGGTTGTTTCTCTCGAGTAAACCAAAAAGTTTTGGTGTTTTCAACCTTCTATCACGACTTTTTTCAAGATTCGGAGGTAGAAATGAGCCTTTGAAAATGTCTTGTCTTTCGATTAAATCAACGAGTTTCGGTGTTTGCAACCTGCTTTCTCAACTTTTTCAAGACAAGCCTTTGAAGTGGTCTTGCCTCCCGAGTGACACTAGTTTTGATGGTTTCGGCCATCTTCCTCGACTATCATTTGATGGCGGAAATATGGTTGAATTTGAGTATAGGCTGCGTTCACACTGTGTTACTTCACGTAATCAGGTTGGAAAACAGGAACCGACGAAACCGAAGTTGGTGTGATTATCATAAATCATTTCTAGAATATAATCTACCAGGTTGAGCTACCCTTTAAAATTATCTCTCACGTTTACCGTGGTCAAAGGGAGTTAATATGCGGAATTCATAAACACTAATGTGCATTCAAATTACGGCTCGATTTATCGAGTGATTGATGGGGATTAGATCAGCGATGAAACAACCGACAAACCCCAGAAAACGCCTGTTTATTAAGCGCGTTATATTGACAACGAAGCGGGATGATTTATGGGGACGGAAGAATACAGGGTTAAAAATGATGCTGGATCTCGTCGTTCATCAGTGGGATTGAAACACTGACTTCTGAAGGCTCTGAGGTCCTGGGGAGGAGCCGGAAGGGCGAGTTGATTTATGATTTTTACGGACTTGAAAGATTGTTCGGCGAAAGTAGACCGCAGCGCCTCCGGCGGGTGTTTCAAGAAAAAACCGGGAAGAGATGAAGGATAATGTCTATTGCACGGGCGGCGTCGCGATGCGCGATTTCTATAGAAAGTATTTTCCTATGAAGCCACAGATACTAGACTCCACACAGCAAGGTTAATGAAGAACTAAAAAGAACGCAGGAGTCTGAATCAATACATCAACCCACCTTTTGTTTTTTTCGGTGTGATGAGTATAATTACTTAATCTGATGGATAATGAGGCGTTTCAGCGTCAGATTTTCAATTTCTCGACTTCAAAATCAGATTCAGCACCTCGGAAAACCTCCAATAGCAAACTTTCAACACAGACTTCTTGGCTTAAGGGGGTCTCCTGGTCTCTACCAAGACAATGCTAGGGAATCAGGTGAGATATTCATTGTACGAGAATAGGCAAGTAATGAGGAATTTCACCGAACTGTTTGCATTATTCCTGAATAGTTAATGGTGTGGGATAGATGAAAATCGCATTGATTTCGGAAAATAAGTCTCCTGTTATTTTTGGGAGACAATCAAAATTTATGATTTCAAAAAAATAACCGGGAAAGCGGACCTCTTCAATGTGAAGCGGAAATACTCGCTGATTGGCTGTTCGGATCGCCGTCTCCTCCCAGTGTTGCCCGTTGGTATGACGAAATCGTGTTATCTAAGGGGACAGTTATCAAACGAAAACATGGGAAACCTAATTTTCCCCATCTTGCTTTTTCTATTTTTTTTCTTCAGTTTTTCGATTTCGAACTTTACTGGTTTTGTGAAATGTTGCATCAGCGGACTATGGATTTCTCGATCTCAGCGCTTCAAGCGGCCGTAAATGAACTATTCCAGGATGACGTCACCCTCCCAGTTTTTTTAAACGTTCATATTTTCTACACTGTTTTGTTTATTCGTAAATTAGGAAGTAACGGTTGAAAGTTTGTCGTAGGGGGTTTTTCGGGATGCTGAATCCGATTTTGGGGTCAAAAATAGGAAATTCCGACATGGTGAAATTCCTCATTGTTGAAATTTGGCAAATGTTGGAAATCATTACTGCGAGAACTACTGAAAACAGAATCTGATGGGTGTTTGTGAAATTTGAAGGGTATCCTAACGACTCTTGTTATTCTTAAGAGAGGCTCATATTGTTTTCGATTCAATCATAGTCAAATCTGCATCTTCTATGCCAACATTCAGAGGCTCAACAAAACCGTAAGCACCTAAGTGTTTTTCCTCAATTTCTCCCTCTGTTTTACTTGGTCTACTTCTCGAATGTTGGAGGAGGTAAATTAGTCACTAGTATATCCTACGTGTTCCAATGAATCTGAAGAAGTTGAAAGAAGTGAGAAAATTAGAGATGGTGGGTATAATCCAAGAAAACCCAAGAAGAAGAGATAGGAAGATCAAGGTTTCCGTGGGGAAGCCACCGGGTGTGCTGATGTGTAAAATAACTTTTCATAAAACCCAGTCAAGGAGGGAGTTCAATTAAACTGGAATCAACTTTGATCTGAGAGAGCAAGGATGAGCGAGTGCAGCCAATAACAGCTCCCTTCTCTTGAAAACACGTTCCCTTGTTCACTGGATCACAAACTTATGCGGCTGAACGGGGTTGGCAAGTTTGATTCCTCCAAGCTATTTTGGTTTATTATTTTCAATAATGAAACTTTGGAATCGACCAGGAAACATTTTTATCCCCCACCCTCTCCCCCCATCAAAATTTGTTGGATTACGTTTCAAGGTATATAGAATCCAAAAATCAAGTACAAATTTTGCCGTACCATAGACCGATTTTGATGAAATTTGGTATAATATACCAAATTTCGTCAAAATCGGTCCATGGTACGGCAAAATTTACATTTGAAAAGTGACGTTCTTCTTGTAACGTTCATGGATTTACCTTTTTTTAAATACTAACGCACCTCAAAAAACAGCTTTTTGAAAAAGTAGAAAGGGATGGGAAATTTAACGCTCTTTCCAAAGGTGTCTATTTTTAAGTTTACGTTGCAAATTAAGGGAATTATGGCCATTTTAGTGATGTAAGGTCAAAAGCACGAAAATAAACTTGAAAGTGAAAAAACTCCCATAAACTAGGGTTTAAATATGAAGTGCGAGGAGGATTTTTTTTATTGTTTGAGGTTGAGGTTTTATTGTTTGAGGTCTAATTGAGCCTCAATGAATTTGGTTATCGTCAGTTTATTCTATAAAAGGGGAAAAAAGGGTGTATAAGAAAGAAAAAATTCCGAAATATTATAAAAATAATATTATATAAATATTACCAATATTAATTTTTGCTTCCGAGTCTACCAAGGTAGCGGAAGCTTTGTTTTCACTTTTCAAGGACGAAAAAAAAAGTTCTCCAAAATCAAAATTTCCACTCGCGTTTTGCGTTTTAGACCTTTCTGAACAATTTTGGTTCAGTGTCTGTGTGTCTGTCATGAATTCCTTGTAACGCGCATAACTATACGAAGTTATTGTCCGATTTCTATGAAATTTTCAGGGACTGTGCGGGTAGGTGTGTAGACGGTCCCCTATGAAAATCATCATCCCCGGACTGATAGAAGCGACTGCGCATGCGCAAACGTGAATTTCCTTGTAACGGCCATAACTTCCACATTTTCAATCTGATTTCAATGAAATTCTCTGGGATGTTACAGATTAGTGTTTAGATGGTCCCCTATGAAAATCACCACCTTCGGACTTATAGTAGCCATTGCGCATACGCAAACGTGAATTTCCTTGTAACGGCCATAATTTCTACATTTTCCATCCGATTTCAATGAAATTTTCAGGGATGTTACAGATTAGTGTTTAGATGGTCCCCTATGAAAATCATAGAGAATTGTTTTTCATAGAGGGATTCATTCATAGAGGGATGGTCTCCTGTAAGAATCTCAAATCACATTAATTTGCAGGTCATCGGTAGCTCAGAGTATAAAGTCCTGATTAGAGCTCCTAAGGTCGCGGGTTCGAAACCCAGCCGAGGCTATGTATTTTTTGGATCCAATCACATACACCTACTCTCTAATTTTTCATCCAAATTTGATGAAATATTCTAGGATTGTCCAGATTAGCGTGTAGATGGTCCCCTATGAGGGTAGTGAAAGGTACTTAGAGATTAGTGTTTTGAGATTAACTACTATGCATCGGATCATCTATACAATCGGGTTATGGATACGAGGAAGCTATGTGCCACACCCACTTGGCAGACTTTTTTTGTTACCAACGATATAATAATTTACGCATATTTAACGCTTGGCATTACTCTTAAGGGGCGTTTGGGGTCTGGCGTATTGTCTCTAAATAATGTTCGTTTTTCTTCGTAATGATGTGATTTCCATCTACCTATATCTTGTATTATCATAACTAAATACCTAAATAAATAAGAAACCCTCGTCTTATATCATTTGAAAAATTAAATGCATTAGTAGTCTACAACTCAAGTTCTTCTTTAGTTAAGTTGTTCTTTGCTCCCACCTTCAAAACTTAATTTGTCCAAGTCATTACAGTGTTAAAGTGGATACAAATGAAGTTAAATTAAATCAGACTTTCTTTGGGAAATCAAAGCATTTCAATAATAATTTAGAAACCATTGGAAGATAAAAACCATGACCTCGAACTGCAAATAGTGTCCTTTATTTGTAGCTTTTCTCGTATGTTAAAGGAGATGTCGACTATTGACGCAGTGTCAGCTACTGACGCAAAAGGCGACTACTAGTGCGTTTACATTACTTTGCATTTGGAAGAATGAGAAAAACACCTCTCGAGTATTTTCTTCTGAACAGAAAGTCTACACTGCCAATAATCCTAAAACGTCTGGTCTACCTCATGCTCCTGCGCCCAATATGGTTGAATGGTTGCCAGATATGGGGATCGGCTTCCATCTCGCAGATTAAGAGGATCCAGACGTTCGTAAACAGATACCTCAGAGCTAAATCGGGCGCTCCGCGGTACTTTAGAAAATCCCTCCTGCACAGAGACCTTCAAATTGCTGAAGTCAGTGAAGTGTTGCGTGTCTCGTACCAAAACCTGCAAACTGCTATGCGAGACCACCAAAACGAACTTATAGCTCATATCCCAAGCAATTCTCCTCCTCCACGACCAGAACCCGACTTCAAACGAAAAAGACCACCAGACCTGCTATGAACGATTAAAATATAATAATTTATCCAATAAACCAGTTATACTGCACTAGAAAAAAAAGTTCCTATTATATGTTATAATTAATATTCTATCTCATTATTCTTTATTCATCTGCAATTTCTTGAAAATATTATTGTTATTCTTATACATAGTATAGCGGGGGCTGTCAGTGAGCAGTAACCTGCAACACGTTAATTGTGGTGGATACCACCATACATGCACTAAATTATGTATAATAACTATAATGTAAGAGATAATTACAATAAAATTGAATAATGATCTATAAAAACCTCTCGAGTCGAGTACTCTTCATAACTCAATTGTTCAAAAGTTGCCATTCTTGTCTAGTTTGCAGCACCATAATTGAGATCCGCAGATGTTCAGCCCAAAAGGGGATGTGGAGCTATAGAAGGAGCAGTCACATCAATAGAGGGAAATGCTATTCATTCTGTGAGACTCCAGCCGAAACGGGGAGGAAGATCGATAATTTCAAAGTTTCCGCCGGCTGATACGTAACAGTCGGGCACCAGATGGCGCTAATGAAGAATTGATCATGTGCCGGTCGTTACGCCCTTCAACATGTGAATTTGATGTGTAGTACTGTAGTAGCTCCTGACGGATGGTTTGGTTCAAACGGCTGAGAAAATGAAGAGCTTTACTGAGTCCCCACACTAACAATTGTGATACATCCTGTTTACTTCAAACTTGAGCTATTTTAGCTCCACATAGACTAGAACAGCTTTTCTAGTCCCTAATAATTTAAAATTTTGAAGTGAGGGCTATAAAACGAAATCTTTGTTAATACAATTCTTTTAAAATCTTAGTAAACTAGATTAAATTTTTGTATATTAAAAGTCAAACATTGAAAAGAACTAAAGGCTGGAGCCCCTGGACTTTAAATCAATTTTGGTTTATTATTTTCAATAATGATCCTTTTGAATCGACCGAGAAAAAAAAATTCAACCTCCTCAAAATATATATGCAGGTTTGAGTTTCAAGGTCGGTACGTAAAATCCAAAAATCTTTTAAAAATGTTGCTTTCCGTCATCAAAACGTGGCACATTGAGAGTGATTGATTTTGAAGCACAAGCAGGGGCGTGGCGTCCATAAGGCCACTCTGCGTCTAGCCCCGGCAAAATTTCCCTCTCTGTAAGCTAGATTTTCTCCTCAAAGTTGAAAAAACTCGATTTGAAAAGTGTTTTCCCTAATTAAAAACACCCTAGGAGAAAGATTTTTTCCTCAAAACTCACTGATCCATGATGATCCATGAAAGCATGGATCTTTTGTAAGTGTAAAATAATTTTACACTGACATGAATGTAATTATTACGTCAAATATCCATTGTGGAAGTAGAAAGAAGAACTAGGATGGAAGTTGGTCACCAGAGGCTGTACCCTCAACCAGCACCATGGACCTAGAGAGAAGAAGGAGGATGGAATCGATAGTATGGAAATCGTATATCGATGGAATCGTATATATCTGGGAAAATAACATGTTGCTGAGGAAACTCTGGGGCAAGAACAATTCTGCCTCAGAGTTGTTATGGTTACATGGTTTGTTTTTAGTTTTTTCCCCGTCCGCGCATGCGCAGTAGTGTAAAAATGCAGGCCTCATCCGTTTATCCCCTCCCTTTTCGGCCCCAGCCGGGGAGGACGCAATCGATTTCCAAGACGAGTCGCAAATCGATTTTTTCCGAGGAAAACGATCAAATTCCTTTTATCAGTTGTCTTATCTTGCTTGGCAAGTCGCGCTAAGATACAATCTCAACAACGTTACCTAAACTGGGGTTTTTCACGAATAGGTATGAATAGAAAACCTATCATTGAATTATTATTCTCCATTGATTTTAATGTATTCATTTCCGCCAATGTGATTTGAGTTCGCTTCATGATCTATATTAGCTGTGTTTTTTTTGGGAGAACCTAGGTAGGTACCTACGTTTTCACGGTTCATCCCAGATTTGCAATGGGACGTCAAACAGGCAAGTTAACTTCTTCCTACCTTAAACCTTCTCATAATGTAGGCCTAGCTACCACCGCACATTATGACTTGCTAAGAGTTCGGAAAGATTGATATCCTCCCATTTCTTATCAGGGGACTCCTTGTTCAATGAAAAAGTTGTTGGTAATGCTCGACTATCACCGTAGGGGATCACACAACTCGTTTTTAGAGCATATCTCTATACATTTTTGACTAAATTTGATCCCCGAATATTTTAATCTCTGGAAAGAAGTTGAGGTGTGATTGTTCCCCATTGGGTCCTCTGTTTGTCGCAAAAGTAGGTATGTGTGGTCCTAGGGTCAAGTTTTTGTATTTTCTGGTTTGGTGCCCCACTGGCAACCACCACTTTCGAATGTCGCCCAACACCCCTGAGCACAAATATAGTTTAGGGGTAGTGACAATGATAAAGCTGTGTTCTTTGAAGCGAGTGATCTATACAGAAAAATAATGAACCTTTGTGTAATAATTTGCATCGTATTTTTATAAAATTTATAAAAATAAATAACATTTAATGTTATTGATCATCAGTGCAGGTTGACGATATCACAAATTATAATGAGTATTTTTGCAAAACAACAAAACCTCATCCATGGCCACATTTCATCGCATGATAGTCATAGTCATCGTGTTGAGTATGATATACTCAACCCGTCCTAGAATCGGGGCAAAACTCAAAAAACGTGATTTTTGGGAAATTGCGTTTGAAGTTTGAAACCCATTGGCTTGCGGTTCCACTCAATAGAAACGCACCGCCAACATTTACTATTGCATAAAAAAAAGGGCTTCCAAACCTTATTGACAGTGAGCCACCCCAAGAGCCTTCCAGGAGAGCTCCACCAAGTTTTTGCTAAAACAAATCTCACGTGATCTTTTCGAAGAAAAAGTTGCGACTCAAATTTCACGATACTTACAGGCGAGTTTTGCTTCCTCACTACCGAAGGTAGGGAAGCTTTGTATTCGTGAAAGAAGTGAAAAAAAAAATGTCCTCCAAAATCAAAATTTCCACTTGCTTTTTGCGTTTTAGAGCTTCCCGAACAATTTTGGTTCCGTGTCTGTCTGTCTGTCTGTCTGTCTGTCGGTCTGTCTGTGGTCAATCCTTGTCCCGGGCAAAACTAAACTAACCTGTGGTCCGATTTTGATGAAATTTTCAGGGATTTTGCGGGTTAGGTCCTAGACGGTCCCCTATCAATTTCAGCTCCTTCAGACGAATAGGAGCGAGTGCGCATGCGCAAACGTGAATTTCCTGGAACCTCGATTTCTCGGTTTCTAATGAACCGATTTCGCTCAAATTTGGAGGTTAGTTAGGGACTAACTTCTAAGAGACACCCTATAAGTTTCAATCAAATTGGTCAAGCAATAGCCGCTGCGCATGCGCGAACTTGTAGATAATTGTTTCGCCAACTGATTCTATACGTCCATGTTACAATGAGTGAGGAAGCTATACTGCCCACCCAACTTGGCAGACGTTTTTTAGTTGGCTCTATGTTCCACGAACCAAACATCTACCCCTCCTCCGTCGAACAAAGAAACTAGTGCTCTCAAAGGGTCCCTGAATAAGACAGCAAAATGTTTGTCATCTACGAATGTAGCAGACACCTTCAGCAATGCTTTCCCGGTCATAACTCAAAACCCCATTTTTTGAGTTGTATCGTTACTCTAGGACGGGTGCGATATCAGACCATGCCTTCCTCTTCTTTTTCTTCTTCGTCTTTCCTTCTCTCTCCCGGTAAGATGCTCTTGAAAAGCGCATTCTTCTGGCCTTCGTCAGGAGATCCGCTGCTTCGTCCACGACATACTAATAATAAATTTGAGCGGGGTTCAGCTGTGGCCGAGCGAGTTGCGGCATGTGTATCTGGAGACGAGACTCGGACCGGTTGCGGGGCCGTGAGTTCGGGGCTCGCCTCGGGAGCATATTTTCAGATAAGTCGTTCGCAGTTCCCCCTCGTCCCAACCCGGTGAGGCCAAATTCAGACCAAATTCTGATCTTTCCTTAGGAAGACAGCTGATGAGGTCCGCGACGCCAGGAATGGCAGTCGGACGAAAATCCAACCTGAAATGGTTGTTTACTTTACTTACTTCTAACAAGTTTGAGCGCAAAACCCCGCAATGTTTTTGTAATGCAAAAAAATATTGAATCAAATTGATGTTTTTTTCCCTAAGCCCTCACTTAGCCACCACACCAAATTCGTCATTATTGAAGTTTTTACGTTTTTGAAACAAAGTACTATTCCAGGACCAAAGAGACCTTACTTTATCGTAACAAGTACGTTTACAGTGACTCGTTAAAAGGAGGTTGAGTTTTAAACAGTAGTCACTAGTATCAAGTGAACAAAGAACGTCAACTGCAGAACTTGTGAGGGCTGGAGATGTGCAATGGCCCGGGAGGTCTTGAGGTGGGGTAGGTCTCAGCTCCGTCTAAGCTTTTTTGCGGGACACCCTCATCTCACGGCTTCCATCTTCACTGCTCATCATTATTTCAACCAACTTGGAAAATTAATTCGGTACTTTCTTTGAACAATAAACGAACAATAATTTCGTGTTTTTCCGTTATCAAAGTTTCAAGCGAAGTTTATTCTCGCTCGCAAACTTGAAACTACCTACCGAGGAAAACTTCCCTTGAAAGTTGACTCAACGACTCCCCATGACCTCCACTCAAGTTGAAAACTCTGGAAACATCTCATTCGGAGTGTTAAAACCCTAGGGAGGTCAGCTGTTGGTCTGGGGCTGCTGGTATAACCCGCTATTCCTGCTCTTTCATCGCACTGTCGGAATGTAACATTCGTTTGATCGTTTGTCTTTAAAGTGGCTACTGTTTGAACTCGTAGAATGTGTCTTATATACCTACGGGGTAGACACATAACTTCCTTATTTCGTTACGCAATAAAACGAAAAACGATGCAAATTATTACACAAAGGTTCATCTTTTCTGTATACATAGATCACTGGCCTGCATAGAACACAGCTTTGCCTTTGTCACTTCTACCATATTTTCACTTCACAATCAAGATTATTTTGAATAAATTAATGCTTCACACTCAGTTCGAAGAAATAAAAGAGTTGCCAACTCGAAGAAAAGCCAACGATCGCATTTTGATCAGCTGAAATTTGAACGGGAATTTTTAGTCCTCTATTGCGATTCAAACTCGTGTTTCTGATTTATCGTGCGTCCAAACCTTAAATTCTCGGTTGGTCCTACAGAGCTCTGGGTGGTCTCATTCGATTCTAAAAATTCAATACTATTTTAAATTCATGAAAAAACAATACCTTTAAATCAGAAGTTTTAGAGCTAGGGTGTTTTGAAAATTTCAGCCCTTATTTTTCAACTCTTAGAATTGACATAAACCAAGCGAATTAGAGCCCGTAAACCGAATTTCATCAAAATCGGTCCATGAAAACTAAGGAAAGTGCGGCGTACGCAATTTTTTTTGGATTCTATTTACCCTGAAAGGTAAAGCAACAAAGGGGGTTAAACAATTTTTTTCTTGGTCGATTCCAAAGCTTATTATTCAAAATAATAATTCAAAAACCTACAGCTTTTTTAATTTAGGCATTTATTTATTTTTGATATAAAATGTTGGAATTATCTTAACTTTTTTGTTTCATGGTTTTGAAAGGCCAAGTTACGCTCTCCATTTTTAACATGTTGACTGGTATGTTGGCTACCTCCATACAAATGTTGGTCTTCAGGTCTTCAAGAGTCCTTGGAAGGTTGTTGAAGACTAGAGACAACATAACCCCACAAAAAGATGTCAAAGGTCTTTGCACTTGCCAGAGGATTTTGGTTTTTATTTTCAATAATGAACCTTTGGAATCGAGCAAGAAACAAAAGATCCCCCCCCCACCCATTCTTTACAAAACTTGTTCGTTGGTTCACGTTTCAGGGTAAATAGAATCCAAAAATTGAGCCCACGCGGCACTTTTCTTAGCACCCATGGACCGATTTTGATGAAATTTGGTTTACGGGCTCTAATTGGGGTCTAGCTGTGCTCTGAAGCTTTGTGTTATTGTCAGTCATTTGTATAAATGGAAAATAGAGGTTGTAATTTTCAAATCGCCCTAGCTCAAAAACTCTCGATTTGAAAGTGTTTTGACTCCAAGGGAACACAATTTGACTCAGGACAATTTTGTTACTCCTCCCCCTACTGGACTAATTACTACCCTGCACGATTTTACTGACTAGATATTAATGCATCCAAATTGGTAGCGAGCAGTCAAGTGACGTCAGCATTCCAATTTGGAGCTACTACTAGATAACTACCGGCCGTTGACTGGAACTGACTCGAAGACGTCTCTATTCAATTGCCGGTAGTTAATTTCTTAGTTGGAAAGTACATGTTGTAAGGTTGATAGGAACTGACTTAACGACGTCTCATTTCAACCTCACAACTTGTTTAAAATTGAATGTACTTGAGCAAATTACTATTTACTGGTCGGATAGCGATCAGAACCAAGGATATCAGCATTTCCGTCCAGTAAATAGTAATATAGGTATAAAGTCCGTACTAGGTGAGCTCTACTCGAAACTGACCAAGTCAACACTTTACTAGACACTCTTTGTCAAAAATTATCTCTACGAGAAAATACAACCTTTACCGTAGTAGGGATGGGTATCGATACTCGATATTTCAAAATATCGATACTTTCGTACCGATACTCCATATTTTAGTATCGATACTTCACTATCCGATATTTTTAGATATCGATACTTTGGATCCGATATTTTCAAATATCGGATATTGATACACTTCTCGCGGAAAATTCAATATGATGGCAAAAAATGAAGAAGGTAGCGAGGTTTTTGGATCATAACTCTTTGGTTGCACAAATAACGTTTATATCATGGAGAAAATCACTCTGCTTGGACTCTTGATAGTGAAAAATGAATAAAAATTGTTGAAGAAATAATTTTTCTTGAGAATATTGGATAATATTGATAGTTTGTGACACTAAAGTATCGATACTCGATATTTTAAAATATCGATACTCATGCCCAACAATATTTGGGATATCGATACTTGGATACGATATTGTATCGATACAAAATATCGATACTTTTATAACGATACCCATCCCTATACCGTAGGAATATTCGAAAACGAATAATTTATTTCTTTTCAATAATTCCAACTCACATGTCACATTTAAAAACATATCGAAAATGGATTTAGAAATCATATGGCCAGAAGTTGAAATTTAGATTTTAATGGAAACGTTCTCTGAAGCGGACAATAGGAATTTTGATCAAAAGGGTAGTAAGCAGTTTAATAAGGTTTGGAGGAAGCAAAGATTTGACTTGGGAAATCTTGAAAGAAAAACTTCAACTTTTTCAGAAAACACAAATCATGTCAAACACTTTGGCAGAATAGGCGGTTTGTTACTGGCTGAAGGCTAGGAACTTTTTGAATTGAATAAATCCTCCTATTTTGCCGGGACCTCTTTTGTTATTTTTATTGCGAAAATACTATGATAAATAGTGGTTCACCACAGAAAGTATTGTTTTTCCACCAATTTATAATAGAATTGAATTATTTTAATATAATGAGACATCCTAGAGCTCTGTAGGACAAGTAGGAGCTGGAGTGGATTCGTAGTTCGATGGTCGGTAGATTGGTAGAAGTATGTCTGTTTACAGAGAGATAAACGATTTTGAAATAGTGATTATAGTTCCATCGGGCAGAACAACGCCGCTAACCGTTTTCTCAACTGAGTCCTTGTTTCCAGCGAAGTTAACAATTCAACTCGAAAACGAGGTTGTTATCTCAAGTGAATGAAAAGTGAGGGACCCCCAAGTTGAATTCCTCAGAAATGAGTTAGTAGGACCGAGTGAAAGGCGGCTTGCGGCTGCTTCGCCTCAACAGCACTCAGAAGTCTCATCTCTCAGCGACTCCACGACGTTTTGTCCCTCCATTAATAAACTAATTTCCTCCCTTTTCGTTTGATGGCGGAAAATGGGCTTATCGAAGCCGAAAGGATATTCGAGGGTAACTTCAAGACCTCTCTAGAAGCCCTACAAGGATTCCGGATGCATGTAGGGAACTTGAATGGAAATGGATTGTACAAGGTGGGGCAACATAACTAACATGAACGTATAGAATTAGTAATCGTTGAAATGCTTAATTATGTTTATGAACCTAATCTATTTTCTTTTAGCTACATGATATTCTCCAAATTTTAGCAAAATCGAGCTATCATAATATTTTTGACATTTTATGTCTTTACTATGGCACATAAATGAAAAATCGTCACGCGGGGAGCGTTATGAGGTGAGCGTCACGAGGGGAGCGTTACGCGGAAATTTCTGATGATTTTCACGTACAACCAATCGTTCCTAGGGAAAACTAACTTCCTCATTTTCCACCCCACAAAAATCGTTCACCACTCATTGGAAAGCTCTCAATTTATTAAACATAAGACATAAAATGTCTCTCGTGGTTGCGTACTTGTACGAAAGCTGTATCCACCGTTTGTGTTTTTTTTTTTGTTGATGTTCTTATTATTGACTAATTTGAATTTGTTTCAAATATTATTATTGTTGTTTGTAAAAATTATTGCACCAAGTTATCATATTATTATTATTATTTTTTTTTTAAATCTCCCCTCAGAGACTCACTCCTCACTCTTCGATGTGAGGAGGGGGCACGCCATAAATAAAATAAAAAAAGTCAATTGTTAACTATGTAAAATACCTACCGTAACATGGCACTATTTCGTAATTTAAATCGATTTCCGGATATTACAGGTTAATTAACCGGAAATCGATTTAAATTACGAAATAGTGCCATATTACGGTAGGTATTTTTTAAAATTAAATTCAAATGGGTGTTCTCGAAAATGTCACATGATTTCGAGTAATTATGCCATGGACTTGGATTGACCTCAGACAGATACATGTGGACATTTCTATTTTGAAGGAACCAAATTTTTTGACCCGCTGCTCAATAGGAATTTTTTAACTTGCCAGAAAATCGGGTTTTGACAAACTCTTCCTCACGGTCTTTTTCGGATGGTAACATCATGGTATTGAAAATTACAATAAGAGGCGAAAATAGTTGCTGGAATTCCTGGGATATGAGCGATTCGAAGCGAAACAATTCTAAGGTCTCCGAAGATTGAATACAAACAACTCAAGACAGTTCGGCCCGTAATTCGTTTCATCCGAGGGAAAACTCAACTAGTCTGGTGCTCGAGATAAGACATTTCTCCTGGATGAACCTGCCAGCGTACTTCCTTCACTAGTTTGTTCGCGAAAAACAACTTCTCTCTGACTTGGGCGGTTCTTCTTCAAAGCTCGATAGGTAGGTACCTGCTCGGAAATCAAAAATTCGTCGAAAAACCACTTACGTGCTCTAAGAATGACATGAGACCCGACAGATTCCTTAAATGAATTTTGCAAATCTATACACTTGGACACGTGGAATATGCAGCGGCTTGCTATTCAATTATTTTGAATACTATTAAATTACCAACTACTGCAGTTTAAGGTAAATTACCAACTACTACAGTTAAAGGTAAATTACCAACTACTGCAGTTGAAGGTAAATTACCAACTACTGCAGTTGAAGGTGAATTACCAATGACTGCAATCGACGGTAAATTACCAACTACTGCAGTTGAAGGTAAATTACCAACTGTTGCAGTTGAAGGTAAATTACCAACTACTACAGTTGAAGGTAAATTACCAACTACTGCAGTTGTAGGTAAATTACCGACTACTGCATTCGAAGGTAAATTACCAACTACTGCAGTTGAAGGCAAATTACCAACTGTTGCAGTTGAAGGTAAATTACCAACTACTACAGTTGAAGGTAAATTACCAACTACTGCAGTTGTAGGTAAATTACCGACTACTGCATTCGAAGGTAGATTACCAACTACTACAGTTGAAGGTAAATTACCAACTACTACAGTTGAAGATAAATTACCAACTACTGGAATCGACGGCAAATTACCAACTACTGCAGTTGAAGGTAAATTACCAACTATTGCAGTTGAAGGTAAATTACCAACTACTGCAGTTGAAGGTAAATTACCAATTACTGCAATCGACGGTAGATTACCAACTACTGCAGTTGAAGGTAAACTACCAACTATTGCAGTTGAAGGTAAATTACTAATTACTGCAATCGACGGTAAATTACCAACTACTGCAGTTGAAGGTAAATTACCAACTATTGCAGTTGAAGGTAAATTACCAACTATTGCAGTTGAAGGTAAATTACCAACTACTGCAGTTGAAGGTAAATTACCAATTACTGCAATCGACGGTAAATTACCAACTACTGCAGTTGAAGGTAAATTACCAACTATTGCAGTTGAAGGTAAATTACCAACTATTGCAGTTGAAGGTAAATTACCAACTACTGCAGTTGAAGGTAAATTACCAATTACTGCAATCGACGGTACATTACCAACTACTGCAGTTGAAGGTAAATTATCAACTATTGCAGTTGAAGGTAAATTACCAACTACTACAGTTGAAGGTAAATTACCAACTATTGCAGTTGAAGGTAAATTACCAACTACTGCAGTTGTAGGTAAATTACCGACTACTGCATTCGAAGGTAAATTACCAACTACTACAGTTGAAGGTAAATTACCAACTACTACAGTTGAAGGTAAATTACCAACTACTGCAGTTGTAGGTAAATTACCGACTACTGCATTCGAAGGTAAATTACCAACTATTGCAGTTGAAGGTAAATTACCAACTACTGCAGTTGAAGGTAAATTACCAATTACTGCAATCGACGGTACATTACCAACTACTGCAGTTGAAGGTAAATTACCAACTACTACAGTTGAAGGTAAATTACCAACTATTGCAGTTTAAGGTAAATTACCAACTACTACAGTTGAAGGTAAATTACCAACTACTGCAGTTGTAGGTAAATTACCGACTACTGCATTCGAAGGTAAATTACCAACTACTACAGTTGAAGGTAAATTACCAACTACTACAGTTGAAGGTAAATTACCAACTACTTACTGCGATCGACGGCAAATTACCAACTACTGCAGTTGAAGGTAAATTACCAACTACTGCAGTTGAAGGTAAATTACCAACTACTGCAGTTGAAAGTAAATTACCGACTACTGCATTCGAAGGTAAATTACCAATTACTGTAATTGGTAATTGATGGAAGATCAACTACTTTCTTCAATTTGTAATTGCCATCACTTTTAAGTAATCGAAAAATTATGATACTTACTAATTTTTTGATATCACTTTTAAGAAGTAATTAATAATTTTTTGAGTAATTTATTGTTTTTGAGAAATTGATCATTTTTGGGTTTTTAATAAATGATTTTTGAGCTCTTTGGGACTAAGGTGGGGTTTTCTCAATGGTTCTTACCTGATGGTTGCACGTACAATCGATTTATGGGGCTCTGATACTCTATTAATGACGTCATGGATTTCTGTGGGGTTTTTATTGAACTAAAGTGGGAGTTTTCCATTGCTTTTCAAAACATCATGTTTTCAACGTTTTTCAGTTTTTTCATATTGTGCTCCCATAATATTTGCTAAAAATCACCTCCATATATATTTTTCAATAGAAAATTAACCACCTAAGTACTTTTGGTTTATTATTTTCAATAATGAACCTTTGGAATCGACCAAGAAAAAAAAAAATTTTAACACCCCCTCAAAATTTGATGGTTTGCGTTTCAAGGTACGTACAATCCAAAAATCGAATAAAAATTTGGCCGTCCGTCCGCCGTACGCCGTACGCGGCACTTTTGCCACTTAGCATTGACCGATTTTGATGAAATTTGGTGTGTAGGCTCCATTTGGGGTCTAGTTGTGCCCCGAAGCTTTTGGTTGAGGTAGGTCACTTCTAAGGGTTCCAAAATCAATTTTGAAATTTTGAAAACGCTCTAACTCAAAAAATTTCGATATAAAGGTATTGTTTTTCCTTCAATTTAAGATTCTATAGAATTTTTAGAATTTTTTGAGACCACGCGGAGCTCTGTAGGACAAACCGTTCGCTCCCTTCGAAAATTTAAGTGTTTATTTTGAAATATATATATATAAATCAAAACACGAGTGTGAATCGCAAAAGAGACCTAATCTCCGTTCAAATTAGAGCTGATCGAAATGTAATCGATAGTTGGTGATTTTGATTTTTTTTAAATTTTGATTTCTTTTTAGGACGTCCCACAGTAAGACTTGGGCGTCCTTATGCGATCGATCTGGGGTGAAGGAGGACAACACTCAACAGAAAAACAAAATAACCACACAGTAATCCGTTTTAGACCATTCTGAATCCAAATCCGCGAAAAAAACCATAGGTGTATGTGTGTGTGTGTGTGTGTGTGTGTGTGTGTGTAACAAAATCTTGTGTACTCTGCACAGGCCTTAGTTTTCAACCGATTTTCCTGGTTCTTTTTTTGTTCGTCGCGGAAAACTATCTAGTTGTGCACTACGTCACCGGAATTTCGAATTTTGCCTTTTAAGGGGGGGAAGGGTGGGGTTAATGCTAAAAAAAAACATGCGTTTTTGGGCATAATCTTGTGTACTCTGCCCAGGCCTTAGTTCTCAAACGATTTTCGTCGTTCTTTTTTCGTTTGACGCGGAATACTATCTAGTTGTGCACTACGGCGCCGGAATTTTGGATTTTGCTTTTTAAGAGGGGGAAAAGGGGGGGGTTAATGCTTAAAAAACGTGCGTTTGCGGGCATAATCTTGTAAACTCTGCCCAGGCCTCAATTTCCAACCGATTTGCGTGTTTCTTTTTTTGTTTGACTCAAATAACTTCCGAGTTGTACATGATTTTACCAGAGTACCAAAATTCGCAAGGGGGGGGGGTGGTGAGTGGGGGGATAATATTCACAAAATATCCGATTTTTCAATATTTTGGTTCCTTTACTGCTTACTAATTCTACCCAAGCTTTGAAATTGAGGAAAAATTCTCATTATACCTCCGAATTTTCATGAATTATTCTCTGTACCACCATGGAACTAATAGTGGTGCCAGGATATGGTGCCATGATGCCATAAACCGCTTATTTCGTGTTTTTTTTTTTTTTTTTTTTTGTGTTTCACCTTGAATACGGATATGAACTTCGACGGACTGCCTGCCAAAACTAACAGATGAAAGTTCAATGTTACGACGTATTTCCGCTTTGGTGTCAGACTGGCACCATTGTTGGCGTTGGGGAGGTGGTTGGTGGGGGGGGGGGGATGAACTCGAATTCGCATGTTGGGTATCGTAGATCATGGATTTTAAAATGCTCTTCAGATTCGAGGCTCCCATGCCGCTAGAAATGTTAGTGATCTATATAGAAAAATAATAAACCATTGTGTAATAATTTGCAGCGTTTTGAACATATTGTTCGTACAAAAATAACCACATCAAAGATTAAGGTGGGCGATTTTGCTTCCATCCACCAGAGTTATTATACTGTCTGACCATTTTTGTGAATGCTATGTATTCGATAGGGGTTTTTCGTAATTCCATTATCTCCACTTTTTACCTTCACTGGTAGAGGAAAAACTAAAGGCAATCGTTTTATGTTCTCGATTCTCACTTCCGAAGGTACAGTATTTGAACAAATACGCAATATCCAATGGAAAGCTGTGTCGGGAGAGCACCGTGTTTTTCAGTTGGATTATGGCTTCTTTGGCTCAACTCCAAAAAACACTGGGAGTTGGTCCTCAATTCCTCTCACCTCACATCCGAGCTTATGAAAAAAAATCTTATTTATGCAGGAACTCTGTATTGAAGGGTCTGCCAACTTTGCAGAGCTCTTAAATGTTACAGTTCCCCTCTGCTTTTTCCTGTCGAAATACTTCTTCGGTCGTTTCATAATTCACTATGATGCGCTGTTTTTTTGAACATAGGTGTTCATGATCACGTTTTATTGTTGCAGGTGGTCGCAAGGCTTGTTGTTTCACCAGGCGATGGTGGACTGCTGCAGAGCTGCCATTTTAATACCACTCGGGCTCAGCATCCTCAGGTAGGACAATAAAGGTACCGCAATTAATTAAATACATTATAATATGGATTATTTTTGTGCTTGCGCTACAGGTGCGCTCGTACAAACGGTGGCCAGAGGTTTTCAATATAAAAAGACTCGATCAGCCAAGACACTATTAAAAAGCCTCTCAAGTGGCCTAATGAGCTGCTCCCTTACATAGTCCTCCCAAATACCTTTACAGAAAACAGGGTTTCTTCAAAAGTCTTGATGATTAATTTTTCATCATCTTAAAAATATGAATAGGTACCAATTGATTTAATAAAACGAATTGAATTGATTTAATGAAATAAATTCAATAAAGCTCTGTGCAAACTGAACATTTGCAGTAAGAGTTTGTTACACGTCAACAAACAATTATTGAGAAAGCATAATATAATAATATTATTATTATAGGTAGGAACCAAAGGTATACGTAGGGAGGCGGGTGAAGGGGGCGGGAAAAAGTGAAGACGTAAAATGTCCCAATGTGTTGCAGACTCGTATGCAAGCGTTTTCTTTTTCAATAGTTCTCGGTCTGAATGTGATATTTTTCTCCGCTTCAATCCAACAGATAACCTTCAGCAATCCGACAGAATGTTGCTATAATCCTCAGGTATCCCATCCCAGTGGTTTTGTGTACCTAGGATGACACAAGGTATTGTTATTAAGGATTTAGTGCGAGAGAGTCAGCCTCTGCCATAAGAAACACACGGGAGGGATCATTCTGTACCTCCTAGTGCATTCTACACATCTATGGGACACACATTGCTAGGTATGTGTGGCCTTCTAGAGTCAGGTTCGTGAGGTCACCCAACGCCTTTAAGTACAACCGAACCCTAATAATAAATGTTTTGTGAAATTTTTTGAGTTTTCTGAAGGTCAATTGAAGGTTTTTGGTTACAAAAGGGCAATTTTTTCTTGCTCGATTCCAATGGTTCATTATTGAAAATAATAAACCAAAAAAAGTCTGCCAAGTGGGTGTGGCACGTAGTTTCCTCCATAGTATCCAATTGTATAGATGATCCGATGATATGTAGCTCATCTGAAATTATCTATCTACCTTGGACTATCCTCATAGGAGACCGTCCACGGGTCAACCCGCACAAACCAGTAATCAAATTTTTGTGAAGCATTTAGTTCTTTCTATTAAACTTGATTGTGAAGGTGTGAAGGCAGTATGGTGTGGTAGGTAGTACCTACCAAGGGTTGGTAGGTAAAAAAAGTTGGTAGGTAAAAAAAAGTTGGTAGGTGAAAAAAAAACGCTGCAAATCATTGCCCAAAGGTATGTTATTTTCTGTATAGATCACTCTTCTGTATAGATCCCTCCCTACCAACCGTAGGTACCTACTACCTACTAGGGCATTTCTGAAAATTTAAACCCTTCCATTTGGTTGTTGGCTGGGTTTGCAATTTTAAAAAATGCCCTAGTAGGTAGTAGGTACATTACCTCTACACCATCGGTAAGAATCAAAAAAAAAAAATAAAATAAATAAATAATGAATACTGATGATGACCTAACCGTCGAAATCGATCTAAATTTGTAACTCATTACTCTCGTGGAAATAGACAAAGTTCTTCTCAAGTCCGTTTTTTTTATTAAAATGAGTTTCCACAATCTCGTCGCGAGTGATTTTATTCGTACCAATTGATCGGTTCAAGATCTTAGTCTCTGACTCAAATAGGATATTCCATGAATAGGAAAACAGGACGAAACCTCTGTCTGAATGGTGCTCTGATTGGAGTGTGGGGAGGCAGCTTTTCACCTGGTATGATTCGCGGGATAACTCAGAACGAAGGAATAATTTCCGTCCGAAAACACAACAGTTCATTACTGAATGATTTATTCATCGTATATATATAGATACCTTAAAGCACAAATGCGCTATGTCCAAAAACGGAGTATTCAAAAAACGCAAAAGAAGTTTTCACTAGTGTACTATTCCTAACATAATGGCTTACTACACTAAACTATTTAATTTCTTCAACTGATTTTTAAGCTATAATAGTCAAAAAGGTCAATAATAGTTTTGTTGAATTCGAGTTTTTCTGAAATCGAAAAAAAATTGAAAATTTGGAAGGTGGATGGACATAGCGCCTTTGTGATTTAAGGTATCGATATTGTATTCATTGATAGATCACAAATTGGATTGGAAAGACCAAATTCCTACTTATCATGTCCCGTGGCATTCGTGGTTCCTATCGTTATTCCTAGGTATAACTGTAAGGATCAATCTCATCTGGATTTACCTGAGAGCAGGACGAGTTTCCACAAAGGGCAGACGTGTGATAGCGGAGGCTTATCAATAAAAATATATATGTATATTAAAGACATTCAATATTGCAAAGCACTTGAAGCGTGTCTCACTAGTTAGAATTTTATTAAAATGATTCTTTGTCTTAAGAAAAGAATCTGCATATAGTGTGAGAGCAGGTGAACGCAAAAGAAATAACAAAAATGATTTCATGACATAAATTGAACGAAATTCAGCAAAACGTGGTAACGAAAAAGAATCACCATGGGTAGTATAAGTGGTATACTTCTGGTACCAAACGTGTTGGGCCAAAACCGCATTTGAAGTTATAACATACTTTGCAATTAAGAAGTCAAACCTGAAGTCTCGAAGTATTCATACCTTTCATATCACCATCTTGATGGAATCACAGAAGTCCATATTATGCGATATTTCAAAAATAAAGTGTTAAGTGTTACTAATGTTTTGTTGGGTAAGTACTTTGCAAATAAAGGCTAAGCGAAAAATTGGTTATTAGCCTCATAGTATAGTAATAAAAAATAATGTCTTATTTTTCGGAGTTTCTTCATCTTCTTGACGTGAGCTTTCCACTCACTCCGATCTATAAGAAGATTCTGTGAAAATAGTAAAATATTCTGAAAAACGCTGCAAATTATTACACAATGGTTTATTTTTTCTCTACATTGATCACTCGTCCGCAAAGTCACCAACCATCGAACATGAAGAAAAACATCGATCGCATTTCGCTCAGCTAAAATTTGAACGGAGATTAGGCCTCTTTTGCGATTCACACTCGTGTTTCTGATTTATCGTATTTAAAACCTTTAAATTCTCATAGGGAGCGAACTGTTTGTCCTACAGAGATCCGCGTGGTTTCAAAAAATTCTAAAAATTCTATAGAATCTTGAATTGAAGGAAAAACAATACCTTTATATCAAAATTTTTAGAGTTAGGGCGTTTTCAAAATTTCAAAATTTATTTTTGAACCCTAGAAGTGACTTAGGCCTCGGCTACGATAGAAGCGTCAAGCGTCAAGCGTTGAGAGTCGAGCGTCGAGAGTCGAGCTTCAAGCGAAAAGGGGTGGCTACAGTACGAGCGGAAGGGGAGCGAAAAGTGACTAACTAGATGGGGAGTTCCGGTCAGCGAATATGCAACTTTGGCTCCTAGCACTAGGTGACAATTCAGCTGTTTCAAAAAGTTCTTTACTGATAAACCGTGTGTGTAGAAGTTTTGGAGTTCACCCTATTACTTAATGTGCTTAGGAATTGTGATGGAGAATACTACAAACTTTTTCATACTACAAAAAGATTTTTCGAATACACCAGAATGTCCATTGTTGCTGCTATTTTATCATTCTTGTTTTGGTTTATTATTTCCAATAATAAACCATTGGTATCGACGAAGAAAAAAAATTTTACCCCCCCCCCCCTCACAAAATTTTTTGGTTTACGTTTTAGGCTACCTAGAATTCAAAAACGCTGCAAATTATTACACAAAGGTTTATTATATTTCTATATAATAACTTGTCTGCAAAGAACACGGCTTTGCCATTGTTACCACCAACCAACTTGAAGAAAAACGTCAATTGTATTTCGGTCAGCTAACATTTGAACGGATGCGATGCACACTCGTGTTTCTGCTTACCCTTAAAACTCACCCTTAAATTCTCGTAGGGAGCGAACGGTTTGTCCTACAGAGCTCCGCATAGTCTCTAAAAAAATTTAAAATTCTCTAGAATCTTAAATTGAAGGAAAAACAATACCTTTACATGAAATTGTTTTGAGTTAGGGCGTTTTCAAAATTTCTAAATTCATTTTTGAACCCTTAAAAGTGACTTACATCAACCAAGTCTCCTGGGCACAACTAGACCCCAAATGGATACCAAATTTCATCAAAATCGGTCAATGCTTAGTGGCAAAAGTGCCGCGGACGGCGGCGGACGGACGCGGACCAAATTTTCATTCGATTTTTGGATTTTACGTACCTTGAAACGTAAACCATCAAATTTTGAGGGGGTGTTAAAATTTTTTTTTCTCGGTCGATTCCAAAGGTTCATTATTGAAAATAACCAAAAAGTACAAACTGAACATTGCAATAACTTCATTTTTTTCCAAAAGTTTGCTAAAAATCAAGAATAAATCTCCCTACTAACCAATTCTATTTTTCCATGTTATTCTTTGAAAATTACTGCTATCCATTTTGGGAGACGTTTTTAATTTTTTATCAGTCTGAGAGTAGTAGCGTTCTTCGAAAGTATGTTCCTCTGGTCACCACAGATGTACGACTCTCAACAACACTCAGGTAATGCAGCTGAACTAAGCAACAATGTTTACTGACCCTCAGATGCGAGCCCGTTAAAAAATGCTCCCTCGTGGAAACGGCTTTCCTGCTGCTGGTGACGGTGAGCACCGTGAACATGCTGACGACTGTCCTCAACGACTCGCCAGTTTTCCCTGAAGACGAAGAAGAAGACAAGGACCTCATGGCGCCGCTCCTCATGGACTCCCCGCAGTGCGTCCTCTTCGGCACCTTCATGATTTGGTTCGCCAGCATCACCATAAACCTCGGTCCGACGTTTCTTTCAGGTAACTACTGGCGCAGACACTGTGACAGAAAGTAAAGTTCAAATCCGAAATATGTTTTTCGATCACAAACTATTTCATAGGCATTAAATGTTTGGGATTAGTTCCGCAATACAATTATTATGTACATATTGGAGAATCCGTCGTAAACAGCAAGCTGAGTACAGGAGGCGAGCGCTTTCGATGTGAGGACATCATCTTCAGGCCGTCGAGAGACTACCAAAGTTTCACCTACCTTTCACCCAGACATTTACAGATTTATTTCAACCTTTTACAAATTATATTCAACCATTAAAAATTCAATTCGACTTTTGACCTAATTCAATTCAACGCTTCAACTTATCTCATGAAAAAAAAAAAACGCTGCAAATTATTACACAATGGTTTATATTTTTTCTATATTGATCACTCTTCTGCAAAGCCACCAACTATCCAACATGAAGAAAAACATCGATCGCATTTCGGTCAGCTAACATTTGACCGGAGATTTAATCTAAGGATTCAAACCTAAATTAGGCCTCTTTTGCGATTCACACTCGTGTTTCTGATTTATCGTAAGCCCAACCCTTAAGTTCTCGTAGGGAGCAAACAGTTTGTCCTACAGGGCTCCGCGTGGTCTCAAAAAATTCTATAGAATCTTAAATTAAAGGAAAAACAATACCTTTATATCAACATTTTTTTAGTAAGGGCGTTTTCAAAATTTCAAAATTATTTTTGAATCCTTAGAAGTGACTTACATCAACCAAAATCTTCTGGGCACAACTAGACCCCAAATAGAGCCTACATACCAAATTTCATCAAAATCGGTCAATGCTAAGTGGCAACAGTGCCGCGTACGGCTTACGGCGTACGGCGGACGGACGGCCAAATTTCTATTCGATTTTTGGATTCTACGTACCTTGAAACGTAAACCATCAAATTTTGAGGGGGTGTTAAAAAAAATTCTTAATCGATTCCAAAGGTTCATTATTGAAAATAATAAACCAAAATTCGTAAACAGCGATACAGAGCGACTAATGAGAAAGTTATCGCTTTCAAGGGTATGCAAACATAAGCGATTGTCGGCATTGCTCACAGAAGCTATTCTGACCATACAGTAGACATTGAATTGGCGAGGCGCTGAGGTCACGTAGGTAGGTACTATGCAAGGTGAGTACTGTTAGCAGATTGAAAGAATACGGCTGACCTATTTTCCGAAGGGTATACCTGCTAACATAGACGACTATCTGTTCCAAAATCTTAAGTAGCCTGGTGAGTCGGGCTGGGGAAAGGGCCGAGCCTCCGTATCTCACCCCTTTGTAATCTGGGCATTAAGAGCAACTTGAGTCATAATGAGGTAGATAATTCGGTGGATGAGGTAGATAATTGATAATGATAGTAGATAATTGATTGAATTTGACGCCCGTTCCCATAATGTCCTTATTTTTACATTTTTACGGTAAATTAAGGTAGTTATGGTAGTTTCAGTGACAGGGTAAAAAAACTTGGAAAAACAAATGGTTAACAAAAGTGCTAAGAGACATTTTCATACTCAAATTAGTTGTACAGTCGATGTTTGAAGTTTGGTCTATCTCAATAGTAAACACCCTGTATTTTACGTCAAACATGAAAGCCCTGGCAGACCGCGAGCAGCCTGTAATAAATAAACCCTTTCACTTCATCATCTGTCGGTAGTCAACAACCCTTGGTCTCATTTTTCCTGGTTTTAGTGGCAGGTAGAAGAAAAACGATGTTTTTGGGACTGTAATACTCATGGACACCTGACCAAACCATCCGCATTCGTTCAATCTGCAAACAGTACAGGAGAGGAGGTGTGCTCACGCTCCTCGGATGGGAAGCGGCGTGACGTCACCCGTGTCCTCCGGCGCGCCAGTCCCCGTTCGCCTTACCGCTTTTCCCACCATAGAAATTTTGTAGGTGATTCAACCAGCAAGTTGTGACAAAATTTTGGGAAAATTCACTAGAATTGGTGTCCCGAGCAAAGTTAGTACATGGATGGGTTTTGATGGTTTTGTGCTTTAGAACTTTAGAAACAATGATCATTTCTCGACTTTTTTCGTTTTAGAGCATGACTCCCAGGTAAGATTATGTGTCTGTCTGTGGTTGATTCCTTGTAATGGGATGATAAATAAATAGTGATCTGATTGTGATGACAAATTTCGCCGGTTAAAACACAGTTTTTACTGGAATTTTTGGTTTTGGAGTAGTTATTTTGAATAATTTTGCTTCCGAATTTACCAAGGTAGCTAGATTGTTTTCACTATTCAAGGTTAAAAATTAAAATTTCTTCCAAAATAAAATTTCTTTCCGGGTTTTGAGTTTTGGACCTCCCTGAACCATTTTGGTTTCGTATCTGACTGCCACACAGGTCTGCAGATCCCTGTATCGGCTAAACCAGGGAATTATGGACCGGTTTTTTCGAACTCTAATTTAGCATTTAAGAGCTACTTTATAAATTTTACGGTGAATTTCTTGTCTACTACAATACTACAGAATCATTCATCTAAATTGCTCAAACTGAAAAAAATCGATTTCATCAATCGTTTTTCTTGAAGTTTTCGTTTGCAATTTTTCAGGTTTTGTGAAATTTTAACTTTAAATTGTTGAATCAAGTGCGAATTCTTCAAATTCAAATTTTCACTCGAATTTAATTTGAGATAATTCATGCCTGTTTGTGGCCAATTTAATAGGCAAAACTTCAAAATTATCTCATTTTTACAGATTGTTAGAACTTTAGCCGTTGAAATTTTTATTTATTTTCACTCAAATTGTTCGTTTTAGAGCATTTTAAATTATTTGTTGTCCCGGCGAAAACTAGGAAATTATTGACTGGTTTTGATCGAAATTCATAATTTCACTCGGATTTCGCGTTTCAGACATTTGCCTTTTAGGCATACTTGGTCCACATTTCGGTCGCTTGGGGCGGTCCTACTGCAACGGGTCCTTTGACATTGTCAGTTGGCTATCTAGTGAGGAGAAGGACACATCGAGGATCGACGTTTCCGCGTTAATTTTCATTCTACCAGAACATACCCTGCCTTTTTGGCTTACATCCCGCTGTGTGTACAAGGATTTCCTGCTTTTTAGGCATGTGTCCCTCTAAGTGTAGTACGAATTGTATATTTTTAAGGCATACATCCCTTCCAAGGGGGGTTCAATGCTGACAAGGCATAAGTCCCTCTAAGAGTGAGCACATCTGTTATGCCCAAAAAGCAGATGCCCCGTCAAGTGAAATTTTAATTAGCGAATATTCGAAGAAAATTGTCAATATTTTCAATATCATCCTTTTATTTTCAGTCATTATCTGAATTAGGAAATCACTTAGCATGACTCTGCCAGATATTTTGGTGACGTTATTGGTATGGGTTCCTCATTTTGAATTCACATGCTTGAAAGGCATACATCCCTCTAAGAGTACGTGGCGAAATCACGAGAGGAAAGCCTAAAAGGCGGATGTTCCTTGGAGTGTAGGTTTAGTGTATGCCTTGCTGGCAGGTATCCCTCATTCATGTCCCGGCCGAAGTGTTGAGTACCTGTACTTGTGTATTTGAAATTAGGTTGTTCGTTGTTCTCCGAACCATCAACATGCCTCTGTTCTCTATTTTGCGAGTTGACAAGTTGAATTAGTTTCTGTGGAGTGAAGTTTGATGTATTTTCGGTATTTGGATGTCCAGTCACCTTCTGCAGATGATACAACGCAGGATCAAGTTAGTTCGTTGTTTTCAAGAGTTAATTAATTAATTGTGATCTGCTTTCTTGAAAGATAACGTCTTGTTGTGTCAAGCATTTGACCTTGACACGTGCTGTAAACTTTTCAGGGGTGACCTTGACACGAGTCGGAAATTAGTTAGTTGTGACCTTGACACGTTCCTGGATTTACGCGTGAGATCACGACGTATCTACTTGACACCTTTCGCCGATGTTTTCGCCGTGTTAGTCTTTTCTTTATATTGACTAAGTTGGCTATATTGGTTACGTTTCTGGGAGTTGTGATTGACCCGTCATTGACCTGGGCTGCTCATTGCGATCAGTTGGCTGGTCAATTGCGCAAAGCAATTTATTTGCTGCGTAGCCTGTCTTCTCAGGTTCTCCGGAGGTGCTCCGTCATGGATTCTATGGCTGTTTCCACTCTCTGATGACCTATCCCATTGTGTCCTGGGGACACTGCTCATCTGCTGGCAAAATCTTTGGCATTCAGAGAAACGCAGTTCGAATTTTGGCTCAAAGAGGTTATCGCAAGGACTGTCGTGATTGTTTTATATCATTAGATATACTCACATTACCTTCTGTTTTTATTAAAGAATGCTTGGTTCTGGCACATAAAAACAGTGCGGATTGGAAGAAGGGTAGTGACGTCCACGATTATCAAACTAGAGGCTGCGATAAGTTGATTTCAATATTCAATAGACTGAAAAGATGCCAAAATTCCAGTAACTATTGGGCCATAAAATTGTACAATAAACTGCCGATTAACTACAAGAAATTAGACATGAACAATTTCAAAAAGTAAATTACAAATTTTTTGAAGAATCGTGCATTTTATTCATCTGATGATTTTCTCCAGTTACACTTTTAACACAGTTTTGTTGAATCTCAAAATCACTTAGTTTTCTTTTTCGTCATAATTGAGAGGAAAATTGAAAGTGGTACGCTCATTTATGTGCCTGACTTTGTACCTACAATTTTAATTATTTACATTGTTCTTGTTATGATGGGGTTTTAATTATTCTGTAATTTGTTCCTTGGAAGTGATAGAAGCCTGGGATTTCGATTTTTGGGCTGTGATTGTATTTTGTTTTGCATTGTTGAGTTTTAATGAGTATTGTTGTGAGACATGATCTGTTAAGGGCCTTGGTCCATCTCCGCTGGTTTTTTTTTTTTTTTAATTTTTTATTTTCAATCTGACGTTTGTTATACCGGGTGTCCCAGAAGTTATGGTCCACCCTCCGGCATTTCCGTATTTAATTACGTAATAAAATGGGCCCAACGCCATTTTTCATATTTTTTTGTAAAGAATTCAGGAAAAATACTTTTGCGCAAAAAAGTTGCGCGCAATTGTGCGCAATTGACACTAACTTTGTTTTTTCAAATGGGAACCCCCATTTTTTATTGCAGATTCAGATTCTACGTCAAATTTCATGAGAAATTCATACCCGAATCGATTTTTTTCATTGCGTGCAACTGGTACTTTTCGCGCGCAAAGTGACCAGGGTGCGCAAAAGTGAATTTTTTTAACCCCAAGTGTGGCATCTTTTTCTTCATTATTTTCGACGCTGAATCACGTGGTGAGGTCCTTTCTTCGAATTCATCGTTATTTTTCCAAATTTAGAAGGAAAAATAATGTTTTTGGACTTCATTTTCCCTCCCCCTTTCGCGACACGGGCTGGGGACCGGCTATGGCAGGATTGAAAATAAATTTCTCTCTTCTAAGTTTAAACAAATGTTGGAAAGTAGGTAGGTACTACTTCTCATCTAAAAACCTTTACTACTTTACTACTACCTTTAAAAAAAATCGAAAGTTACTTGTTACTTGTCTGCAGGCAAAAGGAGGTAATTTCCAGCAGTTGCTGTGATTTTTTAATTTCATTATTATTATCTTAGTTTTTTATTACTACTTTTTTTCGGAGATTTTCTAACTTTCAATTTTTTTTTTTGAAAATTTTGAGATGAGAAGCTTTTTGATTTTTTTTGTTTACATTAAAGTAGTAAAGTACCTACCTACTTTCCAATATTTTTTTTTAAAATTTAGAAGTGGGGAATTTATTTTTAATCTAGCCAGGTCCCCCCCCCCAGCCCGTATTGCGTAAGGGTGAGGGAAAATAGAGTCCAAAAACATTATTTTTCCTTCTAAATTTGGAAAAATAACGATGAAATCGAAGAAAGGACCTCACCACGTGATTCAGCGTCGAAAATAATGAAAAAAAAAATTTTCCATTCTTGGGGTTAAAAAAAATTCACTTTTGCGCACCCTGGTCACTTTGCGCGCGAAAAGTACCAGTTGCACGCAATGAAAAAAATCGATTCAGGTATGAATTTCTCATGAAATTTGACGTAGAATCTGAATCTGCAATAAAAAATGGGGGTTCCCATTTGAAAAAACAAAGTTAGTGTCAATTGCGCACAATTGCGCGCAACTTTTTTGCGCAAAAGTATTTTTCCTGAATTCTTTACAAAAAAATATGAAAAATGGCGTTGGGCCCATTTTATTTCGTAATTAAATACGGAAATGCCGGAGGGTGGACCATAACTTCTGGGACACCCGGTATACCACTGGTATGAAAAACAATAAAGAGCTCTCTCTCTCTCTCTCTCTCTCTCTCTAGGTTCCCTTCCTTACTAATACCATAGTGATTGGATACATTGGCCATTAAAGTTACTCAGTACTCCCGAATATGATGGCCGAATATGATGGGGTCTCATGGTTGCTTATCGTCGTAGTGGGCGAGTGTTTAAATTGTTTTATCCTATTGACAGGTGCCTTAGCAGCCAACTCGGAGGGCAGCCACAACGCGCCGTCCTGCCCTCTCGTCCACGGCCCCTTCCGCCACTACGTCCTAAACGTCCTGTGGATCATCATCAACGTCATCTGCGTCCTCCTCACCCTCTTCCACCTCCACAAGCTGCACAGAGACCTGACCAAGGCCAACGTAGAGGCCGTTCGCGTAGCAGGTCTCGTCACGACTCTGGTGAGCGTCACAGGCGGCGGAGGGTTCGGGATGCCTCAGCAGAACCCCAGCGATCCTAACGCTCCCTCTAGGGTAAGTAAATCACTTGTTTATGGAATCCTTGATTTTACTTTCCTCAACCTACCTAAAAATAAAAACTAACAGATTGGAACCGACAGAAGAACACCACCAGATTTCATCAACTTTCATCAACTCTAATTTATCGTAAAGTGGTTGTTAAGGACGTAAAACTGAGTACAACTCGAAACACTCGTCTGCAAAGAACACGGCTTTGCCATCGACACTACCTACCAGCCATAGTTACTTCCTTTCACATACCTACTTCCCAGTCAAGTTTATTTGGAAGAAATAAACGTTTCACACTAAGTTCGAAAAAACAGGGATTATTAGGAAGTATTATTATACCCTAATTATTAGGAATTCCGAATACTGGTTGCTAAGGACGCAGAACTGACTACAACACGAAGAAACGAACAACTATCGCATTTTGGTCAGCTAAAATTAGAACGGATAGGAGGCCTCTTTTGCGATTCACGGTAGTTTTTCTGATTTATCGTAAGTCCGATCCTTGAGTTCTCTTAGGGAGCGAACGGTTTGTCCTACAAATCTCTGGTGGTCTCAAAAAATCTAAAAATTTAATACTACTTAAAATTGGTGGAAAAACAATAACTTTATTTCGCAAGTTATCGATCTAGGGCACTTTGAAATTTGAAACCCTTAATTTTCATTCACCCTTAGAAGCTTCAGGGCACAACTAGACCCCAAATGGAGCCCATATACCGAATTTCATCAAAATCGGTCCATGGGAACAAAGGAAATTGCGCGCAAGGTGGACGGACGGAAAATTTTGTAATATATTTTCAGATTCTACGAACCATGAAACGTACACCAACAAATTTTGAGAGGGAGATTCAAAAAAATATACTTGGTCGATTCCAAAGGTTTATTATTGAAAATAATAAACCAATGTAAGTCCCATCTCAATTGAAGGGAAAACATTCAAAATGCACGTGAAGAAGTTTCGATTGATTGTAGGAGAAAGAATCTTGCTCGATTACCGAGGCGCTGAGTTATACCTTACCCGCACGACCGAGCGGTCTCGGGGGGTGGGTATAACTCCCGCCCCAAACTGCTATGTGCGAACTACAGGATGATTTATGTGGGACGGAGGGAGAGTGGTTTCGTATAGTTTCAAGAGCATCTTTTTATAAAGCGGCAAAATATCATTAAAGAACGAGTCTTCCTGAGCAATTTAGGGATTAATATTCGGGATGAATAATTTGGACTAATTATCAGTAGGAGCTCGTTAATATCTTTTTATTTTCATTTCAGCACCTTTGAGATAGCAGCAAACGTTACCAACAAAGAACCAGGCTTCCTGAGAGGATTTGGCTTATTCTTAGGCGGCTCCTTTGATGTATAAGAGACAACTCTGATGTGGCGCAAAATAACAACAAAGAACCAGGCTTCCTGAGAGGATTTGGATTATTCTTAACAGCTCCTCTGATGTATAAGAGACAACTTTGAAGTGGCGCCAAATAACAACCAAGAACCAGGCTTCCTGAGTGGTTTTTGATTATTCATAGGCGGCTCCTTTGATGTATAAGAGACAACTCTGATGTGGCGCAAAATAACAACAAAGAACCAGGCTTCCTGAGAGGATTTGGCTTATTCTTAGGCGGCTCCTTTGATATATAAGAGATACCTTTGATGTGGCGGCAATATAACGACGAAGAACCAGGCTTCCTGAGAGGATTTGGATTATTCTTAGTCGGCTCCTTTGATACTCGTATATAAGAGATTTCTTTGATGTGGCGGCAAATAACAACAAAGAACCAGGCTTCCTGAGAGGTTTTGGATTATTCTTACTCGGCTCCTTTGATACTCGTATATAAGAGATTTCTTTGATGTAGCGGCAAAATATCAAGAAAGAACCAGGCTTCCTGAGAGGATTTGGATTATTCTTAACAGCTCCTCTGATGTATAAGAGACAACTTTGAAGTGGCGCCAAATAACAACCAAGAACCAGGCTTCCTGAGTGGTTTTGGATTATTCTTAGGCGGCTCCTTTGATATATAAGAGATTTCTTTGATGTGGCGGCAATATAACGACGGAGAACCAGGCTTCCTGAGAGGATTTGGCTTATTCTTAGGCGGCTCCTTTGATACATAAGAGACACCTTTGATGTGGCGGCAAAATATCAACAAAGAACCAGGCTTCCTGAGAGGATTTGGCTTATTCTTAGGCGGCTCCTTTGATACATAAGAGACAACTTTGATGTGGCGGCAAAATACCAACAAAGAACCAGGCTTCCTGAGAGGATTTGGCTTATTCTTAGGCGGCTCCTTTGATACATAAGAGACACCTTTGATGTGGCGGCAAAATATCAACAAAGAACCAGGCTTCTTGAGAGGATTTGGCTTATTCTTAGGCGGCTCCTTTGATACATAAGAGACACCTTTGATGTGGCGGCAAAATATCAACAAAGAACCAGGCTTCCTGAGAGGATTTGGCTTATTCTTAGGCGGCTCCTTTGATACATAAGAGATACCTTTGATGTGGCGGCAAAATATCAACAAAGAACCAGGCTTCCTGAGAGGATTTGGATTATTCTTAAACGGCTCCTTTGATATATATGAGATTCCTTTGATGTGGCGTTAAATAACGACGAAGAACCAGGCTTCCTGAGAGGATTTGGATTATTCTTAGGCGGCTCCTCTGATGTATAAGAGACAACTTTGAAGTGGCGCCAAATAACAACCAAGAACCAGGCTTCCTAAGTGGTTTTTGATTATTCTTAGGCGGCTCCTTTGATGTATAAGAGACAACTCTGATGTGGCGCAAAATAACAAAAAAGAACCAGGCTTCCTGAGAGGATTTGGATTATTCTTAACAGCTCCTCTGATGTATAAGAGACAACTTTGAAGTGGCGCCAAATAACAACCAAGAACCAGGCTTCCTGAGTGGTTTTTGATTATTCATAGGCGGCTCCTTTGATGTATAAGAGACAACTCTGATGTGGCGCAAAATAACAACAAAGAACCAGGCTTCCTGAGAGGATTTGGCTTATTCTTAGGCGGCTCCTTTGATACATAAGAGATACCTTTGATGTGGCGGCAAAATATCAACAAAGAACCAGGCTTCCTGAGAGGATTTGGATTATTCTTAAACGGCTCCTTTGATATATATGAGATTCCTTTGATGTGGCGTTAAATAACGACGAAGAACCAGGCTTCCTGAGAGGATTTGGATTATTCTTAGGCGGCTCCTCTGATGTATAAGAGACAACTTTGAAGTGGCGCCAAATAACAACCAAGAACCAGGCTTCCTGAGTGGTTTTTGATTATTCTTAGGCCGCTCCTTTGATGTATAAGAGACAACTCTGATGTGGCGCAAAATAACAACAAAGAACCAGGCTTCCTGAGAGGATTTGGATTATTCTTAACAGCTCCTCTGATGTATAAGAGACAACTTTGAAGTGGCGCCAAATAACAACCAAGAACCAGGCTTCCTGAGTGGTTTTTATTATTCATAGGCGGCTCCTTTGATGTATAAGAGACAACTCTGATGTGGCGCAAAATAACAACAAAGAACCAGGCTTCCTGAGAGGATTTGGATTATTCTTAACAGCTCCTCTGATGTATAAGAGACAACTTTGAAGTGGCGCCAAATAACAACCAAGAACCAGGCTTCCTGAGTGGTTTTTGATTATTCTTAGGCGGCTCCTTTGATGTATAAGAGACAACTCTGATGTGGCGCAAAATAACAACAAAGAACCAGGCTTCCTGAGTGGTTTTGGATTATTCTTAGGCGGTTCCTTTGATATATGAGACAATTTGATGTGGCGGCAAAATATCAACAAAGAACCAGGCTTCCTGAGAGGTTTTGGATTATTCTTAGGCGGCTCCTTTGATGTATGAGAGACAACTTCGATGTGGCGGCAAAATATCAACAAAGAACCAGGCTTCCTGAGAGGTTTTGGATTATTCTTAGGCGGCTCCTTTGATATATAAGAGACAACTTTGATGTGGCGGCAGAATATCAACAAAGAACCAGGTTTCCTGAGAGGTTTTGGATTATTCATAGGCGGCTCCTTTGATATATAAGAGACAACTTTGATGTGGCGGCAAAATATCAACAAAGAACCAGGCTTCCTGAGAGGTTTTGGATTATTCTTAGGCGGCCCTTTTGATATATAAGAGACTACTTTGATGTGGCGGCAAAATATCAACAAAGAACCAGGCTTCCTGAGAGGTTTTGGATTATTCATAGGCGGCTCCTTTGATATATAAGAGACAACTTTGATGTGGCTGCAAAATATCAACAAAGAACCAGGCTTCCTGAGAGGTTTTGGATTATTCTTAGGCGGCTCCTTTGATATATAAGAGACAACTTTGATGTGGCGGCAAAATACCAACAAAGAACCAGGCTTCCTGAGAGGTTTTGGATTATTCATAGGCGGCTCCTTTGATATATAAGAGACAACTTTGATGTGGCGGCAAAATATCAACAAAGAACCAGGCTTCCTGAGAGGTTTTAGATTATTCTTAGGCGGCTCCTTTGATATATAAGAGACACCTTTGATGTGGCGGCAAAATATCAACAAAGAACGAGGCTTCCTGAGAGGTTTTGGATTATTCATAGGCGGCTCCTTTGATATATAAGAGACAACTTTGATGTGGCGGCAAAATATCAACAAAGAACCAGGCTTCCTGAGAGGTTTTAGATTATTCTTAGGCGGCTCCTTTGATATACAAAAGACACCTTCGATGTGACGCTTGTATAGTTTTTTGTACAAAACTATTGAGTGAGTGGACGAATAATGTTGTGCAAGTAATGGCGTATTCAATGTTTTGTAAGTAGGGTTGCGGTGTGGATCGGCTAAAAGAATGTGTGCCTTTCGTGTTTTCTGAGGAACTTTTCTAAATTTTGCACAACCATGAAACATTCTTGTGCCCGTGAGTGGGTCTTTAAGGATAATTATAGGAAGGGATTATCATCGAGTATAATAATCATATGTCTGGTGCAAGAATGATCGATATTCGCGTTGAATTCGTCACTCAAAATTTGACTTAATTGATTTAATATTTAATATTAAATTGATTGAAAATAAATTATCAGCGAGAGTATCAAAGTATAAGTCGTACAGTTTCAAGATGAGGCCTTTCCCGTTAAGTTGTCCCTTTGGTCATTCCGATGTTTCCCGCCGTATTGTTCCTTGAATAGTAATCAGCGAGGCGTTTGAATGAAAAGAGACGCACTGGCCCCAATTCAAAGTCCTCGGGATCTCGTTATTTCAATTAAGTTTTCCATTACGTTCCTTTTCCATAGCGAATACAGATTCCATTTCACGCTTCTTTGTGAGTTGAATGGAGAAATGGATAAGACTTCCAAGTCCGATAATCAGCGTGGCGAAGCTCTCACCGTCGGCACCGCGGCTGATCTCTTTGCCGAATAAATTCCGCTTTTAGGAACGAAAAAATAAAAAAATATCGTGGGAAGAGAATAGAACATCTGGACTTATCCGGGACACCTGCTACTATTCCGACAAAGACGTAATCCGACGGGTTTGACCTCCTACGGCGGTTTCTTTTATAAATCCCTACACAATGCAGCTGCAAAATTATATCTGAGTACTCTGAAAGTTCAACAACAGAGTCCCACTTTCTCAACTCTCGTAAACCCGATTTTGTGTAGCCAGAAATTTTCCGATACTGCTGCTTACGGTGATTCGAAACAATGTATTCGACAGTAGGGAATCTTCGTACTCGTGTAGAATATAAAAAATTGTGAGTAGTACAAAAAGTGGAATATTTAATTGTATTTTGAAGAATTCTTGTCATTCTCATGTACCGTCTCTTCTGCTGATTGGGTCGTTCCTAAATCAATTTGCAAGCTTCTCTTAAGGCTAAATGTCTCGAGTTTAGTTGTGAAATCCGCCACCACGTGGCAGCACCAAAATGAAGAAAATTTCGTTAACTTCTCATTTGAGAACGGATCGGGATATTTTAATTCCGCAAACGGATTTCTCTTCAGGATCACCGTAGAATTCCGGGTAATTGGTTTAGAAAGGGTGCAAATTTTTTTTTCACACTGCCCCAACAAAAATTTGTTCAAATTTTGAAGATTTTCAAAAAGTGGCCTTATAGCTACTTGCAGAACCTAATTAAGAATACGAATCCCTTTGCGGAATTTTTCTAACTTGATCATAGCCGTCGGATTCGCGTTTCTACGATATGGAGCGTGGGCGAGGGGGCGATCATGGGCTGGGGGCGGCGGCGGCGGCGTTCAAACGCCTGCCACCCGCGCGACCTTCACCTTCTCTCCGACATTCATGTTTTGATAGTTTGCACCCTTTCATCACTATTCTTTTTTTCCTGGCCTCCTTAAAGGAACCATCAACCTTCCCATTTCCAACTTCTCTTCCTTGAGGTTGAACGAATGTTGAAATTGCCATAAAAAGCAAGATTCTCATATAATTAACTTATGAGCAAGATTCTATTTTAATGTGATACTGATAATGGTTTGCACTACTAAATAGTTGGTTCTGAAATTGTGGTAATTTTAGTTCATGGAGTAGATGTTTACCTAAGTGTGTACCCAAGTGTTTACCATTAGGTACATTGAAATTTGAACAAATAGGTACCTACCTACTCCATGAACTAAAATTACCACAATTTCAGAACCAACTATTTAGTAGTGCAAACCATTATCAGTAAGTATCAAATTATTTTATTTATGATTATTTTTTATCAAAAAATTTTCACACTTTCTAAACCAATAGGGTGTGCGCCTGGGTAGGAAAAACTGTTTATTGTTATTTTTAATCTAAGGTAGACCTCATTCTGAGAATTTTGGTACCAATCGCGACCTTCTAGCGTGTGTAAATCTTTTCCTATGAATTTTTAAAGTTTCGACCGTTTATGACGTCACAGTGGGCTGGGGGGTCCCGCCCAGGCGAGAGGGGCGCGTGACGTCATAAACGGTCGAAACTTTGAAAAATCATAGAAACAGATCTACTCATGCCAGAAGGTCGCGGTTGGTGCCAAAATTCTCAAGATGTAGTCTACTTTTTATTAAAAATCAAAAAAAAATCAAGGCGCACCCCCCATTACCCGGAATTCTACGGTGATCCTGAAGAGAAATCCGTTTGCGGAATTAAAATATCCCGATCCGTTCTCAAATGAGAAGTAAACGAAATTTGGCCCTGATGGTGCTGCCATCTCTTATCTCAGAATCTCACTAAAACCTCGTGACATTTAGCCTTAAGGCGCTCTTCCTCAAACTAGCCTTTGTAAAATTGGAAAATTAGGTGTGAGAACTTGATGTTATATCACGTATATTACGACGGTATTTCCAAAAATATCAATAACACGGATTATTCAAAAATCGAAAAAAAATTTCAATTTTTTCTTAGCCCACTCAAAATGCCGTTTTTTCACTTCGAAGTTTATTTTCGAGCATATTTTTTGTTGGAAACACCTTGTTGAATCGAACCCTGAAGTTATGCCCATCTTAGGTGTAGACACCCTGTATAGTGCATTCCTTGAGGCTGAGATCATTCTCAATGAATGAATAGAACGAAGGCAATACTTTATCATAATACTTCGGCCATTAAGTCAGTACTTAATAATTAATATGACAATGATTGCATAAAGAGTATGACGCTTTTCTCAAGAATGCCTCCCTACGCCTTGCCAATACGCTCATGTGATGATGTGGACGCGAGTGAAAACTGAATTCTCCGTCCATCGAGCTGTTTCCATGAGGCTATCAATCAATTCCCTTAGGGCAGAATTCACAGTCATTGCTCAAGGAAGCGTTGAGGAACTGCTCACCCGAGGAGATCCTCAGAGAGACAAGGAACTCCTCGAATTTTGGTATTCATAGTTCAGATGAGGAACTCCTCATCTTTCGAGGATCTCCACGACTCGAGGAACGCCTCGATCTGGGCCTTGAGCAGTTCCTCAACCAGCAGTTGGCAGCACTTTTAGCTTGTTTTTCCCTAGTTTTAGGGAAGGAAAAGGGAATTTCCCCGTTTGAAAGGAAGAAAACGAGGACTTTCCCCGCGGCAAAACATCACTGAGGTATGGCAGTTTTGAGAGGTTACACTGGCATAGGGGTTTGCAATTTTTGTTTGTCTCGTCTCCGGTACTCAGTGGTTTCTATTTAAGTCAGTTGGTTTTGTGTTTGTGCGACTTCTGCTGGTGATTATTTGAGGTGGATTAGAATATGACCTAATTGACGATAGCTTTTCTCAAGGAGGAGTCTGATTGTGCTGCTTTTGAAAATTACCGAATCATGGACTGTGCCTTCAAATAATATCACGAATTTCCGCTGAAAATCTGAACATTGAAAAGTATCGTAGTGATTCCAGAAGACCTCTACATTGTATCCTCCTGGACTGCGAATTGGGATTGTACTTACTGTCGGAACAAATCACCGAAGATTGTCTATAAACGAGAAACAAGACTGTAATCAAGCATTCATAACTTCTCCTGTAACATATGATTTGTTTTATCTGTTTTTTTTTTTCGATCTCGATGTTACAAACACTCACGTTTATCATTGCCTGTAAGTACAAACGAACAGTTTCGCATACAACGTTTGATTATTTACTGACATCCGTAAGTACAGTTTTGGGGTCAGAAAAATATTACTGCTTCATTTATGAGGAGCCGCTAGCCCTCCGATAGTTATAAATGAAAAAATCGGACCATCTGGCAGATAGCTTGACAACTCGAATACGTTATTGGGTTGAATAATGAGCTTTATTTACCTCTTTTTTACCTCGCTATTTACCTATTTAGCCTAGGGATGTCCGATACTTCAAAAGTATCGATATAATATCGTATCGATACATTTAGATAGTATCAAAAAGTATCGATACAATACTTTTAAAAAGTATCGATATTTTGAAGTATCGATACTTTCCAATACTTAAAAAAAATAGGTGAAAATGTCGTTTAAGTTTATCTCCATCAGTGTGACATCTCTCCACCGCGAGGATAATAATTAATGAAGAATGAACAAAACAATAAATCACCCATTTTTTATCTTTTTTTTTTTTTTTTTTTTTTTTTTTTTTTTTTTTTTTTTTTTTTTGTTTTTTGTTTAGGCACTAGTTTTTGTATTGCACTTGGTTGGGTTAACATTTTGGTGGTCCTTTCTAGATCATGGAGGACGGCAGGTTATCATAGAGAGCTGGAGGTGGTGGTTCATCATCTTTGTTTAATTTGTTGAAGTGGTTGGTCTCCCAACAATCTATGTAGAAATAGAGGCACTGTCAAGTAGGTGCCTTCATGTCGTAGGTGTTGAAACAGATAAAATGTGAGAGAAAAAAAGTATCGCCTCCGATACTGGAAAAAAAGTATCGATACTACGATATATATCAGAGAAAAAAAAGGTATCGATATGTATCGATACTTTTGGAACAACCCTAATTTAGCCTATTATTCCTAAAAAATGATGGAATGTTTATGTAAAATAATGTCCGATGATATTGATGATTCATATAATGTGGTTGGAAAGTTACAGGAGAACATTTTTTAACAAACTAGTGATGAAAACAGGCATTTGGAAAACTATTGGTTGGAAAAACGAACTATCTGCAAACTTCAATTGCTTGCTGCGCTTCGAGTAAATTATTTTAAAAAATCAAATCATAATTGTATGGTTTCTATCCGTCCTTAGTCATAGTTAATTGTAGTATACTTGGATTTTTAAAATTTTGAAGCAGGAATTTCTGAGTTTCGATTCCCAAAAAATTGTGAAAAATGCATATAGCTCGTTTTTTGAGCAAGGCCTCCAATTATGATTATTGAAGCATTATGTACGGATTCTGACTACAGAAAATTGGAAACAAGTATGTAACCCAACCAGATAGTTAACAAGAAAAGTGTTGAGAAATTCTTTAAGGTACCTTTTCATGTACCTCGATATTCTGCTCCTTTTGAGCCGATTTCAAGGATTTCCTCAACGTCGAGTTAGGATTGTGATTACGACGCTGAGGAAATGGTCATACTACTCGAGGAACTCCTCGAGGATTTCCTCGACATGACGACTGTGAATAGCGCAGAGCAAGCGACGGTTCCTCATCGCCTCCTTGAGGATTTCCTCAGCGCTGAGGAATGACTGTGAATTCCGCCCTTAGGGCGGAGAACCTGGCAGCTCTGCTCCTCAGTAGTTCATGTCCAGCTACCAGTGGTCAACGAGTAAAAGAAGATGTCGCAATCGCCGAGGCAAATCTGCTCGCTTTCGCGTTGCTTTTCTTTTAGAGGCGCACAAAACGGTTATGACGTCTTTTCAATTAACGAACCCCCTGAGAACAATCCTTAAAACCGACTCCTCAGTTTCCCCCCGGAGAAAAACAAGAAGAAACCCCGTGGCGAGCATAAAGGCCGAGATGACAAAACAATTTCGTTCCAATTACCCTTCCTCGAGACGAGAGAACTTTTAAAAAAACAAAACTCCGACGCAAGGAGCCTTTCAAAAGAGTTTTGCAGCTCTGAGGGGTTTAGAGGCGGACCCCTTGAGGTATATACCCCCTCCCCCCCATCCTGTTCCGTTTAGCTACGATATATACCCCCCACCACCATTTATATACGTATATATACAGTATACCCGGTTCTAGTCCTTTCATCAACTTTCCCTGACGATCTTGTTATTCCCGTCCACAAAAGCTTTGACGACGGAAAAAAACGTTTTTGTTTATCCACCCCCTCCCCACCTCTCCTGAAGCCCTTGACTGTTGGTGAGTTAGTTCGCTAAAGTAAATATATGGGTCTCATTACGTACGATATTTGCTGTCAGGCCCAAACTCCCTTTTCTGCGGTGTCCGCCGAAATGTGCCTTTTCCAATTTCGTTTGTCATTTTTCGGGACGGCCTCGAACTTGAATTGTGAATATAGCACTTCTTTCAGAATTTTGAAGTTTTTGCTTCCTCACAACCGAAGGTAGGAAGCTTTGTATTCGTGAAAGAAGTGAAAAAAAAATGTCCTCCAAAATCAAAATTTCCACTTGCTTTTTGCGTTTTAGAGCTTCCGGAACAATTTTGGTTCCGTTTCTGTCTTTCTGTCGGTCTGTCTGTGGTCAATCCTTGTCCCGGGCAAAACTATACTAACCTGTGGTCCGATTTTGATGAAATTTTCAGGGATTGTGCGGGTTAGGTCCTAGACGGTCCCCTATCAATTTCAGCACCTTCGGACCAATAGGAGCGAGTGCGCATGCGCAAACGTGAATTTCCTGGAACCTCGGTTTCTCGGTTTCTAATGAACCGATTTTGCTCAAATTTGGAGGTTAGTTAGGGACTAACTTCTAAGAGACACCCTATAAGTTTCAATCAAATTGGTCAAGCAATAGCCGCTGCGCATGCGCGAACTTTAAATTTATTGTTACAACCAAAACTCCGCAACTATTCAACCAATTTCGATGAAATTTTCAGGGATTGTGTGGGTTAGGTCCTAGACGGTGGACCGCCAAGATTTTGGTATTCAATTACTCTTTGAATCATAATTTTTTCGCCAACTGATTCTAAACGTCCATGTTACAATGAGTGAGGAAGCTATACTGCCCACCCAACTTGGCAGACTTTTTTTTTTTTTTAGAGAGGACTTCTCCTCAACGATATCCACTAATCTCTATTCAATTCAATTCTTTTATCTGTTTTAAGGGCTTAGCCCCATTAGTGACCGTAATTTTTTTCTCTAAAATTTCTGATCAAACTTGGTAAGATGCCTCATATTACGCCTAGGGGCACTAGAAAAATAATATTAAAAATTTCGGCGTACGAAAAGGTGGTCTAAAGGGGTGTGCCCAAATTAGCCCTCTGGGCACTCAGCATTAGCAGTTCTGGGAAAGTAAAAGACAGTCACGAACGAAGTATATAAAGCCAAACAACCATCACAAAAAAGTTGAAAACAGTAAATTTTGTCGAATAAACGAAAAAACTTGGCAACTAACATAATTATTATCTCCAAAATGTTGAGTGGAATGTATCGAAATAATCTATGCACGTTCCCTGCTTGAACTTCTTGCATATCGCGCATACTCAAACATTTTATTCCTGCGTATCTCTTCATTTTCTTCCTCTCCGTATAAAACATGTGGTGGTCTATATTATCATTGCATCGCTGAAGATGTAGAAATACATCTTCCAGAAGTCCCTGGATGTCCTCGGGCGACAGCGTAGCCTATTAAAAACGACTGGGCCAATTCCGTCTGAACTGTAGTTGAGAAACTTTAGAACTCTTCTATGACAATATCCACCCTTTTTGGGTAAATTCGTCTAACCCCTAGGAAATACCACCCATCACCATTTCTTGTTTCTTATGCCAACACGGCAAGCAGCGTGCACATGTCCGGAAATTGCTCCCAGTGAGGGGGGTTGTCGTCTGAGGATTGAAATATACACAAAACATTTAAATTCTTCAACAGAAATTGGCGGATATTTTGAATTTATTTCAACTGAGTTTGGATCATATACTTCATTATTCCCCAACAAAGGGTTGATCGCGTCTACAAAGAATGAAATATATATAAGAAACTATAAGATAGTAAAAATCATCAGACGGTAATAATGAAAGAGAGAATGTCATCTCAAATCAAAATCTATCAAATATCAGATCTGTTGGAATAATATTGACGGCATACTTATGATTACTATTTGTAAACGAAAGTGTCGCCAAGTGCCCAGAGGGCTAGTTTGGGAACACCATGATACAGTTCAGTTTTTCACGGAGCTACCAAGGGATATTTACCCAGTTATGAACTGTTCTCGTTGGGTAACAAGCATATTCTAAATATATGCAAAAAAATACCGTCAAAATAAAAATTTGAAGTACTTATGGCAATAAATACCGCAGCCCGCCGACGACCATCTTGGAGATTGAATAAACCACAAAGAGCAACTGATTCATTCAAACTGAATACACTCCCAACATGGTAGAGAATCTAGATAGTTTGTAAGACCAAATAGTAAATAAAAGAATCAAAATTACACCAAGAATTGGGAGAATTGTGAGACCAGGTTTCCCGTTCCGCTACTAGCCCGCTGGGCACTAATGGGCTAGAAGAACATAATATTCAAAAAGTTTTGCAAGTTCTCAAAGACAATTTCGAGAACGGAGTTGGTAATCAATAAATCAATTTCAACATAACGCTATCCTACAAAGAGAACACTTTATCAGCCCTCCTAGTTTGATTATGTGTTTCAAATTTTGTAGAGTTGTAACTTGAAATATTGATTCAAAAGAAGTGAAAGAAAAGAGTGATTCAATTCCATTGTTGGTTCGTTCTCTCCATGAGAAATGAATTCATCATTCGGAGACCAACGGCATTTTCAAAGGTAAACAGTGTACCAACTCACTCTGGGCTTATGTAACGAACAAACAAGAGAAATTCCGTGAGTAATTCAATGAAAACCAAAATGGAACAGGCAGGTTGAAGTGGAGTGTTCGAATTTTCGTAGAACGAATTCTTCGTTTTTTCATGTATTAGAAAAGTAAAGTTCAAGAGCATACAAGAAGGATCGTAATCATCATAACAAATGTCTATTAGCCATTTGGAACCAGCCGTTGACACCATCACCGCTGGAGGCAACCTTCTTTGAACATCATTTAGAATTAAACTTTTGACTTAATTGTTTATTTGGGTTCATTTTCTTGATCTGGATTGTTCACCCCATACCCTACTCACGTTAGGTCAGTTCAGAATGTGATTTCGTGCAATTGTTTCTCATTTGAAAAAGGACCAGTCCGTTGGTGTTGAATCGCTGCTGAATAATTTGGAGTAAGTAATCAAAATTTATATTTTTGTCAGTTTTATTTGTATTTTCTTATTACCAGAATTATTGGGATAAAATAGTTTTGTTGGAATTTGTTCCACTTATAACTTCACAAGAAGTGGTTTTACGTCAGAGATGACATACGGCACTCCTGGTAAGACGTGGGATGTCCAGCAGAATTTTTCATAATTCCTGTTTATGGCTCTCTTAGTTTCTTTCTCGTGTTGATTCGCCTATTGGTTATTATTTTCAATAATAAGCCTTTAGAATCGAGCAAGAAAAAAAATTTAACCCCCCCTCAAAATTTGATGTTTTACGTTTCAAGGTACGTAGAATCCGAAAATCGAATGAAAAATTTTCCGTCCGTCCGCCGTACGCGGCACTTTTCCTAGCAACACTGGACCGATTTGGTTCAAATTTGGTATATGGGCTCCATTTGGGGTCTAGTTGTGCCGCGAAGCTTTTGGTTGATGTCAGTCACTTCTAAGGGGTGAAAATGAAGGATTGAAATTTTCAAGAGTGCCCTAGTTCCAAAACGTTCGAAATAAAGATATCGTTTTTTCACCAATTTTAAATAGTATTTAATTTAAAAAAAAATTTTCAGACCACCCGGAGCTCTGTAGGACAAACCGTTCGCTCCCTACAAGTAGGTACTTAAGGGTTTTCCTTCGATAAAACAGAATCATGAGTGTGAATCACATAAGAGGTCTAATCTATGTTCAAATTTTAACTGACCTGAATGCGATCGCTGTTCGTCTCTTCGAGTTGTATTCAGTTTTGCTTCCTTATCAACTTGTAATCAAATTTCCATGATATGGAAATTTCATATTATGAAGCTCTCTATTTTTCGAATCGAGTGTGAAGCGTTTAGTTCTTTCTAATAAACTTGATTGTGAAGGTGTGAAGGCAGTATGGTGTGATAGGTAGTACCTACCAATGGTTGGTAGGTAAAAAAAAAATAAACCAAAAACGCTGAAAATTATTGCCCAAAGGTTTATTATTTTCGGTATAGATCACACTTTTGTATAGATCACTGGTTCTCCATCAATAGCACCTACCACCATCTGTATTCTCCCTTGACCTTCCCTCACAAATTTCAGCTTCCTGCGTTCAGTAGGATTGAAAATGGCTTCGGAGCTCACTTGGCTGATCAGTGCTCTTCCAGGCGTCTTCAGCATTCGAGGAGATCTTCTTCACTCTTCAGATCACTGATCAGCTGAGTGACCTCCGAAGCCATTTTCAATCCTATTGAACGCAGGAAACTGAAATTTGAGAAATTTGTGTGCCTCGGAAAAAGATCATTCTTGAGCTGACAAACTGTAATACAGCTTTTGAGAAACCTTCTGCTCAAATATCCCATGAATTTGTCAAAATACATCTAAATTGAACAACAACAAAATCCGAAAAAACAGTTTTTTGAACAAGTAGAAATGAAGGGTTAAATTAACCAGCCAATTGCAATTTATATCTAGTGGTTGTAAGGACAGTCTTCGTTCGAAGTGGTTGTAGGGGGGATAGGTTTTGGCCATCTCCTCGTAATCCATTGTTTATTGGAAGTTGAGGGCATTTTCGCTGAAATAGCCCCGTCTTAACTTCTGGCTAGTTTTATAGACAGTAGGCTTTATATTAAACATTTTTGAGCTAGGGCATTTTGAACATTTAAGCCCTTATTTTTCAACCCTACTTATATGTGACTGACATCATCCAAAAGTTTCGGGGGCACAACTAAACCCCAAATGGAGCCGGTCAGACGGCAAAATTTTTATTAGATTTTCGGACTCTACGTACCTTGAAACGTAAACCAACAAATTTTAGGGGGGGTTAACATTTTTTTCTTGTTCGATTCTAAAGGTTATTTATTGAAAATAATAAACTAAAATTCAAAACATGGCCGTACCCCTACATTCCTTACTGATGTACATTCAGAACACTTTGCAATAGCTTCGCTTCGCGTTGAAAATTCGTGAAGTAATAGTAAATAATTATACTATAAGGTATAAAAATCACATCCTACCCATTCTTATTGGAGACGTATCAAAATTTCCAAAGTATGAATTGATCATCAAAGTCTGAGGTATCAAAATTTCCTCTGTAAGTTCATGATCTTCATTTACTGTACGGTAGGTTAGTTGATTCCCCATCTAGGAATGGACTAACTTTGAGCAAAGTTGCAAATTGCAGCCTGCACCCGAAATCACCTTCCGACCCTTCTCAGATTCTGTCTAATTTAATCTCTCAGCCGCAAAGCTCAGCCTCTCATACCGTCTTATTACTGACACCAGCCCCGTTTGTTTCCAGACGACCCAGTCAGAGGGGCAACTTGTCGAGGCCAAACCGCAGAAAGTTACAATTAGAAGGCCAGACAAGGGGGCGTCGCAATTCGAAACGGAAATCCGTAGCAGGAACAGACTTGGAAACAACCTTCAAAGGATATTTGTGTAAACAGAGGACGGAGGAAAGCAAAGAGAACCGGTCCGAGGCTAAACATTGATCTTCGACTGTTTTGTCGCTACAACAACTAGAGCCTCTCTCTCTCTCCGCTCCTTAACAATTCACCAAGTCGTGGGGCCCCACCGTCAAGTTATACCCGTTGTTTCGCCGAGTTATGACCATTACTGCTCTGTGAGGTTCGCCCTCCGAGAGGCCCATTAATTTTCTATAAAGGCTGTGAAGGGATCAGTGTGGGAGGAAAATATCGCAACTCCCCAGTCTCAACTGGGTGGTTTTGGTTTATTATTTTCAATAATGAACCTTTGGTTTCGAGCAAGAAAAAAAGTTTAGCCCCCCTCAAAATCTGATGGTTTATGTTTCAAGGTACATAGAAAGTTGCCTTTGACCAATTCTGATGAAATTTGGTATGTGGGCTTCATTTGGGGTCTAATTATGCCGCGAAACGTTTGGTTGTAGTCAGTCACTTCTCTCCTAGGGGTTGCTTATACTTAGCGACTGTGCTGTTCAGTTGGCGTCACCAGGGAGCACCTGTACGTGTTTAATGACGGCGAAGCTGTATGCCTGACGAATATCATCACCTGACGCTCCTGAGGGTCGTGTTCCTTATGGGCTTTTATGTTCCTTATTGATTGCTCACAAGAAGCAATCAATGCACTGAGCTCAACTCACGTACTGGACGGAGACCAAGTTCTGCAGGTTAGGAGGGCTCTGGGTTCTTTGATGATATTTCCCAAGCTCAAATTTTCAACCTTTTCAGCAACTCACCCCTAATTCAGATACTTAACAATTAGTCCTAACTAACGCCGGTGTATCATTTCCTCAATGAACTTTATCAAGAGCTATTCACCTTTCCTATATTAATTGATAACGGTTTGTCCCAAAAGTACGCCGACCAATTCATATTTCTATCACTTTTTCGTTGACTGATAACATCTATCAATCCTACTTTCGATCGATTCTCGTCTGTGTAGGTTCCAAAGAAAACAAATCGAAAAGTTCACGAGGTCTGTAATAATTAGACCCAGTCAGTAAAACGCTACCTTAACACTATGCATGCCATGACTTCTGGTGTCCTGGCACCACGGTGACACCACTCCTTCGTGGCAAGGTGGAACCAGAAAAATAGTTCATGAAAGTCTGAAGGTCATCATACTCCCAAAATTTACAATACACATTTCGTTACAGTCTGATTTGGTGTGGATTTGGTCTGGTTTTGTATCATCATTAAATTTGAAGGCAACCGTTAATAATGTTGAGGCAATTTGGGGAGATTTTTATTTTTTTGATGTGGATGATTCCCATCATCATTAAATTTGGAGGCAATTTGGTTTTTGGTGTCGGGGGGGGGGGGATTTTGGATATGTTACTGGAAATTGATGCTTCTATCACCTACTATCCATCAGATCATTTTTTTCTGTCTGATCATCATCAGACTTTTTGTAACATAATCCCTCCTCCTATTCGCCCCCCGTTTAAGCAAATTTCGATTCTTCCCAAAATAATGCACAATTGGAACGATGTCTGAAATCGACTGTATGAAAACACGCAATTAGGTTGAAAATTGAGGACTGGCCAGCTCACTCAAAATGTCAGAATGCGCCATTTTCAAGATGAAAAACCCCTATGCCCGCCCTCCCCTCCGTAAAATGGAAATTCCGGAATTCCATCCGCACAAGCTTCCTTCCGTTATGACCAATAATCGAAAAGTTTTCAAAACTACAACTAGATAGAGCAAGCTTTTTCTGATCAATTAGATTCAGAAGGAGATGTGAAGCGGAGTTTCTGTAAATTATCCAATACCCACAAGCGATACGATAACTGAATGCTTTCTCGAATTGATCTCGCTTCATTATGTGATTAGTCGACTAGAAACTATCAATATTGTAGCAAAATTTACATTCAGAACTAAAAACGTGAATATCCTTTCAAAACAAAATAATTCGGTTGATAGTGCCGTTTTAATTAGCTTGTACTCGTATTTATTATTGCCAGATGAGGAAATTATGGAAATTTACTACCCAGTTATTACGGCGACCTAATTAAGTCATAATATGGCTCAAGGTAATTACCAATTATAACACCTGCCAACATCATTGTCTCATTTGGGAAATGTGGGCGTGATGCAATCAACAGATTATTATACAATATATCTTAATTTCGATGTTTTCACTTCCCCATCGTCCGAATACGTCATCAGATCGAACCAAAGTTGTGAGACTTAAAAGCTCTACGTGGTATTTCAGATAATTCCTCTGTGCAACTTTGAACTTTTCTCAACATGAGATTTCTACTTTGCTCCTAGTAAGGTTTACAGTTCCGCCGTGAGATTTTCACTGTGAAATTGCCAGTTCGCGCGTTCCTCGGCGCGATAGCCACAGACCGGCGGGAGGCGGTACATTTACCTAGTCGCTAGTTGGGGAGGACAACTCCTAGGTGAAATGGGAGCGGAGGCCGGCGCAGTGAGCTACCGATACCTCCGAGGAACTTGGGCTTCCAAGATGTGACGAAGGAGAGCGAGAAATAATCAAGTCGAATTGTTGTAGACGAATGCATGAAGGTGAAACCCTGAGTCCTCCTTTTATATTACCGTTGACAAGGTAAAGGGATAGTGGAGGAGGATGACGTCAGATAACGTGTTCTACCCCCGTACATCACTCTACCTACCTGGCGCGATCAGCCACTTTTGTGTTTTTATTGTGTCCTTGTGTCGGGGTTTCCTTGTGTCCTTTATTGGAGAACTAACATATACGAGTAAATGAGCCATTACAATTGTCATGGAGATACTGGGTATAATTGCTGGATTTTGGCAAATCACTTGGAGTTTTTTTTACCGACCTTCCTTCGAGGTGTGTTGATGTTACCCTGAGCTTTTCGTTTAATTGCCTCTGTGGCCCTCATTTTCTACAAGTTGGACGACTGATGGGACTATGAGGCTTCATGAGAACAATTTCCTCCCCTTGTGTTCTCTACGCCTTACATTATACCACTACCGCCTGCCAATGTGAGGGAAATGCAGTGGCTAGTCCCCCCACACCATACTCCTGTGACTGTGCGCACGATTGTCATTGGAGGGAGGTCCTCGTGATGAAGTGTGGAAGTCCGACAGTTCGGCGTAGGGAATTAGATGGTAAGGTTCAACAATTTTACAGAATTAAATTTAGGATAGCACAGCCAGCTATAAACCAATAAAAAATGACAGAAATTTTTACATGAATGTTAAATCAGTACAGGACGTATATGGAGCGCAGATGAAGCAGATTGTAAAAACTTTCCTGTGGTGTTAAGAGTGATTAAGCAAAAGGATACTAGAGTTTGTACTTGTGGTTATTGCAGAAAAAATACAACTCCAATGTAAAGTGGTGACACCAGTCAAGACTGCGCCTAGATTTTCCGAGTTTTATGAGTGATTTGACTGCTCGGGTGAGAGATTATTTTAGGCCACCTGCACGTCGAACGAACACCTGTGTACGACAAGTTTTATTTGGAAACTACTAGAATTGCGTAGTTTGTTTACATCAAGATTTATTCAAATAATTGGCTATTGGTGGAGTTTTGGTTTTTGATCTCTGTGTCTAACGTTGTTGTCCAGAACGCTATCAAACAGGTTAAACAAACAAATTTTACTCGTCCCTCCTTCCCCTCCAAATTCCCCATTTTCTGCCAGGGGAAGAGTTTTCCCAGGATTTCTTCTGATCAACGATTTCAGGTCAAATTAGAATCAAGGACTCCAGCTACGCCTCAAAGACAATCAAACTTGACAAATTGGGGCTTCTACACGATAAGTGCAGCCAGACGGTTCCATTGAGGTCTCCGACCCCCACGTTAACCCTATTCAGTCCTTTTCAGAGCTCTCGGGAACGAAATCCCGGATTGATTCCTCAGTAATTCAACGCTTCGGAGACAAAAGGACTTGGAAAGAAAACGCTTCGAGTGGCTCTCGTGCGGATGAGGCTTCAGTGGGACGTCGCTCAGCTTCCTTAATTACAATCCGGGGAGGCTGGTTAGCCGCTCGAAGTCAAAGCGAAATTCAGAGTTGGAATTAGCCCGGGTTCAACTGAGGGGAAACTACTTTCCGGAGTCGGTTAAACTGTAATTAAACGGCGACAGTTTGAAGTGATCGGGTGCAACTCGTCGCCATCAGGTGATCCAATCCCAGCCGAGACAACGAAATAGAACCAAGAATCAAGAATTAATACTAAATGTTCCATTTAAGTGTTGTTAACTAACTTTTTTCTGTTAAGTTGGCTAGTTACAGAAGGGGGCTTTAGATGCGAAGGACTACTAACAGCACATATTTACAAAAATTCACATCGGAATCACAATCTTTAATGAAAAAACATTTTACAGTAAATAATGAACAACATTTATTATGGTAGATGTTGAATAGATGAATTTATATTGTATACAGGGTATTTCACGAAAAGGTTACATCCCCCTTCATTTCCCCAAAATACAGCGTAAAAAATTGGGACCAACGCTATTTTTTGTGAGAAATTCAGGAAAAATACTTTCGCACGAAATATTTGCGCACAATTGACACTAACTTCATTTTTCAAATGGAGCCCCCCTTTTTTATTACAAATTCGGATTCTACGTCAAATTTCATGAAAAATTCTTAACCGAACAAATTTGTTTTTTATTGCGCACAAATTAGGTTTTGGAGAACCCTAGGTGTAGCACATGTTTTAACATGGAACATGTTTATGGCCTGGGGTAACTATCCGAAAAATGTTATGCGGAAGGGGGACTAAAATCAGTCACGCGCCTTTTTCATCACTCCGATCATACGCCTTTTCCAACACTCCGGTTTTCGTGGCACGAAGCGCCGAGTTTTCTTGTTGCATTTTAGATTATGTTGCTAAGGATAATATAACTTTTGTACTATACCTATCAACGACTACGTTCTACACTGAATTTGGCTAAAACATGTTCCATGTTTTTATAATTTCCGCCGTAGGTAGCATCGGGAAAATGGGGGTCCAGGGGGGCTTGCCCCCTCTGGCGAGACGCGAAGCGCCGAGTTTTAATCATTTTTGACACTGAATCACAGGGTGTCATCCGTTTTCAGGAAGACCAAGATTTCAAGAGGAAAAATGAATATTTCTTTCATAAAATCATCAAGAATAGCGTTGGTCCCAATTTATTACGCTGTAATCCCGAGAAATAAAGGAGATATAACCTTTTCGCGAAACACCCTGTATGTATGGATATATTCTTGCAATCAATTGGATACGTCTTGGTTGATTTGTATGTCCATAATATCAAGTTTGTCAACTACTTCAAAACATATTGTTAAGTAATGCATACATTCCAGTTGAGTCCCATTGGATAAGCATTAGTTCAATTGAAAACAGTTGGTAAGCGATAAAACTGTTTCACTCGATGACATACATCTAGTAAGTCCGCCGTACGCGGCACTTTCCTCACTTAGCATTGATGAAATTTGGTATGTAGGCTCCATTTGGGGTCTAGTTGTGCCGCGAAGCTTTTGGTTGATGTCGGTCACTTCTAAGAGTTGAAATTTTGAAAACGCCCTAGCTCAGAAAAATGTGATATAAAGATAGTTTTTATATAAATTTAACATAGTATTGAATTTTTATAATTTTTAGAGACCACGCTGAGCTCTGTAGGACAAACCGTTCGCTCCCTCCGAGAATTAAGGGTTGGACGTACGATAAATCAAAAAACACGAGTGTGAATCGCAAAAGAGGCCTAATATCCGTTCAAATTTTATCTGACTAAAATGCGATCGCTGTAAGTACGTGGCAGGTAGGTAGTATCTATGGTTGGTAGGTGGTGATAATGGCAAAGCCGTCTTTGCAGACGAGTGATCTATGTAGAAAAATTAATAAATCTTTGTTTAGTAATTTGCAGCGTTTTCAGTATGGACCATTCTGTTTCTTATAGCTATATTATTCAGCATCTACTTTATTTCGAATAAAATAGGTTGTAATACCTGCTGACTAGTAGTACCAAATCGGACCCAAAGCCCCTTCGGCTTTAACTTGATCGAAGTGTCACAATTGTTGATTGAGCTTTTACGAAAGTAACTAAATAATAATTAATGTACCTAATTAATTTGCATATTACAATTCCAATTTAGTTTTATAGTTGACATAATATAATTTAATTCTAATAATATAATAGTCATTCAAATTATTATAATTCAGGTGTTATTTTAATTTTATTAAAATTGTTATTAAATATTCATAAAAGAAAGCTAGTAGAATTGTTAGGGTAAAGGGAAGAAAAATGTATAGTTTACGAGTAGTTTTTCAATTCTTTCCTCAACCTCCCCAAAAGTTGAGAAGGAAAATATTGCAGAAAATTATTTTATCGAACACCAGTTTAAAATGTAAAAACGGCAAAGTATTCCGTCTACAACCAAAACTTGTCTGTCACGAGTTTCAAATTCTACAAACGCGTTGGAGACTACTCCGCTTGCAGAGCCAGTTCATATGAAAAATTCCAAAGGCTCACTATTGAAAATAATAAACCAAATGCCCGCCTCAAAAGCGAGCTCCTCAGCTGTTTATAACTTTCGCGTTCAATTATTCATTTCAATACTACGCTTTCCTACCGCTACCGCTCCCCTTCATATTATGCCATTTTCGCCCTTTTTCTCTGGCAATTCCGCCTTTCCTGTTATTCCTCTGCAACTACCTCGTGTTTTTCGTTCATCTAGAGCCCTTTGTATTCTTAATACAATGTGGGTTGTTTCTTGTTGTCAACGAAATGAAAACATGGATGAGGCGGAAATCTAAATCGTGATCAAGCGGAGCACAATCTTCTGATCTCTCATGAATTTAATTGAACCGCCCTTCATTCTAACCAGCATGACTGAAACACGGGCAAAAAGATACGAAATCAAAATACTTCAATCAAACAAGCCCAAAACGTAAAATACGAGCGGAAATTTTGGAGGACTTTTTTTTTCATTACAAAACATATTGTTTAGTAATGCATGCATTCCAGGGGACGTCCCATTGGATAAGCATTAGATCAGTTTAACCAGTTGTTAAGTGATAAAACTGTTTCACTCGATGTTATTTATTTATTACTTTAGGCAAGAAATACTGACCCCCCCCCCCACCATTATCCACCTTAACATTTATAGCGGCATGGGAGCCTCGAATCTGAAGAGCATTTTAAAATCCATGATCTACGATACCCAACATGCGAATTTGAGTTCACCCCCCCCCCACCACCCCAACGCCAACAATGGTGCCAGTCTGGCACCAAAGCGGAAATACGTCGTAACATTGAACTTTCATCTGTTAGTTTTGGTAGGCAGTCCGTCGAAGTTCACATCCGTATTCAAGGTGAAACACAAAAAAAAAAAAAAAAAAAAACGAAATAAGCGGTTTATGGCATCATGGCACCATGTCCTGGCACCATGGTGGCACCACTATTAGTTCCATGGTGGTACAGAGAATAATTCATGAAAATCCGGAGGTATAATGAGAATTTTTCCTCAATTTCAAAGCTTGGGTACAATCAGTAAGCAGTAAAGGAACCGAAATATTGAAAAATCGGATATTTTGTGAATATTATCCCCCCACTCACCCCCTCCCCTTGCGAATTTTGGTACTCAGGTAAAATCATGTACAACTCAGAAGTCATTTGAGTCAAACAAAAAAAGAAACACGCAAATCGGTTGGAAATTGAGGCCTGGGCAGAGCTTACAAGATTATGCCCGCAAACGCACGTTTTTTAAGCATTAACCCCCCCTTTCCCCCTCTTAAAAAGCAAAATCCAAAATTCCGGCGCAGTAGTGCACAACTAGATAGTATTCTGCGTCAAACGTAAAAATAACCACGAAAATCGTTTGAGAACTAAGGCCTGGGCAGAGTACACAAGATTATGCCCAAAAACGCACGTTTTTCGAGCATTAACCCCCCCTTTCCTCCCCTTAAAAGGCAAAATTCGAAATTCCGGCGACGTAGTGCACAACTAGATAGTTTTCCGCGACGAACAAAAAAAGAACCAGGAAAATCGGTTGAGAACTAAGGCCTGTGCAGAGTACACAAGATTTTGTTACACACACACACACACACACCTATACACACACACACACACAGACATACACCTATGGTTTTTCGGGTATTTGGATTCAGAATGGTCTAAAACAGATTACTGTGTGGTTATTTTTTTTTTTTTTTTTTCTGTTGAGTGTTGTCCAACTTTACCCCAGATCGATCGCATAAGGACGCCCAAGTCTTACTGTGGGACGTCCTAAAAAGTAAAAATGACGCTTTCATGATAAACTCGAGAAACAAATTGCAAGTGGAGGTGGTACAAAACAGATAATTTTGACGGGGATTTTTGCTGTACAACGAAGGATAACGGCCAGATTTCGCCTAAATTTGGAGGCGGATAATTCTATATTCATAGTTTGTTGCCTTCTTGTTGACAAGGTTATTGGTGAGGGGAGGATTAATTGCGGCGGATCCTCAGTATGTATGTTGTTTATTTCGCATGTCGAGCTATCTTTCGCCCAAGGGGCATCTTCAGGACACTGGGTGCGGTTTACAGAATATAGTAATCCACAAGCAGCCAGATAGGAACGCCAACAACTGGGTTATCAACAGGAGTAGCCTGCATATACCTAGGAATATCCTAGACCTACTAAGACTAACTTAGAACTACCCATTAATGAGAATGATATTACTAACTTAGTAACTGATATAGAAGCAATAATGAATGAACAGGAATTTAATGAGAATGAAAAGATCAAAATTCGTAATGAAATAGTGGAATTGGTATACAAAACTAGATCACATAAGAACTACTTACATAATAAAAACATTAAAACTAACAGTACTAACATTAAAAATATTAAAGAGTTCTTCAAACTTAACCCTGAAATTATAGTGCTACAAACTGATAAATCACAACAAAATGTAATCCTCGACAAACAGGAATATAACAACCTGTTTGAGGAAACACTAAATGACAAAACCAAATTCAAACAGCTAGATAAAGACCCCACCGAAGAAATAAAAAAAAAAAGGTATCAACTAGAAATCAAATATAGAGGTCACCCAAACTACTACCTATACAACTTAACTTAAACGTAAGTAACCACAACCACACAAAGGTACCAACTGTAAATTAGTAATACAACATTATAAATACCTTACAATTAATTACAGGGGTAAAGCACAATCCTACCTAACCCAACACCGTTCTGCTTGGGCCAATAGATGTAACATAATATGTTACATATTATGTAACTACAGTAAAAATGAAATCCAACCATACATCTACTACCAAAGCAAATCATAAAGAAAGGTAAAATTTATAACTACTTTTAACCAAAAGCTGTACCTGAACCTAGTGCCTAGTCTCACATGTCCATATTTGTTTGTACGTCCTCCTTAATACATACTGAGGATCCGCCGCAATTTATCCTCCCCTCACCAATAACCTTATAATTCTATAATTCTTCTAAAAATTCTATAATTCAACTATAATCTTGAACAGAGATAATTGATATTCTTCGACTACAGTTGCTCTGTAGTTTTTCAGACCTGTAGGAAGTGTGGGTTCTCTCTAGTTCTTTGGCAAGCAAGTCTTGGAAGTAATCCTGCCTATCTATCTGGGTACCCAATAGGACCCAACCTTCTTCCCAGTCCTTTCTTGGCTGAGTCACCCCTTGCTACTTGGCTAATTAAGTGGCTTTTCAAATAAAACGCTGCAAATTGCGAGATTACTCGTACAACACAAAGGTTTATCATGTTTCTATATAAATCACTCGTCTGCAAAAACACGGCTTTGCCATTATTACCAACCAACTTGAAGAAAAACAAGAATCGCATTTTAGTCAGATAAAATTTGAACGGATATTAGGCCTCTTTTGCGATTCACACTCGTGTTTCTGATTTATCGTACGTCCAACCCTTAAGTTCTCGGAGGGAGCGAACGGTCTGTCCTACAGAGCTCCGCCTGGTCACAACTAGACCCCAAATGGAGCCTACATGCCAAATTTCATCAAAATCGGTCAATGCTAAGTGGGGAAAGTGCCGCATACGGCGGACGGGCGGCCAAATTTGTATTCCATTTTTGGATTCTACGTAACTTGAAATGTAAACCAACAAATTTTTAGGATGGGTTAAAAATTTGTTTTTCTTGGTCGATTCCAAAGGTTCATTATCTATATACATAAAACGCCAACCGTACGTACGTACGTACGTATGTCGCCCGAACGTGGGGGTCCCGGGTTCGATTCCAGGCCGCGATGTCAAATTTTTTTTCACATATCATCAATTTTTTTGCCTGCTTTTTGCAGGCTTTTCAGCTAGTTATAAATAATAAACCAAAACCAACAGCAGCTTTGGCTAATCAATATTTTCATGTGCTCATGATTGCAAACGCTTACATTGATAAGTATACATACGGGCTGAACATGTTTTTGACAAATATTTTATTAATTCCTAGAAAACAGGAAAAGGCTTCTCTTATTTGGTTTAGATGAACTTAGATCACTTCAACTGACAGCTGAGATAAGTGTTAATAACTATTGGCATCTTCCATCTCACTCGCACACTTGTCGTCCCCCATGGCCTCAAGGGCGGCTTAAAATTTATAAGGCAACAGAATTAGGATGGAGTGAGTGGTAGAGCCGGCACGAAACTGATAAGTCTTTTGGTTTATCATTTTCAATAATGATTTAAACCTCCCTATTTTCGAATCGAATGTGAAACTTTTATTTCTTCCAAATTAACTTGATTGTGAAGGAGTAAAGGTAAATATGTAGTAGGTAGGTACTAGGTACCTAAGGTTGGTAGGTTAAAAAAATGCTGCAAATTATTACACAAAGGTCTATTATTTTCCTGTATAGATCACTCTTCTGCGAGTATCACAGCTTTGCAATTGTCACTATTTATTTATTTTTGTTTTTTACCTACCAACCGTGGGTATACATACTACCTACCTACTAGGGCATTTTTGAACATTCCAACCCTTAATTTCCATTTGGATTCCAAAATGAAGGGTTGAAATGTTCAAAAATGCCCTAGTAGGTAGGTAGTAGTAAAAAGCAAAAAATTAATAAATAGTGATAATGGCAAAGCTGTGATCTTTGCAGACGAATGATCTATACAGGAAAATAATAAACCTTTGTGAAGTAATTTGCAGCGTTTTTTGTGGTGAAGACGCCATAGGTTCTGCTCTTGTCTGCAGTGCGCACTAAACCAGAGCTTTTTTCAAAATCTGGGAAGTTTGTCTTTACGTTAGGTATTTCAGTTATTCTACAAATTATTATTATTCGCGTTGAATTTTCAGTGGTATAAACCTCCACAATTCTACTTATGTCAAGTATTCAACAAAATTTAAATTAAAAAAAATAGTTTAGTTTTTTTGACATTATGTCGCGTATTTATGAAGTATCTGTTATAAAATGAATTTAGGAATTTTTTGTGAGTTAACTTGAAGAAACGGAAAAGTCCCGCGCCCTCTTGAACACTGGATGATGATCTGATTTATAAACTCACTGGGATGAATGAACAAAGTGGGCGGGATGATAATTTAGTGCAAGAATAACAGAACAAAAAATGTTCTTGTTCAGGAAGGATTGTCGTTGGGCCGACAATCAAGATTGATTTGATACGCTGAGTTGCCATCGACAACATCCCACTCGGTGCCTATTTGATGTGGAGGCATTGCAGGAGGAACCGGTCAGCCGGTGATTGCAAGTCGGTTGATGGTTGAGGGAAGCGATTGTGTTGAAGGGCGGACGATTGAGGGCTTTCAGTGACACTGCTACCCGCAACCTGCTCGCCCGTAATTAAACTGCTTACCATACCGTCCTCAACCTCCCATTCAGTTCGGCTCCCCATTTATACAGACCTCTCTCAGTGTGACGTAGATACGGACTCTACGAAACGCTACCTACGTATACCAGTTCTACCAAGTATTTCTGACTCTGAGTGAGTGAGTAAGTAAAATAATATGAATAATAATAATAATAATAAATAATAAATGTTTAAAAAGATAAATAATATCTATAAATATTAGGGATTTCTTATAATATGTATAAGAAATCGAAAAATATTAATTGAACTGAAAAATAAAAACTTCGGAAAATTTGATCTGTAAGGGAGTACTAGATTGTCTAAGTGGTTATGTTGAATCCTCAAGTCTGTCCTGGTATAACCTGGTTTGTGAACCGAAAGTTGAAATTCCCTTTTCTGCCATTGTCATCAGTTTAAAACGCCCGTACTTAGAATTTCTGAAATGCGTTGCTTTTTCTCTAGCAGAGACCTAAAATGAGTGTCGAATACTTGCTCAAGTTCACCCTCAGTACTCCGTACGATGCATTCTGCCATAAGCTCCATCCATTCTTCCATCTTCTTTTATCATGATACTAGGAACATCAAAAACAAAAAAAGTCTGCCAAGTGGGTGTGGCACATAGCTTCCTCGTATCCATAACCCGATTATACAGATGATCCGATGCATAGTAGCTAATATCAAAACACCAATCTCTAAGGACCTTTCACTACCCTCATAGGGGACCATCTACACGCTAATCTGGACAATCCTAGAAAATTTCATCAAATTCGGATGAAAAATTTGAGTGATTACCTAGTGATTGGATAAAAAAATTTCTTGGCAAGACTGGGAGTCGAACCTGGGACTCCTGGGTGAGAGTCTAAAGCCCTACGTCTGAGCCATAGGGGCCTGGTGATAGGTTGTATAGGATTTGAGATTCTCACGTCACACGGGAAGGCGACAAATGCACGGCTGTTACAAGGATTTTGCGTTTGCGCATGCACAGAGGCCACTATGAATTTTAAGGCCTTGATTTTCATTGGGGACCATCTACAACCTAATCCGCGTAATCCCTGAAAATGTCATCGAAATCGGGTAGAAAATGTGGAAGTTATGGCTGTTACAAGGAATTCACGTTCGCGCATGCGCAGTCGCTTCTATTAGTCCGAGGATGATGATTTTCATAGGGGATCGTCTACACACCAACCCGCACGATCCCTAAAAATTTCATAGAAATCGGACAATAACTTCGTATAGTTATGCCTGTTACAAGGAATTCATGATAGACTCACAGACACGGAACCAAAATTGTTCTGAAAGGTCCAAAACGCAAAACGCGAGTGAAAATTTTGATTTTGGAGAGCTTTTTTTTTCATCTGAAGTGAAAAGTGAAAACAAAGCTTCCGCTACCTTGGTAGACTCGGAAGCTATATCCTATCTAAAAGGGGACCATAATTTGAATAGGCAAGGAGTAACTCAAAGTAAACCAAAGTAACCTTGCCAACTTAACATATTTATGTTATATATATAAGCTTATAATATATATATATATAAGCTTATGTTATATATATAAGCATAATTATGTATATATTTATAAGCTTATATATAAGTTTATAAGCGTCACGTTAACGTCGCTACAGGAGTTCACTTTTTCACAATTTTACGGAGATCTGAAAAAAAATGATATGGAAAGTTAGCATCTACGAGTGCTCGCGCTAGTTGTTCTTTTTCACGTTTTGCGTTTTGGCAACACGGGAAGTACAAAAATACTCTAATTATTCGCCTTCTTCAGTCTAAAAGTTTTGATACCAAATTAATTATAAAGGTCATTAGGTAGGTCATTAGGTACTACTAAAACTATTAATGGAAAAACTGTGTTCTTCACGTGTGGGTGATATTTACAGAAAAATAGTAAATGAATCTTTATTGGCCAACAAATACTAGTACATACACTATTTAAGTATGGGTATGGCACATCTATAATACAGGGCTGCGATGAGAGGGGAGTGTGAGCCGCAGCCAGCGGCGCGGGGCCGGGGGAAGCCCCGGGCCCACCCACCATGGTGGCGTCCCAAAGCCAAAAGCAAAGCGTCCTCGGTGACGCTCCACACATAAGGCCCGAGGGCGAAACCAGGAGAGGATGCAACCTCCAGGCAAGACCAAGCCCCCCCCCCCCCCAACCCACCGTTGTGTAGTCATTTGGAGCTTTTTGTAAGTTAGAACACAATCTTGTTTTTTTCTTAGATGGAAAAATGGATACACGGAATGGTTTATACGTGGAATAGGTACCAATTAAGCTGATTTGCAAACGCTATCTTGAAATGGCCTTTTGAAACCAATGTTTTCTGTCTAGTTTTAGGTCGGTGCTGCTGCATCAGGTTAGCAACTGGGAATGTAGATAGAAAAAACACATTTGTTCTGTTCAGATAAAGATCCTCAAGACCATAAACCTTTCGAAGCGAGTGGAATTCCAAAGTACCAGGAAAGTTCAACTTGAAGAGGAGAAAATCTGATAGGGATAGCACATCCCTCGGTTCCGGCGGACGGATCCTTGAGGGGGGGGGGGGGGGGGTATGGCTGACCCGCCGGTTTTCCTAAAGTTATCACGAAGCACGTAGGAGCCCTCAGTGATAACAAATCACAACTTTTTCTTCCTCATAATGCGACTCAACCGCTCTCTGCCGTATGGGCGGCAGGATGAGGAACTTGGAACAATGCCTAGTGCAGAGCCTAGAGCAACGCCACCTGATTGGAAGGCCAAATTCGTTGTTTAAGAGTTAGAGTCTATTGTTCAATTTTTATTTGTTTTTTAGTACATCGTCACCTTCTTCAGCCTAAAAGTTTTGAAACCAAATGAATCATATAGGTTATAGGTTAAAATTGTATTGTAAGTAAAGTAAACAACCATTTCAGGTTGAATTTTCGTCCGATTGCCATTCCTGCCAAAATTGTATATATATTCCTATATTATTTTATTTTATCTTAATTTCATTTTTATTTTGACAATTAGACAGGTTATATATTAAAACTTTTGTACATATTCTTATATTATTTTATTTTATCTTAATTTTATTTTAATAAACTAACCAATCGGGCAAAGATGGACTTTTCTTGTATTCAAGTACATGTTTCTTCTACCAATGATGTCTGATATTCTTGACATTGGGGAATTTGCCTCAATTTTAGATTCTGGAATTTCAAGTCAAATCCTATAATAGGGCCCTAGAATAACGTTTAACACTAGGAATAACCAAGGGGAAAAAATTACCATAGGAGAAAATGCCTAAACAAGTGAAGCCTCTGTTACAAAACACCGAGGAATATTGTTGACGTCATACGAAAAACAAAAACGACGCGAAAACAACTCCGACAACAGACAGAGTTCTAGCACCGCCACACAAAACGATCCAGTGAAATGGCTACTCAAATAATGTGATTCAAATCTTGAAACTAAATAAGAGAAGATGAAGACTAATAATGCTTGATAAACTAGTAGGTAGAATCGTATTGTAAAAAAGTGAGTAATATTGTTTCTTTTGGTCACTTTTGTGTCTGGGTTCTTCCTGCCAGTTCGCGGCGCACTCTTGTGTTAATCCTTGTAACCTAAAAGTTCGTGTATGTTCTGCTTCTGTGGTAAGCGCCACAGAACCTCCTTTGAAGTCAGATTGGTAGAATATCCGTTACGTTTCAAACATGGCTCCCTCTTACACATTGCCACCACATTTAAAATTTCCATCTTCCTTAAATTCTCTAAATTTTTTGGATGCGTTTTCGAGCAGCTCACTATGGTTTTATTCCATAAAAATAAACCCTCATTCGAAAAAAAACAAAAGTGAGGCAAATTCCCCTTTGTTGGTAAATCTCCGGTTTGTGTGTCAATTTTACTATTAAATCTCGAGTTACAATAATGTAAAAATTTTATTGCGTATCTACCATATGTTTTGTAGGGTAGGAAATGTTTTAGCATTTTGTTGTTGTGAAAGTAGTTGATATTGTTGTTGCAGACGGGGGCGGTAGAGGAGCACAGGAGGATGCGGAACTACATCCTGCGAGTGGAGCGTGAAGGGGTGCAGCGCGTCAAGATGTTCCTGGTCATCACGGCCGCCTACGTCATATTCTGGGGTCCTCTCTTCTTCGTCACGCTCGTTCATCACCCTCTCATCGGCAACCCTTTGGGCTACGAGGTCAGACCCCTTGCGATAGTTTTAGTAGTAGAGGTAGTAATAAAAACCTTTTATTTAATATTCACATAAAGTAATAAAGCGCGCGTGAAGAATTTAAATTTAGGTGAGTAATAAATAATTCCTTTAACAAAGACATGTAAATCGTCAGCCTGAGTCTTTTTTTGGTGGGGGGAGGGAGAGTGGGATCACTTAGACCATAAGTTTGATCTATTGAGACACAATTCCCATTTTAACTTAAGTGCCAGTTTGAGAACCTCTTCTTTCACAAAGTGAAAAAGTTTTTCGGCCGGGACATGAGTACCCTTACAAGAAAAAGTTGACTCTGGGACAAGAGCTCAATCTACACGGCAGAGCTGTACGCTATATTGCAGAGCCTAGTGTATGCAAGAGAAACAATGAACGAAAAGCGTCAAATAATCATAATCTCAGACTCCCAAAGTGCATTGTTGAAACTAAAAAACATCATTGTAAGCATCAAGATTACGAAACTGGAAGCTGACATTCTCCGACAAATGAGCTTACTTCGCGACTGTGGAAAGCAGATAAACTTTATCTGGATAAAATCACATATTGGTGTACCGGGAAATGAGACGGTGGATACGGCTGCTAGACGAGCCACAGATCTCCCTGCCCCTGACCCAGCTGGACTATATCCCTACACAGACCTATATAGGAGCATAGACAGCCAACATAAGCACGAATGGCAAGATTTTTACGTCAATTACCCTAAGGGGAAAAAGTACGCTTTTATGTTCCAAAAAGTTAAACACCGCGCATGGTTCAGCAAAATCGAAACCCCGAAACCAAGGAAGTACTTCAAAGTCATATCCAGGATAAGGACCCGCCACTGCTTGACGAGGAAATATTTACACATGATCGGAAGAAGCCAAAGCGCTGGATGCCGAGCATGCCCGGAAGAAATTGAAACACTGGAACACGTTCTCTTCAGCTGCCCGCAATACGAACAACCGAGAAAACAACTTTTTGATACTATCTACGCAGAAGTTCAACAACCCTTCAGTGAACCATATACTCAGCCTAGAGAAAATTGAAATATACGACGCTATTTATAGTTATGTTACTAACAATAATATGAATTTATAAAGAATAGGTAATATTATGTACTTAATTACCAACACTACTACCTACTACTCTAATTATTGTATGGTTGAATGGCTCTATGCCAAAAAAAGTACCCTTACCGAAATGACGGAATCTGATAGGTGCTACAGCAGGGCACTCTTAGAGGATGTGTTCTGCTGTCTCGACTCCTTCGCAGCAGAGTCGGCATTCAACTGTCCTGGCCTTGCCCATCTTGTTGAGATGGTATCTCAGAAGGCAATGGCCAGTTAGGAGACCTGCTATGGTGATAACAATAATAATAATATTTATTTATTTCCAGTATTCACAACAACGTATGATTGGAATTGTCAAAAATTAAAAACATACAACACAAGAAAGATACAAAACCTGGAATAATAATGGGCAGCACGCTCATATACTCAATCTAATCAGCCAAAGCTGCCGGAGATGATTGGAAAAAGTCTTTCACGCTATAAAATTCTTCGTCTATAAAATATTTTCTTAGTATAGTCTTAATTTTTGCAATCGGGCAGCTGAGGGCACCGTCTCCAATGTGATTGAGGATCTTGATGATGGAGAAGCTGGCACATCGCTCAAAAAACTTCATTCGGTGACGTGGGACTATCATGAGGTCGGTCCGTCGTGTCGAATAGTCATGGTCGAACCTCATGCCTTCAAACCATGGACGAAGTTTCCGAGCAAACAGGACAGCGCGGTATACATAGGAGGCAGGGACAGTCATCAGCTTATTTTCTCGGAACTTTCCTCTACAAGAGTGCCCAGGTTTCAGACCCAAAAGTACTCTCAGGGCTCGTTTCTGCATCCTGAAAACCAACTCCAGATTTGCAGCTGACCCCCAGAATAACATTGCATAAGTAGCTCTTGACATCATGAGAGAGTGATGTCAAGAGCAGACATCATCACAGAACGGAGCGATTCGCCATTGTTTTCAGCTTCCGCAGGCAAAAGGTGTAGCTGCTCAATTGCTTACACAATCCCGTAACATGTGCATCGTAATTAAGGCGACTGTCCAAGTGTAGCCCCAGAAACCGGGTTTTCTCCTCAACCAACACATCCAAACCGTCAAGCACAATCGTTGCTGGGTGAGATAGTCTTGACTGTGGAGCCCTGAAAAAGACACATGAGGTTTTCAACTCATTCAGGCACAAGCCATTTACCGACAGCCAATTCTTAACCGCCCGATACAGAAGGGAACACGTTTCAATGGCTTCAGGCAGGGTGTTCTTCTTTATGATGATGTTCGTGTCGTCAGCGTATTGAACTACCAGGCAGTTGTTGTCAATCGTGGAAATGAAGTCCGGGAACCCATTGACGAACACCAAAAACAATAGAGGCCCCAGAATGCTCCCTTGTGGTACCGATCTGTCCAAATACCTCGTATTTGAGTAAGCAAACCCATCTGGGCTGGGCACACGAACCCAAGGTTTTAGTGCCAAGGTTTTCCTTCCTTAGTGACAGCAGCTTTTGCTCAATTTTTAGAGATAGTGATCAGCTGCTTGGCTTGCCTTTGCTTTGGAGTGTTGCACCAATATGCAGCTCTTTTGATGTCCTCCCATTTCTGGACTTGTTGAGAAATGAAGCTCTTGGTAACCCCAAGTAGGGGTTCAGGACCGAAACATTGGGACTCCGATTCCTACTTAGCAAGTCGTTCGGCTTCTTCATTGCCGACTACTCCCTCATGGCCAGGAACCCAGAGCAAAGTCAACCTGTTGCCCCTACCGCAGCCTTCTAGGAGTCCAGACAATCCCAGGTTAGCCTTGACATTATTGAGTAGGCTGCAATGGCCTTTAGGGCTGCCTGGCCATCAGACATTTTGTAAATTCTCCTTTGAGTCGTTTATGCGCTATCTCTTGTGTATATCTCCATGTGGACGAGTCTCAAACATTTGTGTTCGTAAACTGTGTTTCATCTCTATCAACGAAGCCAATTAACAATCTTGTAAGAAGATAAGAAACACAGCAAACAGTTTTAAGGCAAACTCTAAGACGTACTATAGCTGCCAGGACGGAAAACTGGCTCGGTGTTCCCCGACAGGACTTGTTTTCGGAAACGACGAACTTTTGGCGGCACGAAAACGGATGAGGACGAACGAGAAGATAAACGAAGGTGGGAAGTTGGAGTTTTGTTTGCGCGCTACAACCAGTTGTGTGTAGTTTAGGTTAATTTCTCCGTAGATAGGCGAGCAAACAATGCAAAGCGGCTCCTTCGTCGTCTTTCTTTGCTACGAAGCCCTCAAGGCAGCTGAAAGTGCTTTTCGTAATTCCCAACTCCTCATTCCACCCGCTCTGTTATGATTTACTTCGAACGGTGCGATGATGAAGAGCAGATAACGAATGAAGTTGAAAAAATTCTTTGCCGTGAGAAAGTGGATTCGTCATCAAGCTGTGGATACATTTTTCCATTTGTTCAATTGTTCTGACTTCCAATTTTCCTGAAACCTGGTGTTTTATTCGTTATTTCTTCATTTAATACCATACAATTTTCGATAATTATGGTGGCATCTTCACGAGCGTGTTTTCAACCTTCTATTACGCCTTTTTCCAACGATTGGAGATAGAAAAGAGCCTCTGAAATGGTTGTTTCTCTCGAGAAAAACCAACTAGTTTTGTGAAAACAAAGCTTCCGCTACCTTGGTAGACTCGGAAGCAATAAGGACACTGTTGGAAAGAGAGTCATATTTCCCATCTTTCTAGTTCTGATGGGTGAAGAATCGCCTCGTAAAGTATGTTTGTCAAATTGGCCAAATTTCCTATATTTTCATTTAGTTGTTAGATTTGCACTTCACCGTGGATATCTACGTACCTCAACACTGCGCAGAGATTTCAGCTTTCAGCATCTATCTCAGCATCAAAAATTGTTAACAATCGAGTTTAGTAGAGCAATTTGTATTTAAACGCAAAAATCCACTATCTGTACGATTTTAGTTGGGGGGGGGGGGGGGGGTAGAACAACTCGTGAGACACCCTGTATTACACTATATTAATTTTTGGATTCTATCTTTGATTTTGAATCTTCTATCACGACTTTTTTCAAGATTTGGAGGTAGAAATGAGCCTTTGAAGTTTTAGTTTTCGCCAAAATGTTCGTAACAACAAACAAAAGGTCAAGTTCGTTAGCCAGAAATTTTGGACAATCCAAAGTGGTCCAAATTTCAAAAAAATTGAAAAAAAAGTCCAAAAAAACGAGTTTTTTCCGTTTTTTGTGGTTAATACCTTCACAATCATCATAATATGTGGTATATTCGGATTCAGCTCAAAATTTCTGATATCATGCGTTTTTCAAAAATGAAAATTATCCAAAAATTAAGAAAAGTATGGATATATTCATATATATAATGAGAACGCGCGTATATTTGTCGAACCCAGAAATAGAGTAGCCGTGTGGGTACTCTATGAGTTCGTAGAGACGAGTAGAACATGAATATGGACTCCTAAGATCTTCAAAGCATACCCAGTGCATACAGTATGTTGGTATGGTATACTGAAAATAGAAAATAATGAAAACGGGCGTATATTTGTTGTACCCAGAAATGGAGTAGCCGTGTGGGTACTCTATGAGTTCGTAGAGACGAGTAGAACATGAATATGTACTCCTAAGATCTTCAAAGCATACCCAGTGCATACAGTATGTTGGTATGGTATACTGAAATTAGAAAAAAACAACAATAGCCGTGTGGGTACTCTAAGAGTTCGTCGAGACGAGTAGAACATGAATATGGACTCCTAAGATCTTCAAAGCATACCCAGTGCATACAGTATGTTGGTATGTTATACTGAAAATAGAAAAAAACAACAATAGCCATGTGGGTACTCTATGAGTTCGTAGGGACGAGTAGAACATGAACATGGACTCCTAACATCTTCAAAGCATACCCTGTGCATACAGTATAATGGTATGGTATACTGAAAATAGATCTTAACCATAGCTTCAACTGAAAGATTTCTTTGAAAATTCGCTCATTGATTCATGCTGCATGAATGGACTTTTTAGGGATTGTGCGGATTGGATTGTAGATGAAAATCAACGTCCCTGACTGATTGATGTTTTGAGATAAGCTAATTCTAATGCTTTTTCATTTCAAAATCGTGCTTAAGAACCTGAATTTTTAGAAATTATGATCACATTTATTTATATTGTTAATAATTCAGATCCCTGGAAAAAGTCGAAAATTAAGCCTGGAATACTCAGGGATTTTTTTTTCGGGGAACCACTGGTCACCCTGCACCACACATAAAGATTAATCACATTTTGGTTTATTATTTTCAATAATAAGCCTTTGGAATCGAGCAAGAAAAAAAAATGTTAACCCCCCTCAAAATTTGATGTTTTACGTTTCAAGGTACGTAGAATCCGAAAATCGAATAAAAAAATTTCCGTCCGTACGCCGTACGCGGCACTTTTCTTAGCAACACTGGACCGATCTGGTTCAAATTTGGTATATGGGCTCCATTTGGGGTCTAGTTGTGCCGCGAAGCTTTTGGTTGATGTCAGTCACTTCTAAGGGGTGAAAATTAAGGGTTGAAATTTCAAGAGTGCCCTAGCTCGAAAACTCTCGAAATAAAGGTATCGTTTTTTCATCAATTTTAAATAGTATTGAATTTAAAAAATTTTTTGAGACCACCCGGAGCTCTGTAGGACAAACCGTTCGGTCCCTACGAGTACTTGAAGGTTTTCCTTCGATAAAACAGAGTCATGAGAGTGAATCGCAAAAGAGGTCTAATCTCCATTCAAATTTTTCGGACTAAAATGCGATCGCTGTTCATTTCTTCGATTTGTATACAGTTTTGCCTTTTCCATACGAAATTGCTATTTTTCGAATCGAGTGTGAAGCGTTTAGTTCTTTCTAATAAACTTGATTGTGAAGGTGTGAAGCCAGTATGGTGTGGTAGGTAGTACCTACCAATAGTTGGTAGGTAAAAAACGCTGCAAATCATTGCTCAAAGGTTTATTATTTTCTGTATAGATCACCCTTCTGTATAGATCACTGGTTCTCCATCAATAGCACCTACCACCATCTGCATTCTCCCTTGACCTTCCCTCTCAAATTTCAGCTTCCTGCGTTCAATAGGATTGAAAATGGCTTCGGAGCTCACTCAGCTCTTCCAGGCGTCTCCAGCATTCGAGAAGATCTTCTTCACTCTTCAGATCACTGATCAGATCACTGATCGCTGAGTGAGCCATCAGAAGCCATCCGAAGCCATTTTCAATCCTATTGAATGGAAGTGCTCTTCCAGGCGTCTCCAGAATTCGAGGAGATCTTCTTCACTCTTCAGATCACTGATCAGCTGAGTGAGCTCCGAAGCCATTTTCAATCCTATTGAATGGAAGTGCTCTTCCAGGCGTCTCCAGCATTCGAGGAGATCTTCTTCACTCTTCAGATCACTGATCACTGATGCTATTGATGGAGAACCAGTGATCTATACAGAAAATAATAAACCTTTGATCAATGATTTGCAGCGTTTGAAATTGAAATGGAAAATTTTGAAATTGATATTGAAAATTTTGATATTGTTCTGGAAGATCTGAATTTGACTTGAAAAATTTTGTATTTGATTCGGAAAGTTCCGAAATTGGTCCGGAAAATTCCGAATCAGACTTGGAAATCCTATATTTGTGAATCTAACAGTCCTTCTCCTGGCATCACAACAACAGGCTTTACTTTACGCCTCTGCAACAAGTATCCTCGTCCATTATTGCAGTTACAAACTGACTTACACAGGAATGCCGGTACTTACCTTTGGCTGTATTTATAAAAAGAACACGAGCGCAGAATCAGCAATAAATATAAACGGGGCGAGTAAGAAGTCGGCAATCCTATTACACTCGCTCTTAATTTTCGGAATCAGAGAGCGACTCATTCGAGTCATTTTTTCCTCCTCCTCTCCTCGTTTGGTCAGGAAAGTATTTTTCCCTTCATTTTCCCTCTCCAGTTCTCATTTACCGAGAAGAGACAAAAACGTAGTTGACAGCATTACGGCTAATGAAGACCCGGTCAAAGAAGAGCCTACAGCGGAAGGGGCTTCCAAGGGAAATTCTTTCGCGAATCCTCGCAAGAGAGAAAAAATGAGTTTTTCCTTTCTATAAAAGAAAAAAGACCGGCGTTTAAAAGGACTAACTGGATTTGTTCCTCTTCTGAAAATAAAAAGTCGAGGGAAGGAGGATGTAATTGTTGGGAAATGAAGGGTCACGGGCGCTTTTGGGTTGAAAAGAACCCTTGAGAATCGATTTTTCGCTTTAATGGGAGTGTTGAATGGACAACCTTTTTTATTATTTTCAACTGGGTGAGCTGGGGAAATATGTCATTCTTTCCCGAGAATTTATGTAAATATCTCACAGTGTTTCCGTTAGTTTTAACGACCAATTCCTTCGTTATCAAAAGACAGGTTTTGCTTCTGCGTATACGCAGATAGCGTACATACATACGAAGATATATATATGTATATGTATACTTCTGCGTATACATACGAAGATAGCGGAAGAATTTTTCAGTTTTCAGGGTTAAATGTTTTCAAAATTCAAAATTACCACTCGTGTTTCACATTTCAGACCGAGTAGAGCATTAAATGGATGGGGAAAACTGTTTTTGCTTCCGAGTCTACCGAGGTAGCGGAAGCTTTGTTTTCACTTTTCAAGTTTGAAAAAAAAAATCTCCAAAATCGAAATATCCTTTCGCGTTTTACGTTTCAGACCTTTCTGAACAATTTTGGTTCCGTGTCTGTCTGTCTGTCATGAAATTGTTGCCACAGCCATAACTTCTACATTTCTCATCCGATTTTTTTGAAATTTTCAGGGATCGTGCGGGTTGGCGTGTAGATGGTCCCCTATGAAAATAATTACCCCCGGACTGATAGTAGCCGCTGCGCATACCCGAACGTTAATTCCTTGTAACAGCCATAACTTCCATACTTTTCATCCGATTTCGATGACATTTTCGGGGATTATGTGGATTAGGTTGTAGACAGTCCTAAATGAAAATCAAGGCCTTAAAAATGACAGTAGTCTCTGCGCATGCGCAAACGTAAAATCCATGTAACACTTACATTTTTCATCCGAATTTGATGAAATTGTCAAGGAATTTTGTCACATCTCTCCCCCAATAACATCAATTTGATGGTGATATAATAATATAAATAGGCCATGAGCTAATAACTACTCTTCCTTTAAACGCTACGTTAATAACTCTGGGATGTTCTGTGACGATCCAACATTTTCAGAAGGGACAAACCAATTTGGTTTGTTCCCGATTTATTGGAGCTTCGCCTTTGGGGATATGCGATTATTCATAGAGATATGAATCGACATTCTCTTCAGACTGGCTGATTAATCTAATCACTGGTTTGAAGGGGTAGGGTCGTCACCCTCCTCTGTCTCAAATATGAGCAATTAGGTGTATTTCTCATTTGTTGTACAAATGGAAATTCAACCTATATTGTTACAGTTCCCTATCTAAAATTTACCATAAGGCAAGTCTTACGCCATCTAGCGGACTTGTCTTCGAATAGGGTGTGCGCCTGGGTAGGAAAAACTGTTTATTGTTATTTTTAATCTAAGGTAGACCTCATTCTGACAATTTTGGTACCAACCGCGACCTTTTAGCGTGTGTAAATCTTTTCCTATGAATTTTTCAAGTTTCAACCGTTTATGACGTCACAGTGGGCTGGGGGGTCCCGCCCAGGCGAGAGGGGCGCGTGACGTATAAACGGTCGAAACTTTGAAAAATCATAGAAACAGATCTACTCACGCTAGAAGGTCGCGGTTGGTGCCAAAATTTTCAGGATGTAGTCCACTTTCGATTATAAGTCTTTAAAAAATCAAGGCGCACCCCCCATTAACTCACCTTCATTAGCTAGCGCAACTATCAATCTTCACCACTTGTCAGTTAGGTTCCGTCGCTGTCTAGCTCTCTAGCTTTCCCCTTCTGTTTTCAGAGTTCTCCAACCCTCGCATTCTAAAACCTTTTCGTGGTTTTAACACAGAATGTGTTTTTGCGATGACCTACCGAAAAAAAATCGTCACGAAAAAGCGACAGAAAAAACATCTGGTGATATGTTTATTGGTTGTCATGTTAATGTCAACTCCACATTTATTATTGTTGGTTTTTATTTAACGGATGACTAGTATCGCAAAAACACATTCTGTGTTCCTATGATTTCATACAGAGTATGGAAAACGCTGCAAATTATTACACAACGGTTTATTATTTTTATATAGATCACTCGTCTACAAAATCACCAACCATCCAATATGAAGAGAAGAATGAAAAAAAAATAAATAAATAAAAAAAAATAATAAAAAAAATAAAAAAAAATAAATCAAAATCACCAACCATTGATCGCATTTCGGTCAGCTCTAATTTGAACGGAGATTAGGCCTCTTTTGCGATTCACACTCGTGTTTTGATTTATATATATATATATTTTATTATAAACCCTTAAATTTTCGTAGGGAGCGAACGGTTTGTCCTACAGAGCTCCGCGTGGTCTCAAAAAATTCTAAAAATTCTATAGAATCTCAATTTGGAGGAAAAACAATACCTTTATATCGAAATTTTTTGAGTTAGGGCGTTTTCAAAATTTCAAAATTGATTTTGGAACCCTTAGGAGTGACCTACATCAACCAAAAGCTTCGGGGCACAACTAGACCCCAAATGGAGCCTACATACCAAATTTCATCAAAATCGGTCAATGCTAAGTGGCAAAAGTGCCGCGTACGGCGTACGGCGGACGGCGGACGGACGGCCAAATTTTTATTCGATTTTTGGATTCTACGTACCTTGAAACGTAAACCATCAAATTTTGAGAATGTGTTAAAAATTTTTTTTTCTTGGTCGATTCCAAAGGTTCATTATTGAAAATAATAAACCAAAAGAAATAAACCGGGGGGTGCAGGGGGGCGGAGCCCCCCGCCGAGGCGCAAAGCGCCGAGTTTTCTTTCGATTTTCTTTTCTCCAGTTTTCCAGTTCTGTTTTCTTTTCTTTCATTTTCCTCAACCAGAGAGTTTCAGGTCAGTTTATTTCTTCGTTTTCTATTCTTCTCTTTTTCCAAGACAAGTTTGTAATTTCTTTGTTCATTTATTTTTTCTCTTCTATTCAGAAGGGATTTTACTTTTTGGTTTTTAGTAAACCATAGGTTAATTTGACTGTTAGTCAATTTTCTTTATTTTCTTTGTGGGAAGGATTTTTCCTTATTTTTCATCTTCCTGTATTTAATTTTCCATTCTCAAGCAGAGGAGTTTTCCTGCCATTTTCATTTTGCATTCCATTTCAGTATATTTTCGTTTCTCCTTATATTGTGTTTGATTTTGCTTATTTTTCCTTTTTCCCATTGTTCTGTGTGAAAAAAGATTTTTTATTTCAATCTAATTTGGTTTAATTAGATTGGTTTTCCCTAGAAATGCTAGGGTGGTAGCAGAGACTGCAATTTATTTTACCATTTTATTTAGACAAGGTCGAAATTACCCTTAAATATAATTTCTAGCCTTGTTACATGGTAGCAGAGCGTGGTTGGCGTGTGGATGGTCCCCTATGAAAATCATCTCCCCCAGACTAATAGTAGTTGCTGCGCATGCGCAAACATGAATTACTTGTCACAGCCGTAACTTCTGCATTTTCGATCCGATTTTGACGAAATTTCTCAGGATTGTTCAGATTAGCGTGTAGATGGTCCCTTATGAGGGTAGTGGAAGGTACTTTGAGATTGATGTTTTGAGATTAAGGGGGTCTTAGTCGGTTGCCGTTCGTTCCTCGTTCCGAGTCAGTATTTCACAAAATTGAAGGCGCAAAAACTTAAAAATTTGTACCTAAATTTTTAATTTTAAAGGATTTTAAAAATGCATTAGTGCACGGCCCTAGGGAATTGAAAAACTGAAATATTGCCGCCGGAATCATCAAAATTGAACAATAATTGCCAGAGAAAAATGGAAAAAACCGTTAATTCAGTTATGTTTTTCCCACCAAATGTAGCTAAACTTGAAATTTTCAAGGATTTTCGAGATTTATTAGTGCATCGGTCTTGGGAATATAAAAATTGAAAGATTGCCGCTGGAATCAACAAAATCGAACAAATTGCTAGAGAAATATGGGAAAACAAGGGAAAACCCGTTTGTTTAGTTGTTTTCTGTTGTTTCAGTAGGATCTTTCAGTTTTTCAATTCCCAAGGCCGATGCACTAATGAATGTCTAAAATTCTTGAAAATTTCAAGGTTAGCTACATTTTGTGGGAAAAACATAACTGAAATAACGGTTTTTCCCATTTTTCTCTGGCAATTATTGTTCAATTTTGATGATTCCAGTGGCAATATTTCAGTTTTTCAATTCCCTAGGGCCGTGCACTAATGAATTTCTAAAATCCTTTAATATTTTAAATTTAGGTACAACTTTTTAAGTGTTTGCTCCTTCAATTTCGCGAAATACTAAGAACTATGCATCGGATCATCTATACAATCGGGTTATGGATACGAGGAAGCTATGTGCCACACCCACTTGGCAAACTTTTTTTTCTCCAGTCAGAAATAATGGGGACCTGAAGGGGTTAAAAAATAACTGAGATCTGTTATGATGACCAATTGTATTTTCAGGGAAAGGGAATTTCGGGATTTTGTTGAGAAAAGTTGAGGAATTTTTAAATTTCAGATTGGAGGTCACCCTGATGAGGCTGGTTTACACTTCGTATTCATCTCAGTCGACCCGAGTAGGCTGAAACAACCACAAAGGGGAACTGAGCACGACTAGATACATCAGTTAAGGTAGAGAAACAACACAATTGCCTGATTAGCAGCCTCTCAAGCCGCAGCCTAATGGACAAACAACCTTCCGACTAATTGGGGCGAGCGATGTGACTGGAGGAGTGATGGACAACAGAACGAACGGACAATAATAACATGAAGTAGATCTGAATAATTTGCTTCTCGCAAGCATTAAGATCAGGGGCGTTGGGTGAAATTCAAAATTGGTGGGGCACCAAACCAGAAAATACAAAAACTTGACCATAGGATCACACATACCTACTTTTGCGACAAACAGAGGACCCACTGGGGAGCAATCACACTTCAACTTCTTCCAGTCATTAAAATATTCGGGGATCAAATTTAGTCAAAAACGCTGCAAATTATAACACAATGGTTTATTATTTTTCTATATAGATCACTCGTCTGCAAAACCGCCAACCATCCAACATGAAGAAAAACATCAATCGCATTTCGGTCAGCTATAATTTGAACGGATATTAGGACTCTTTTGCGATTCACACTCGTGTTTCTGATTTATCGCACGTCCAACCCTTAAATTCTCGTAGGGAGCGAACGGTTTGTCCTAAAGAGCTCCGCGTGGTCTCAAAAATTCTAAAAATTCTATACTATCTAGAATTGTGAAAAAAAACAATACCCCTACTCAAAATATTTTGAGTTAGGGCGTTTTCAAAATGTTAAAATTCATTTGTCAACCCTTAGAAGTGACCTACATTAACCAAAATCTTCGGGGCACAACTAGACCCCAAACGGAGCCTACATACCAAATTTCATCAAAATCGGTCAATGCTAAGAGGGGGAAGTGCCCCAGACGGACGGCCAAATTTTTAATCGATTTTGGTTTATTATTTTCAATAATAAGCCTTTGGAATCGAGCAAGAAAAAAAAAAGTTTAACCCCCCCTCAAAATTTGATGTTTTACGTTTCAAGGTACGTAGAATCCGAAAATCGAATAAAAAAATTTCCGTCCGTCCGCCGTCCGCGGCACTTTTCTTGGCAACACTGGACCGATTTGGTTCAAATTTGGTATATGGGCTCCATTTGGGGTCTAGTTGTGCCGCGAAGCTTTTGGTTGATGTAGGTCCCTTCTAAGGGGTGAAAATTAAGGGTTGAAATTTTCAAGAGTGCCCTAGCTCGAAAACTCTCGAAATAAAGGTATCGTTTTTTCACCAATTTTAAATAGTATTGAATTTTTAAAAATTTTTGAGACCACCCGGAGCTCTGTAGGACAAACCGTTCGGTCCCTACGAGTACTTGAAGGTTTTCCTTCGATAAAACAGAATCATGAGTGTGAATCGCAAAAGTGGTCTAATCTCCATTCAAATTTTATCGGACTAAAATGCGATCGCTGTTCAATTCTTCGATTTGTATACAGTTTTGCCTTCTGCGTAACCAGTAATCAAATTTCCATATGAAGCTTTCTATTTTTCCAATCGAGTGTGAAGCGTTTAGTTCTTTCTAATAAACTTGATTGTGAAGGTGTGAAGCCAGTATGGTGTGGTAGGTAGTACCTAGCTGGTAGGTAAAAAAAAGTTGGTAGGTAAAGAAAATGTTGGTGGGTAAAAAACGCTGCAAATCATTGCTCAAAGGCTTCTTCACTCTTCAGATCACTGATCAGCTGAGTGAGCTCCGAAGTCATTTTCAATCCTATTGAATGGAAGTGCTCTTCCAGGCGTCTCCAGCATTCTGGGAGATCTTCTTCACTCCTCAGATCACTGATCAGCTGAGTGAGCTCCAAAGCCATTTTCAATCCTATTGAATGGAAGTGCTCTTCCAGGCGTCTCCAGCATTCGAGATCTTCTTCAAACCTCAGATCACTGTTCAGCTGAGTGAGCTCCGAAGCCATTTCCAATCCTATTGAATGGAAGTGCTCTTCCAGGCGTCTCCAGCATTCGAGGAGATCTTCTTCACTCCTCAGATCACTGATCAGCTGAGTGAGCTCCAAAGCCATTTGTTATGTCTGCGTGTCGGCGAGTGAAGGAGCTGACCTTCTCGCTGCGGCGTTTGTTTCTTCTTTAACTCCTACTCAACTAAGAGAGTGTTCCCTAGCCTAACATGAAGTGCTGTCGCATCGGCGGTTCATAACCACACCGAGGTGCTAAGCACTGTGAAGGCGGCTAGCCCGTCAGTCTCGGCGGTTCATAACCACACCGACGGAAAGACGGGATATTTACCTAGTGAGCCTAGTACTTCGAGGAGATTCTTGTTTGAGGAGAAGGTTTGAGAGCGAAATGATAAAGACGATAGACTTGACTAGATTGGCATGAGGAAGCATCCCTGAGTGAGCTTATATACTCATTCCATTAGCTCGGGAGAGAGAGAGGTGGAAGGGTGACGTCATGTCGGTGTATCCCCCGTACCTCGTCTCTCCCTAGTGGGTGGTGAGTCACTCAGGTATCCTTCCGGTAGCTTCTTTATTTAAGAACTATTACTTGATGAAATGTGGGTCATTACATAGGTCCCCCTAGTTCTTAACATACAGAAGGTTGTTATGTTTGATGACAACGCATGTAGCGTTGTGACATGAAAATTTACAATCTTGAATTCATGAATTTGTATGAAACTGAAGGTTCATGTGAAGCGAATGTTAATGTTTATTTTCAGGGTTTGTTGTATTGAAAATGTCAATTTATATCCTGCGGTGATGTTGATTGTGCGTATGTTGTCGTTGATAATAGTGATGTCGATTCGTATAGCTGCTGCTATACCGGACGGTGGCCTCCTCTGGCCCACATAACGTGAGGCGCAGTGACGCCTCGTGGAGAGGCCGAAACGCATTCTCCTTCTGGAGAATGCTAATGATATTGATAAAAATTGCCCGGACCGAACTTTTTGGGATTTGACAGAAGAAGGGCCCGCACGACGGCGGTAGTTCGGCCCGGGACTTGGGTGGGAGGAAATAGGGGTAGAGGAGAGGAATTTCAGGATGGCCTCGTCGATCATTTGATTATATGCGGAGATCTCCCCTATTTCCTCCAGTTGATGGTGGGTAGCACGTCGCGGCATATTTTCTTCGCGACGGCTCCCGTTTGTTAAATTGTTGTTTTGCGTCGTTTGTTGGCTTTGTTTCGCGGTATGGCGTGCATGATTGTAGCCGGAGTGATTTGGTGATTTCGGCATATGTCCGTCCGTCCTTTTTGTAGAAGTCGGCGGCCGTACAGGTCTGGTAGGTTTCCTTGACGAACGGAGAACAGTCGTTGGGCGGTTTTCTTTCGTCCGCTGGTGTTTGAGGGGTGCTCATCGTAGCTTGTGCGTCTCAGTGTATCGCCGAGTAGATGTGTCCTCTTGGGAGTTATAGTTTCGAGTGGTACCGTTTCGTTGTGTTCTGGGGGTACCTCAGTTTCGACTGGAGTGGGGGTGAAACCGTAAGCTGGTCGGCATCGACTCAAAGAAACGGTCATTTTTGACCCACTTACGAGGATTGTCGCTGTTTTCCCGTCGGTCTTGATGACGTCGTAGGGCCCTGAATACAAGGGTTTTAAACCTTTCTTGAGGGTTTCCTCGCGCAGGTACATTTTTCGAGTTGTGTGGAAGGCTTCCGGAAACGGTCGGTTGACGCTCGTAGTTGTCTTGGACTCTTTTTCAGATGACAACTCGGTAGGTAGAGGGCTGAATAAATCGGCGGGTAGTCGAAGCGGGGATCGAAATGTGCGTTCCGCCGCACTGTAGCCGTCCGAATAGCGCACCGTTGTTCGGAGACCCAGAAGGATAGTTGGTAGATCTTTCGACCAAGATGAGGAAGTGGCTGCTGTACGTAATGCATTTTTAAGGTCGCGATGCCATCGTTCTACTTTACCATTCGATTCGGGGTGGTAAGCGGTTGTTCGGTTGCGCTGTATTCCGAATTTTCGTAGAAATTCTGAAAATTCCGCGCTTTCAAATTGTCTCCCCTGGTCCGTTGTAATGAGAAGAGGGCATCCGTATCTGGCGATCCAAGTGTTGATGATGTTGTCGATTATTGCCTTGGATGTTATTGTGCGCATTGGTACACATTCTGGCCAGCTTGTATTCCTGTCTATCATGGTTAGTAGGTACTTATAGCCCTCAGAGGGTGCAAGTGGTCCTACGAGATCTAAATGAATGTGATCGAACTGTAAACTGTGTTCGAATTGTTCTGGTGTCGTTTTGGGATGCCGAAATTCTTTAAATTTGGCGCAGCGGTCGCAGGCTTGAACCCATTTGCGCAAGTCGGTATTCATTTTCGGCCAAAACGCACGTGTCCGAACTATATCTCTTGTGGCCCTTATTCCCGGGTGGCTTAGGGAATGGTAATGCTGAAATATAGATTTCCGGAGTTTTATTGGAATGTACGGGCGTGGTTGATTTCCCGATACATCACACCATAGTTTGGTGGCGGATGAGGGAATTGTTGTTTCTTCTAATCTTTCGTTTTCGATTAATTTTTGTAACTCGAATGATTTGTCTTGTTGTTGTTCGAGTGCGATTGTACGTCCCGTGGGGAATTCCGTGAGTTCATTGAGTTCTGGAGTAGACGGTCGAGATAGAGCGTCGGCTACTATATTCGATGTTCCCGGTGTATATCGGATGTCCGTAGTAAATTGGCTGATGAACTCCATTTGGCGTAGGCGTCTTGGTGAGGCTGTTTTTCTGTCTTGGTGCAAGGAAGTTGTGAGGGGTTTGTGGTCCGTAATGACACAAAATTCCCGGCCTTCTATGAAGTCGCGGAAATGTTTAATTCCTTCGAAGATAGCGAGGAGTTCTCTATCGAAGGTTGAGTACTTCATCTGAGCTGAGGTCAAAGTTTTTGAAAAAAATCCTAGAGGACTGATTTTTCCGTTGACCTCTTGTTGAAGCACCGCCCCTATTCCTACTTCCGATGCGTCTGTTGTGAGAGATAACCTGCCCTTAGGTGAAGGGTGAGCCAAGAGTGCCGCTTTTTGTAGATCCGATTTGCATTGTTTGAATGCTAATCGGCGTTGCTCCGTCCATTCTATAGGGCGCTTGTCCTTTTTCTTCGAAGGTTGTGGAATAGCTTCGACTAAAGGTTGTTGGTGAATGGCGGCGTGTGGAATGTGCCGACGATAAAAGTTCAGCATTCCTAAAAAACGGCGTAAATCCGTTACTGATGTAGGTAGCGGAAATGTGGTTAAATTATCCACTTTTTTGGGAAGTGGTTTAATGCCGTCTTTGTTGACGAGATGGCCGAGGCATACGACCTCGGATTTGGCCATAACGCATTTTTCTTTATTGACTGTAAGGCCTTCCGCTGCGAAGATGTCCAGTACTTTTTGAACGTGACGTTTGTGTTCGTTGATTGATGTGGAAGCTATTAGAATATCGTCGAGAAAGCAGAACACGAAGTTGAGACCTCTGAGTATTTGGTCCATGTACCTTTGCCATGATTGAGCGGCGTTCTTGAGCCCGAAGTTCATTTTTCGGTATTCATATAGGCCAAACGGTGTAATTATGGCTGTTTTGGGTATGTCCGCTGGGTTGACGTCTATATGGTGGAATGCTCGCGATATATCTAATGTTGTGAACACAGAACATCCGTGAAGGTGTGATGAGAAATCCCGTAGGTGAGGAACGGCGTATCGGTCACCGATAGTGCGTTCGTTCAGTCTTCTATAATCCCCACAGAAGCGCCATGTCCCGTTAGGTTTCGGAACGGCGTGTAAGGGGCTCGCCCACGGAGATTTCGATGGCTGTATGATTCCGTCTTTAAGGAGTTGATCGAAACTCTCCTTAGTCTGACGAAGTTGTTCTGGATGAAGGCGTCTGCTTTTAGCTGTGACGGGAGGGCCTTTAGTCTCGATGTAATGTTTCACCGATGAGAGAAGTGAGGACGGTCGCTGTGCTGGTTTATATCGCGCCAGCATGTTTGAAAAGGCCGGAGGGGTAGCTTCTGTTGAGACTCCGGTGTTGACCGTGTTTACGTATCCCTGAATTGGGCGTCGTGAATGTGGGTTGTATAATTGTCTGTTTTTGAGATCGACGTGAAGCCCGAAATAACTCAAAAAGTCTGCGCCGATGATCGGACGTTTTACGTCGGCGACTATGAAAACCCATTCGTATGCCTCGTTCTCTAGAATTACTTTCGTACGATATTGTCCGTACGTTGATATGGCGGTACCATTTGCTGCGAAGAGAAGTTGATCGTGAGTTCTCCTTTTCCAGTTGAGAAGGTTGTTGGGAATGATTGAAATGCTTGCTCCTGTGTCTATGAGGAAGGGGATGTTGTTCTTCCGGCATTTGACGAAAAGTCTGTTGGAAATGTCGGTGTAAGAGGTGCCCGCCTTGTTATCAGGCGGGCCTCCTAGTTTTCCTGCCAGGACACAGTTTTGAAAGAGCATGGTTTTGAACATTTCAACGCCTTCTTTTTAAAGGTGAAATGGTACCAGCAGAGTCCTCCTTTCCGCGCCGGGGATGGTGATCGGCTGCGCGGACGTTGTCTTTCCGGCTTTTTAACACGAGAGGGTGGCTTACGATCGACCGTTTCGGTGTGCGGTGTAGGATCGATCTGATGTACGGATGTTGTGCTCCGTATCTCGTGAGCTGCGTCGGCGATTGGTGCGAGGAACTCCGCATCTTTCGTCATCCACGGAGCGATGGTGGTTTGCACTTCTACTGGAAGGGCCTTTATCCAGAAGGCTTTAGTGAGGTCTTGCGGCATAAGGTCCCCCAGTTGGTGCTTCATCTTCCGAAGGAGTTGGGAAGGTTTTTGGTCCCCCAGGTGTTGTTGTTGGGTGAGGGCCGTGATCCGTTGATGACGAGAGGGCTCGAAGATGTCAATGAGCCTAGCCTTGAGGTCGTCATAAGGCGTGACGAGTTGAGCCGCTGAGAGGTCTGCCGTTTGTACTGCTACATCGTAGGGAAGCAGAGGGAGCGTCCGGGTGAATCTGGCCCTTTGAGTGTTGATGTGTGCGCCGGTGTAAGCTGCATCGAGTTGAAGGAACCAGAGGCGTGGGTCGTCCCTGTAGAACGGTGGTAGTGTCAAGGGTATTGACACTTTGGCGGCTTCTGCGAAGTCAGGCTGCGGCGGTGGCGCGGGAACTCCGTTGTCGTCCATCTCTTGTGCCGAATAGGAAGTTAAAAACGTGCGGGGTCACCACTGTTATGTCTGCGTGTCGGCGAGTGAAGGAGCTGACCTTCTCGCTGCGGCGTTTGTTTCTTCTTTAACTCCTACTCAACTAAGAGAGTGTTCCCTAGCCTAACATGAAGTGCTGTCGCATCGGCGGTTCATAACCACACCGAGGTGCTAAGCACTGTGAAGGCGGCTAGCCCGTCAGTCTCGGCGGTTCATAACCACACCGACGGAAAGACGGGATATTTACCTAGTGAGCCTAGTACTTCGAGGAGATTCTTGTTTGAGGAGAAGGTTTGAGAGCGAAATGATAAAGACGATAGACTTGACTAGATTGGCATGAGGAAGCATCCCTGAGTGAGCTTATATACTCATTCCATTAGCTCGGGAGAGAGAGAGGTGGAAGGGTGACGTCATGTCGGTGTATCCCCCGTACCTCGTCTCTCCCTAGTGGGTGGTGAGTCACTCAGGTATCCTTCCGGTAGCTTCTTTATTTAAGAACTATTACTTGATGAAATGTGGGTCATTACACCATTTTCAATCCTATTGAATGGAAATGCTCTTCCAGGCGTCTCCAGCATTCGAGGAGATCTTCTTCACTCCTCAGATCACTGATCAGCTGAGTGAGCTCCGAAGCCATTTTCATTCCTATTGAACTCAGGAAGCTGAAATTTGAGAGAGAAGGTCAAGGGAGAATACAGATGGTGGTAGGTGCTATTGATGGAGAACCAGTGATCTATACAGAAGGGTGATCTATACAGAAGGGTGATCTATACAGAAGGGTGATCTATATAGAAAATAATAAACCTTTGAGCAATGATTTGCAGCGTTTTGGATTATACGTATCTTGAAACGTAAACCAACAAATTTTGAGGGGGTTGAAAAATTGTTTTCTTGGTCGATTCCAAAGGTTCATGTTTGAAAATAATAAACCAAAATGTATAGAGATATGCGCTAATACGAGTTGTGTGACTTCCTGCGGTGATAGTCGAGCATTACCAACAACTTTTTCATAGAACAAGAAGTCCCCAGATAAGAAATGGGTTGATTTCAATCTTTCCGAGCTCTTAGCAAGTCATAACGTGCGGTGGTAGCTAGGCCTACATTATGAGAAGGTGTAGGATAGGTTAACTTCTCTGTTTGACATCCCATTGCAAACATAGGATGAAGTGTGAACACGTAGGTACCTACCTAGGGCTCCCAAATAACACAGCTAATATATTAGCATATAGGGGAATTATTATTCTACATTGATTTTAATGTATTCATTGTGATTTGAGTTCGCTTCATGATCTATATATAGATCATGAAGCGAACTCAAATCACAATGAATACATTAAAATCAATGTAGAATAATAATTCCCTGATAGGTTTTCTATTCATATTAGTGAAAATCCCAGTTTAGGTGAGTAAGGTTGTTGTGATTTTATCTTAGTGCGACTTTGCCAAGCAAGATAAGACAACTGATAAAAGGAGTTGAATCGTATTAAGTGAATGGGGTTAGTTCCGCTAGTTATAATAATACAATTATTATCTACGTACCATATTGGAGAATCCGTCGTAACCAGCAAGTCGAGTACAGGAGGCGAGCGCTTTCGATGTAATGACATCATCTGCAGGCCGTCGAGAGAGTACTAAAGTTTGTCAGTCCGTCCTTCTATTTATATAGTCTGGGTGAAAGGGAGGTGAAAGGATCAGAAAGGAAAGGGGGCCACGTGGTAACGAGACCACGTGGTGAAAGGTTGTTTGTCTGTCATGGTAAGTGAAAGGGAGATCTAAAACTAATCCTATGAGCTAATTGTAAATTCATCACGTGGTCTTCTATTCTAAACTATGAATATATTATAAACAAGCTTACATAACTAACTTATTATCTAATAAAATAACTCATATCTATATCTAGTTCTAACTTAAATACTATCTATTTTTCTTTTAAATTTTTAAAATTATTTTTCTTTTAAATTTAAATTTATTATTAGTTGATTTTTTTTTTTTTTTTTTTTTCCATGGCTCAACAACCCGCGAGGGGTCAAGGCCGCCCAAGTAAAGTCCGCCAGTCATCTCGGCGTTGTGCAGCTGCTCTCCAATCGCGAACTCCCAGCAAAGTACGCGCATCTGTCCGGACACCATCCACCCAGCGCAGTCTAGGGCGTCCCTTTCTTCGGGTGGAATGTATTTCCTCCTCCAGAAGTCTCCTGGGCACCGAATCGGGGCTCATTCTGGCAAGGTGACCCGCCCATCGAAGCCGGCCAATCTTAATATGATGGACCACGTCCCTGTCGTCATACAGTTCCTTTATCTCTGCATTTGTTCTGATACGCCAGGCCAGCTCATCCGGATCAAAGATCGCTCCAAAAATTCTTCTCAAGATTTTCCTTTCGAATCGGAGCAGTTGGTTTTCCTGAGTTTTGGAGAGTGTCCAAGTCTCAGAACCAAAAGTGAGCACTGGCCTGATAAGCGTCTTATACAAACGGAGTTTCGTTGCTCGTGACAGAGTGGTACTCTTCATATGCCGAACTAGCCCAAAGTAGCTTTTGTTGGCTGCTACAATCCTCTTTTGGATTTCGGTGTCCATGTCGTTGTCTTGTGTAACCAAGGATCCAAGATAAACGAATTCCTCGACTCTTTCAAAGGAGCACCCATCCACTTGTATTTGGTCTGGAGGTTTTCCACGAGGGTTGGTCACCATATATTTTGTCTTGGACTGGTTCACTATTAGTCCCATCCTCGCCGCACTTGCTCTGAGTTGGGAGAATGCTGAGCTCATTGCGTTGAAATTTCTTCCAACGACATCAATGTCGTCCGCGTATCCCAAAATTTGTGAGGAGCGATAGAAGATAGTCCAGCCCACCTGGATGCCCGATTCCCTCACTGCACACTCCAGTGCAAAATTGAAAAGCAGGCATGCCAGGCTATCTCCCTGACGCAGTCCCTGGTGAGTTTGAAATTCGTCCGAAAGCTCACCATCAACTCGGACTGAGCATTGCACTGACTTCATAGTCAGTTGGACAAGCTTAACGAGCTTCGAGGGTACCCCCATGTTCAGCATGGCTACATAAAGCTCCTGTCTTTTCACACTGTCGTATGCTGCCCGGAAGTCGACGAACAGGTGGTGGGTTTGGATGCTGTATTCTCGGGCTCTTTCCAACATCACCCTCAAGGAGAAGATCTGGTCTGTGGTACTTTTTCCCCTCATGAAGCCAGCCTGGTATTTTCCGATCTCACGCTCTGCGTACGGGAGAAGCCTTTGGAAGAGGAAGTTGGAGAGGACCTTGTAGGCACAGGATAGCAAAGAAATGCCTCGATAGTTGCCGCACTATAGGATATCCCCTTTCTTGTGTATGGGACAGATGATTGTCCTGTACCAGTCGTCCGGTAGTTTCCCTTGGTTCCAGATATCCGTGATAATCTTATGAAGGACCCTCACAATCTCTTGCCCACCGTACTTGAAGAGTTCCGATGGTATACCATCAGCTCCCGGGGCTTTATTGTTCTTCAACTTATTAACAGCTTGAAGAACCTCATTCAGATCAGGTGGTTCAAGCTCATCAGCCAATACCGGAGTATCCTGCTCTGGATGGGGGCTGATTTCTCCATTTAAGAGGCACGCAAAGTGATTCCGCCACCGTTCCAGAATCCTTTGTTTTTCGTTGATAAGGGTACCATCTATATCCCTACAAGCAGTCACGTATGGCTTGAATGGCTTCCTGCTTTTGTTGACTTCTTGGTAGAACTTACGCACTTCATTCTGGGATCGGAGTTCCTCCTGGTTGGCTAGCTGGTCAGCCTCCCATTTTCTCTTTTTTCTCCTGTGGAGACGTTTCTCGTGTCGCCTCTTGGCCCGATAATCTTCCTCTAATCTCCGTGTGGTTCTTCCCTGGAGTTTTCGGGAGTACGCTTCGTTTTTTTCGTTTGTAGCCATCTGACACTCCTCATCGAACCATCCATGACAGGTTACGGGATTTTGGTGACCAAGCACCTCTGTTGCTACTTCATTCAGCGTAGATTTGCATACCTCCCACTCCTGGTCCACATCATCGACGAAAGAGACTTCTTGAAGTCGCTGATTCAGTTTCTCAGCAAATTGTGTCCTAACCTCTGGGTCTTTCAGTTTTTGGACGTCTAATCTAGGCTGACGAGCTCCTCTCTGGGACCGTTGGGTCGATAGCCTGGCCCTGATCTTTGCCACCATAAGATAATGGTCGGAGTCGATGTTGGCTCCCCTGTAACTACTCACATCTGTGAGGCTAGAGATGTGCCTGGAGCTCATTAAAATATGATCGATTTGGTTGGCAGTGACTCCATCATTCGATTTCCAGGTGGCTAGATGTATGCGTCTATGGGGGAACAGCGTGCTGCCAATCACCAACCCCCTAGAGACTGCCAGGTTGATCAGCCGTTTACCATTATCGTTGGAGTGTTCATGCAGACTGTGGTTCCCAATGGTGGGTCTAAACACAGCTTCTTTCCCTACTTGGGCATTAAAATCTCCTACGACGATTTTTATGTCTGAACGTGGGCACTGATCAAGATACTGTTCCACTGCAGCGTAGAATGCGTCCTTTTCCTCATCGTCCAATGGTTCAGTGGGCGCGTGAGCGCTTATTAGGCTGTAATTGTAGAATCGTCCTCTGACTCGAATATAGCACAGTCTGGGGCTGATAGGCTTAAAGTCCATTACCAGCTGGGAGGCCTTTGGACCAACAGCAAAGCCAGTGCCAAAAGTATGATGCCGTTCATTGCAGCTGTAGTATATGGTGTAATTCTTCTTCTTCAGCATACCTTTGCCAGTCCATCTGATTTCTTGGAGAGCAGCTATGTCGATCCCGTAGGTGTCAAGTTGATTTAGGAGCAGTTGTAAAGCTCCGGGTCGGTATAATGATAAAACATTCCATGATCCAAGTCGAATGTCCTTTAGGCGGGCGTTATGTCGTAACCGTGTTGTCAGTCCGGCTTTTCTCTGTTTGGGATTCGTAGTGTGTTGGTTTTTTACGAGATTGGGTTACTGGCCCAATGCTCAACCCCCAACCTGGAGGGCCAGGCCAGCCGAAGATGGATCTTCTCCGAGCTTGCTGGCATAGCTCCCTTCTTACTTCAGGGTAGGAGTTCTTGTCGCTACGCTTACTAACCTGAGACAGGCATTCTATGAACATCCCCAATCAGGCTGTAAGAAGGTCCCTCCTGCCATGGGCAGAGGGGAAAGGACCCTTTTAGTCGCCTCTTACGACACGCAGGGTAAACGTCAGGGAAATTCTTGCGGCCGCTCCCTGCAGGGCTCTTATTAGTTGATTACTTGTTATTTATTGTTAGAAATTGCCAATACGGTGCGTAGATAATAATTGGAGTTGAATCGTTTTCCTGCAAGAGAATCCTCCACTCGTAGGGATAAGTCCATGCCTTACACGGAACTTCCATGGATGTTTCAACAAAGCATCCATCCATCGACTTGTATCAATACTTTTTGTCTTGAAAAATCGATTTGCAACATGTTTTGAAAGTCGATTGCCTCCTCCCCGGTTTAGGCCAAGAAGGGAGGGGGTCAACGGTTGAAGCCTGCATTTTTACACTACTGCGGATGCACAGACAGAGCAAAAACTTAAAAAAAAACATGTAACCATAGCAACTCTGGGGCAGAATTGTTTTTGCCCCAGAGTTTCCTTAGCAACATGTTATTTTTCCAGATATATACGATTCCATCGACAAACAATTTCCATACTATCATACCCTACGAATAAAATCACTCACAATGAGATTGTGGAAAACCATTTTGATAAAAACGGAGTTGAACGTTGTCTATTTCCACAAAAATAATGAGTTACAAGTTAAATCTATTTCGACGGTTAGGTCATCATCAGTAACAACCAATAAGTTATTGTTTGTTACTGATGATGATCAGGAGCCTCTAGGATGAGAAGTTGGTGGAATGGCATCAGCGCTGCCTGGCGACGATTAGATGAACCTTCCGGAGCCCAAGACATACGTTATCTCTCTTATCAGTCGCCCGATGTGATTTTTGAAGTAGGTATCGTGAACAAGGCTAAAGAAATCGATTGACTTCCCTAATACAACTAGAGTTTGTTGAAGAAGAGTTGAAAATGCAGAATAGAGAATACAATATTTATTGTATTGGGAAAAACGAGAGAATTCTGAACTGCAAATACGGATTACTACTAACTAACAATTATTAATTACAACAACAAATGGAAGGAGGTTACATTGCAGGCTATCGATTCCGAACGAGTTCCAAAGGCGTTCGGGTAACAACGATTCCGAACTGATTCTATCCCTTCCACTTTCAGAATCGCGTTCCATCCGGAACTGGTTCGGAATCACTAGCCGAACAAACCTTGAGTTCTGGAAGGTTCATTTAATCGCCGCCAGGCAGCGCTGATGCCGTTCCACCAACTTCTCATCCTAGATGCTCCTATGATGACCTAACCGTCAAAATTGATTTAACTTGTAACTCATTATTTTCGTGGAAATAGACAACGTTCTACTCAACTCCGTTTTTTGAAGAAGAGTTGAAAATACAGAATAGAGAATACAATATTTATTGTATTGGAAAAAACGAGAGAATTCTGAACTGCAAATACGGATTATTAATAACTAACAATTATAAATAACTAAAACAACAAATGGAAGGAGGTTACAATGCAGGCTATCGATTCCAAACGAGTTCCAAAAGCGTTCGGGTAACAACGATTCCGAACTGATTCTATCTCTTCCACTTTCAGAATCGCGTTCCATCCAGAACTGGTTCGGAATCGCTAGCCCAACAAACCTAGAGTTCCGGAAGGTTCATCTAATCGTCGCCAGGCAGCGCTGATGCCGTTCCACCAACTTCCATCCTAGTTGTTCTTTTTACTTCCACCATGGATATTTGACATAATAATTACATGTCAGTGTAAAATTATTTTACACTTGTAAAAGATCCATGCTTTCATGAATCATCATAGATCAGTGAGTTTTGAGGAAAAAAACTCTCTCCTAGGGTTTTTTACTTCGGGAGAATACTATTCGAAGCGAGTTTTTTCAACTTTGAGGTGAAAATCTAGCTCACGGAGAGGGAAATTTTGCCCTGGCTAGACGCAGAGTGGCCTTATGGACGTCAGGCCCCTGATTAAGATATTCAAACCCAGATTACTGTCCAGAAACTCGGAATTGTTTCTCTATAAGGCATTGATTCTTCCGCTACTCTCATAGGGGACTGTCTACACGAACTAGAGTTAGCTGATGTATCTAGTCGTGCTCAGTTCCCCATTGTGGTTGCTTCAGCCTACTCGTGTCGACTGATGACGAAGTTTAAACAAGCCTTATCTGGGTGACCCCCAATATGAAATTTAAAAATTATCTACTTTTGCTATAATAACAACTGCATTACTTTTCTTTCGCCTTCCATCCGGATTTAGGAAAGTAATAAACGACCTACTTCTAATCTGTTGAACTATCTTTTGCTTTTTGCACTAGATTCCCCCAAATCGGATAAGTAGACTGCAGGTTCATCCGCTACTCTCCCTTATCTCCCTTAGAGCCTCAGAGTTGAAGAAAATCCTGCCTCACCTCGGATACCCCCTCCATGTTTGCTTTCCCCCCCGTCGAAAGTCCCAATGAAAAGTTTCCTTCGGCAGGAAAGGTCTCGAGAAAGTTGGGAACCGGATGGAAGGCGGCTTTAAAAATAAATGTCCGATGCTCAACGCGTTCCCGCCGGTACTTCACAGAGAAGTAATTTACTTTCCTCCATTTCGGTTTCCTGTACTACCGAAACTCTAAGGTTTATTACAGCCGTCCGTCCTCCTTTCATCCTGTTGATGTGATGAAATAATTTCGAGCCTTTTCGCTTCAGGCGGCCCCAAGTGAGGGGAAAATCAAGGAGTTTAGTAAAATTCGACACGAGTCAGGAGATTTATCCATCAGTTTCAGGCAAACCTAATAACATTCATTAAAAATAAACGTTTTTCCGAGATCATTTTCAGCTTTTACTTTAGGCTTATTTTACACCCATTCGTTTTATTTGAAATTCTCTAAAACCCCATCAGGGGAATAGGAAATTTGAATCTCTTCCCAATGATATAATCAAATTTGAATTTACTTCATGAATTAACGGAGTTATAACCATTTTTGTAATGTAACGTCGAAAACACGAAAAAAATCTTGAAAGTGGAATAACTCGAAAACGAAGCCTCTAAAAAAAAGTCTGCCAAGTGGGTGTGGCACATAGCTTCCTCGTACCCCTAACCCGATTATATAGATGATCCGATGCATAGTAGCTAATCTCAAAACACCAATCTTCAAGTACCTTTCACTACCCTCATAGGAAACCATCTACTCGCTAATCTGGACAATCCTAGAAAATTTCATCAAATTCGGATGAAAAATTAAGTGAGTAGATGTATGTGAAGAGCTCAGGGGAAGAACGACCCAAGTCCATTTTCACTAACTTCACAGGAGACTATTTTTTCTACGGAAAACGCTAAAAAATCCTTCAGATATCGAAAAATGGAGTTCTAACTTCTTAATAACTAACTACATTATAGTGGGAATGTAAAGCAAAATTCAATATTTCAAATGAAAATTTAATTCAATTATAAAAAAATCAATAAACTTGTAAAGGTCACATATGTCAAGGGAAGAACGGCTCAACTCCTTGTGTTGCGGGTCAGCTTGCTGAAGTATTTCCTTGCTTTTTCCCCACAAAAGCGTTTTAAATGTTGTAAATCGGCGTATTTTGCTTCAGAGATTGGTAAAACTCCATGGTAAGCGCGCTGAGGAAAGAAAAATTCGTTTTCCCCAAGTTTACTGATAGTAACGATTTTTTGGCTGGCCGAATTCCTCTTTCTTTTAGGTAGTGGACTCCTGTTAGGAATTACAACAGAACTCACCCAATTTCCATTGTACGTATCGCGATGATACACAAGCCTGGGGTGTTGTCTTTCCACTTTCAATTCCCTGACTGAACGTAGCTTCATAGGTGCTTTTTTTGCATATGTTGGCTGGAAGAACGTACTCCAGTCTCTAACTAGGTACCTGTCAACTTTCTCAACGATGAATGGCCGTGGTTTGCACCTTGCTTTTTCAAACTCCTTCATCCAATCGATCGGTGTCTCTGCAGGACATTTTTGATTTATTAATACCATGTCCTTGTCACATTCCATATAACTGTGGCCTCGTATTGGGAATGTGAGTGTTATTGAATCAAGTCGCTTCTTCTCATGAACAACGTAGTGGAGAAATCTAGTTACCGTCCAATTCTTATTTTGCCCACCGCACGAATCTGCGAAGATGGTCAAGTGGCGGACTGCAGGAGGTAGACGATGAAAAATATAGTCGTAAATGAATGAGCATACTTCGTTCGAACCTTTCTTCGCCACTGTCTCTGGATATGTGTAAAAGACAACATCCTGATCACTCAGACGATGAACATTGAATGAATACAAGGAGAGTTGCCGTCTGTAGTATACGTCGTTTGTTGATATGTTGGGTAACGGGAGATTCTTATTGAAATCCATGCACAAGCCTTCGTGATCTATTCGAGTTCGACTCAGCTTCCTCGTTGCGGTTTTTCTATGATAAAACGTTTGCGCTTTGAGAAGATGTACTTTTTGAATTACGTTGAGGTGTTTTGTTACCCTGGGATCCGTTGATTCCTTGATCTTGTTTTTGTAGACATCGCAAGTACTACAAGTATCCTTTCTGGGGTATCCAAAACTTATATTAAATTCTGTGATGAAAATATGACGGTAAGACTCATAGCTCGTCTTATTATTTGGGTATTTTTCCAAGTACAGCTGGTGCAGTTTTGTCAAATTCAACTCCTCCGGTAGATAGATTTTACGAGTTTTGGTAAGACTATAGTGACTTGCTCTGCCTTTGAATGAATTTATGTGATTCCTTATACAGGTCTTTGTTAGTTCAGAAAGCTTATGTGGACGGTTTTTGTGGGTACCTCGTCGGTCCTTCGGAGCAGATCCATCTTCCTTCAGACTGTTTTGAATTGTCTTGAGTCTCCTATCAGTCACTCCATGAAGTGCAATGAAAGCTTTCTTACAAACCGGTATCTCAATAGTCTCTCCCTCTCGAGAAACACGGATCTTGTACAGAAATGAGGCGTTTCTCAATATAGCATTAGACTCTTGAGCAGGCGTGCGCGAGGATCGATTCCTAACTGGTACTATGGAAATGAGTCCTGTTAGATGTGAGCTCTGTTCATTCCAGTCATTCAAAAAATTGAATTTCTGGATTATATCAATCCTGTCTTGCTCATTGATCATTTGGAAGCATTTATAACGTAAACATTTGCAATCCTCACCTGTTTCATGACTCTGAATTCGAAGTCGTTTAGCCACGTCCCGTTCTCTTCCTGTCTTCTTTCGTTTTTTGGTAGAATGTTGAGGGTTATCATTCTCTTCATTGGATGATAGAAGTTCCATTTCCACAGAAATCAAATAGCCAAATCCACAGAACTCACGAACTCGAAAACACGGGATCAACAATGCTCTTGCACAAAAAACAATAACTGAGGGGGGAGGACAACAGAAAATGGGATGTCCTGTGAAGTACCTACTGTGAATCACGGAAAAAGAACGATCCAGGGAAGAAGGGGATTTTGTGAATTACACTAACGAAAGGTGGAAGTCGGGTAGCGGGAGTTACAACGTGGGGTCGTTCTTCCCTGGTACCGCGCTGGTAAAGTCGTTTTTCCCCTGTACGCTTTTTTTCTATCGCTATTTTCAATGGTTTTGAGTCGCTCTTTCGTTGAATGAACTACACCACCGTGTTCGGACCATCGATTACCATCAGAAACCGTCGTAACCCCATTTTCGAGAAAAATCAAGTTAAGCCGTTTTTCCCCTGTAGTCTTCATGTGATTGGATCAAAAAAATACTTAGCCTTGGCTGGGATTCGAACCCGCGACCCCTGGGGGATTATTTTATGCGCTACCTCTGAGCTATAGAGGCCTAGTGATGTAATGAATAGGATTTGAGATTCTCACAGGGGACCATCCCTCTATGAATAAATCCCTCTATGAAAAACTATTCTCTGTGATTTTCATAGGGGACTATCTAAACACTACTCTGTTGTTATTTTTAATCTGAGGTAGACCTCATTCTGAGAATTTCGGTACCAACCGCGACCTTCTAGCGTGTATAAATCTTTTCCTAAGAATTTTTAAAGTTCCGACCGTTTATGAGGTCACAGTTGGCTGTGACCCCCCATTGCGAACGACTTCACAATCGTGTTGCTTCTCAATGCTTCAGAGAACCAGCAACATGATCGTGAAATTTCTCTTAATAACACATTTCACATTGACTATTGCTTCCGAGTCTACCAAGGTAGCTTTGTTTTCACTTTTCAAGGACGAAAAAAACAGTTCTCCAAAATCAAAATTTCCACTCGCGTTTTGCGTTTTAAACCTTTCTGAACAATTTTGGTTCCGTGTCTGTGTGTCTGTCTGTCTGTGTGTCTGTCTGTCTGTGTGTCTGTCCGTCTGTCATGATTTCCTTGTAACGTGCATAACTATACGAAGTTATTGTCCGATTTCTATGAAATTTTCAGGGATTGTGCGGATTGGTGTGTAGACGGTCCCCTATGAAAATCATCATCCCCGGACTGATAGAAGCGACTGCGCATGCGCAAACGTGAATTCCTTGTAACGGCCATAACTTCCACATTTTCCACTCGATTTCGATGAAATTTACAGGGATTATGTGGATTAGGTTGTGGATGGTCTCCTGTGAAAATCATCATCCCCGGACTGATAGAAGGAACTGCGCATGCGCGAACGTGAATTCCTTGTGACGGCCATAACTTCCACATTTCCAATCCGATTTCAATGAAATTTTCAGGGTTGTTACAGAGTAGTGTTTAGATGGTCCCCTATGAAAATCACAGAGAATTGTTTTTCATAGAGCGATTCATTCATAGAGGGATGGTCTCCTGTGAGAATCTCAAATCCCATTGATTGCAGGTCATCGGTAGCTCAGAGGATAGAATCTTGATTTAAGCTCCTAAGGTCGCGGATTCGAAACCCAACCGAGGCTATGTATTTTTTGATCCAATCACATACACCTACTTACTTAATTTTTCATCCGAATTTGATTAAATTTTCTAGGATTGTCCAGATTAGCGTTAGATGGTCCCCTATGAGGGTAGTGGAAGGTTCTTAGAGATTGGTGTTTTGAGATTAACTACTATGCATCGGATCATCTATGCAATCGGGTTACGGATACGAGGAAGCTATGTGCCACACCCACTTGTTTCTATTGTGTTCATATTGTTCTGTGTGAGGAAGCTTCATTGCCCACCTGTTAGCCTTTAAGTAATTGTTATCAATTACAAATCAAATCAAATGTTTAGGGATAATAATTGACAACAATTTGAAATGGGATGTACACATTAAAAATTTGTGTCAAAAATTAAGAAAATGTTCATACATGCTATATTCAATAAAATATTTTTCAAATGAATTAAGTACCTAAAAATATATACATAGCGCTATTTTAATCAATATTGCAATATGCTATTATCATTTGGGGTGGTACTTTCAAATATTTGATAGAAGAAATATACCGACTTCAAAAGAAAACTCTTGAAATATTATTCAAAAACGTTGCAAATTATTACACAATGGTTTATTATTTTTCTATATAGATCACTCGTCTGCAAAGCCACCAACCATCCAACATGATGAAAAACGTCGATCGCATTTCGGTCAGCTAAAATTTGAACGGAGATTAGGCCTCTTTTGCGATTCACAATCGTGTTTCTGATTTATCGCACGTCCAAAACTCAAATTCTCGTAGTGAAGCGAACGGTTTGTCCTACAGAGCTCCGGGAGGTCTCAAAAAATTCTATAGAATCTTAAATTTAAGAAAAAACAATACCTTTGTATCGTAATTTTTTGAGTTACGGCGTTTTCAAAATTTCAAATTTCATTTTGGAACCCTTAGGCGTAACCTACATCAACTAAAATCTTCGGGGCACAACTAGACCCCAAATGGAGCCTACATACCAAATTTCATCAAAATCGGTCAATGCTAAGTGACAAAAGTGCCGCGTACGGCGGACGGACGGCCAAATTTTTATTCGATTTTTGGACTCTACGTACCTTGAAACGTAAACCATCAAATTTTGAGGGGGTGTTAAAAAATGTTTCTTCTTGGTCGATTCCAAAGGTTCATTATTGAAAATAATAAACCAAAAAATGAGACACTTAACACTGTTAAAATGTTATTAAAAAAAAAACGCTGCAAATTATTACACAATGGTTTATTATTTTTCTATATAGATCACTCGTCTACAAAATCACCAACCATCCAATATGAAGAGAAGGAAAAAAAAAAAAAAAAAAAAAAATCAAAATCACCAACCATCGATTGCATTTTGGTCAGCTCTAATTTGAACGGAGATTAGGCCTCTTTTGCGATTCACACTCGTGTTTTGATTTATATATATATATATATTTCAATATAAACCCTTAAATTTTCGTAGGGAGCGAACGGTTTGTCCTACAGAGCTCCGCGTGGTCTCAAAAAATTCTAAAAATTCTATAGAATCTTAAATTGAAGGAAAAACAATACCTTTAAATCGAAATTTTTTGAGTTAGGGCGTTTTCAAAATTTCAAAATTGATTTTGGAACCCTTAGGAGTGACCTACATCAACCAAAAGCTTCGGGGCACAACTAGACCCCAAATGGAGCCTACATACCAAATTTCATCAAAATCGGTCAATGCTAAGTGGCAAAAGTGCCGCGTACGGCGTACGGCGGACGGCGGACGGACGGCCAAATTTTTATTCGATTTTTGGATTCTACGTACCTTGAAACGTAAACCATCAAATTTTGAGGGGGTGTTAAAATTTTTTTTTTCTTGGTCGATTCCAAAGGTTCATTATTGAAAATAAACCAAAATATGAGACACTCATCTGAAATACTTTTCAAAGAACTTCGACTTCATACAGTACCTACAACAAATGTATGAGAGAAGTATGTTACAATTTATAAAAACGCTGCAAATTATTGCCCAAAGGTTTATTATTTTCTGTATAGGTCACCCTTCTGTATAGATCACTGGTTCTCCATCAATAGCACCTACCACCATCTGTATTCTCCCTTGACCTGCCCTCTCAAATTTCAGCTTCCTGCGTTCAATAGGATTGAAAATGGCTTCGGAGCTCACTCAGCTGATCAGTGATCTGAAGAGTGAAGAAGATCTCCTCGAATGCTGGAGACGCCTGGAAACGCTTTTCAGCTAGTTGAAAATAATAAATCAAAATCAAGGCGCACCCCCAATTGCGAACGACTTCACAATCGTGTTGCCGTCAAATGCTTCAGAGAAACAGCAACATGATCGTGAAATTTCTCTTAATAACACATTGTACATTGACTATTTCTATTGTGTGCATAGTGTTCTGTGTGAATATGGACTCCTAACATCTTCAAAGCATACCCGGTGCATACAGTATGTTGGTATGGTATACTGAAAATCGAAAAAACCAAGAATCGTGTAAAAAAAAACTTTCTAAAAGAAATTTCAACACCATTGTTCCTTTTCTTAATTGAAAGATTTCTTTGAAAATTCGATCATTAATTCATGCTGCATGTTTCTATTGTGTTGTTGTTGTTCTGAGTGAGGAAGCTTCACTGCCCACCTGTTAGCCTTTGTGTAATTGTTGTCAATGTGAACATCAAAATTGTGGACCTCGTGTGTTCATTTGTATAATACACGGGCATATTCATGCCCTGTAACGTAGTATGTACAAATTCTCAAACAGTTTAACTCATAATATAAAAGAATAAGAATCTATATACATAAAACGCCAACCGTACGTACGTATGCACGGAGGGGTTGGAGGGGTTGTGGGAATGGGGAGAGTTGGCGGAATCGGAGACGGGAGGAGTTGAGGGCGGGAGGAGTTGGGAGCGGGAGGAGTTGGGGCGGGAGGAGTTGGAGGCGGGAGGAGTTGGGAGCAGGAGGAGTCGGAGGCTAGAGGTTTTGGATCGGCGGGAGGGGGGAATCGGAGGCGGGAGGAGTCTGAGAAGAGAGGTTTTGGATGGGCGGGAGGGGGGGAATCGGAGGCGGGAGGAGTCTGAGGCGAGAGGTTTCGGATGGGCGGGAGGGGGGGATTGGAGGCGGGAGGAGTCGGATTCGAGAGGTTTCGGAGGGGCGGGAGGGGGGAATCGGAGGCAGGAGGAGTCGGAGGCGAGAGGTTTCGGAGGGGTGAGAGAGGGGGAATCGGAGGCGGGAGGAGTCGGAGGGAGTGGGTGGTGGGGAGAGTCGGAGGAATCGTTTTTTCCTGCTTTTAGTAGGCTTTTCAGCTGATAAATAATGAATACTGAAATCAACAAGTTAACACATACCTAATACTAGCACACCTGTCATACTAACATATTCCTGTCTGTGTGTTGGGCAGATCACGCTGCACGTGGCGTACGTGCACGCCTTCGTGAACCCGAGCCTGTTCCTGGTGCTGCACAAAGGGCTGCGGACGGCGGCGCTGGAGCTGTGCTGCGGCTGCTGCGTCTTCATCGGCGCCTGGGTGACGTCACTCAGCTCGCCGCCGCCCCCGACGAACTTCCCGCCGCCCCCCGCCCCGCCCCTCTACAAACACAATGCGGTAATCAAGTGTTATCTGTGAGTGTTGAGATCCGTGTCTTCCTACCACGCATGCCTTCCGCTTCGCACTCTCTCTCTCCGAGCTAGCCGTGCTACACTACTGTAACCTTCGCTCACTAGCTAGCCGAGCTACGAAACTGCTGTAATCTACGCATTAGCTAGCCGTGCCAAAACTCTTGTACATACTCATTAGTTAGCTGCGCTACCACACGTTTTTAACATGCACTCATTAAGTGCCCGAAAACTACTGTAATCGACACTCTGTAGCGTGGGAGGCGGGAGTTGCACTGCAGAGTACACGACTTCTGTAGCAGATTTATCCTCACTAGCTAGTCGTGTTACCAAACTGCTGTAATCCACACTCTGTAGCGTGGGAGGCGGGATATCCACAGCAGAGAACACGACTTCTGTAGCAGATTTATCCTCACTAGCTAGTCGTGTTACCAAACTGCTGAAATCCACACTCTGTAGCGTGGGAGGCGGGATATCCACAGCAGAGTACACGACTTTTGTAGCAGATTTATCCTCACTTGCTAGTCTTGTTACGAAACTGCTGTAATCTACACTGTGGGAGGCGGGATGCAGAGTAAACGATTTAACACGACTCGTGTTACGAAACTGCTGTAAGCTACACTTTGAAGCGGGGGAGGTGGGATATCCACAGCAGAGAACACGATTTTTGTAGCAGATTTATCCTAACTAGCTAGTAGTGTTACGAAACTGCTGTAATCCACACTCTGTAGCGTGGGAGGCGGGATATCCGCTGCAGAGTACACGACTTTTGTAGCAGATTTATCCTCACTAGCTAGTCTTGTTACGAAACTGCTGTAATCCACACTCTGTAGCGTGGGAGGCGGGATATCCGCTGCAGAGTACACGACTTTTGTAGCAGATTTATCCTCACTAGCTAGTCGTGTTACGAAACTGCTGTAAGCTACACTCTGTAGCGTGGGAGGCGGGATATCCACAGCAGAGTACACCTCTTTTGTGGCAGATTTATCCTCACTAGCTAGTCGTGTTACCAAACTGCTGTAAACTACACTCTGTAGCGTGGGAGGAGGGATATCCACAGCAGAGTACACGACTTTTGTAGCAGATTTATCCTCACTAGCTAGTCTTGTTACGAAACTGCTGAAATCTACACTCTGTAGCGTAGGAGGCGGGATATCCACAGCAGAGTACACCTCTTTTGTAGCAGATTTATCCTCACTAGCTAGTCGTGTTACCAAACTGCTGTAAGCTACGCTCTGTAGCGTGGGAGGCGGGATATCCGCTGCAGAGTACACGACTTCTGTAGCAGATTTATCCTCACTAGCTAGTCGTGTTACCAAACTGCTGTAATCCACACTCTGTAGCGTGGGAGGCGGGATATCCGCTGCAGAGTACACGACTTCTGTAGCAGATTTATCCTCACTAGCTAGTCGTGTTACCAAACTGCTGTAAGCTACGCTCTGTAGCGTGGGAGGCGGGATATCCGCTGCAGAGTACACGACTTCTGTAGCAGATTTATCCTCACTAGCTAGTCGTGTTACCAAACTGCTGTAAGCTACGCTCTGTAGCGTGGGAGGCGGGATATCCGCTGCAGAGTACACGACTTCTGTAGCAGATTTATCCTCACTAGCTAGTCGTGTTACCAAACTGCTGTAAGCTACGCTCTGTAGCGTGGGAGGCGGGATATCCACAGCAGAGTACACGACTTCTGTAGCAGATTTATCCTCACTAGCTAGTCGTGTTACCAAACTGCTGTAATCCACACTCTGTAGCGTGGGAGGCGGGATATCCACAGCAGAGTACACGACTTTTGTAGCAGATTTATCCTCACTTGCTAGTCTTGTTACGAAACTGCTGTAATCTACACTGTGGGAGGCGGGATGCAGAGTAAACGATTTAACACGACTCGTGTTACGAAACTGCTGTAAGCTACACTTTGAAGCGGGGGAGGTGGGATATCCACAGCAGAGAACACGATTTTTGTAGCAGATTTATCCTAACTAGCTAGTAGTGTTACGAAACTGCTGTAATCCACACTCTGTAGCGTGGGAGGCGGGATATCCGCTGCAGAGTACACGACTTTTGTAGCAGATTTATCCTCACTAGCTAGTCTTGTTACGAAACTGCTGTAATCCACACTCTGTAGCGTGGGAGGCGGGATATCCGCTGCAGAGTACACGACTTTTGTAGCAGATTTATCCTCACTAGCTAGTCTTGTTACGAAACTGCTGTAATCCACACTCTGTAGCGTGGGAGGCGGGATATCCGCTGCAGAGTACACGACTTTTGTAGCAGATTTATCCTCACTAGCTAGTCTTGTTACGAAACTGCTGTAATCCACACTCTGTAGCGTGGGAGGCGGGATATCCGCTGCAGAGTACACGACTTTTGTAGCAGATTTATCCTCACTAGCTAGTCTTGTTACGAAACTGCTGTAATCTACACTGTGGGAGGCGGGATGCAGAGTAAACGATTTAACACGACTCGTGTTACGAAACTGCTGTAAGCTACACTTTGAAGCGGGGGAGGCGGGATATCCACAGCAGAGAACACGATTTTTGTAGCAGATTTATCCTAACTAGCTAGTCGTGTTACGAAACTGCTGTAATCCACACTGTGTGAGTGACATATATATATAATATTATGATGAATGATGTATTTATATGATTTTTGGAAAAACTTCAGGGATCGTTTCAGAATGTTCCAAAACGGATTTCAGTGAAGAAAAATTTAGAAAAATCCTACTCTAAAAAATTTGAGGCCATTGCAATAGCTTCATTCTCCTTGAATATTCGCTAAAATTGGGAGCAGATATCGGCAGGTGAAAGAGCTTCTTCAAGAATAACAACTGCACAGACTCAACACATGCGAACTCCAAGACACCCCACAGCTGTCCACCATATTCCAAAATTGCCCTCATGATGGCGTTAAATACTCGAAGTTTCGCCTGCAGGGGCATAATATGCCTTACTATCTGAGTCAGATGTTATCTGAGTTCGCAACAGCTCAAACCATAATTCATGACGTATTTTGCGCTCCTTGCTTTTGCCTTAGATTGGTGTAATATTTTGGGTTAATATACTCTATGCTAGTTTGCACAATACAACGCTCAGAAATACTGAAGAAACTCGGCGCTTTGCGCCTCGGCGGGGGGCTCCGCCCCCCTGCACCCCCCGGTTTATTTCTTTTTCCATACTCTGTATGAAATCATAGGAACACAGAATGTGTTTTTGCGATACTAGTCATCCGTTAAATAAAAAACAACAATAATAAATGTGGAGTTGACATTAACATGACAACCAATAAACATATCACCAGATGTTTTTTCTGTCGCTTTTTCGTGACGATTTTTTTTCGGTAGGTCATCGCAAAAACACATTCTGTGTTAAAACCACGAAAAGGTTTTAGAATGCGAGGGTTGGAGAACTCTGAAAACAGAAGGGGAAAGCTAGAGAGCTAGACAGCGACGGAACCTAACTGACAAGTGGTGAAGATTGATAGTTGCGCTAGCTAATGAAGGTGAGTTAATGGGGGGTGCGCCTTGATTTTTTAAAGACTTATAATCGAAAGTGGACTACATCCTGGAAATTTTGGCACCAACCGCGACCTTCTAGCGTGAGTAGATCTGTTTCTATGATTTTTCAAAGTTTCGACCGTTTATACGTCACGCGCCCCTCTCGCCTGGGCGGGACCCCCCAGCCCACTGTGACGTCATAAACGGTTGAAACTTGAAAAATTCATAGGAAAAGATTTACACACGCTAAAAGGTCGCGCATTCTGTGTTAAAAACGTCTTGAATTAGAAAGTAATGTAATTATACTATCAATGATGATTAATGATGATCTGAATGCTTTGTACCAATTATTGATGAAGTTGGCGAAAAGCTCAAACAGACCTCGACAATTCAACGTGTTCGAGGATGATTGAAAGGGAATGGAAACACGATTGAAAGGGAAATCGGCTTCAAAGAGCCTCTCTATAAAATGAGTCGATGGAACTCAAATACCGAGGATGTCTCGAATATACGAGCGATTGACGTGAAGTAAGTGATCCGACCGAATTCCGATGGAAATATGTGTAGGGAGGCCGTCAATCCCGAGGAAAGTTGTCTGTCAGCTGGTGAAATTGAGATGGAAGTCTGCGAATGGGGGAGTCTCTGTCACGGAGAAGTATTGCGATATGTTGAAAAAGGGATATTGCGGCTTCTAATAGCCTTTAGGGCGGTCCTGTGTGGGTTCCGGTCAGGTATTGGGGGAAATGGAGGACTCGAACCACAACGATCTCACCTACAGGGTGTATCGGACTCGACTCGTCAAACTTCAGGGATCGATTCCTCAAGGTATTTCTGATAATAAAAGTCTCCTGGTAATTTCGTTTTAACCCCTTGTTCTGCCAGGATTCTTCCTAGTAGAATTCACTCGCCTCCGCAAATGCACTCAGTGTTTTATCAAAAGGGAACATATCCATTTTCAAAAAATGGCAAGGAGAAAAAAATAACGAAATGCGGAGGCAGTTTCATATTGCTTCCAAGTGTACCAAGGTAGTGGAAGCTTTGTTTTCACTTTTATAGGACTACTTATAGGACTAAATGTGCCCCGTAACAAATCCTCCTTACACCACACCACTCCTGGTATCAGCCCATAAACCACCCCTAACTTGCACATGGAGGCCAAAAGTCACCCACCGCCAGTTAGTCCCTGGGGTTTTCACCCACTTTGCCCACACCTGCCGTTGACCTATACATTGAAAACAAAAGTAAGGCTCCTTTGTTCAGCCGGTAAACTGTAACAGGTAGCACGGCCAGTGGGCCAGGAAGGTTTCCCCAGGAATGCCTCCCAACAGTTAGTAAAATTTGGTATCAACCGTCCCCAACATGACCCCAAATTTTTTCGCCAGGGAGGGAGTGTGACGTTCATATTAGGCGGAAGACCCGACCCCAGAGTGAACGAGGAGGAGGGGAGTTCACCGTGACAGGGGGAAAGGAAGGACTAGTCTTGTCTTGACCCCGTAACCACGCGTTTTGTTAACTCCTTTTCGCCTCATTATCGCGCCTGTCCAACATCGCTATTCTTTTCTATTTCTGGCCCGATCCCCCTTGATTATTGGTAAGTTTTTATTACTAAATAAATCCTCCTTTTGCCTGCCTTTACATTTGATTTTCATTCTCCCTTCTCCGACACCTCACACAAGGTTGAAAAAAAAAGTTCTCCAAAATCAAAGTTGCTGCTTGCATTTTACGTTTCAGACTTTCCTGAACAATTTTGGTTCCGTGTCTGTCTGTCTGAGTGTCTGTCATGAAATCGTTCTAACCGGCATAACAAAGTTATGGACATAACGAAGTTATGGTCCGATTCTGATGAAATTTTCAGGGATTGTGCGGGTTGGCGTGCAGATGGTCCCCTATGAAAATCATCACCTTCGGACTGATAGTAGTCTCTGCGCATGCATGAACGTGAATTACTTTTAACTGCCATGACTTCTACATTTTCTTTCCGATTTCGACGAAATTTCTCAGAATTGTTCAGATTAGCGAGTAGATGGTCCCCTATGAGGGTAGTGGAAGGTACTTGGAGATTGATGTTTAAGGGTAACAACTATGCATCAGATCATCTATACAATTGGCGAAGCTTTTGGTTGATGTCAGTCATTTTTAAGGGTTGAAATTTTGAAAACGCCCTAGCTAAACAAATTTCGATAAAAAGGTTTTGTTTTTCCATCAATTTAAGATAGTATTGAATTTTTAGAGACCAATAGGAGCTCTGTTGGACCAACCGTTCGCTCCCTACGAGAACTTAAGGGTTGACTTACGATAATTCAGAAACACGAGTGTGAATCGCAAAAGAGGCCTATTCCCCGTTCAAATTTTAGCTGACCAAAATGCGATCGCTGTGGGTACGTGGTAGGTAAGTTGTAACGCCGAGTTCTTTGCAGACGAGTGATCTATATAGAAAAATAATATACCTTCGTGTAATAACTTGCAGCGTTTTTTCATCGATCAATACAAAACAAAAAACGCTGCAAATCATTGCTCAAAGGTTTATTATTTTCTGTATAGATCACCCTTCTGTATAGGTCACTGGTTCTCCATCAATAGCACCTACCACCATCTGTATTCTCCCTTGACCTTCCCTCTCAAATTTCAGCTTCCTGCGTTCAATAGGATTGAAAGTGGCTTCGGAGCTCACTCAGCTGATCAGTGATCTGAAGAGTGAAAAAGATCTCCTCGAATGCTGGAGACGCCTGGAAGAGCACTTCCATTCAATAGGAGTAAAAATGGCTTTGGAGCTCACTCAGCTGATCAGCGATCTGAAGAGTGAAGAAGATCTTCTCGAATGCTGGAGAAGCCTGGAAGAGCACTTCCATTCAATAGGAGTAAAAATTGGCTTTGGAGCTCACTCAGCTGATCAGTGATCTGAAGAGTGAAGAAGATCTCCTCGAATGCTGGAGACGCCTGGAAGAGCACTTCCATTCAAAAGGATTGAAAATGGCTTCGGAGCTCACTAAGCTGATCAGTGATCTGAAGAGTGAAGAAGATCTCCTCGAATGCTGGAGACGGCTGGAAGAGCACTTCCATTCAATAGGAGTAAAAATGGTTTTGGAGCTCACTCAGCTGATCAGTGATCTGAAGAGTGAAGAAGATCTTCTCGAATGCTGGAGAAGCCTGGAAGAGCACTTCCATTCAATAGGAGTAAAAATTGGCTTTGGAGCTCACTCAGCTGATCAGTGATCTGAAGAGCCTTTGAGCAATAATTTGCAGCGGTTTTTTTACCTACCAACATTTTTTTTTACCTACCAACTTTTTTTTTACCTACCAGCTAGGTACTACCTACCACACCATACTTGCTTCACACCTTCACAATCAAGTTTATTAGAAAGAACTAAACGCTTCACACTCGATTGGAAAAATAGAAAGCTTCATATGGAAATTTGATTACTGGTTACGCAGAAGGCAAAACTGTATACAAATCGAAGAAATGAACAGCGATCGCATTTTAGTCCGATAAAATTTGAATGGAGATTAGACCTCTTTTGCGATTCACAATCATGATTCTGTTTTATCGAAGGAAAACCTTCAAGTACTCGTAGGGACCGAACGGTTTGTCCTACAGAGCTCCGGGTGGTCTCAAAAAATTTTAAAAATTCAATACTATTTAAAATAGGTGAAAAAACGATACCTTTATTTCGAGAGTTTTCGAGCTAGGGCACTCTTGAAAATTTCAACCCTTAATTTTCACCCCTTAGAAGTGACCTACATCAACCAAAAGCTTCGCGGCACAACTAGACCCCAAATGGAGCCCATATACCAAATTTGAACCAAATCGGTCCAGTGTTGCTAAGAAAAGTGCCGCGTACGGCGGACGGCGGACGGACGGAAATTTTTTTATTCGATTTTCGTATTCTACGTACCTTGAAACGTAAAACATCAAATTTTGAGGGGGGGTTAAAATTTTTTTTTTCTTGCTCGATTCCAAAGGCTTATTATTGAAAATAATAAACCAAAATTTTATATTGAGCTCAGCATCAACCTAGCGGTTTGTCTAGCTGTTGAATTGATTGTTTTCTGTCTGTCTATGTGTGTCTGACATGAAATTTCTGTAACGATCAAAACTATAAGAACTTATAGTCTAATTTCGACGACATTTTCAAGAAAGTATGGAAGGGTTTGAACATTTGAAAGAGTAGCAGGAGAATGAAAGAGTATGAAATATTGAAGTAGCATGAAAGTGTGGAAGAGTATGAAAAGTGTGAAAGTTTGCTGCATATGAAGAGTATGAATGAACGGAAGAGTAGGAAAGCATGAAAGTATGGAATAGTATGAAGGCATGAAGGTACATAAGAACATGAAATATTGAAGTAGCATGAAAGTATGAAAAGTGCGAAAGTTTGGTACATGTTGTAAAACATATTGTTTAGTAATGCATGCATTCCAGGGGACGTCCCATTGGATAAGCATTAGATCAGTTTAACCAGTTGGTAAGCGATGAAACTGTTTCACTCGATGTAATTTATTTATTACTTTAGGCAAGAAATAGTGATCTCCCCCCCCCCCCCACACACACACACCATTATCTACCATAGTATTTCTAGCGACATGGGAGCCTCGAATCTGAAGAGAATTTTAAAATCCATGATCTACGATACCCAACATGCGAATTCGAGTTCCCCCCCCCCCCCCCCCCCACCAACCCATCACCAACAATGGTGCCAGTCTGGCACCAAAGCGGAAATACGTCTTAACATTGAACTTCCATCTATTAGTTTTAATAGGCAGTTCGTCGAGGTTCACATCCGTATTCAAGGTGAAACACAAAAAAAAAAAAAACACGAAATAAGCAGTTTATGGTGTCCTGGCACCATGGTGGCACCACTATTAGTTCCATGGTGGTACAGAGAATAATTCATGAAAATCCGGAGCTATTATGAGAATTTTTCCTCAATTTCAAAGCTTACGTAGGTACAATTAGTAAGCAGTGAAGGAACCGAAATATTGAAAAATCGGATATTTTGTGAATATTATCCCCCCACTCACCCCCTCCCCTTGCGAATTTTGGTACTCTGGTGAAATCAAGTACAACTTGGGAGTTATTTGAGTCGAACAAAAAAAGAAACACGCAAATTGGTTGGAAATTGAGGCCTGGGCAGAGTTTACAAGATTACGCCCGCAAACGCACGTTTTTTAAGCATTAACCCCCCCTTTCCCCCCTTGAAAAGCAAAATTCAAAATTCCGGCACAGTAGTGCACAACTAGATAGTTTTCCGCGTCGAACAAAAAAAGAACCACGAAAATCGGTTGAGAACTAAGCCCTGTGCAGACGACACAAGATTATGCCAAAAAACGTACGATTTTTTAGCATTAACCCCCCCTTTCCCCCCATAAAAGGCAAAATTCGAAATTTCGGCGAGGTAGTGCACAACTAGATAGTTTTCCACGTCGAACAAAAAAAAAAACCATGAAAATCGGTTGAGAACTAAGGCCTGTGCAGACGACACAAGATTTTGTCACACACACACAGACATACACCAATGGTTTTTTTTCGTGGATTTGGATTCAGAATGGTCTAAAACAGATTACTGTGTGGTTATTTTATTTTTCTGTTGAGTGTTGTCCAACTTCACCCCAGATCGATCGCATAAGGACGCCCAAGTCTTACTGTGGGACGTCCTAAAAAAGAACGGGTTTACACACGGAGTCTAACAATTTAATGAATCCAATTGTAGCACTTTTGATTCGTCTTAGAAACAATCCTATGGTAACGCATAACTTCCCAACAATATGAAGAGTATGAAAGAGTATGAAAGTTTGGTACATATGAAGAGTACGAATGAATGAAAGAGTATGAAAAGTCTGAAAGGCAAGCAATTTTCACACCTCTGATGCGATATTTCCCGCCTGAGAGCGGTATCAACGACTGAATGTAAATTATTACAAAATTACGATCCTCGTTACACAGTTGATCTTTCCTCTCGTTCCTCCTGGGTTACTCCCAATCACTTTTCACTCGGCTGACTTGACTATCCTCCCTCATTTACTTGCCTGTCAAGCCCGATCGATCACTATAAGGTGCCAATATCTCCGGGAAACATATTTTTCCACTTGGTCGGGGATTCAAGGGATGTTAATTCCTTAGATATTCATCGGGGAGTGAAGTACAGCTGTGACGCATATAATATTAACATCGTCCCTTTGAGGGAGAAGTAACCCGAGCGAGAGGATTGTAGTGGGGATTGCGAGAGCGCTTTGTGGAAGCGTTTCTCCGTCACAACTCCGGAATAAGTTATCCCTTCAGGGCGTCCACCAGCGGAAAAAAAAGTCATTCGGTCTCAGCTGAGAAGTTGCCATTTTTGTTCCTTCAATTTTGGCTTCCGAGTCTACCGAGGTAGCGGAGGCGTTGTTTTCACTTTTCAAGGTTGAAAAAAAATGTTCGTCAAAATCAAAATTTCCACTCGCGTTTTACGTTTTGTCTTCCTGAACAATTTTGGTTCCGTGTCTGTCTGTCTGATCAAGAAATCCTTGCCACAGCCATAACTTCTACAATAATTGTAGAATACGAGAATTATTCTCGTTCGATTTCGATAAAATTTTCAGGGATTATGCGGGTTGGCGTATCATCCCCGGACTGATAGTACACTGAGAAAAACACACCTTCAGTTTACGCTATCACCGTGATAGTGTGTCAAAAAAGCCATAGAAACGCTATCAAAAATTGGCGACCGACCCACCGATGGTGTCAAAAATTGACGTGAGGTTGGGATTGTATGGAAACGCTATCAACAATTGACACACTGTCACTTTCAGGATTGCATTCTATCACTAATCAGACTGAAAGGAATCGTTCCGTCAATTTACTATCACCATGAAGGTGTTGAATCCTTCAAAAGCCATTCAGATTGAACACTATCAAACTGAAGTAGCTTTCCTCTATCACGTCGATGGTACGAACGCTATCAGGGCGCTATCATTTAGACAGTTACCGCTTTATGAAGGCGTTAATTGATAAAGGAGAAACACGGGAATACCTTCATAACCCTATAAAAACCCCTTTTTGCACGCTATCACATTACCACGATTGACACGCTATCAAAACTATGGAGGATTGAATGTTGGGCACACTATAGGTACTCTTTCACAGTGATAGAGAGTATCATAAATGCTACATTTCTCCTCCGATTTCAATGAAGTTCTCAGGGATTGTGCGGGTTGCCGTGCAGATGGTCCCCTGTAAAAATCGTGGCCCCCAAAATGAAAATATTATGTGCGTAAACGCAAACGTAAAATCCTTGTAACAGCCATATCTTCTACATTTTCCAAAGACATGGCGTGTAGATTGATTATGTTTTGAGATTATGCGGCGGATCCAATCGGGTTATGGATACGAGAAAGCTATGTGCCACAACCACATGGCAGGCGTTTTTTCGAGTATTTAGTAAGATGATGCTATGGAAACCCCAAATTTCAGCACCAAGACCAGAATAATCCAAAATATTGTTTTAAATATAAATATCATATCTGACTGCAATTTCGCAGGCGTCAAGGTAGGAATAGGAAGATGAGAAGGCACAGACCAAATGTTTCCGTTTTGACATTTTATGCCTTTACTATGGCACATAAATGAAAAATCGTCACGCGGGGATCGTCACGCGGGGAGCGATATGAGGGGAGCGTTACGCGGAAATTTCTGATGATTTTCACGTACAACCAATCGTTCCTAGGGAAAACTAACTTCCTCATTTTCCACCCCACAAAAATCGTTCACCACTCATTGGAAAGCTCTCAATTTATTAAACATAAGACATAAAATGTCTCTCGTGGTTGCGTACTTGTACGAAAGCTGTATCCACCGTTTGTGTGTTTTTTTAGTAAGATTTTTTTTCTAAAAGGCACCACTTTTGGGAACAAAATCCCATTCCGTTTTCCTCTAAAACGGCTTGATCGATTTTGGTTTATTATTGTCAATAAAGAACCTTTGAAATCGAGCAAGAGAAAAAATTTGACCCCCCTCAAATTTGGTTGGTTTACGTTTCAAGGTACGTAGAATCCGAAAATCGAATTAAACGCTGCAAACTATTACACAATGGTTTATTATTTTTCTATATGGATCTGCAGAGCGACCAACCATCTAACATGAAGAAAAACATCGATCGCATTTCGGCCAGCTAACATTTGAACGGGGATTAGGCCTCTTTTGCGGTTCACACTCGTGTTCTCAAAAAATTCCATACTATCTTAAATTGATGGAAAAATAATACCTGTGTATCAAAATTTTTTGAGTTGGGGCGTTTTCAAAATTCATTTTTCAACCCTTAGAAGTGACCTACTTCAACCAAAATCTTCGGGGCACAACTAGACCCCAAATGGAGCCTACATACTAAATTTCGTCAAAATCGGTCAATGCTAAGTGGGGAAAATGCCGCGAACCGCGTACGGACGGCCAAATTTTTATTCGATTTTTGGATTCTACGTACCTTGAAACGTAAACCAACAGATTTTGAGGGGGTGTTAAAAAAAAATTTCTTGGTCGATTCCAAAGGTTCATTATTGAAAATAATAAACCAAAATTTGGCCGTCCGTCCGCCGTACGCGGCATTTTCCTTTGTTCCCTTGGACCAATTTTGAAATTCGGTATGTAGGCTCCATTTGGGGTCTAGTTGTGCCTCGAAACTTTTGGTTGAAGTCGTTCACTTGTAAGGGTTCAAACTTTGAAAACGCCCCAGATCAAAAAATTTCGATATAAAGGAATTGTTTTTCCATCAATTTAAGATATTGAATTTTTAGAATCTTTGGAGACACGCGGAGCCCTGTAGGACAAACCGTTCGCTCACTACGAGAACTTAAGGGTTGCACTTACGATAACTCAGAAACACGAGTGTGAATCGCAAAAGAGGCCTGATCTCCGTTCAAATTTGGCAGACCAAAATGCTATCGTTGTCGGTACGTGTTAGGCAGGTAGTATCTATGGTTGGTAATGGCTGGTGATAATGGCAAAGCCGAGCTCTTTGCAGACGAGTGATCTATATGGAATGAACCTTTGTGTAATAATCTGCAGCGTTTTATTCTGGGAAGCTTTTTGTGAATGTCATCAGTGATGACGGCACGATATTCCAAAGTATCGATACTCCTTTCCATACGATATTTTTCAGGAAGTATCGATACTCGATATCTTTTCGATACCGATATTATGAAATATCGATACTTCGATAATATCGGCTCAAAGTATCGATACCACCGATATTTCAAATCAACCCACCGATGATTTTTCAATCCAAATAAAAACCCTAATAACTGAGAAAAGGCAATATATATTTTTTTGACATTTTCATGTCTTTGCTTTGGCACATAAACTGAAAAATCGTGAGTGTAATTTTGTGGCAGACAATGTAATATATTGTAATAATACCATATTATGGTATTATTTTCTAGTTACTTATTTGGTATGTTTTTCACCAATTTACTTTGGTAAAATTTTCGATAATATCGTCAAGAAAGGATACCTCCGATATTTTAGGCAAAAGTATCGAAACCAATATATCGGTTTGAGTTTTGATTCAAAATTATCGATATAAATATCGGTATCGATACCTAAAAAGTATCGATACTCCGATATATCGGTGGTATCGTGTCGTCCCTAGTCATCACCAAACTTTATTTTTTAAATTTCAAATCTTGAAAAAATCGTCTTCCATGGTGTTCAATTTTTTGACCAAATTTCAACATTTTGTGAAATAGCATGCGTTTAAAATTATTTGTGTTACTTCTACACGACTATTCTTGTTATCACTTTTAATTTATTATTCTTCTTGTTGACGGTTGTCGTAACTTCAGGCTTTTACGATATATCGATATATTTCTTCTATAGAAGAAGATGATCGATTGTTGTAAATTACTTGTAGAATTTACCGTAGAGGGTTAAAAGTCTTGAGTGTTTTGAGACAATCAATTGGATTGGGGGTGCGGTAAAATGGCATTTTCCAGGTCAATCGTCGGTGGAGAGGCGATGCTTCAGAGCCTAAATCCTCTCCATTGTCCGTGAGCCAATTATTGTTCTGTTTTTCCGGTCATTTAAGAGGAAAAGGGGGAGTCTCTGTTGCTCAGTTCCTGAAGCCCTATCGTCCGGAAGGGCTCAAAATTAGGCCCTTTTGGAGGTTGTGGGCGGAACTGTAGGACGGCAGACGCGTTTTTGCCTCCAGATAATAGTCGAGGTTGAGGGCGGTGGAGGGTTTTTTGCTGGTCGCTGAAGAGGCTTCTTCTCCCTCCAGCAATCTGATTTATCCTCCTCCGTCACTCGCCATTTCCCGGGCGTTTCTTCATCGCTGCTTTGTCGCCCACTGGTTACTTCGGAGGAACCGGAAAGTCGAAAATATGTACAGCAAATTTGCTGGTCAAGGTAGAACTAACCTTTAAACAAACAAAGAAGTCAAACAAACAAAATTCGGTTGCTCTCTCAACGATGGAATCAGAATTTGTTGCCGTCGTATCATGTAGCGTTGAAATGTTGTGGCTCAACCATGTCCTAAATGAAATTGGGTGTAACCTGCCAAGCGAGCCGCTGATATTCTGTGACAACCAATCGGCCCTCAACTTCGCAAAAGGAAACAGTGTCACATCACATTCGCGACTCATTGACATAAAATATCATTTTCTGAGAGACCTGGTGAAGGGTCGAAAACTGGATGTGGATTATGTACCATCAAGAGAAATAAATCGGACATTCTCACCAAGCCCTTATCCAAATTTCGCAATGAAGAAATCCTGAAGAAGATAGGATTAGAAGAGAAGAAGAAAGAAGGTGGATGTTGATATTATTAAGTTGTTAAGACCAATCATTGGTCTTATTGTTAAGACCAACCATTATGGTCTTGGTTTCAAACAGTTTAGCTACCGTAAAATCGTCAAACTTTACCCCAAGATTTACTCCAAAACATTTCCAAATACAATTTCTCCCCACTCGAAATGGGTTAAATTGATTTTTTTTAAATAATTGAATTGATCTTCAGGGCTTCCTGAACATTTTGAGTGGTCGAGCTCATTGATCAGATAATTGTAACCCCCTATTTAAATTGTTTAAATGTTGGAGTGAAGTTACCTACGAGTGCGTCTATCTTTACTCCACTCTGAAAAACTCACGGTTATCGCTACAGAAACGGGCAGTGGTGCAATGTTACTAGTCGGGATTGAATTCATTACCCCAGAAATACTTGAAAATATCAAGTATTTATAATATCATTGTAAAATATATTCTGAAAAATTGAACTTTTTAGCTTGAAAAATACAAGTTATACGCAAGAAAAATATAAATTCCAATGATCATTTTTTTCAACGAATTTGCTTGAAATGCAATATTTCTGGTTAAGAGATCACAATTTCAGTCTTCCAGTATAGAAAGACTTATGTAGGTAATCGAGCAAAACTGTCTACAAGTAAAGAAATATTGAAGGACAATAAACGATAAACGAATGACTTAACAAAATCACAGAAAAAGTCTGTTTCACATTCGATAACTTTCAAATGAATTGCAATGGTAAATTTCAAAGTTAACCCACGAGTAAATAATATTGTAAATCACAACTTATGAGAACAAAGCACGTTTATGTTCATATCATAATGCAGCTGTTCAGTTGTAAAGTTTCGGTAGGGGCGCGTACCAAGATTTTTCTCATTTCTTCTCCCCATCTCTTACTTCTGCAACATGAGATACTCTAGAAACCTTACATTCAACACTGCGAAAAATATAAAACTCAAATATTTTTCGAGATTAAATAAGAAACATATGAGAGAGGCTACCTTTATCCCAACCTTTATAGTGGAGTAAAGATACCCCGTTTTTGGAGTAAAGTTACCATCAAATTTTTGATAAACAAAGGCATAACTAAGAAAACACTTTTTTGAGAATTTGATCAGTGCATTTTGTTCAAAATAAGATATTGAAAGTGATATGATGAAGGTAAATCCACTCCAAACACCTGATATGGAAGAAATTTTGGAGCACGAGAAACAGGACAAAAACAGCTGAACCTTAAACTGACCTTTATGACTGATAACAGCTGATAACACGGATAAAGGTGCCATCGCAAGCCACATCAATTCTCTGGAATGTGGAGAATAACGAAAACAAAATAGCTAACTTTTATCTAAGTTCTACCACGCTTACGTCACAATTGAAGATTCTCACTTTTTGGGGTAAAGTTACCTCTGGTGGGGTAAAGTTTGACGGTTTTACGGTACGCATCTTGTTGTTTAGGAAAACTTCATTCCTTTTGTGTTTTCTGTGAACGAAATACATGTCTAGTTTGTTCTTCACGAATAGGTTTCCTATACGTTTTCTAACAAAAGTGATGGCTGATAGGGAAAAATTCAGAAACCCAACAGAAAAGTGACTCCATGCCACACGAAAGCATATAAATTACGATCGAATGACATCTAAATTGAAATTTAGACTCAAGTTTTTATTCAACAACTAATCATTCATACGAGATTTGGGGAGAATAAGTTTGGACAGGATCAACAACTCGTTCCAATAGATCGTTCCCCACCGATCTGAGAACTAATCAAAATCAGAAAATCATCATTCATTATTCTTTTTTATTTTTATTTTTTTTCATTTTATTCATTAATCATTATTCATTTTTATTATCATTATTTTGCTTCCTCACTACCGAAGGTAGGGAAGCTTTGTATTCGTGAAAGAAGTGAAAAAAAAAAAAAAAAATGTCCTCCAAAATCAAAATTTCCACTTGCTTTTTGCGTTTTAGAGGTTCCCGAACAATTTTGGTTCCGTGTCTGTCTGTCTGTCGGTCTGTCGGTCTGTCTGTGGTCAATCCTTGTCCCGGGCGAAACTATACTAACCTGTGGTCCGATTTTGATGAAATTTTCAGGGATTGTGCGGGTTAGGTCCTAGACGGTCCCCTATCAATTTCAGCACCTTCGGACCAATAGGAGCGAGTGCGCATGCGCAAACGTTAATTTCCTGGAACCTCGGTTTCTAATGAACCGATTTTGCTCAAATTTGGAGGTTAGTTAGGGACTAACTTCTAAGAGACACCCTATAAGTTTCAATCAAATTGGTCAAGCAATAGCCACTGCGCATGCGCGAACTTTAAATTTATTGTTACAACCAAAACTCCGCAACTATTCAACCAATTTCGATGAAATTTTCAGGGATTGTGTGGGTTAGGTCCTAGACGGTGGACCGCTAAATAAAGAATCATAATTTTTTCGCCAACTGATTCTATACGTCCATGCTATGATTTGCCACGGAGGTTACATGACACCACAGAGCACTGCTGCCGGGATGCCTAGTAACTGCGCCAGAACCGCTGTTTTCACCCTACTACCACAAAATGGAAAAAATCGTCCATATTTCCAATTTTTCTCTATATTTAGCATGTTTACAAACTGAATTCTATCTCACGAAGGAATTTAGTTCCTAATTAATCTTGCTCTTGGAATAGTATGATCTTCTCAGTGAGTTAGTGTCACGGCCATGAGTGGAGCCCTGGACCTCAGCCCACCCCTGCATCTATGCGTATCCATTCAGCCATATTGATTCAAATGAGATCCGCATTCGGAAGCGATTACGTCGGGAATAATCCTGGATAGGCTGCACCGGTTCGTTGGAGCCAGATTAGGAGGCCTCAACGGAAAACGTACCAATGTGGAAAAGCGCCAATTAGGTTCAGAAGCTCATCCCTGAAGATTAATACAAAATTCTATTATTTGTCAAAACAGGCGGAGCCTCACTCGTTCAAATCCGAAAAATGTTAATTGCCGTAAAATGGGGTTACTTCGCCCACCTGCGGGTAACTTTGCCCCAAAAATGTAACCAGTTCATTTCGAACCTGCGGAATAGTTCTTATCCGAGAAACCATGTTCCTGCGTGAAATCTGATCTCGACAAGCGGAGCTAGCAAGTGCAAGTCGAAAAAGATAAAACCGGATATTTCAGGTGGATTGCTTGTTATTTTTCTTCAGGACTGCTCAACACGGTTTTTTGCTCCCGGAAAAGTTGTCGCTCACATCCCTAACTCCCAACTGATCAAGTAAAATTTTTGACATTTTCATGTCTTTGCTTTGGCACATAAACTGAAAAATCGTCCCGAAAACTTGCTCACGCGACCAATAAATAAAATAGACTCACAGTGTTGCGTAGAGAACAATCAACTGTTTTCTTATTTTGATGCTTGGGTACACGAACTAACAACCTTACTTTCACACACATGAAAATGTCCCAATGTGTTGCAGACTCGTATGCAAGCATTTTCTTGGTTTTTAGTTACCATGGATCGAATTTGATGAAAATCGGTATTTATGGGCTCCATTCGGGTTCTATTGTGTCCCTCTAGTTCTTGGTTAGTCTAAGGGGTGAAAAATAGAGGTTGTAATTTTTAAAGGGCGAAAGCTCGAAACTATGGATATAAAACTAATGCTTTATTATAAAGTTCATCCGTGTGAATCGCAAAAGACGGAAAATCCGTTCAAATTTCAGCTGATCATAATGCGATGTGCTGCACTCAGTAAGTTGTACATGTGCATCCTTAGCAACCAAGAACCAAATTTCGTAATGAAGGAAACAACAACTGTTTGTTATTGCTGGTACCAGTTGCAATAAGGTGCATTAATAGAAAACTCAAGTTCTATGCAGCGTTTTTATTCCTGGAAGGAAATTTGACGCTGATTAAGATTATCACCAAAAAAAAATCCAAAAAGACGAGTGCTTACTAGGTATATTGTAATGTGGAAAATTAGACTTGTTTGTTACTGTTGACAAGGTTTCAACGTGGATATGATTTTGCGTTGGGGATCGTTCTGAAATTTAAGACCCCGATATGAAAAAAAAGTGAAGAGATACTAATCAACATATCGTGGGTAAGCTTAGGAGTTAAATTTGGTCTTGGTGACCCCCATGAAGCTGGAATATTTGTTTTGTTTTTGAAGCAGTATTGATATTCAATTTTCAAGTATTTATTCAAGCTTAATTAAGTACTAAATTGTTGGAAATGAGTTGCTGTTCAAGAATCTGCTTGAAATATTTGAATCCATTGAATTTTGTGGCGTCAGTGAACAACATTCACCGTTGCGGTAACTTTGCCCCGAAAAATGGAAAAATGGGGAGTCTGCTCCACAACAAAGTCGAGCAAAGTAACCTCATCATAAAACTAGCAATTCTTTAATTTCTATTAGCAAAGTATTTTCTGCACTGATTAGTCTGAAACAATTGAATTTTTCTTTTTCGAATTTTTCCTTATTTTCGGATGCCCAGGAGATACAAGAGAAAGCTAGGTTTCCCAAATTTTTGTTCGGTCGACTATAATCTTCGTGAGTTTCAACAATTTTCATATGTTTCAACAAATTTAATTTTTATATTTCAACTGCTGTGACTATCCTCTTGAGACTTTTTGAGTCTCAAGTGTATTTGATTAATCTTTTGTAGGGTTGACTGTAATTTTCATTATTCTAATCAGTTGCTGTGATGCCAATTTTAAGACAGTATTATGTCCTTTCAGTATTTGCAGTTTTCAGAGTTTAAAGAGTTACAGAAGGGTTTCAATACCCTCAAAAAGTTAAGATTTTTAATATTTCAAGTTAATGAAAAGATTTTCGGTGCTCTTCTAATATCCCCCCCCCCCCCCCCCCCGGGTCGTTTCTCTTCCAATATGCGCCTCTCTATTATTAGCAACCTAATAATACATAATAGTTTACTACTTCTTACACATTCCTGTAATATGGTTTTGGACATTGAATCCTGCAAGATGATGCTGTCGTCAAAGTTGAACAGTAGGTCAAATCTTCTTCAAATGAATGTTCCAAACAGGTCTTCGTTATGGTGGGCCAACTTTCAACAATAATGGTCGAGGTGAGATTGAAACAGTGCAGGCGATGTTCCTCGCATGGTTTTCAAAAGTTCCCGAACTGACTGACCCCTGATTATGAGATTTGAACTCATCTGACCTGAACCCTGAACGTCTCATTACATTCCCCGCTATCCGGTATAAATATTGATATTTTCATGTCTTTGCTTTGGCACATAAACTGAAAAATCGTCACATAAACTTGCTCACGCGACCAATAAATAAAATAGACTCACTGTGTTGCGTAGAGAACAATCAACTGTTTTGATGCTTGGGTACATGAACTAACAACCTTACTTCACTACCTTGTTGTGTAGTGGAAGAAAACACACATGAAAATGTCCCAATGTGTTGCAGACTCGTATGCAAGCATTTATAATTACTTCCCTTACTTATCTGGCAACTATTGTTCGATTTTAATGATTCCAGCGGTTATTATAATATTTTTCTCTCATATTTGATTATTTTCTCTCATCTTTGCTAAGTTCACTCTTCTTTGACTATAGAAGATTCACTTCGAACATTATTGATTCACTTTAGAAGTATCATAATATGATACTTATCCATTTTCCATATTATGGATCATTGTCCACATTATGGTCAATGACTTGATGAAGAGGAGCAGAATGATTGTCGTCCCAAAAAATTCCCATTCTAGGTTTTGAACTTTTCTCGTAATATTATTGTGAAAATATTTTCTGTAATTATACAGTTCATCGTTTACTATAACGGAGTTATACTTGGTAATACAAGAGGGTATGGGCCCAGAACTAACTACGAAAACGACGAGGAAGCGCTAGGGGGGAAAGGGGAAGGGGGGGGGGCATATTAGAAGAGCATCAGATTTTCTGAAGATTTTCGGACTCTTGAATACCCCTTTAGTCCCCTGTATGTTTGCTAAGGGGCTTAATTTGCTCCAGAAAATAAAAACAAGCTGTATTAGCAAAAAATCCGAAACAACTTTAAACTTTGCCCCAAATTTAAATTTATCAGAAATTGTTTGTAAAATTTTTCTCTGGAATCTACGCTCTATGCACTTCATGTACAGCCCCCAAACAGAGGCCATACCAAAAATCAGGTCATTTGAAGCAAGCTTTCACCAAAAACCTAAAATGCAAAAAAAAAAGTTAAAAAAGCGGAGCAAAGTAACCTCAGTATGGTACTGGTTTTCAAGTCTTTTGATCCAAAATGTAGGGCCCATCTTAGTGTTGATTAGTTTAAAAATTCCTGGTAAACCAGGTCAAATTTACACAATCACATGACCATTTACTAGCTTGGAACATGAGGTCCATTTGTGAAAGATCTAACTTTGTGATTTTCCAATTCTCTGGAAAATGGTTTGGTAGGTACCTCATTTGTGGTTAGACATTATTACACAACGACGGGTCCAATGATTACACAATACCTCTGAATTTGCCCCAATGACGGTCACCGGCTAGATATTAATATTTCCGAGGAAAGTAGTTATAAAAACGAAGGCAACGGATATCTCGGTTGCTCGTCAAGACGCCCAAATACCTACAGAAAATGCCGAGCCTTCGCTGGCAGACGTTTTCCATTAATTCGAAAGAGCCTTGTTGTTGACCTCTTTTCCTCTCATTCAACCCGCCTCCCGTTATTGCGGCTTGCTTTCTGTGTCAGTAGAAATAGGGTTTTTTTTAGCATGCGCCAAGATATCGCAGCTGTAGATCATTGTAGCGATATTGTAGAGGTTCCTTGTTGGAATTAATTTGTCTGAAAGTACTCTGGTATGATGAATTCGTGCAATACGTTCCAGGATAGTTTATACAGCATCTCTCATGTTAAGGATCGCAAAACTTCAGGAGTCAATCCTACAACTAATTGCAGTAAGAAAGTGTCCTGTATCATTTTTTACCCCACAAAATTCCAAGTTATTTCAGTTTGAATTTCTTTGTGTTCTTGACCTTAAGGGTAGTTAGCCCGCAAAATAAAAAAATAAATAAAATCGATTTTTAAAAAATTATTCCACACAATATTGCGGTCATTTTAGAAAAAAAAACGCTGCAAATTATTACACAAAGGTTTATTATTTTTATAAAAAAAATAATAAAAAAAAATCAAAATCACCAACCGTCGATTGCATTTCGGTCAGCTCTAATTTAAACGGAGATTAGGCCTCTTTTGCGATTCACACTCGTGTTTTGATTTATATATATATGTATTTCAATATAAACCCTTAAATTTTCGTAGGAAGCGAACGGTTTGTCCTACAGAGCTCCGCGTGGTCTCAAAAAATTCTATAGAATCTTAAATGGAAGGAAAAACAATACCTTTATATCGAAATTTTTTGAGTTAGGGCGTTTTCAAAATTTCAAAATTGATTTTGGAACCCTTAGAAGTGACCTACATCAACCAAAAGCTTCGGGGCACAACTAGACCCCAAATGGAGCCTACATACCAAATTTCATCAAAATCGGTCAATGCTGAGTGGCAAAAGTGCGGCGGACGGCGGACGGCGTACGGCGGACGGACGGCCAAATTTTTATTCGATTTTTGGATTCTACGTACCTTGAAACGTAAACCATCAAATTTTGAGGGGGTGTTAAAATTTTTTTTTTCTTGGTCGATTCCAAAGGTTCATTATTGAAAATAATAAAACAATATGAAAATGGGACAGTTGGATGTAATATTAGGATCCTGACTTGGAATATGTAGGTAGTTGATGTACAGTGTGAGAGGAGCTATGCGGAAGAATCGTCTCTTTCAGTGGAATCCCCAAAACATAAGATGAACGAAAATCCATCTGGAATGAATGGTGGAGGGGAAAAACCATCGGGAAAGTTAAGCGTTATCGACACTTGACACGACAATTGAGTCGATTGGGAAGGTGGAAGATGACTCTGAGGATGTTGGAGTTAGGTTCGAATTGGATGAACTCTTGGAATCACAAGGGAGAATTAGAGTTTGTGAACACCGTGACAACGGAATGTTTTGTGCCCGGGAGGAGAGATGCAGTTCCAATCCTGAGTTCTTTGCATTGGAGCCCATTTACCAAATTTTAACCAAATCGGTCCAGTGTTGCTAAGAAAAGTGCCGCGTACGGTGGACGGACGGAAAATTTTTTATTTGATTTTCGGATTCTACGTACCTTGAGGGGGGTTAAATTTTTTTCTTGGTCGATTCCAATGGTTCATTATTGAAAATAATAAACCAAAAGTTAGTCAATTTAGTCAGTCAAAATGTTGCCATTTTATTCAAATTCTAAATTGTGAACACTGTCAGAAGTAGAGCCTTAACTTACAGTAAGAAACCTCCTTAAGCAGCGATTTGTGAAGAACTCAATTAGTTTGCAAGTTTATAAGATAAGGGGGAGATTGGGGTTCATTTTAAAAGTGGGGCAAAAAGTCTGTGATTCACAGAAATCGGAAAAATCTGGAAACAAGGGCTTCTGGGGGTTTTCACCCCATTGTGTCAATCCAGGGTTAACAACTGTTATGATCCACATATCAACTAACAGTTAGTTCTTGAATAAAGAAGCAAACAGGAGGATCCCTGAGTGAGTCATCACCCACTGGCGGAGACGAGGTTCGGGGGACACGCCAACATGACGTCACCTTTCCACCTCTCCATCCCCCGAGGTAACTAGATGAGTATATAAGCCCACTCAGGGTTGCTCCCTCATGCCACTCTAGTTCAGTCAACCGACTTATTCATTTCGCTCTCTACCTTCTCCTCGAATAAGGATCTCCTCGAAGTATTAGGCTCAATAGGTAAATATCCCGTCTTCCCGTCGGTAGGTTTCTATGAAACGCTGGGGCTGACGGGCTAGCCTGCACTTCCCAGTACACCTCATGCCAGTCTGGTTCCATGAGCCGCCGATGCGACAGTACTGCATGTTAGGATAGGGACTTTTCTCTCTTCGTTGAGTAGGGGTTAAAGGAAACACAAACGCCGTATCGAGAAGGTCATCTCCTTCACTCAATGACACGCAAACATAACAACAACCTACCAAAGTACATCCCAATTCACCAATTATGTTCACCCAGTAGCACAAAACACGAATACCAATGCACTCTGACAAGATATCTTGTGATTTTCCTCCTAGTAAGCATGGCAGCTGCAACTTTCATTATTTTTGTTGTAATCAAATAATGGATTATTTTGTAGCACCAGTACCTTGTTCGCGAAATTATGTGAGACCTCGTAGTATGAAATGTCCGACCAGCTTCAGTATGAGAACCCACGACAGACGGTTTGTTGATCATACAGTAAAAGATTTCTTCCATCTACAAGGCTCATCATCAATCATCTCCGTCATTCGGAATGATTTTGAGTAGGTAGGTAAAGATTCACTCAGGCAGGGGCTTCAAGAGATTGTCGTATTTTCTTCATGTCTCTGGCAGCATCAATTCCTATAAAGATGAAGAGTATCAAAGACCTACTCAAGTCCTGTAGTCCCTGACTGAGTATTAGCAACTAGTTAGTCTAATAGTTACTTGCAGCTGCTTCCATGTACAGCCTGATTGGCCGCACGCACCAGCTTCGTAGAATTGTATAATAAGCTTCATGATTGTACCGCTTTGTATGTGTCTTATGTATAAAACACCTAAATTTGATTGTATCAATAACATTCTTCAAACTGGAAAAACTGGTGTTGAAAATTTCGAAAAGTACTCATTTTTCAAAAAGTAGTAAAACTGTTAGATTTTCTAAGATTCGTACCTTCAGAATTTCAATTTCCATTCGTTTACCCCAATACTCAGATAAAATCCAAAGAGGTGACCCAGACACGCCGAGCTTGATTATTCCAAAACTTTTTACAACCTCTAGCGTGAAAGCCTCTGAAACGAGTAAAACTATAGAAATTATGTTATGTCTTTACTTTGGCACATGAACTCAAAACGCTGCAAATTATTACACAATGGTTTATTATTTTTTATTTTTCTATACATATAGATCACTCGTCTGCAAAGCCACCAACCATCCAACATGAAGAAATACAGCGATCGCATTTCGGTCAGCTTTAATTTGAACGGAGATTAGGCCTCTTTTGCGATTCACACTCGTGTTTCTGATTTATCGTACGTCCAAACTTTAAATTCTCGTGGTGAGCGAACGGTTTGTCCTACAGAGCTCCGGATGGTCTCAAAAAATTGTAAAAATTCTATAGAATCTTAAATTGAAGGAAAAAAATACCTTTATATCAAAATTTTTTGAGTTAGGCGTTTTCAAAATTTCAAAATTCATTTTGGAACCCTTAAAAGTGACTTAGATCAACCAAAATCTTCGGGACTTAACTAGACCCCAAATGGAGCCTACATACCAAATTTCATCAAAATCGGTCAATGCTAAGTGGCAAAAGTGCCGCGGACGGCGAACGGACGGCCAAATTTTTATTCGTTTTTTGGATTCTACGTACCTTGAAACGTAAACCATCAAATTTTGAGGGGGTGTTAAAAAATTTTTTTTCTTGGTCGATTCCAAAGGTTTATTATTGAAAATAATAAATCAAAAGCGTTATAAATTGTATTTTTGACATTTTTTGTCACATTTTGACATTTTATGTCTTTATTTCCCAAGTGACAACAAAACAAGCGACGTCGTTTACAACATCCATTAATAACAATAATAAATATAAAATGACGACATAAATACGAAAAAAATTCGTGATAAAGCGAGAGCTTTCAGTGAACAGTTTCTGTCCGTTGAAAACTAAAGAAGTTTCATTTCCCCAGAAACAGCTTGGTTGCTCGTGAAAATCACCAGAAATAAACTATAACGCTTTTTTATAACGCTTTCCTACCCCAAGTGCCAAAGTAAAGACATAAAATGTCAAAAGCAGGTAGTGTAAAAGTACGTTTTGTTGACATATAATCAACCACCAAGCCCTACCAGCTCTTTTGATTGGAAGGAGCTGCCATGAATTAGTATCCTCAGGTGTGGAACACTAGCTTTCTAGTAATTATTTTGTCAACAATAAATAGGACATCAATACAATATAACCGTAACGTGACAGTGCAGTGTGCTTAGCAGGCTAATTATCTATACAGACAAATGGATAGGGGAGAATGGCAGCCACCTATCTTTGTGACGTTCCCTCTTCTGGAAAAAAATGAGATATCGATTTGATTTTTTCATGCTTGTTTCCCAAATTTAATGCACTTTCAGAATTCAACAAAGTTTTTTTTTAAAGCTATTATCAAGTTACAATGATGTGGCGATCCAAAACCCAAAAATTAGGTGTAGCTGGCATTCCCCAACACATCGGGTCATCCCGTCCACGTTGTTGGGGAATGCCAGCCATTTCCGGGAGTGCCCAAGATCTTCGAATGGAAGCAGATTTCAGGAATGGAAGCAACGAAGAAGTATAGAATACAAGAGAATTATAGAGTCAAACGAGTTTATTAATCTCAAGTAGTAACACAAAATAAAATTTCACCAATAAAAACAATTTCTTAACCCTAATAGGGTGTGCGCCTGGGTAGGTAAAACTGTTTATTGTTATTTTTAATCTAAGGGAGACCTCATTCTGAGAATTTTGGTACCAACCGCGACCTTCTAGCGTGTGTAAATCTTTCCCTATGAATTTTTAGTTTCGACCGTTTATGACGTCACAGTGGGCTGGGGGGTCCTGCCCAGGCGAGAGGGGCGAGTGACGTCATAAACGGTCGAAACTTTGAATAATCATAGAAACAGATCTACTCACTCTAGAAGGTCGCGGTTGGTGCCAAAATTCTCAGAATGTAGTCTACTTTCGATTAAAAATCTAAACAAAAATCAAGGTGCACCCCCCATTGCACCAAGGTGTCACCGAGAACATCTTAGGAATTTCACAGGTGTCCTAAAGTGTCACCAGATTTACTCGATTTGAATTGCAAATTTGCAATTTAAGAATTAGAAGTAAAAAGAGATTTCATAGAAAAAAATTTGGAAAAATTGTTCATCGATTTCTGAGAATATTTTTTTCATAATTCTACTTTGAAACTTCCAATAGCCCAGAAAAATTAAAAAAAAATAAAAATAATAAGTGAATGAATTACTTAATAAAAAAGTAAAATAGCTATTTTTAATGAATAAACCTTCTCAAACTTAAGGCTTTAATCGAATAAAGAACTTGACATGTTGAAATGAGAATAATATAGCAATCGGAATAAAAAAACGGGGAGTGAAGTAAACACATGGTATTCAAGTCCCTAATATGATTATATTATATGATAATGACATGATTATAATATATTATATTATCGAGTCCCCAATATATGATTATAAATATCATCACACAATTTAACTTTGGTTACTTCAATGACACTTAGGGACACCTGTGGAGATCTATAGGTTTTTTTGGTCACACTAGTGTTACTATGGTCCAATTAGGGTTAAACGACATTTTTACAATTATTGTTCAGATTTAGAAGTAGGTTTTTCACTATGACATGAGATTGACAAGACATCCATCCTTGGCACGAAGAATTGCGATAAATAGTGTTGATTGGTAACTCATCAAAATTTTGTCTGTTGACTATGGCTGGGGTTACCCCAAACGTGTGGCTGGCATTACCCCACTGTTCACTTTTTTCAAAATAAAAACAATAGCCGAACCACCCCAACATCCTCAAAAAATTGACTTTTTCAACGACCAAGTTGTAGCATAGGTAGCAATAGTTACTGTAGTTGATGATATATTGCAATGAAGTTGAAACATAATTTTAAAAACCACCTACCTTGATTAATGAAGGCTGAGTGGAAAATGAAATTCAGATTCAAATTCTTCTCACGAATAAACCAACTGCAGATGTGACCTCAGGGCAATATTATATTGCTTATAATAAGCTTATTCAGATAGTTCACTACACTCTCAGGAAAGACCATGATGATCAGCTTCTCGCTCAGCTGCGCCATTTTTTCAAAACCTCCTAGGCCGACATTACCCAATGGCTGCCATTCCCCCATTCTCCCCTACACCATCATTTTCCTCGTTTTTTCCCCCTCTTCATAGTTTTCGTCATCCAAAGTTAAGGCGTCTGTGGCAAGTTAACCATATGGAGACACTGTCATTTTAGCCAAGCAATTGCAATCACTTTGAGCTCACGGCCAGAAAAATTACCTGTCGGCCAAGGCACAGTCACGTCACGGATATGATGAGTCGTGAAAAAAAATCTGACGTAATCTTGACAGGCTTTCGATAAAAAGTTAGAAAAATCCCACCCAATCCATCAGATGCTGCAGAACAGGAGGGCGCTATAATACTAGTGTTGGGCGCTAAGAAACAAAGATGTGCTAGAAAGTTGTGTCTAATTTCACCATTTAGTGATGACCTCGTACAAAACACCAGTTTAGCCTCGTTTGAGTATTCATTTGTTCTTATTTCTCTCTTATATTGATCCTCTACAATGTGGACTTTTTGCGCCTAAACATACAAACTTGAAGATGTTGAAAACAACTATTTTGCCATAAAATAGGTGATTAATCGATGTGTTTTGTGGCTCGGGTAGGGAGACGAGAATCTGATGTACGTGGAAGAGGGTTGGAAGACCTCTGGTGGAGGTAGGACTCCGACTCACGAAGCTCTGCCGACCCAGAACGGCTCCGGGCCAATAGCAAGGTACGTAAATACTGAAAATCAATGTGTAGATTCTCTTCTCTATAATTATGTAGTTGTTTCTTTACCAAATAAGTAGGAACTAATCCACATTTCAGGTACTTAAATGACGAGTCTCAGGGATGAAAAGATACCGGAATTTCGAGTGTGTTCAACAATTTTCGATTCCTATTGAAAACTTTGATGAGTAGTTAAGCAGATAGGCAAACCTATTTACACTGTAGGTTGTACATATGGGAAAAACATAGTTAATTACACTTAGTGAATGTACTACACGATACACGAAAATGACAGCGTAAGAAACTCAGAGGATCAAAGCAAATCTCCGCTCTCATATGTGAAACATACGGCGCTGGTGTATACCCAGCCCGCAAGACTGACAGGTCGTGCAGTTGTAGTATAACTGCCTCCCACAAATCCCTGCTCCTTCTGTAACCTTTTGAAAAACGCTGCAAATTATTATAGCTATCTACTACCTACCTACAACACAATTACCTTCTCACCTTCACATTCAAATTTATTTGGAAGAAATAAACGCTTCACAATCGTTTAGAAAAAACGCTGCAAATTATTAAACAATGGTTTATTATTTTTTATTTTTCTATATAGATCACTCGTCTGCAAAGGCACCAACCATCCAACATGAAGAAAAACATCGATCGCATTTCGGTCAGCTTTAATTTGAACGGAGATTAGGCCTCTTTTGCGATTCGCACTCGTGTTTCTGATTTATCGTACGTCCAAACTTTAAATTCTCGTAGTGAACGAACGGTTTGTCCTACAGAGCTCCGGGTGGTCTCAAAAAATTCTAAAAATTCTATAAAATCTTTAATTGAAGGAAAAACAATACCTTAATATCGAAATTTTTTGAGTTAGGGCGTTTTCAAAATTTCAAAATTGATTTTGGAACCCTTAGAAGTGACTTACATCAACCAAAATCTTCGGGGCACAACTAGACCCCAAATGGAGCCTACATACCAAATTTCATCAAAATCGGTCAATGCTAAGTGGCAAAAGTGCCGCGTACGGCGGACGAACGGTCAAATTTTGGTTTATTATTTTCAATAATGAACCTTTGGAATCGACCAAGAAAAAAAAAATTTTAACACCCCCTCAAAATTTGATGGTTTACGTTTCAAGGTACGTAGAATCCAAAAATCGAATAAAAATTTGGCCGTCCGTCCGCCGTCCGCCGTACGCCGTCCGCCGTACGCGGCACTTTTGCCACTTAGCATTGACCGATTTTGATGAAATTTGGTTTGTAGGCTCCATTTGGGGTCTAGTTGTGCCCCGAAGCTTTTGGTTGATGTAGGTCACTTCTAAGGGTTCCAAAATCAATTTTGAAATTTTGAAAACGCCCTAACTCAAAAAATTTCGATATAAAGGTATTGTTTTTCCTTCAATTTAAGATTCTATAGAATTTTTAGAATTTTTTGAGACCACGCCGTGCTCTGTAGGACAAACCGTTCGCTCCCTACGAAAATTTAAGGGTTCATATTGAAATATAAATATATATATAAATCAAAACACGAGTGTGAATCGCAAAAGAGGCCTAATCTCCGTTCAAATTAGAGCTGACCGAAATGCAATCGATGGTTGGTGATTTTTATTATTATTTTTTTTTTTGGATTTTTTTTTTGGATTTTTTTTTTGATTTTTTTTTTTGATTTTTTTTTTTTTTCTTTTTCTCTTCATATTGGATGGTTGGTGATTTTGAGGACGAGTGATCTATATAGAAAAATAATAAACCATTGTGTAATAATTTGCAGCGTTTTTGGATTCCACGTACCTTGAAACGTAAACCATCAAATTTTGAGGGGGTGTTGAAATTTTGCCTCCGAGTCTACCAAGGTAGCGGAAGCTTTGTTTTCACTTTTCAAGGACGAAAAAAAAAGTTCTCCAAAATCAAAATTTCCACTCGCGTTTTGCTTTTTAGACCTTTCTGAACAATTTTGGTTCAGTGTCTGTGTGTCTGTCTGTCTGTGTGTCTGTCATGAATTCCTTGTAACGCGCATAACTATACGAAGTTATCGTCTGATTTCAATGAAATTTTCAGGGATTGTGCGGGTTGGTGTGTAGACGGTCCCCTATGAAAATCATCATCCTCGGACTGATAGAAGCGACTGCGCATGCGCAAACGTGAATTCCTTGTGACGGCCACAACTTCTACATTTACCATCCGATTTCGATGATATTTTCAGGAATTATGCGAGTTTGAGTAGAGATGGCACCCTTTGGAAATCACAGGCTCCAAAATGAAAGTATTTTGTTCACATGCGCGAACATGAAATCCTCGTTACAGCAATAACTTCTACATTTCTCATTCGATTTAGTAGACATTTTCAAGAATTATCCGAGTTTGCGTGGAAATGGTCCTCTATGAAAATCATGGCCTCCAAAATGAAAGTATTTTTTGCGCATGCGCGAACGTGAAATCCCAGTAACAGCCATATTGCTTCCGAGCCTACCAAGGTAGCGGAAGCTTTGTTTTCACTTTTCAAGGACGAAAAAAAAAAGTTCTCCAAAATCAAAATTTTCACTCGCGTTTTGCGTTTTAGACCTTTCTGAACAATTTTGGTTCCTTGTCTGTCTGTCTGTCTGTCCGTCATGAAATCCTTGTAACGCGCATAACTAGACGAAGTTATTGTCCGATTTCTATTAAATTCTCAGGAATTGTGCGGGTTGGTGTGTAGGCGGTCCCCTATGAAAATCATCGAATTTGGACTGATAGTAGCCACTGCGCATGCGCAAACGTGAATTTCCTTGTAACGGCCATAACTTCCACATATTCTACTCGATTTTGATGAAATTTTCAGGGATTAAGCGGATTAGGATGTAGATGGTCCCCAATGAAAATCAAGGCCTTAAAATTTACAGAAGCCTCTGCGCATGCGCATACGTAAAATCCTTGTAACAGCCATAACATTGACATTTTTCATCCGAATTTGATGAATTGTTCTAGGATTGTCCAGATTAGCGCGTAGATGGTCCCCTATGAGGGAAGTGAAAGGTACTTACTTAGAGATTGTTGTTCTGAGGTTAACTACTATGCATCGGAATTACTATATAATCGGGTTATGGATACGAGGAAGCTATGTGCCACACCCACTTGGCAGACTTTAAATTTTGGTTTATTGTTATTTTAGGAATTTAATTACCTATTGTTGTTGATTTTATTGTGTCTCAGATTCTCGCCGAGCTCGCCGCTTCCCTCGAGCTCCTCGAGTGACTGAGAATGAAGCGGACGGGGGCGGCTGAGAGCAGTCGCGTCGGCCCCGAAGCTCCTCCTCCACGTCGGAACGTCCACAGACTGCTGGGACGACGACGCCCTGTCGCCCGCCGTCCCGCCGCTGCCCCGCGGAGTCCTGAGCCGGGGAACCGGCGACGTCCGCTCCCTCGGGGAGCTCCACCTCCGCGGCACTCACTTCCTCCCGGCGGCGGTCCACGAGGAGCTGCCCAGACGCGACCACAGCTGCAGCAACCACAGCTGCAACTCCAACAGCCGCACCCCGAAGCTCAGAGGCTCTCCCAGGATGGGCCCTGGCCCCATCGCTCGGTTCTCCCTCCGCTCGTCTCTCCCCTCGACGTCTTCCAGCGACTGACACAAGACAGCCCCCAACGGCCTCACGTTGATCGACTGACGAGATCATTGATGTCCAAAGTCCCCAAAGACCTCAATACACCCAACATTTCATTTCAAAAAGTAATAATTTTAATACTAAACATTGATTTCTAATCAGTCGAACTATAAATAACTGGTAAGGAGAAAAAAACACGTTATGACTAATGAGTGAACACCTTCACACTTTCTTTACCACCAACCTTTTCCGGACAAAAACGAGCAAAGAAGTACAGGTATCCACTTTCTAGTTATTTAACTTGAGTCATTATTTTAAAAAATGCAAGAAACATGGAACATGCTTTAGTCGTGTTTTATTTGTTTGCTGTTTCCTCACTTTGTAGTTGTTTAACTTGAGTCGTTATATGAGAAAACGCTGCAAATGATTAGACAATGGTTTATTATTGTTATATAGATCACTCGTCTGCAAAGCCACCAACCATCCAACATGAAGAAAAACATCGATCGCATTTCGGTCAGCTAACATTTGAACGGAGATTAGGCCTCTCTTGCGATTCACACTCGTGTTTCTGATTTATCGTAATTCCAACCCTTAAATTATCGTAGGGAACGAACGGTTTGTCCTACAGGGCTCCGCGTGGTCTCAAAAAATTCTATGGAATCTTAAATTGAAGGAAAAATAGTACCTTTATATCTAAATTTTTTGAGTTAGGGCGTTTTCAAAATTTCAAAATTCATTTTTGAACCCTTAGAATTGACCTACATTAACCAAAATCTTCGAGGCACTCAATCGGTCAATGCTAAATGAAGAAAGTGCCGCGTACGTTTTATTCGAACTTTACTCAACCCATCACTAAAAAATACCAGTGCTCGAAAAACTATCGGTTTTTGGAAAGTTGTCGGAAAACCTGGTAACTTCAAAAATCCAGGCTAACTTGAAAGGTACAAGAAATGAAAATGCCTCACTTCCTTACTAGTATTTGAATTTTGGTTACAAAATTATACTCCTATCAACCAACACCGCTCTTAGGATCGCACATCCCTCATAATTAGGCTGGGTACACACTTTCAGGATTTCCGGAGAGGAATTCCTTGAGGAAATCCTCTGAGGTTTGCTGGAGCCGGATGGAGCCTCCACACCACCCTTAAAGTCTGTGAGGAAAACTGCTCACTCGTCCGGAGATGTCTCTGATTTTTTGGACGAATCTACTTTTTGACATTTTCATGTCTTTGCTTTGGCACATGAACTGAAAAATCGTCACGAAAACTTTGATGTTGTGTTGTCAACAAACTTGTGGTGTAGTGGTTGACATGAAAATGTCCCATTGTGTTGCAGACTCGTATGCAAGCATTTAATTTGATCACGATCACGGTTTCCTAGATGTTCCAAATGTAGGCAATATGTTCAAATATAGATTTTTTTTAAACAAAACTATTTTCAATAATGTCTCATAGCCTGCATTCATCAACACAACGTACCTTTATTGCTTCCTTTTACTAAGCTTTTGGGGCTTGGGGCTGAACTCAAACCTCACGAGGAGGAGAAATATTTGCTAATGGCACAGGCATGAGGGGCACAATCTATCTTGTCTCCCAACCATGATGTCCGAGGTCAGATATCGGACCTTAGAACCAATGCCAGATGGATACCTAAGGCTGCCAAGTGGTAAAATTATGAACTGATCAATTGACCATTCTTTTCTTTTCTTTCCTAATGGCACTTCGTATATTATTAAGTCTTTTCACCACTGCATCCCTGGTTGCATCAGGTTCAATTTCTCTCAACTTCGACACCAACTTTGCATAGGCAGCCTCCCTATTATTCCAGTCGTGATAGTAGGTATCTGTTTTTCACCTGCCAAAGACAAGGCTCACTCCTGTATATCTCAATGAATTCCTCCAGCACAACGTCCTTTGCTGATTTATTCTTCGACATAACAAATCAACAAATTCAACAGGAGCAAAGAAAAATGAGACCAAAGAAAAAAATGGAACAATAATATCAGAACGATGAGGCGTGAACAACTGAGCCTTGAGGCCAGCCGGGCTACCCCCTCCACACGTGGGGGAAGGGGTTCACTTCCGGCGGACTGCTCAGGCGGCCTTTCGAAAATTTGGAAAGGTCTGGCGGCCTGCGCAGTCCGCCTCAACTGAAGTAAAAGCCTCATCCACACGCTCTGGCTGGCCGGAGAGGGCGGTCTGAACGGGAAATCCTCTCCGGAAATCCTCAACTTGTGCACCCAGCCTTAGAAATTACTAGCGCCTTCCTGATCTGCTATTTTCACTGAAGGATTGGTTGGGGTGTGTTTTTTTCTGCCTAGCTGCGATTGTACCGAGCAACCAGGTCGATGATTGATACAAAAGTAGTAGCAATGTATGATTTTTTGTGATTTTTTATTTTTTTTATTTGCGACAACCTGACAACGACGAAAACGAGCGACCATTTTATTCACAACAACAACAGATAACCGCAAGTTAGCTGTAGTGTTCCGGACTTGCACTTCTTGGCTCATTTTTATCCAAAGAAGAGCTGAAAAGGCGAATATGCAGATACCAAAGAAGATCCCAATTCAGTTCACAACAGTATATTATTGAAGCTACTATTGAAGCTGACATTGACTTTTCTCTAGATTTTCAATGGGTGTGTTCTGTTAGACCTATCTACAGGCTGGTCATGTCATATATCCATGCTTACATAGAATTTATACATGATGTATTGAGGTCTTTGTTTATGCCAAGACAATCCTTCTATCCAGGGTCCACTGGGGTAAATCCTCCTTATTGTAAGACATCTTTCACAACTAATCTTCTCGTTGCTTTGCAAATAACCAGTTTATTTTGGTGCCTTTGCAATACATATAATGTAATATTGTAATAGTTGGTATCACGGACAGTTACAGACATACGTAATAATTACGAAAAAACACTGGAACTTCATTCACAGGTATGAATAAACCTACTTCTCATTCTCTGGTTGGGTTTGCTTCGGTTTACTACAAAGTTTACTACAAAGTTTGTCGGAGTCTATCGATATTTGTCTATTTTATTGGCGACACGTATGTTCCGGTACTCCTGAGCTCAAGCTCAGTTGGCACCTTGTCCTATTAGTTACCTCACGTCGTCAAAATTGATGGGAGATGCTGTCAAGACGTGTTTGTGCGTGTGATGCTGCTGGATTCACTCGATCCACATTAAACTGATTTATTAAAATGTCAATTATTCATGTAAATTAGGACACAATGGACTATTATTACCTAATGCTCATGTTGAGGAAACGACGATACACTCTCTAGATATCAGATACCAAACGACTCTTACATTTTCAAGCTCTCAGGATGTAAATTTCAGCTATAGTCGATGTGAAAATCTGGGAAACCCTAAAAAACTTTCATTTTTCTCCTCTAACACACTATGCGTCAGTTTTTAAAAATTTTTTACAGCTGTATGTTTTTGAAAATTGCTGATTATCTCATCGAGTTTGAGGTAATCTTGGATCTTTTACGTGTTCAAAGAGTAGTTCAAAAAGTAAGAAGTGGAAATGTAACAGCTATCTAAAACATGTTACACAGGGCGTATGAGATAAGAAAGACTATGTTCATAATTACCCAAAGATTAAGTTGCCAAAAGATCATAGTTTAAACGAAAATCATCTAGTTTCTGAAATAAGTACTAAAATACTTATCAAATACTGAACAAATCAGGGGGTAGAGAACCAATTTTTATTGAACCATAAACTCAATGTTGACTAATCAAAAATATGTCAAACTAACAGAAATTTTCTCAAGCTGTTATTGGTTTTTCACACTTCTTCTTTCGATTTTATTGCTGTTTGAGATAGTAGAATGGCCTTCACCTGGCTTTTAGTCCTCAGTGAATTCGTTCCTCTCCACAAGAACTAATTCAGTTTTGTTGCTATCCACACTTTTCATTCCACTAACTGTAAGCTCGTCATTTGTGACTTCATCCACTCGACAAACACAGACCAAGTGAGTTATGCTTTCTTGGTCCTTCAGTTTGGTCAACAAGGATGGAAAATCTAGGAATCTTCCTATTGCGCCAACTACGAGGGATATTATCCAGAAAACAAGGTGACATTCTCTGGGAGGGTGCAGGAATCGTTTTGTCAGGATTGACATACCTTGACATAGGAGATTTCCTAACGGTCAAAATAAGACCAGGCTTGGGTCAGTCCGATGCAGCAGCCGTTTCCATCTACCTATTGAGTTCCTATTTGCTCCACCTACTGCCAATATGAGATTTAGTCAGTTATCAAGTTCTTCAGAGATCGATCTCCAGTCTTTCCAACTAAACTCGGGCTCTACTACTTAGTCAGAATGCAGTCAGTCACCAAGTTCCTCACCATTTTGTGGAGATCGATCTCCAGACTTTCCGACGGAACTCGGGCTCCCTGCTACTGAGCCAGGATGCAGTCAGTCACCAAGTTCCTCACCATTTTGTGGAGATCGATCTCCCGACTTTCTGACGAAACTCGGGCTCTCTGCTACTGAGCCAGGATGCTGTCAGTCACCAAGTTCCTCACCATTTTGTGGAGATCGATCTCCAGACTTTCCGACGAAACTCGGGCTCTCTGCCACTGAGCCAGGATTCAGTCAGCCACCAAGTTCCTCACCATTTTGCGGAGATCGATCTCCAGACTTTCCGACGAAATTCGGGCTCTCTGCTACTGAGTCAGGATGCAGTCAGTCACCAAGTTCCTCGCCATTTTGTGGAGATCGGTCTCCAGACTTTCCGACCAAACTCGGGCTCTCTACTACTGAGCCAGGATGCAGTCAGCCACCAAGTTCCTCCCCATTTTGTAGAGATCGATCTCCAGACTTTCCGACAGAACTCGGGCTCTCTGCTACTGAGCCAGGATGCAGTCGGTCACCAAGTTCCCCACCATTTGGGGAGATCGATCTCCAGACTTTCCGACGAAACTCGGTCTCCCTGCTACTGAGCCAGGATGCAGTCGGTCACCAAGTTCCCCACCATTTTGTGGAGATTGATCTCCAGACTTTCCGACGAAACTTGGGCTCCCTGCTACTGAGCCAGGATGCAGTCAGTCACCAAGTTCCTCACCATTTTGTGGAGATCGATCTCCAGACTTTCCGACCTAACTCGGGCTCTCTGCTACTGAGCCAGGATGCAGTCGGTCACCAAGTTCCCCACCATTTTGTGGAGATCGATCTCCAGACTTTCCGACGAAACTCGGGCTCCCTGCTACTGAGCCAGGATGCAGTCGGTCACCAAGTTCCCCACCATTTTGTGGAGATCGATCTCCACACTTTCCGACGAAACTCGGGCTCTCTGCTACTGAGCCAGGATGCAGTCGGTCACCAAGTTCCCCACCATTTTGTGGAGATCGATCTCCAGACTTTCCGACGAAACTCGGGCTCCCTGCTACTGAGCCAGGATGCAGTCAGTCACCAAGTTCCCCACCATTTTGTGGAGATCGATCTCCACACTTTCCGACGAAACTCGGGCTCTCTGCTACTGAGCCAGGATGCAGTCAGTCACCAAGTTCCTCACCATTTTGTGGAGATCGATCTCCACACTTTCCGACGAAACTCGGGCTCCCTGCTACTGAGCCAGGATGCAGTCAGTCACCAAGTTCCTCACCATTTTGTGGAGATCGGTCTCCAGACTTTCCGACCTAACTCGGGCTCTCTGCTACTGAGCCAGGATGCAGTCGGTCACCAAGTTCCTCACCATTTTGTGGAGATCGGTCTCCAGACTTTCCGACCTAACTCGGGCTCTCTGCTACTGAGCCAGGATGCATTCAGTCACCATGTTCCTCACCATTTTGTCATTAAAAAACTAACTTTCCTCGACTGGAGATCGATCTCCCGACTTTCCGACCAAACTCGGAAAGTCTCTCTACTACTCAGCCAAGGGAGTAACCTGGACAGAAATACGAAGAGGTAGCTGATCAATTCGCTTCACGAATCTACCTCCAAAACCCATTGTTACCTAATGAAAACTTATGACCTGAGGTAACTCAGCATCTACCACGTGCAATAGACCTCGTTCGTCTAGTTTTACCTCAATATTGATCATCTAACCATCTGTCTGTTCCTAATTTAATGTCTAAAAATACATGTAACATGAAATAACTATCAGAAACGCGTCGAGGCCAACTTCTTTTTAAAGAACTGCTGAAACTATAAAACTAAGTTTCACTAATGAGAGAATTTGAAGTTTGTGAAAGGTGTAACAAAATTTTACCAACCTGTGACGATTTAAAAACAACAGTTACAGTTCACCAATTCAGTATTATATAGGTATTATAATAATGTGAAATTCTATCGTATTAATATAATTATTATTATACTTGAACGCCAAACATGTTCAACAGGTAGGTTTACTTTAAGATTAGTATAATATACATATTTTAACAACGAAATTGTAAATACACCGCCATATTACCAAGGTAACTCCTAGGTACTACCTACTACTCTCACTTCTGTGGAAGTGACTCTTAACATACACAAGTATCATGTAAAAGAATCGAACTACAACTTTTCATTTTTTCTTGAAAAATAACTATTATGGATTAATTAAGTATATATATAGAGATGGTGTCATCTAAGTGCCAAGAAGATACAATTTTCCAACTAGTATTACGATATCAACTTATTTATGTTAGGTAGCGCAAATTTAACCTCTTCCAAAGTGTAAATAAATAAGATGACTGATTTATCAAAATACGTTAACTCTATTGGCATATTGGGTTGGAATGAGCAGATCCACTCGTATTGGCGGTGACAACATCGTACCGATTTTGATTATCTTTCTTCACAAAAATGAAGAGTTTTTTTTAACGGGCTTTTATCCAGTTTTTACACTTTTTTACGGATTTTGAATCTTGGGGATAAGTCCTGATGAAAGAAAACAATCACAGACGGAGTGAGGAGTGTGGAGTGAGGCGGCCGGCCGCCTGAATATCGGACTTTGATTAATAAGTACTCAAACCCACGAGAAGGTTGGAGGTCTGCGTCCACGTCGAACGTGTATGGTCGATATCAGTCCACACGAACTGTCCAAGCGAACTGTCTGGCTTGCCGGTACGTGTGTGGCTAGCTTTACGCGAACACTGGAAAAGCATGACCACCAGTGGTACCTACAAATACTTGACCAAGCCTCTGGAGCTGGAGAGGACATTGAATCATCCAAAAACCAAAAACTCCAAAGTTTCTGGGTGAGGGGAGGAAATAGAGCGGAGTATCCTTGGTTTAGGAGATTTATTTCGGTACCAAGCATGCTTTCGCCATATCGGCATCGTCAGGACACTGTAGAAGACAGGTAAATGGTTGAAGTGCATATAGATACATAGGTTCGTACGAATTGGTATAGAAGAGTTTAAGTAAGTACCTGTCTAAGTCTAACTAGCTACAACAGCGTTTAAACTCTTCTATACCAATTAATATGAACCTATGTATCTGTTGTGGATCCAAAGACACTCGAATAAAAGTTCAATTGAAGAGCGCGGCCGAAAAGGGGAACATGTTCATTTACGGAATTTCACAAGAGAGCCAAAAAACAGATCCTGAATCACGTGGTCACGAATTGGCAAGCTAAATGTAACATGTACCTACTCCTTTTCCACCAGATTCAGGTGTGATAGATATCATGTTGCCACTGTTCTAAAAGCACCATATAGCATACCTACCAAAATTTACGCATATTTTGAGATTGATGAATAACGTCACACCATGTTCTCACAAATATATTAATATAACGAAGCTTTCTATTTGAGGAAGTTATCTTTCTATTCCCTATCTGAAGGATGTTCCCTGAAATTCATGCTTCGCCGAACAATGAGTTTTTATTTTGTAGGAATATAAAAAACAACAAAAATAAGAAAAAATAGGTTTTAAAATATGAAATGTTGTATTTTCAATATTTTTTATAAAATATTTGGTGTAAATATTATTCTACTTTGTAGACTGTAGAGAAACTTTACTTTAACTACACCAATCGGTAAAGATCCTACCGTTTCGCAGGTTCTTCCTGGAGGTGTCCTTCCAGTCGGAAAAGTTTATTTTTCGAGTACGCGATTTGTTTAGTCTATCCACGTCATTGGTCGTCAAAATAACACCGGCCATTCTCAAATAAAAGGCGAAAATAAACTAACAGGTGTAAAAATGAACGAAACGACTGAAAACGTTCACTAGAATCACGAGAAGAAAACGACTACTCATCAGGTGAGCAACTTAGCAAGGGACATGTATCCCTTTTCGTCTAGTGGAGGCATCACATTTTTTCGCTTGTTCTCATCGCAAAAAAACAGATATGAAATTGAAATTACCTTGCATTTATCAAGGCTTTTGCTTTAGTTTTAGAAAAAACTTCAAGCTTCAATTTTATGCAAACATTTTTTTTTTTTTTGAAAAAGTGACTTGAAGAAAGTGAGACCCCTTTTCGGCCCACCTCTTCAATTCACCTTGTGAATGCGTTCAAGATCTTCTCCCATTTCCCATAGTTTCAATATTGCACTCCCTCGGTCAATTTTAATTCCTAACATATATGGCGACGAGTTTTACCTACAATTAGTGCAGTAGCACGTTCGGTAACTTACAAAAAGTGCTCTGGATCCAGGGAATTTCTACCAGTTTCTGACACCATGACTGTGCCACACCAGCTGCCACCACCGACTCAATTTGAAGTCGGTAAGGGATCGTGGAAACTTTTTTTAAAGCGTGTGGAAAATATCTTTATTACCTACGCAACGCGCATTTTATACTTCAAAAGAAGCAAAAAACGAAAGCGTGATGGAATTTTCCGCGCGAATTCCGACGCTGGCAACCACTTGCGGATTTGGAGCTGAGTTGAACGTAGTTCTATGCGACATATTTTTTATTATGGGTCTTTCAAATAAGAAAATCGAAAATTGTCTTTTCGAAGAAGATGCCTGCTGTTCATCCTTCGATTTACCAAAAGCAATACAAATTGCTGCATCAAAAGAAGCTGTTGGAAAACAGGTGGAGCAAAACGGAATGGTGAAGGTGAAATCAGAATCAGGAGTCGGTGAACTACTAAACAAAGTAAGTTCAAACCAGACAAGAACTCTAAATCACAATTAAAGAAAACCTCGACCCCTTCAACAAACAGTAAACCCAAGTGCGAACATTGTGGATGGCGATCACATAGTTCCAGTGAATGTCGGTTCTGAAATGCCTCTTGTTATCGATGTCATGCAGCACATAATTAGCTTCGATTTGCCTATCAAAATCAACTTCTGGCAAGTCAAATAATCAATATTTTTTTACATCTGATCAAAAGAAAGAGGTAGAAGTGTCTTCGAGTGATTCCTTGTACTGCTTACCTACCATGAACTCCGATGAACTGCCTAATACCCTACCAAATTTCTGTTGAGATAAATGACAGACCTTACGTTTTTGAAATTGATACAGGTTCCATGAATAATGTGTTTTCTCATGAATATTATCACGAACACTTTATTAGATATCAACTATTACCCAACGACATCCAGTTACATTGGGCACAAGATACATCCATCCGTCAACTGATTGGGAATGGGGTCCTCAGAAACAAATTCCTCTTTTGCCGAGCTTTTGGTGAATTTATCGCCTTCCAATGATAATTGATAACAATAAAAACTTCAGTTTACAGGGAGTTGTTATGGTTATCTATAATCATTGTTATGTAATTAACTCTATTTTCCTTTAACTTGGAAGAAGAAGAAGAAGAACTCTATTTTCCTAAAGGTGCCCCTACACTATCAAGCGGCTTGATCAAATGCCTGAACCTCTGATTGATGGAAGCGTGCTTCAATCAACCCTTCAATCTTTTGATCAAAACTCTCACGTCAGTCGAAGCATAGAAGTGGAACAGTGTCTGTTGCGATCATGCTTTCGCTTTTTCGATTTACAATGGTGTCAAATTCAGATTTGGGCTTCCTAAACGCTACATTGGTTGCCGTGAAGCGGAAAAAGAAGCAAAAGAAATAACAACGGCGGTCTAAGGAGTGGTAGAAACTGAGAAACCGCTTCACTCATGAATACCTCCTAAACTTCCTGAGTGATTCGGAACCAGAAGACTACTGGAACTTTTTGAGATTGAATACACTTTTGATTATGTACTGGGTTCACTCTGCCCTGACATTGAGAAGAAGGATACAAAGATGCGTGAAGCGATTCCTGCAAGTCATCTGGCATGGATTTAGAGACCTGAGCGCCATTGCTCCACAGACTCAGCAACACATCAACGCCATGGCTTCCACCGAGTGACTGACGCAATGCTTGACGAATACTGCCCTAGACTATCAAGCCGCTTGATCATCCGCTTGAGTCATTCAGAGTTTCTATCAATCACCGTCAACGCTTGGTTCAAGCGTCAAACGGGCTTCTAAACTATCAATCACGCTTGATACAATCAATTTGGTCAAGCATTTGATCAAGCGGCTTGATAGTGTAGGGGCTCCTTAAGGCTGTTGCTTCCTGGTATTGTTGTAGCTGACATGGATGTTTTTAATTTCCCTTTTTTTTCATTTTACCTTCAATAGTTCCGAAGTTCATTTCCCACAAACTATGGTGGCATCTCTAACTGGTTTGTTGATTGACGCTGATGTGATGCTCACACAGTAATACATCCTTTGAGCCTAAGGAAGACGATAAATTCACCGAGAGCTCGGCAAAAGAGGAGTTTGTTTCTGAAGACCCCATTTCCAATCAGTTGACTGATAATTTATTGTTTGTTAGGTCGATCATCACACTTGCTGACAAGATACATTATATTGGGAAAGTAGTGTTACCCATCAAACACAAATGTTTTGTGGGTGAAATGGAGTTTTATGTGATCTAAGGGGGAGGCCCAGCTCTTATTGGACGTCGTGGTCTGGCTTCATTGAACTATTCTTCGGAACATGCCCTTCAGCACCATTCTACTGAGAATTTCACAGGTACTTCATCGGATATCAAGGGTATTTTGGATATGTTAGGAATTAAAATTGACCGAGGGAGTGCCAAAATTAAAATTATGGGAAACGGGAGAAGACAAAACGAGTGCGCATTCACAAAATGAACTGAACTTTTATTCGAGAGTCCTTGAAGGACTTGCCACAACCTGGGAAGGACAGAAGTTTGATCCACAACAGTATCTATATGCACTTCAACCATGTACCTGTCTTCAACAGTCTCCTGACGATGCGGATAAGGCGAAAGCATGTTTGACACGGCAATAAATCTCCTAAACCGAGGAAACGCCTCTCTATTTCCTCCCCTCACCGTGAAACTCTGAAAAAGTAAGGCACTCTACCATGAACCAAAAATTGTTTTGTTCAAAATGGCTCATATTCATGGCTTATATCTAAATTATATCTAAATTAAAAAGTGTCTCCTTCAAAACTTACGCGGAAATTTCTAAATTTGATCTTACAATCTGTTCCATGAACAAACTATTTGGAAAATTTGAGAACCCTAGACAATTTCCTTTGCCTTGGAATTTATTCTTCTCCATTTCCCAGAAAAAATTCCAAGTGGATATAAGCCTGTTTGGAAGAAAACTCTTCAATATTGTTCACAAATTGTTACATTCAGGACTCGACAAATTTTAATTGGCCTTTTGTTGTTCAACAGTGTGATTACGGGATTCTAAAGCAGTCGAATTTTCCCATAAAATTCACCTTTATTGACCACTGCCAGCCATATTTTTTAAGTAAAGCCTCTTAATGTATTCTAAATATTTGAAACTGTCAGGCTTCGTGATCGCTACGTACTCACGTTCCACCCCAGTATGACCTATAAATAAAAGCGTGCTTTTCGCACCGGCGACTACTTAAAAAAAGGAATTGATTGTAAATAATTATTCAATATTTTTAAATGTCAATTAATAAAATATAAAAATGAGGATACTATTGTCGATAGAGAATACAAGACCTATGATCTGTTAGGTATATAAAACAATCTAAAGAATTATCTTGTCAGAGGTTTACGGTACTAGTTGTTACGTATTAATTATAGTATTATCGTTGTTACTGGTGGTAGCGTACAAACAGCACTGCTCTCTATTCGATCGGACGACTAACCAATAAGGCGACACCAGTCAGTATTACTGACTCAAATATTTCACAAATTGAAAACAATTCAGAATATTCATTGAATGCAGCAAGGCTCTACAGATGGACCGACCGACAAAGTTATTCAAAAAACAAAATGCAAGAAGAATAATAATATTATGTTAGATTTAAATAAACGAATTCGTCAACAGAGTGTTTTATATTCAAAACGAGGTGTATAAAAATATTTAGTTTAAATTTACAAGCTTCACTCTTTTTATTTATAAGGAAGAGTATTGGTAGATTCGAATTTTACAGGGAATAAATCATCATTATGCTCAAAAGATCATCATTGGCGTCAATCTCCATATCAGCGAGTTGATCGACAATATCGGTTGAATTATTAAATTAATCTCGAATACCGTCATCTTCGCGCATTTTCTGCAAAAGAAGGTGATTTAAGGGGGTTCATGAGTCAAAATCGAAAATTTGTCGACTTTTTTGTTTTTATTTTTATGAAATTCTGCAGGTTTTTTCCAGACATTTTGGTATATAAAAATATTAAATTTGAGCAGTGGAAAGCAGAGATATGAGTTTTTAAAGATTGAGTAGCCAAACGCTGTTTCCGGGGGATAGCTGTTTCCCGCTCCAGGTTCATAGTTCTTAAATTTCTGTAACTACCTACTGTTCTTTCGCTGTTCTGATTGATATACTATGTCCTACTCCATGGTTCCAGCACTGGTTCCCATGCCACCAAATAGTACAAAAATAGCATAGCACTAATGAAGAAATCAAGTGAACCAATAGTGTATAACCATTATTCTTATCAGTACTACGTGATATGAAATAACCTTACCTAACTGGTGAAATACTGACTGATAAGAATCACAGATAAGGAATAATCAGACCTCATTTTCAATTCCTTCAATATGAAATAATTACGAACTATCGATCAAATACCTCAAACAACAGTAACCTTTCACAAATCGCGGTTTTTCTCCAAACCGGAAAACCCCTTGTTTTTCGTCACTTAGGTACCTGTTTCTCGGCAGCCAATAGAGCTGTCAACTTGGATTTTTAAAAATATTGTCGAGAGGGGTTTATTACAGTCATTGAACAAGTTCGGAAGGAAAACTCCCAACAGAAACATGGCTAGAATTTAAAAAATCATGAGCATGAAAAATCTGTTTTGCTATACCTATTGTCTCTAGGTAAAATAATATTTGCACAACAGAGTTGAAACTCGCTCAGTGGATATAGAAAGAAGTGAAAAAGAAGTGAAAGAAGTGAAAAAAAATGTCCTCCAAAATCAAAATTTCCACTTGCTTTTTGCGTTTTAGAGCTCCCCGAACAATTTTGGTTCCGTGTCTGTCTGTCTGTCTGTCTGTCGGTCTGTCGGTCTGTCTGTGGTCAATCCTTGTCCCGGGCAAAACTATACTAACCTGTGGTCCGATTTTGATGAAATTTTCAGGGTTTGTGCGGGTTTGGTCCTAGACGGTCCCCTATCAATATCAGCACCTTCGGACCAATTGGAGCGAGTGCGCATGCGCAAACGTGAATTTCCTGGAACCTCGGTTTCTCGGTTTCTAATGAACCGATTTTGCTCAAATTTGGAGGTTAGTTAGGGACTAACTTCTAAGAGACACCCTATAAGTTTCAATCAAATTGGTCAAGCAATAGCCGCTGCGCATGCGCGAACTTTAAATTTATTGTTACAACCAAAACTCCGCAACTATTCAACCAATTTCGATGAAATTTTCAGGGATTGTGTGGGTTAGGTCCTAGACGGTGGACCACTAAATAAAATAAATAAATAAAATTCGATAATTCACTCCATAATGTCTACATACTCCTCCTCAAAAGAATAGTATAACCCATGTTTGTGACATCAGTATTTCATTCATTTTACTTCAATCAATTTCAAGAATAGTCAATATTTTGGTATTCAATAACTCTTTGAATCATAGTTTTTTCGCCAACTGATTCTATACGTCCATGTTACAATGAGTGAGGAAGCTATACTGCCCACCCAACTTGGCAGACTTTTTTTAAGTATGAAGATATCATGAATATATCCAGAGAAACAGGTACATGAAAAAGTGTTAAATTAGAACCGACTCATGAACCCCCTTAAAAAGAGATGCTTTTCAGGCTGGACCTTTGTTCCGGAAATTTTTTGCGAGAGTACCCCAAACAGCTCTTGGTGTCTGACAATTTATAATTTTTTTAGTTCATTAGGCAAAATCATTAGAATCAGTTCAGATCGCGTAGTCAAATCTTTTTTTATCCATTCAGCTTCCAAATTTGGTTCCGCGGGATCGTCATCCGGTTTAAGTGCCAAAACTCGACTTGTAACTCCAAAGTTCACTTTTGGTTAAAATCGTTTCATCCGGCACTTTCCATGTGTTGTAGTTCGAAAAGTATTCATTGCCATAGTGAGGAGATAAGTTTAATTACTTAACTTGGAATTCCTTTGGGAACGAGTTCTAGGGAAGGGAAGAACTTACTTTCACACTCAACAGCAACGCAAAAACATCGCGAAACTTATTTTCGAACACTTCACGCAGCTTAAACTTCTGAGTATTCATAACCTGTTAGATTTAAATAAATGAATTCGTCAACAGAGTGCTTTTTATTCAAAACTAAATGTACAAAATTATTTACCTAGTTCAGATTTACGAACGGGAATGAAAACAGAACTCGCAGAAGGCGGTAATTGATAACGGAAAGTGATCACTGAGAAGGAACACTAAGTATTGTAAGTATCTTCTGAGGGGTCAAATCCTATTCAACACAAAATTTAATTTTTAATTATACACAATTTTTTGCCATATAAAATTGTTAGAAGGGTTGACTACTATTTAAAAAAATAATTTATACCAGTTTCAATGGTAAGGATCACTGAGAAGGAATACCGAGTAGTGTAACTCTCGTGAAGGGTCAAATCCGATTCAACAGAAACTTTAATTTTTAATTATACTTATTAACTTCTTCTTCATTAAATAAAAAATTGTTAGAAGGGTTGACTACTATTGAAAAAATAATAATTTACGCCAGTTTCAATGATGAGGATCACTGAGAAGGAATACGGAGTAGTGAAAGTATCTTGTGAGGGGTCAAATGCTATTCAACACAAAATTTACTTTTTAACTATACACATTTCTTTGCCATATAAAATTGTTAGAAGGGTTGACTTCTATTTAAACAAATACTTTATGCTAGTTTCAATGGTAAGGATCACTGAGAAGGAATACCGAGTAGTGTAACTCTCGTGAAGGGTCAAATCCGATTCAACAGAAACTTTAATTTTTAATTGTACCTACACATTTCTTTGTCATTAGAAAAGTGTTAGAAGGAAAATAATTTAAGCCAGTTTTAATCCCTTGATTTTGTGCTGACTTGGCAAACGATTTATTTCTCTCTAGTTGGAAGGATTCTGCCCCATTTCACTTCCAATAACGGGTGGTGAAATGAACTACAACGATTTTGAGATCAACTTTTCTCGTCTCGGAAGGACTTATCTACTTAAAAACAAAGGAGAGTATTTTGTTATTCATCTTTGTGTAAGATCGACCTCTTACATTCTTTAGTACTTCATTTTCACTCTTGTTCAATATCTGGAAAATTATAACAATCGTGTCTCATTCACTACTACACTTTTGAATCATAAATGTGAGACTAACCCGAGACTAGTTTATACAGAACGGTTAACCCGTTGAATTTGGAGCAGTGCTGAATTAAATATTGATGTTAGATATTAAGAAAGAACGTAAAAAATCAAAATGATAACATTTCTTGTTTCGAGCGAACTTTCTAAATTATTTCTAAAGAATCCCATTAATTCAAGGAGATGAGTCGAATATTAATGCAGGGAGATTCTAACAAAGTTCCTCCGTGAATTCACTCTAATTTTCTTTATTGTAACTCGATAAACTCTGTTATTCTTTCTGATAATCACTGACCTTATTGTTGTTATGTTTCTGTATTATCAGCGGGTGAGCCTCCAGGTGCTCTTTGCTGGCGTGTTTCCTGTTCTTGCAATGTGATTTAGTCCGAAATAATAGACGGATTCCGACGATTCTTCTTCTACCAGTTTTTTCAGCGGCAGTAAAGGTACGCACGACGAGGTATTTTGCTGTTTTCACTTTTCAAGGTTAAAAAAAAGTTCACCAAAATCAAAATTTTCACTTTTGTTCTTCGTTTCAGACTTTCCTGAAAAATTTTGCTTTACTGCCTGCCTGTTTGTGTGTCTGTCATACAGGTATGTGGTTCGCAAATTCTTGTCACGGGTAATTTCGATGAAATTTTCAGGGATCATGAGGATTGGCATAGATGGTCCCCTAAGAGGGTAGTGCAAGTACTTAGAGATTGGTGTTTTGAGATTAACTACAATGTATCGGATCTTGTATACAATCGGGTTATGGATACGAGGAAGCTATGTGCCACACTTGATACTCTTATGAGTACCAGAGAATTCTCATTAGGCAACGTTTGTAGGTAAAAATTCCCACTTTTCCTTTTTTATATTCCGCTTAATAACATAAATTTCCGCTGTAATCAGGTCCACTACTTCATACCGGAAACGAAAAGAAAAATTGAAATCTGAGTTCACTCAAAAATTGACGTAACAGCGCTGAAATGTCTGCCCATTCAAAGGGGACCTTCCTGGCGCTTTACACTCCCCTTCTGAAGTAATTTCTCAACTGTGTAATTCTCTGGGGTTTTGCGGGTCAGATATAAGCTACTGAGTAACGGCGCTCTTGATTCACAAAATCGTGCCATGAAATAAGAAGATCACACTGGAGGTCACTCCATCTCACTAAAGCCCCTGTAGTAAGGGTAGGTAATATTAGTTCATCCGTAAGGGGATTCATTAAGATTTCCAGTTATGTTCTTTTACATTCTGTTGATGAATCGAGATGATTAATCACTATCAATCAACGGGGAAATAACAAAATATAATATATTATAAAACTTTACTATGAATGCAGAACGTGAGTGGTCCAGCATATAAGACGTAAGTCAAAAGTGCAAATCGAAGTGGCGTAAAAATGTTAAAATATAGGAGCTGAGGCGGGAAGAGACGAAGCACCCATCAAAATAGCCAACATTGCATAATAAAACAAGTGGGTGTAGCACATAGCTTCCTCGTATCCATAACCCGATTGTATAGATGATCCGACGCATAGTAGTTAACCCTCCTCCCTGAGTCTTATACGACACAGTACCATGATCCTTCCCTGAGTGTAATTTTTGGACGTATTAAAGGGAAAAATGAGTAGGGACACTTTCTCTAAATCACTTAAAGTTTTATTGGTCCTCTAAATCATCAAAATCAGTTCAAACAAAACAACAATCACGAAATATATTGAGACATTTCTCAAGCGAACCTGAGCATACGAGATCTGTTACAATTTACTAGGTATATCACACAGTAAAGTTCAGGCACATAACTTTTATACTAGCATCACATCAGTTCCTTGAAATCATTCATCATTAGGACTTAGATAATTGACAAGATCAGAGAAAATATGAGGAATGTATAAAGCGAACATCTGTAACCATTTAACAACTTGGATTTACACATCAAAATCAGGTACATTAGTTCCTCTCAGACTCAATTCTATAACTAATATAATTCTTGAAATATTATTTGACTTTGAAATTAATTTTTGAAAAATAAAAAAAAAACTCAATAAAATTACAAAACTAGACATATTTTTCCTCCTTGTAGACTCAGACGCTCCAATTCATTCAAAATTTCCTCATCAGTGATGAACCTCGATGGGTTGGCCATTATGCAGCAAACAGGCACATGAAGGAAGCAGAATACTGAAAAAAATGTTTGAGTTACCATGAGTGAAGTCCCCACAAAATATAGAACATGTACCACAAGGCGGTGTCAATAACGACACAGGCACCCTTTGCAGGAAGTCAGGTATAGAAAAAAAGGAGACTGAGCGTGAACTTACCTCGCCAAAAGCTGCAGTACGATTGGTTGGTAGGGTAATTAGTCCCTCAGCCCTCACCTGAAGTGATGCGCGCATGAAAACCTCCACATTAGGTTCAACGTGTTGTATACGACACGGCCTTGTGGGAGGAAGGTTAATCTCAAAACATCAATCTCCAAGTACCTTCCACTACCCTCATAGGGAACCATCTACACGCCAACCCGAACAATCTCTGAATATTGTTGGAAAATTGAGAAGTTATAGCTGTTACAATGATTTAACATTTACGCATGCGCACGAAATACATTCAATTTGGGGGTCATGATTATCATGGGAACCATCCCCACTCCTACTCGCACAATCCTGAAAATTTCATCGAAATCAGATGAGAAATGTAGAAGTTATGGCTGTTGCAAGGATTTCTTGACAGACAGACACGTAACCAAAATTGTTCAAGAAGGTCTGAAACGTAAAATGCGAATCGAAATTTTGATTTTGGAGAGCTTTTTTTTCAACCTTAGTAGACTCGAAAGCAAAATGAGAGCTGTAGTTTGACAGGATTGGAGTGTCATGAGGTGATATTACGGGTTAAAAGCGTGGATTGAGCGTAATGATCAGCTTCCTATAATTTTAAAAATTCAACATGTTATTCAAAAAGGGCTTCAAAGCTCATTTTTTCCAAGATCAGTGAATCACTCCACTTGACTCAACTTATAGAGCTCCAACTCCCCTTGAGAACTTCGTTCATTGAGGGCACATAGTTTTGGTGCTATAGACGTACTTCTATAAAATATTTTTCAACATTTTTTTCTTTCGAGTCTACCAAGGCAGCGGAAGCTTCGTTTTCATTATTTAAGGTTTAAAAAAAATGTTCTCCAAAATCAAAATTTCTGAACAATTTTGGTTCCGTGTCTGTCTTTCTGTGTGCCTGTCTGTCATGAAATCCTTGCCACAGCCATAACTTCTAAATTTCTCACCCGATTTCGATGAAATTTTCAGGGATTGTGCGTGTAGATGGTCCCCAATGAAAATCATCACCCCGGACTGGCAGTGGCCTCTGCGCTTGCGCAAACGAAAAATCCTCGTAACAGCCATAATAATTACACTTTCCATCCGAATTTGATGAAATTTTCTAGGATTGTTCAGATTGACGTGTAGATGGTCCCCTATGAAAATGATCTCCCTCAGACTAATAGTAGTTGCTGCGCATGCGCAAACGTGAATTCTTTGTAACAGCCATAACTTCTAAATTTCCGATTTCGATGAAATTTTCTAGGATTATTCAGATTGACGTGTAGACGGTCCCCTATGAGGGTAGTGGAAGGTACTTAGAGATTGATGTTTTGAGATTAACTACTATGCGTCGGATCTACACAATCGGGTTATGAATACGAGGAAGCTATGTGCCACACCCACTTGGCAGACGTTTGTAAAGCCGTCGGAATCCGTCCCTTACGGTAGATAATCACATTCAGAGCGAAGGAAACGCCCTGGCTCGTCTCGGCTGGAAACCTCCTCATGACTTCCCCAGAATGGACAAGTTGTTATGTTCCAACTTTTGGGCACTATTTACCCCCGACAAAACACTATTTGTGGGTGTAGTAGTAAACGTAATTTGAAAATTGGATGGTTTGAAATTTGGACGTTGATTCATCACACTGCCCAGCTTGTTCCAGCATAATATGAGGTGCTTCCACCGATCAAAGCAAAGCTTGAATCCATAAGAATACGAACCAACCAAATTTCAGCTTTCTACTGTCGCCCATCGATAATGAATATTTTATTGCCTACCTTCCAATCAGTCATTATTCAGTTTCTTGATTTTAGTTCTTTTATCTATTCAATACATTATATTATTTCTTTCTTATTTCCTTCTTTATCATTTTACCTGCTCATTTCATTAATATTGTATGAAACGAAAGTTCCATGTTCTGTGAATTGTATTACCTACTCATAAAAACAAGAACAAAATTCAACCCCATTTTCGACCTACCTTAGATCTGAACCAAATACAATCATCTAGGAAGAAACTGTGTTGTTTTTCCCCAGTGCCAACCGAATACAATGTTTATACTACTAACAAAATATAATTACAAACATACTTCGGGGCATAATCTTGATAAATGTGCAGGTTCAAGAAGTTAGTTTAAGGTAAGCCTAAGATATCTTCAGATACGTAGAAGTGTCTCGAGCCGGCGGTTCGGAGCGCCCTTATGCGCATGCGTGAAGACTTGGCCATTTGTCGTCTGTTTTTCTAATATGATGGGAGGGGTTTGACAAAAAAATTTCAAAAAATACTAAAGAAAGAAGTCCATAACCACAGCATAACATCTGTTTTTGGTTCCTTCCATAGAAGTTCCCTTAGGCCCACTCAGCGACAGCGACACCCCCCCGAGTATTGAATTGAAAATTATATACCTAGTTCTAATAATTGTTTTATAGATAAAATATAATTCGTGGTCTAGTTCGCAATTGAATAACTAATAAATAATACATTTAATTTTCATTTGCTTCTAAATTTACAGTTGTCGTCATTTGAACGGTCGTTTTGATTTTACTGTGTTCTAAGCGTCACTAGCACTAGGGCTGTTAATCGCATCAAAATGAATGTAGGGCTGACCTTCTGTTCACGAGAGGAGATTGGGTTAACACAAGTGAAGCCACTGGGAAAAGTAAGTACAGTCTAGATTGACATATCTAGTGTACTAATTCAACGATGAGAAACGACGCATCCTAGCGAAATATTGGCCATGTATATGGTTGTACGTGGACCATGTACAACGGTTGTGCAATCCTCAATTTAAAGATTGACCAGTTCATTCGAAGCAGAATTTAATGATCTTTCATTATGTGTAGGGTCAATATTTCGCTAGGATGCGTCGTTCAGACGTAAAAAGAGAAAAACTGAAAAAAGTCCGAAGATTTCGTGGTTTTTAACCCACCAAAAGTTTTTCCAAGAGCTTTCGAGGTCGAAAACTTTGTTTTTCCATACTCACACAATACCAAAGGATCCTAGAACAAAATACCTCTTGTTCCATTTTTTGCAAGCTCGAACCCACTTTGGATCCTCTACTTACTGGGCTAAATGGTTCATTATTGAAAATAATAAAACTAAATCCAAACCGTACGTGTACGTCGCCGATAGTCTGAGAAACCCGGGTTCGATTGCAGGCCGTGACATCAATTTTTTTCTAATTTAATAAATTAATTACCTATTTTAAGGTAATTATTAGTAATTACCTATAATTTATTTTATATTTTTTATTGCTCTAATTTCTATTCTATATTCTATATATATTCTATATTCTATATTCTATATTCTAATTTATATTGGTATTTTTGTTGCTCGAAAAGTATCGATATTTTGAAGTATCGATACTATTTGATAGGTACTTTCACAAAAATGGGTGAAAATGTCGTTTATGTTTCTCTTTATCAATGGGAAATCTCTCCATCGCGAGGATAATAATTAATATAGAATGAACATAACAATGAATCTCTCATGTTTTTATTTAAAACTTTTTTTTTTGTATTGCACTTGGTGGTGTCAACATTTTGTCCTTCCTAGATGATGAAGGACAGCAGGTTATCATAGAGAGCTGGAGGTACATCATCTTTGTTTAATTTGTTGAAGTGTTTGGTCTCCCAACAATCTACATAGAGATGGAGGTACTGTCAAGTAGGTGTTGCAATACCTACATAAATGTGAGAGATAAAAAAGTATCGCCTCCGATACAGGAAAAAAAGTATCGATACTACGATATATATCAAGGGAAAAAAGTATCGATATGTATCGATACTTTTTTCAAGAAATATCGATATTTTTAAGTATCGATACTTTGGGACATCCCTATTGTAGAGCAATGAAAGTCGTGAGATAATGTCGAGTTATGACTAGTGAATCCTTTCCGTCATATATATTCCCAAGAATATCACAAAATATCCGACAGAATTGACTTTAAAAACTCCAAATATTGATAATTTTGAGATACCTAGTAGGTACTAGCTTGAAGCTCGAAGACCTCTCCCGGACCGCGTGTCAGGAAATCACATCGAACGAACTGTCGGAAAAGCTGCGAGAAGATCGGGCATTCATCATATCACACGTAGGCCGATGGTAGACAGCTAATTGGAGGGGGGGTCGCTACAACAGTAGATGAAATTAATGACCAATGTTTCACTGTCAAGCTAAATTGCTAGCGCTAGATAGTGTCCACCAACCATCGGCAACGGGAATGTCGGAACTGCCTGCACCACAATGCCTTGCCTGATAGAGACCTCCCCCGCTGTTACCTACCTGTCATTTCCTAATTAACTGACCCTCACAGCAAGTTTTTGACTGGGTCATCAAAACTTGAATACGGAGATCGACCCACATTCCCAACATTAGGTTTCCGGGCTTGAACAAAGTCCCGACCTGCCATTTGCCACTGTGTCACATTACTTTTCCTGTAGATTTTCGGTATATTCTTTTCAAAAATGAACCTTTGGAATCGACCAAGAAAAAACATTCCCCCCCCCCCCCGCTCTAAATTTGTTGGTTTACGTTTCAAGGTACGTACAATCCACAATCGAATAAAAATGTTGCCGTCCGTCCGCGTCGTTAAACGAGAGGCCTAATCTCCGTTGAAATTTTAGCGGACCGAAATTCGATCGTTGTTCGAATCTTCGACTTGTACAGTTGTACTCAGTTTTGCGTTCTTAGCAATCAGTATTCAAATTTCCATATGAAGGAACTCTCTATTTCTTCGAATTGAGTGTGAAGCTTTTATTTCTTCCAAATAAACTTTACTGGGAAGTAGGTAAGTAATAACTATGGTTGGTGTTTTTTTTGTTTTTATTTATTTATTTATTTTTTTAAATTTATTGATGGCTTGCCTTCTGCGTCTTTCAGAGGTTTCTTTGAAAAAAAAAAGTGAAAAGTGCAAAAGCCGTGTTCTCCCGTGTGCAGACGAGTGATCTATACATATAATATATGTACAAAATATATATAAGTTATGTTCGGGGTTCCACCAAAACAGTTTTTAAAAAACACTTTCGATTTATTGACACGGAACTTCAAGCGAAATAACGGAACACCGGGCGTTAAGGACGAGCAGCAAGACGAGACTGACTCGCGGCGGGCAGTGCAGTTCCCTATATAGGTTCCTGCTGCTGAATAAGGGTTTCTTAGGGAAGTCAGCATTTATGGTGACGTAACACCTCCCTCCCCAAGAGAAAAACTGCAGTGATAGAGTCACGAAGTTTTTGAAGTTAAGTTTAAAATTGAAATTTTTGAAGTTTAAGAAAATTGAAAATTGGAGTTTGAAGTTAAGTTTTGAGTTTAAAATTGAGGTTAAGTTTTGAATTTAAGTTTTGATTTTTAAATGGCTATGTTCCGTTATTTTTCTTTTTGATTACAATGATTAAAAAATTTTTACAATTCAATGATTACAATAGTAGAACAGAATACAAAACAATGATACAGAATACAAAGTACAAAACATTTACAAAAACGTACAAACGTACTGAATACAAACGTACAAAAACAATGTACAAAACAATTGTTCAAAAAGTACAAAATAATCACAAAACAAGAATAAAGTACAAAATGTACAAAACAATTTTAATTAAATAAGCAAACGGTAGGTATGTAAACAATAAACATAACAAAACATAAACCATCAACGGCATGGCGGGCATGATGTTGTCGCACTGTGCTTCATTGGGTTATGTGGATTTTTCTTGTACGGAGGTAATTAGTGATAGTGTAGCTAAATATGGAAATGAGAAATAAGTAAAGGAGGATAGTCCAAAGACTTGGCATGATTGTCGGATACCAGGAGAAATTTTCCAATGGATAGTCGTCCAGTGGGTTGAGGTTAAGTTGAAATTGGTTAAAATTTTGTAAATCGAGGTCATCTATGTGGACTGACATTTTGGTGAAATTCAGGGAGTCAAGTTTTGGAGGGGGTAGACTGAGTAAGGTAGGGCTTCCAGTACTAGATAATTTAGTGGAGAGGATTTTGTTATGGTAATATACGGTGTCTAATACAGGGTTAATCAAATAAATTCCGCGTAAGCTAACTGTTTCCATTTTATCAGGGCTTTTGATTTGAATCTGGTCTTCATTAGGGAATACTGCTAATAATTGGTTTGTCTCTGGTACTATGGAGATGTAATTTGTGTTTATATCGAGTTTAGTGAACTGACAACTTTTAGTGGAACCGTTAAAAAGGATATTTCGTTCACATTGTGCTTTAGCTGGTGATGATATTTCGACATTGCAATAGAATATTTCATTTAGTACACAACGAGTTGTAAGTGGAAGTACTTCATTGCCAGTATCGTAGTTTTTTAATAGATACCTAAATTGTGGTATAACCGTTGTATAACTACTATTATTGACATACCATGGAGTAGAATACAAGTAATACAGGTGGTAATTAGTATTTTTGTATACTGGTAACGTGAGGAAATAAATTATTCTATTACTTCTTATGTTACATTGTACCTTAATTAACGACTCGTAAGTTAGGAGGTCGGTCACATTTATTGATAGTTTTTGAAATTCCATTTCTAAGATATGGGTACTCATGATACTGGGGTGCAATATTCCTTGTTTACAGAAAGTTATTGATGTTTCTATTTCGGATAACAAATTTAGAATTAGGTTCATAGAAGACTGGAGATGGTAAACGATATCCTTGTACATCATGGTTTGTGTATCGATTGAGTTTAATACCGAGTTAATTTCTGAGAACTTATTTTTGATTTGTTCATTATTAAATTGGACTACCTGAAGGGTCTTATTGTAGTTGGCGATCAGTTGATCTACCACTGAATATTGTCGGGAATATTTCGCGTTTAAATTCTTGGTTCGTTTATCTAAATCATCGATGATTTGATCAAATCTATCTTTGTCGTCGTTATCAAGGTTACCAGTTATTGCTTTTATTACTGTTCCGAGACCATTAATTAAACCTCTTCTCTGTCGAGAGTTCCCATGGGATTTTATGTTGGATATTTTCTGGTGTACTAGGAGTTGGACGTGTCTGAAAAAGGAATAGTATTCGTCTAGTTTATCTTGAGTTTTGCGAGATTTTTGGCCGTGGTAAACGAGGGATGAGAAATTGGCATTTAGGTTATCGACTGCGGAGTAAATTCCAGAAAGTTCATAGTAATGAGTCAGTACGTGTTCAGTGTCTTCTAGTTTCGCAGGTCCCAAGTCAATAGGAATTATGCCTCCACTTCTATCAAGATTCTTGATTTCAGCGCCGATTGCGATTGGCGGGAGAACGAGGAGAAACCTGTAATCGCAATAAAGGAGTTATTTCCTAGGTCCTTTCCAAGGTCCGCGGAAGGTTTTGTCGGGTGTTGAATTTTCAGGTGGTTCTATATCTGAATCAGTTGAGCTATCTGAATTTGAAGTTGTCTCTGCTGCTAATTTCCTAGGTCTTTTTATGTTGGAGACGTGGATCTTTTTCTTTGTATTGTGATGTCTAGGAACTATCTCTGCCGTTTTCTTTTCGGGATCTACAGACTTTAGGGTTTCTTTATTATATTTGTTTTTGGTTTTACTCATTAATTGTTTGTTCTTTACGTAAACGGTTTGAGGGAGATTTGGAATTTCTTCTCTATTTTTATTGACTTTTTCTATGACTCCTTCTTTTGTTTGATTACTACGATTGTGAATTTCAGAGTATAACGCGGCTATACGTTCTTTATGTTTTGATGTGTAATCGTTTAGCAGAACTTGTTCTAAGTCAGCTTCAAGGGGATTCCCCTGTTCGATATGACCGTTCACTACTTCGAAGGGAGTTAAGCTAGTTACAGAATGAATTGAATTGTTATAAGCTATGAGTGCGTATTTTACTTTAGTGACCATCGAGTCGCAAGAAAATTCGGTTCTGTTGTTGATAAGTCTGATATGTTCTATTAGGGTGGAGTGGAATCGTTCAATTATACCGTTACTGTTTGGATTTTGGCTGCAGATAAAATGGGTTTCTATTTTATGAAGGTTTAAGAGTTCCTTTACCAGAGATGAATCAAACTCAGCCCCATTGTCGGAGACAATCATTTTCGGAATTCCGTGATGGGTGAAGAAGGTTAAGAGGTTTTTGACTGCTTCTAAGCTTGAATTGGAGGTCAAGTAATAGGCCTGGGCGTATTTTGAAAAGGCGTCGACTATGGTGAGGAATTTACTGCCGTCCAATGTGAATTTATCCAAATGTACGATCTCAAATGGTCTGGTTGGCGTGGGGGTTATGTTGAATTTAGGTTTAATGGGAGCTCTGTCATATTTAGTGCTGAGGCATGTTTCACATCTATTAATGAAGTTTTGGATTGATATCTTTTGATTAGGCCAGAAGTAGGTTCTTTTGAGTTTTGCATATGTTTCAGCTATTCCTCTGTGATTCGTTTTACCTAAATGATAACTGGATATGAGGTGTTCGACTTCGTCTTCGTTGGTTATGTCCTGAACTAATTGATTGAATTTAGTCATTTTGATTGCAGATTCTTTGAATACGTCCATCATTACTTTTGCGAATCGTTGATATGTTTCGCATTTGTCGTCGTTATAAAAATATATCGAGTATTCAATATTAGGACGAACGTACTCTTTCACGAAATTAATTACGTCGTGTTCAAAGTTAGGTTTTGATAATTCCACGGTTAATCTTGTTTTAGTTCCAAACAATTTTACGACTTTTGTCGGTTTAGGCTTTCCTGATGTTGTTTTGATCAGTATTTGATTAAGTCCATGATTCACAACTCCTTCTTTGATCGGGATAGTTAAAATCGTGCTTCCTTCTGCGTTTGAATGTACAGTGCTCATAGAATCAGAATTACGGTCAGTGGGGTTAACTTCCAAAGATTGATTTGTTGTGTCTAGTTGTTCTATTAATCTATTAATTTCCAAGGGATCGAGAAGTTCTAGGTAGTCCTTGTCGATTATTGTGCCTATGATTTTGTCTATCTCATCTGATGGAGGATCAAAACTTGTTGATGGAATGGGGTCGTTAGTATCATTATTATTTAATTCAATTCTAGACAGTGCGTCGGCTACGTGATTAGCCGATCCTGGTTTATATTTTATGACGAAATCGTAATCACTTAGTTTTAATCTCCAGCGGAATAATTTGATGAACAGTCCTTAAGGCTGAAGATCCATTGCAATGGACGATGGTCTGTATACAAGGTAAACTTTCTCCCGTAGAGGTAAGGTCGGAAGTTCTTTAGAGCAAAGAGGATAGCCAAAAGTTCTTTTTCTATGGTGGAGAGTTTTCTTTCTGAATCATTTAAAGTACGACTAGCAAAGGCAATTGGGAGGGTCTGAACCACTATGAAACTGACTTAGTACGGCGCCGAGTGCAAAGTCACTGGCGTCGCAGGTGACGTTAAATTCTTTTTCAAAGTCTGGGTATTGTAAAATGGGATCATTGGTTAGCAAAGTCTTGCAATGTTCAAAACATTCTTGGTAAAGAGGGTCGTTATACGTTACTGTTTTATTTTTCTTAAGACAAGTTGTTAAAGGTTTAGTTAATTTCGCGAAGTTATTGATGAATTTCCTGTAGTAGCCGAGTAAACCTAAAAATTGTTTAATTTCTTTCTTTGTTTTTGGGAGCGGAAAATTTGAGATGGCATCAATTTTGAGCGGATTCGGTTTTACGCCTTCCGGTGTTATGACGTGTCCTAAGAAGCTAATTTCCTTTCTCAGGAACTCCGTTTTATCCAATTGAACTTTAAGGTTTGATTCCCTGAGTCTCTTGAATACTTGCCTAAGTCGATCGCAGTGTTCTTGCAGACTAACGCTGTAAATTAAAATGTCATCGAGATAAACAAGGCAGATCTCATTTTGTAGACCTCGGAGAACAGAATTCATTAGTCTTTGGAAGGTAGGGGGAGCATTCTTCAAACCAAAAGGCATCCTCAGGAACTCATAGTGTTCGTTCTCTGTGGAAAAAGCCGTTTTTGGAATTGAGGCTTCGTCTAGCTCGCATTGGTAAAACCCTGACCTTAGATCCAAGCTGGTAAAGTATTGACATCGGCCTAGTTTATCAAGTAAATCCGTGATGTTAGGTAACGGAAATTTATCGGAAATGGTTTTCTCGTTTAGCTTACGATAGTCAATGACAAGGCGGTATTTTTGCTTTCCCGAAGCATCTAGTTTTTTAGGAACTACCCATAGAGGGGCGTTGTACGGTGAGTTGGAGGGTCGGATAATGTTTTGTTCTAGCATTTCTCCCATTTGACGTTTTACTTCGTCCTTGTAAATGCTCGGGTACCTATATGGCTTCACGTAAACTGGTAGTTCGTCCGTAGTCCGTATGTGATGTTTTACGTCGTTAGTAATGTCAGTGGTTGGTCGTCGGTCTGGAAAATGTCCGAGAATTCTTTCACTAAATTTTGAATAACCTGTCTCTCTTCATTGTTCATATGGTCTAGGCGGAGTTTCTGTAAGTCAAGTTTCGTTTGATTGGTTGATTTCTGAGATCTGGGTAAAGGTCCTGTGCTGTCGGATTCTATGAAAAGGTTGTCTAAATGGGTTCTGCAAGTATCGGGTTTTGTTGCTTGAAACTACGATTTTCTTCTGTCGGATTCATTACGTGGACATGAGCGTAAAAGTTTTTAACCAGTGCTAAGCATTGAGGAATTTCGATTTTGTTGAACTCTGTTCGGGGAATGATTGCTTCGCCATTTGCGATGTTTTTGATTTTAATTTTCACTTGTTGGATAGTTCTGGCTTCAATTAGATAGGACTCCCTAGGGGTGATGAACTAGAATCTGAATCAACAAATAATAATTTCAGTGCTAAATGGGGTGTTTTTAAGATGTTTTTGTCGAAATCTACAGTGGCTTTAATAAATTTTAGATTGTCCATGCCTACAGCATATCGAATCTATGTGTGGAATTTAAATAGGCTGAACGGAAGGTTCAGTCCACGGGCTTTAAACAAATTCCCGCATGGCACTAAGGATTTTTCGTAAATTCTCGAAGTACCATGGGCGGTTCTGACGAGTCCTGAATCTGGTTCTATTTCATTGGGAAGTAAATTGTATGCAGTTCGGGATTATAAAACTTCTTGTGCTGCCGGTATCTATCAGAATTTTGAGGTTTAGGTCGGGCATAATTATATAAGGAAGAGATTGTTGATTATTTGGAAAGTTCAACAATTCGATGACGGGAGGCTCGTCACCCCTAAAAAATGATGATCTTGTTCAATGGCTGTGTTTTCAAATTGTTGATTTAACTGCTCTATCTGTTGGTCATACGGTCATATTGTTCGGAATGAGCCTTGTTGGGTTTCTTCCTCCGTAGTAGGGTCAAAATATTGGGGCATTTTCATTTTCTAGTTCTGTATACTGATTTTCCGGTTCCATTAGATGGAAATTAGTGTTTCTCGTTGAAGTTGACATAGGTTGGGCTTTTGGTCATTTTCTGTTTTAATTTTTGGGGGCCAGTGCGGTCCTCGTAGTTTGGTTGGAATTTGGGTTTCGCGGATAGAAATTTTGATTATTTCTCTGGAAATTCTGGAAATTGGTTTGTGGGGGTCCTCTCGAGAAATTGGTGAAGTTGCTTTGTGGAGGTCCTCTTGGGAAATTTTGGAAATTCCTGGGAGCAAAGTTGGACTGATAATTTAGTTGTTGGGGATTCGGTATGAATGCCTGGGTGTGAATCTGTTGTAATCTGGGGTCTGCTAGCATTAGGGAGCGGAGTAGTCGGTCTTGTGGAGAACGGCGCGGTCGTTTACTACCGGGTCTCAGATTAAAGTCGTTCGTGAGCATAGATAACGCGATGCCAAGGTTGGCGGAAGGCCTTCGTTCTAAGAAGGCTACTCCACGGTTCTGCTATACCATGCACAAAAACTCGCAGGGCTAGGCCTTGCATATACTGCACAAGTAATCGTCCGCCATCTCCAGGAATCTTCATCTGAAGATAAGCGGACCTGGGCATTTACACGCTGCTTACACGATCGTGGAAGCTGAAACAATCTATCTTTGCAAAGTTTGGTTTCAACTTTGACCAACTCTATGGTCAAACGTGTACGTGTCCCTCTTATCGCTATAAGTTTGAACTAGAGCATTCCGCAAATCCAAATAAGTTTCTATTGATTGAATGTAAATTTTGTCGGCTATGCCGGGTCCCAATTTGGACGTAAAAGCTCCAAGTATCACGTCGTTTTGGAAATTATTGGGATTAGCGGAATCGTGAAATTTAGAGTAAATTTTATCGCATTGTTTGATATATTTAGCTAAAATTAGTGGTTCCCCGTTGAAGTTTGGTATTATTTCTCCGTACTCCCTCTTGTATTCTGGAGGTCCTCTTCTGGGTGCTACTGGGTTTGAGTTCGAGCCTGAAGGGCCTGGAGGAGGAGGAGGCGGTGCTGGGCCACCAGTACCAGCATTCGATGGTTCCACGTCCGAATCGTCTTCGAGGTCCGGATGGTCTGGGAATAGCGGTAATTCCGGGATCGGGTTAAGCGCCATGTGAATTAGTTGAGCGGCGTTGAGCGGGTTTCCGGGAGGTAAGGGGATGTCCGAGACGTTTACGTTTTGTCTATGCATTCTGCGTAGGTTATTCCAGTCCCAAAAACTGGAGCGTTTGCTAATTCCCGTTTGCTTAGGAATTGTTAATAAAAAATATTAGGCAATTGCCTATAAATTTAAATCAAATAATTAGATTTCTTCGTAGATAATTTCTTAAATTCTTCTTTGTTTCTTTTATTTCTTCTTTAAAAATTTCAATTTTATTTTAATTCTTTATTTTTCAATTTATTTTTCAATTTCTTAATTTTAAGATCGCCGGTGAGGGGCAGAACAGTTTCGTTTTACCGCAACAAGGTACCCGGTCGATGTTTATGCTAGGATCGCCGGTGAGGGGCAGAACAGTTACGTTTTACCACAACAAGGTGCCCGGTCGATGTTTAAATTCTAGGATCGCCGGTGAGGAGTTTGAACGATGTTCTTTCGCACTTAACTCCTAGCCGTGCCCGGTCGATGTTTAAATTCTAGGATCGCCGGTGAAGAGTCAGAACGATGTTCCTTCGCACTTTACTCTTAGCCGTGCCCGGTCGATGTTTAAATTCTAACTGGAGAGAGGTGTCTAATTTTGTTGTACTTACAAAACCAGCAACATCTCCAGGAGTCTGCTTGCTGCTGCGATGATGTTGACGATGAACGTAATCCTTACGCGGGGTGCACTTGATCACTTCCGATATTCGTTCGAAAAAATCAAGTTAGGTTCCTCACTTCAACAGTTAAAACTGAAATTCCCGTTCTAAAAGTCCGAGAATCAGTGTGTCCTACCGAGATTGCGCCAGTTATGTTCGGGGTTCCACCAAAACAGTTTTTAAAAAACACTTTCGATTTATTGACACGGAACTTCAAGCGAAATAACGGAACACCGGGCGTTAAGGACGAGCAGCAAGACGAGACTGACTCGCGGCGGGCAGTGCAGTTCCCTATATAGGTTCCTGCTGCTGAATAAGGGTTTCTTAGGGAAGTCAGCATTTATGGTGACGTAACATATATGTACAAAAATTATTACACAGG